>CM077675.1:242735857-243935857 GCA_039707655.1 Elymus sibiricus
ATTAATTCCTGCTCATATAATTTAGAAAAATATTTTCTTATGTAAAAATTTAACTTTTGGCTAACAAAATAATTTTTCCAATGCAACTTTAAAACATCAAATATACTTCAAATACTTTCCCACTCATTTATATTTTGAGGAAGTCACATTATCCTCTCTCTCTAGCGGTGTTCTCATATTTCTATGAGAATGCTAATCCTTTTCCTCAATCAAATTGTCTTGTTAATTCTTGTCCATCTGGAGTGCTTCTCTTCAAGTTAATTCAACATTCTCCAATATTCGCAAGATCATTCCTCATATTTCTTTCTGGAGTTCTGTTCACACATATAAGTTGTCTTTCTTTTCCCCCACCCTCCCGCCCTTTTTCTTCAACTATTAAATTCTCATTCAAGTGTCTTTTCTATATATGTGATACTTTCGCTATCTTCTCTTCCGTGATGTATCCGGTGATTCTTTGTGAAGGTGCTCAAGTGCTAAGTTCATCATTCTTTGTCTCTGTTTTCTTCCCCGGTGGATTCAACTCAACCTCTTGATGTTCAACATATCTTTTCAATCGCTAAATGCTTTCTTGTTTTGGATATTCTTATCCAAGCCTCTCTTCCTTATTTGTCTCTCTCTATTCTATCCGGAGTGCTCAAGATATCTCTGAAGATTCGTGTTTCCTTTCAAAATCCTTTCAAATTATTTCGAGTTCTCAACCTCATCAAGTTTTAATTTGTACCGCTGCAATTTGTCTTTCTATGCAATCTTGTCAACGGTGGTTTCCTTCGAGTGGCCCACAACCCATAGGGTTTTCCCCAGGATCTTACCTGGCTCTTTAAATCTTTTCCGGTGATTTCAAGTTCTTTTCAAGTGTGACGTAAAGAATAAATTCCATCAGTCATATTCCTTCTCCAAGATCGTTGTCGAATTATTTTCATCGTTAACTCAACCTTCCCTTATTCAATCTTCCGGAGTGTCTCAGTAATTCATGGTGTTGTTTCTCGTCATCATTCTCAGCGTTGAAGACCGAAGGAGAGTTTCTCTTAAATCTTGGTCCGTTCTTAGATATTCATGATTTCATCTTCATGCTATCCTCTCAATTTGTTTTCAATCATGAGAAATTCCTTCCATATCTATCCGGAGCATCCCAATGTTGTTTCATTCCTCGATCCTCCAAAGGCCATCATTCAAAAGATTTCTTCGTTCTCAGCTTTTAGCTTTCATTCTCAAATTCTTCTCAATGTTGCCTCTTCGTTCGTATCTCAATTATTCTGGTGCCTTGTGATACGTCTCCAACGTATCTATAATTTTAGCTTGTTCCATGCTGTTATATTATCATTCTTGGATGTTTTAAAATCATTTTATAACAACTTTATATCATTTTGTGGGACTAACCTATTGACATAGTGCCAAAGTGCCAGTTGCTGTTTTTGCTTGTTTTTTTACTTCGCAGAAAATCAATACCAAACAGAGTCATATCGCGACGAAACTTTTTGGAGATTTTTTTTGGACCAGAAGACACCCAGTGGGCCAAAGAAGTGCCAGGAAGGTGGGCTGTGGAGAGCACAACCCACCAGGGCGCGCCCTGATGGGTTGTGCCCTCCACGGGGCCCCTCCGCATCACCTCTGATGCCTATAAATTCTTAAATATTCCAAAAACCCTAGGGTAGTCAACGAAACACAATTCCAGCCGCCGCAAGTTCTAGAACCACGAGATCCAATCTAAACACCATCACGGAGAGGTTCATCTTCTTCATAGGTGCCTCTCCGATGATGCGTGAGTAGTCCACCATAGACCTACAGGTCCGTGATACCCCACAAGTATAGGGGATCGCAACAGTTTTCAAGGGTAGAGTATTCAACCCAAATTTATGGATTGGACACAAGGGGAGCCAGAGAATACTTGAGAGTATTAGCAGTTGAGTTGTCAATTCAACCACACCTGGAGATTAAATATCTGCAGCAGAGTGATCAGTAGCACAGTAATATGATAGTTTTGATAGTAGCAGGAATAGCAACGATAGCGGTAACAGTAGTAGCAATAGTTTGGTAGCAGTTGGAACAGCAGCAAGAGCAGTAGTAACTTAGCAAGAGCAATAAGTGGAAAGGTTATAGGCACTGGATCGGTAACTCATTGGATGATATTCATCATGTAACAGTCATAACATAGGGCGATACAGAACTAGCTCCAGTTCATCAATGTAATGTAGGCATGTATTCCGTAAATAGTCATACGTGCTTATGGAAAAGAACTTGCATGACATCTTTTGTCCTACCCTCCCGTGGCAGCGGGGTCCATAAGGAAACTAAGGGATATTAAGGCCTCCTCTTAATAGAGAGCCGGAACAAAGCATTAACACATGGTGAATACATGAACTCCTCAAATTACGGTCATCACCGCGAAGTATCCCAAATATTGTCACTATGGGGTTGACGGATCATAACACGTAATAGGTGCATATGACTAGGCAAGATCGGATCAAGAACATTGATATAGAGATGATAGCATAAACGGTTCAGATCTGAAATCATGGCACTCAGGCCCAAGTGACAAGCATTAGGCATAGCAAAGTCATAGCAACATCAATCTCAGAACATAATGGATACTAGGGATCAAGCCCTAACACAACTAACTCGATTACATGATGAATCTCATCCAACTCCTCACCAACCAGCAAGCCTACGAAGGAATCACTCACTCCCGATGGGGAGCATCATGGAATTGGCAATGGAGAAAGGTTGATGATGACAAAGACTGAAGATTCCCCTCTCCGGAGCCCCAAACGGGCTCCAGATCTGGCCTCCCGATGAAGAACAGGAGGTGGCGGCGGCTCCGTCTCCTGAAACGCGATAATTCTTTCTCCCCTTTTTTTTCTCCAAATTTATGAATTTATAGTGGCGGAGATAGGGCAAGTGGGGCCCCAAGGTGCCCAGCACCCACCAGGGCGCGTCGGGAGGGGGCTGGCGCGCCCTAGGGGGTGCTGCGCACCCTGGGCCCCTCTCCGGGTGGTTTCTGGCTCCAGTATTTTTTATATTTTCCAAAATAAATCTCCAGAAAGTTTCATTCCATTCCGAGGACTTTTATTTCTGCACAAAAACAACACCATGGCAATTTTGTTGAAAACAGCGTCAGTCCGAGTTAGTTCCATTCAAATCATGCAAATTAGAGTCCAAAACAAGGGCAAAAGAGTGAGGAAAAGTAGATACGTTGGAGACGTATCAACTCTCCCAAGCTTAAACATTTACTTGTCCTCAAGCAATTCAGTTGATAAACTGAAAGTGATTAAGAAAACTTTTATGAACTCTTTTGTTCTTGTTTACATATATATGCTCAAGTAGCACCCAGGTTTTCAGCAAAGATTATGACTAACCATGTCAACAATAACTCTTAGGAATTATATTTACTCATATCAATAACATAAGCAACAACGAGCAATAATAATACATCTCAAGCACCAGCATTTTGTCAAAACAATCGTGATACAATATGACAATAGTGGTATCTCGCTAGCCCTTTCTGAGACCGCAAAACATAAATGCAGAGCACCTCCAAAGTTCAAGCAGCCACTAAACATTGTAATTCGTAGTAAAAAAAGATCCAGTCATGCTGCACCCAACATCAACTATACACAATGCATGAGGATGACAATAGTGCTCTCAGGTCTGGCGCTTATTTGAAAAGGTGATGACTCAGCATAAAAGTAAATAGATAGTCCCTTCGCAGAGGGAAGCATGGATTTGCAGCGGTGCCAGAGCTCAAAGTTTAAAATAGAGATATATATAATTTTGGGAGGTACACCCTTCCTGTCAACGTCACGACCAAGAGTTATCAATATCTTCCATGCTAATCAAATTAGCGGCGGTTCCCAAGCGGTAAAAGTAAAGGTTTACTCCCCCTCCACCAACAATCACACTCCACGGTGAGCCGCATCCACGGGTACCGTCCAAACCAACAACATTCCTGGGGGAGTTTTGTTTAATTATTTTTGATTTTTGATTTTGGGACTGGGAATCCCTATTACCGCCCCTCTCGTGTAAGGACAAGTGAATAAACACTCGTCATGAGAATAACCCGCTTAGCATGGAAGATACTGACCGCGCCCTGTCGCTCCATGAGCGGTCCAGGTACACAAAACAGATGTTTATTTGAAATTTCAGAGGTGGCACATGCAAATTTACTTTGGAACGGCAGGGTAATACCACATGTAGGTAGATATAGTGGACTCATCTGGCATAACTTGGTTTAAGAGTTTTGATGCACAAGCAGTATTCCCGCTTAGTACAGGCGAAGGCTAGCAATTAGATTGAGAAGCGGCCAGCTAGAGAGCGAAGACGGTCATGAACATGCATTACATATAATCAACATTGAATACTAGCATGAGTAGGATATGGACACCATGAGCATAAATATCATGAAGGCTATGTTGGTTTTGATTCAACTACATGCGTGAACATGTGCCAAGTCAAGCCACTTGAAACATTCAGAGGAGGATACCATATCATCATACCGCATCACAACCATTTTAATGCATGTTGACACCCAAGATAAATCATTATCCACTCCTAGCTACTTAAGCATGGCATGAACAACTATAATCTCTAATGGTCATTGCAAACATGTTTGATCATAATGAGATGAATCAAGGGATACTAGGTTAAACATATTTCCAAAAACAAAAACAAGTTGAGTTCATACCCGCCTTTCTCTGCCACAGTCAATTCATCAAATGTCATCATTATTGCCTTTCACTTGCATGACCGAATGATAAGAGAATAATAATAGTGCAAGAATGTCGTGGACTAAGCTGGAATCTGCAAGCATTTTATTCAAGAGAAGAAGACAAGGTAATATGGGTCCTTGGTTAGGTAAACGATAATGCAGATGAGAACCACTCAACAATTTCATCGTGGTCTTCTCCTAGGTATGACTCGAGTAAAAAGAAAAGAATTTTAGAGAAACACACTGAAATATTTTTGGAGTTTTTGGTTTTTCTTGAAGGAAGTAAATTAAAGAAGAAAAACAAAAACGAGAAAAACTATTTACACGGGATAGCTCCCAACAAACAAAAGAAGAAGCGAGAAATCTTTTTGGTTTTCTTTTAATGCAACAATTAAAGTAAGCTAGAAAGAAAAACTAAAAAGAAGTAGGAAATGTTTTTGGGTTTTCTCAAAGCTTTTCAAACACACAAGAAGAAAGCGAGAAAACAAATCTAACATGGATATTACAATGGAAAAGTATGAACACCGACAACTAGAATGAAATGTGCGAACATGAATGTAATGTCGGTGGAAATACGTACTCCCCCAAGCTTAGGCTTTTGGCCTAGCTTGGTAATCACCACCCGTAGTAGCCGTCCGGTCCCAAGTCGTAGTGAGGCGAAGGCGGCACCTGAGCGTCCCACCCCTGGTGCTCCTCCTCAGCCGCTGCTAGGTTGTTCCGGTAAGCTGTAATGTCATCTGGCATAATCCTGTATCCGTTCCTGGCAATAGGATCAAACAAAGCAGGTGCAGGCAACGGGATAATATCACGTGTTTCCTTGCTAAATACTAAGTTATAGTGAATATCACGTGGAGAGTCAGTTACATCAAGAAAATGGAGAGCCTGCAGTGTCTTATGATCGAGGTAAACTCGGGGTAAGAGGTAATCATGTGGGCGAAAGGGGATTCTAAAGTGGTTCGCTAAGCGAGTAGCATAAATACCACCATGTATCTTTCCCTTAGTTTTATTGAGATGTAAGCGCCGGGCAATAATAGCCCCCGTACTAAAGGTGTGATCATCATAAAGTGCACGATGCAAAATAGCGAGGTCAGGAGCACTGAGTGAGCTAACCTTCTCCCTAGCGGTTAAACACTTAGTGATGACTAAGGCGAAATAATGTACTGAGGGAAACTGTAAGCTAATAGCAGTGGCGCTCGACACGCCTCTATCCTCACCCACAGTTAATGCGAGGAGAAAATCCTCAAACTCAGATGGCCTAGGTTCTCTCAAGTCCCCATCAGAAGGGATCAAGCATATGTTACAGAAGTCAGCTAACGATAATGTGTGAGGTTCAGCATAAAGATTAAACTGCACTTCAGGAGGGTTGTTCCTCCCTAGATAAGTAAAACTTTGTGCAAGGGAATTTGTAAGGATGTGATATTGGTCACACTTATCTGTGAGGAACTCGGTTAACCCAGCATTTGTGACAAACTGGGAGAACTCTTGATGGATCCCGGCCTCCTCCAGGAAGGCATCATGCGGCCATTCGCACGGCCGCACCTCCACCTTTCTTGGAGTGTGAAGGTCATTGTCCGATGATTCCCCAATGACTCCCTTGGCATTTTTCTTGGAGGAGAACTTCCTAAAGATATTCATTTTATTCCTATAAAAATTCTGAAAAAAATTAGTCCACAAAAATTTGTCAACAAAACTTTGTAAGATTGTTAGCAACCACTCCCAAGCATGCATAGAGGCCATATTGAGCATTCGAACTACTTAGTCCTCTAAGAATTCAACATGCAAGCTCATCTACAGTAGCACCAAGAGTACCTAATTACTCTAAAAATAACCCACTAAAACAAAAACTAATTGGAGCAATGGAGGAGTCACATACCAAGTAGCAATCCCTCCAAACAGTTTCGGAAACGGAGCTTCGAGCAAAGAGATCGAAATCCACGGGTTTGAGAGCAAGAACACGAAAATGGTGGCTGTGGTGATTTTTTGTTGGAGGTAGGTGGTGATGTGGGCTAAAGAGATAAGTGAGGGGGCCTACGTGGGGGCCACCACCCACCAGGGCGCGCCTAGGGGGCGCTGGCGCGCCCTGGTGGGTGCTGGGCACCCTGTGCACTCCCCTCAGGTGTTATTTGCACCAAAAATTCATAAATATTCGAAAAAAAATCGTGTTAAATTTTCGGGGCATTCTGAGAATTTTTATTGTTGGGTCATTTTTATTGTACGGAGAAAACAGAAAATAGGATAAACATGGCATTTTATTTTATTTGACTAACTAAAACAGAAAATAAAAGGTAGGAGAAGAAAGTTGTGCTTACTAGATTCATCGACGTCATACCTCTCAAAAATGATTCATTAATAAGGTTGATCAAGTCTTATTAACAACCACTTCCGATTAGCATGAAACCGAAGAACTTTCGTAAAACACTAAGTTACCTCAATGGGGATGTGCATATCCCCAACAATAAGTATATCATATTTCTTTTTGGCAATAGGTAGAGGTAATTGAAAACTTCCAATAGTGATGGCCGGAGATTCTTCAATAACATTTATACCATTCACTTGAAACTGTTTCTTCGAAAAGTGCACCGTCTGCTCATTACCATTAATATGAAAAGTGACTTTGCTTTTATTGCAATCAATAACAGCCCATGCAATATTCAAAAAGGGTCTACCAAGGATAATCGACATGTTGTCGTCCTCGGGCATCTCAAGAATAACAAAGTCAGTTAAGATAGTAACATTTGCAACAACAACGGGCACATCCTCACAAATACCAATAGGTATGGCTGTTGATTTGTCAGCCATTTGCAATGATATCTCAGTAGGTGTGAGTTTATTCAAATCAAGTCTTTTATATAAGGAGAAAGGCATAACACTAACACCGGCTCCCAAATCACACAAAGCAGTTTTAACATAGTTTCTTTTGATGGAGCAAGGTATAGTTGGTATTCCAGGATCTCCTAGTTTTTTAGGTACTCCATCCTTAAAATAATAATTAGCAAGCATGGTGGAGATTTCAGCTTCAGGTATTTTCCTTTTATTGGTGATGATGTCTTTCATATACTTTGCATAAGGGGCCATCTTCAAAATATCAGTTAAGCGGGTATGCAAAAAGACTGGCCTAATCATTTCAGCAAAGCGCTCAAATTCTTCATCATCCTTTTTCTTAGATGGCTTAGGTGGAAAGGGCATGGGTTTCTGAACCCATGGCTCTCTTTCTTTACCATGCTTCCTAGCCACAAAATCTTTCTTATCATAACGTTTATTTTTAGGTTGTGGGTTATCAAGATCAGGAGCAGGCTCTATCTCAACATCATTATCTGGTTCTCTATCATTACTAGGTTGAGCATCATCATGAACATCATTATTATCATTTTCATTATCACTAGGTTGATGTTCACTACCAGACTGAGTTTCAGCATTGGAAATAGAGACATCATTATTATCAGGAGGTTTTTATGCCTCAGGTTCACTAGAGGTATGCAAAAGTCCTATCATTTTTCTTTTTCTTTTTCTTCTTAGAAGGACTAGGTGCATCAGGATTAATTCTCTGAGAGTCTTGTTCAATTCTTTTAGGATGACCCTCAGGATAGAGTGGTTCTTGGGTCATTCTACCTCCTCTGGTTACTACTCTAGCAGCAAAGTCATGCATATTACTATTCATTTCATCAAGCAATTCTTTTTGAGACTTACCTACTTGTTCTAACTTAGTTTGAACCATAGACGCATGCTTTCCTACACCTCTAACATCATTACTGATTCTAAATAGCAAGTCACTCAAGCGAGCAATCATATCACAATTGTATTTCAATTGTTTCAGAACATGAGCATTGAAATGATCTTGCTTCATAATATAGTTATCAAACTCATATAAGCATTGACTAGGAGGTTTATTTTGAGGGATGTCACTTTCATTGAACTTTAATAAAGAATTTACCTCTACCACCTGTGGAGGTGGTGGTGTGTCAAGGCCATGTATTTCTTCAATAGGTGGCAAATTCTTAACATCCTCAGCTTTAATACCTTTTTCCTTCATAGATTTCTTTGCCTCTTGCGTATCTTCAGAACTGAGAAATAAGATACCCCTCTTCTTCGGAGTGGGTTTAGGCGGTGGTTCAGGAAGAGTCCAATCATCATGATTCTTTAATACATTATTCAATAATTCCTCAGCTTGTTCAATAGTTCGTTCCCTGAAAACACAACCAGCACAACTATCTAGGAAGTCCCTAGAAGCATCGGTTAGTCCATTATAAAAGATATCAAGTATTTCATTTTTCTTGAGAGGATGATCAGGCAAAGCATTAAGCAACTGGAGAAGCCTCCCCCAAGCTTGTGGGAGACTCTCTTCTTCAATTTGCACAAAGTTAAATATTTCCTGTAAGGCAGCTTGTTTCTTATGAGCAGGAAAATATTTTTCAGAGAAGTAGTAAATCATATCCTGGGGACTACGCACACAATCAAGAGCAAGAGTATTGTACCATGTCTTAGCATAACCCTTTAATGAGAACGGAAACAACTTAAGGATGTAATAGTAGCGGATCTTCTCATCATGAGCAAAGAGGGTGGCTATATCATTCATCTTAGTAAGGTGTGCCAGTACAGTTTCAGTTTCATAGCCATGGAAAGGATCAGATTCAACCAAAGTAATTAACTCTGGGTCGACAGAGAACTCATAATCCTTATCGGTAACACAGAAGGTGAAGTAGCAAACTTAGGATCACATTTCATTCTAGCATTCAAAGTCTTTTCCTTATACTTGCATAGTAATTTCTTAAGATCATCTCTATCCTTGCAAGAAAGAATTTCTCTAGATATCTCCTCGTCCATAACATAACCTTCAGGTATCTTAGGCATTTCAAACTTAGGAGAGCTAGGACTAATAGGAGTTTCATAATCATAATCAGTTTCATAAGCTTCATCAATTTCACCAGTTTCATTTTCTTTAGCTCTAGCAATTTGTTCATCAAGAAATTCTCCTAGCGGCACATTATCATCAAGCATGGTACTAGCATCATCATAAGCATCATTCATAGCAGAGGCAGCATCATCAATAACTTGTGACATATCAGGATTACTAGCATGTGGTGGTGTTGCAAGCTTACTCATAACAGAAGGTGAATCAAGTGCAGAGCTAGATGGCAGTTCCTTACCTCCCCTCGTAGTAGAGGGAAAAATCTTGGTCCTTGGATCCTTCTGATTCTTCATAGTGATAAATTGATATAAATCCCAAGTGACTCAACAAATATTGCTATGCTCCCCGGCAACGGCGCCAGAAAAAGGTCTTGATAACCCACAAGGCCACAAGTATAGGGGATCGCAATAGTTTTCGAGGGTAGACTATTCAACCCAAATTTATAGATTCGACACAAGGGGAGCCAAAGAATACTTGAGAGTATTAGTAGTTGAGTTGTCAATTCAACCACACCTGGAGATTAAATATATGCAGCAGAGTGGTCAGTAGCACAGTAATATGATAGTTTTGATAGTAGCAGCAATAGCAACGGTAGCGGTAACAGTAGTAACAATAGTTTGGTAGCAGTTGGAACATCAGCAACAGCAGTAGTAACTTAGCAAGAGCAATGAGTGGAAAGGTCGTAGGCACTGGATCGGTAACTCGTTGGATGATATTCATCATGTAACAGTCATAACCTAGGGCGATACAGAACTAGCTCCAGTTCATCAATGTAATGTAGGCATGTATTCCGTAAATAGTCATACGTGCTTATGGAAAAGAACTTGCATGACATCTTTTGTCCTACCCTCCCGTGGCAGTGGGGTCCATAAGGAAAATAAGGGATATTAAGGCCTCCTTTTAATAGAGAACCGGAACAAAGCATTAACACATGGTGAATACATGAGCTCCTCAAATTACGGTCATCACCGCGAAGTATCCCAAATATTGTCACTATGGGGTTGACGGATCATAACACGTAATAGGTGCATATGACTAGGCAAGATCGGATCAAGAACATTGATATAGAGAAGATAACATAAACGGTTCAGATCTGAAATCATGGCACTCGGGCCCTAGTGACAAGCATTAGGCATAGCAAAGTCATAGCAACATCAATCTCAGAACATAATGGATACTAGGGATCAAGCCCTAACAAAACTAACTCAATTACATGTTGAATCTCATCCAACTCCTCATTGACCAACAAGCCTACGAAGGAATTACTCACTCCCGGTGGGGAGCATCATGGAATTGGCGATGGAGAAAGGTTGATGATGACGAAGACCGAAGATTCCCCTCTCCGGAGCCCCAAACGGGCTCCAGATCTGGCCTCCCGATGAAGAACAGGAGGTGGCGGTGGCTCCATCTCGTGAAACGCGATAATTCTTTCTCCCCTATTTTTTCTCCAAATTTAAGAATTTATAGTGGCGGAGATAGGGCAAGTGGGGCCCCGAGGTGCCCAGCGCCCACCAGGGCGCGCCGGGAGGGGGTTGGCGTGCCCTGGGGGGTGCTGCGCACCCTGGGCCCCCTCTCCGGTGGTTTCTGGCTCCAGTATTTTTTATATTTTCCAAAATAAATCTCCAGAAAGTTTCGTTCCATTCCGAGGAATTCTATTTCTGCACAAAAACAACACCATGGCAATTCTGCTGAAAACAGCGTCAGTCCGGGTTAGTTCCATTCAAATCATGCAATTAGAGTCCAAAACAAGGGCAAAAGAGTGAGGAAAAGTAGATACGTTGGAGACGTATCAGTCCGTAGGCAGTAGCTAGATGGCTTCTTCTCTCTCTCTTATGATTCTCAATACAATGGTCTCTTGGAGATCTATTTGATGTAAACTTTTGCGGCGTGTTTGTTGCGATCCGATGAATTTTGAGTTCATGATCAGTTTCTATCCATGAATATTATTTGAGTATTCTTTGATCTCTTATATGCATGATTGCTTGTAGCATCGTATTTCTTCTTCGAATCTTTGGTTTAGTTAGGCCGACTAGATCGATTTTTCTTGCCATGGGAAGATGTGCTTTGTGATGGGTTTGATCTTGCGGTGTTCTTTCCCAGTGACAGAAGAGGCAGCAAGACACGCATGTATCGTTGCTATTAAGGATAACAAGATGGGGTCTATTCCTACATGAATAGATCTTGTCTACATCATGTCATCGTTCTTATTGCATTACTCCGTTTTTCCATGAACCTAATACACTAGATGCATGCTGGATAGCGGTCGATGTGTGGAGTAATAGAGGTAGATGCAGGCAGGAGTCGGTCTATCTATCTTGGACGTGATGCCTATATAATGATCATCGCCTTGGATATCGTCATGACTATTCAATTTTCTATCAATTGCCCAACAGTAATTTGTTCACCCACCATGCGCTATACTCATGAGAGAAGCCACTAGTGAACCCAACGGCCCCCGGGTCTACTTTTCCATCGTATTGCTTTCCGATCTACGTTTTTTGCAATCTTTGTTTTCAGATCTGCAAAACCAAAAACCCAAAAATATAGTGCTGCATATTTACTCTTTTTATTTGTATTCTTGAGAGATCTATCTCTCCTATCTATCACTACCTAATTTATCTTACTACCGTAGAGAGATTGACAACCTCTCTTTCACGTTGGGTTGCAAGTATTTGTTGTTTGTGTGTAGGTGCTTCTTATTGGGTGGTGGTGATCCTCCTACTGGTTCGATAACCTTGGTTTCATAACTGAGGGAAATACTTACCGTCGTTTTGCTGCATCATCCCTTCCTCTTTGGGGAAATACCGATGCAGTCTCAAGCCACATCAAAGGAATTTCTGGCGCCGTTGCCGGGGAGGAAGCGGTCTCTTCTACGTGCCTATCGTAGGCGTCGAGGGGACTCCACCATCATCTACCAGGTTCCTAATCACAAATCTCATCTCCTTGCAATTACATTATTTGCCATTTGCCTCTCGTTTTCCTCTCCCCCACTTCACCAATTTGCCGTTTTATTCGCCGTCTTTTTCATTTGCCTTTTTCTTGTCAGATATCTTGCCTAGTCATTATGGCTAGTTCTACCTTTGTTGCGTGTACTCCCGATAATGAGGTTCTTAATTTTAAGCAAAGGGGAGGGGATAACCTAAAAGATGCTTGGTATAGGATTTGCAATGTTCATAATAGATCTATCCATAAGCAATCTACCGTTGTTCTTCTTCGCAGATTTTATGTTGGCATCACCACTTGGTATAGATTCGTCCTTGATACGCTTACCGGTGGGAATTTCTTGATGTGTCCATCTTTGGATGCTTTTAATGCTTTGGGAAGTTTAGTGGGATCACCACCTATCATGATCAATGAAACAACTTTAACTCTCGAACATGTTATGGAGAGATTAGATGCTATTGAAAAGAAGATGATTACTAAAGGAAAACTTGATGATCTAGATAAAAAGATGCATAATCTTGCTAATAAAATTGGATCTAAGGCGGGAGATGCGCTTAAATTGATCAAGGAAAAAGAAACCGTAGTTAACGAGATGGTAGAGGAGAGCCCTTACCGGATTGATAAGATAGAAGAGATTTTTAGTAATTCGACTTCAGCTTTTTCTTCTATCAAAACTATTGAAAAAACTCCCGTAAAGATTGGCAAGACCATGCAAGTCACTAAGAACAAAGTTGCTATGCCTAGTTGTCACAAGGGGGATCTTAAAATGATTAGTATTCATCCCGACTTTGTTGAAATCATAAGAGACCCTATTTACAAGAATGAATTTTTTGGGTTTCTTCCTAGGAGTGTTGTCATAAAAAACATGCATGCTAAATCCTTGAGGAAATCTAGTTGTGTGATTGAAGAATTGAAAACCAAGGATGACAATACTTGAATCTATCCATTATGCCTAGCTAGGGGCGTAAAACGATAGCGCTTGTTGGGAGGCAACCAAATGAATAAATAAATTTTTGCTCTTTCCTTTCTGTTTTTGAGTGTTGACACAATTATGACTCTGTTATTATTGTGTTTTTATGGTTTATTTAGTGTTTGTGCCAAGTAAAGCCTTTAGGATGATTCATAGGATGAGTAGAAGCGATGTTGAATCTGAAACAGAAACTTTGCGTCCAGTATATGAATTTTCATTTTTTTTCTGGAACGTGATCTTGAGCTGAAATTTTACCACAGTGTTTCTATACAAATTCCTTACGTTGTCCTAATTTTTTAGAATTTTTAGAGTTACAGAAGTATGGTTAGAGTACAGATTACTACAGATTGTTTTGTTTAAGACAGATTCTGTTTTCGTTGCATTGTGTGCTTGTTTTGATGAATCTATGGTTTGTATTGGGGGGTATAAGCCATGGTAAAGTTAAAATATAGTAGGTATAATGCAATAATAAAATATGAATGGTTTTGCAACAGTACCTAAAGTAGTGATTTGCTTTATTATACTAACGGATCTCACGAAGATTTTGTTGAGTTTTGTGTGATTGAAGTTTTCAAGTTTTGGGTGAGATCACGATGGATGAAGGAATAAGGAGTTATAAAATCCTAACCTTGGGGATGCTACCGCACCCTCAAGATATATCGAAAAGAGAAACAAGCAACTAAGCTTGGGGATGCCCCCGAGTGGCATCCCCTCTTTCTTCTAACGACCATCGGTATTTTACTTGCAACTATATTTTTATTCTTCACATATCATGAGTTTTGCTTGGAGCATCTTGTATCTTTGCTTGCTTTGTTTGTTAGTTTTTCCTTTGTATCCTTGCTGGACACACCTATTTGAGAAATCCAAAATCATGCTATGATTTGTTAGAATTGCTCTATGTGCTTCACTTAAACTTTTTGAGCTATAGAATTGCTCTAGTGCTTCACTTATATCTTTTTTAGCACGGTGTGCTTGGAAATTTTTGTAGAAATACTCTCATGCTTCACTCTGATAATTTTGAGAGTTAGTAAATTTTGAAGAAATCCTCTCATGCTTCACTTATACCTTTTTGAGAGATGAAATCTTTATGCTCATGTGCTTCACTTGAATTTCCTTGAGCTTGCCAAAAAGCAATGGCAATATATGAAACTAGTCCCAAAGTGATAGATATCCAAGGAGGATATAATAAAAACTTTCATGAAGATCATTGGGAAAATTAAAACTTTATTCTTTGTAATAGTTTTGAAACATGATGATAGTAATATGTGAGTTATGCTAGTGAGTAATTATGGTTAGTAGGAAGATTGGTGTTAAGGTTTGTGATTCCCTATGCATGCATGAAAGTCAATAGTTATGCAATGAAGTTACATCCTACTTGTGGTGCATTATTCGGTGTTAGTTATGTTCAATGATCACTTATGTTAATTTTTCGTTTCTTGGTTTGGTTGCTTCTCAATCTATTTGCTAGCTTCCATTTGTACTAAGTAGAAATACTACTTGTGCATCCAAATCCTTAAACCAAGTTTTGCCTTATGAGTCCACTATACCTACCTATATGTGGTATTTCCATGCCGTTCCAAGCAAATTTGTATGTGCCATCTCTAAATTTTCAAAATAAATTTTCTCTTTTGTGTGCCCGTACCGCTCATGAAACGGTGGGGAGTGTCCAATATTTTTCCATGCTAGATGTGTTATTCTCAAGATGAGTGTTTATTCACTTGTCATTGCACGAGAGTAGGTCGGTAATAGGGATGCCCATTCCCGAAATGAAAAAGAAAAAAAATACTTTTTGTTGTCAAATATTAAATTCCTTGGAAAGTGTTGGTATGGAAGGCAACCGTAGATACGGCCCGCCATGGAAAGTGAAAGTTTGGTGGAAAAAGGAATAAACTTTATTTTCTGTTTGGGAACCACCTATGATATATCTAGCATGGAAAGTATTGTGAGCTACTTTGTCGTTTTCATTGACAGGAAAAGCATGCCACCCAAAATATTTTTTCTCTCTCAATTTAAACCTTGAGCTCTGGCACCTCTACAAATCCCTACTTCCCTCTGCGAAGGGCCTTTCTATTTACTTTATGCAATTTTTATTTTTGCTTTGAGTCTCCATCTTCTCTTATAAGCACCAACTAGGGGGCACTATGATCGTACTTGAGCATTGGGCATAGCTAATATCTGAGTGTGTCTCATGAATGGATCAATGATTGAGCATGATGGGCTAGGGATAACTTTCTTTAGTGTTGATATTTTGAAAGACATGGTTGCTTGTTGACATGCTTGAGTATTGAAGTCATTATGTTAAAACTAGACTATTTCTTTGAATCATTTATAAGTCCAAACGTCCATGCTATACAAAATAAAAGAATGTGATGAACATGTTAGGCAGCATTCCACATCAAAAATTCTGTTTTTATCATTTACCTACTCGAGGACGAGTAGGAATTAAGCTTGGGGATGCTGATACGTCTCCAACGTATCTATAATTTTTGCTTGTTCCATGCTGTTATATTATCATTCTTGGATGCTTTACAATCATTTTATAACAACTTTATATCATTTTTTGGGACTAACCTATTGACATAGTGCCAAAGTGCCAGTTGTTGTTTTTGCTTGTTTTTTTACTTCGCAGAAAATCAACACAAAATGGAGTCCAATCGCGACGAAACTTTTCTGAGATTTTTTTTGGACCAGAAGACACCCAGTGGGCCAAAGAAGTGACAGGAAGGTGGGCTGTGGAGAGCACAACCCACCAGGGCGCGCCAGGGGGGCCCCGAAGCGCCCTGATGGGTTGTGCCCTCCACGGGGCCCCTCAGCACCGCCTCTGATGCCTATAAATTCCCAAATATTCCAAAAACCCTAGGGGAGTCGACGAAACACAATTCCAGCCACCGCAAGTTCTAGAACCGCGAGATCCAATCTAAACACCATCACGGAGGGGTTCATCTTCTTCATAGGTGCCTCTCCGATGATGCGTGAGTAGTCCACCATAGACCTATGGGTCCATAGGCAGTAGCTAGATGGCTTATTCTCTCTCTCTTATTATTCTCAATACAATGGTCTCTTGGAGATCTATTTGATGTAAACTTTTGCGGTGTGTTTGTTGGGATCCGATGAATTTTGACTTCATGATCAGTTTCTATCCATGAATATTATTTGAGTCTTCTTTGATCTCTTATATGCATGATTGCTTATAGCATCGTATTTCTTCTTCGAATCTTTGGTTTAGTTAGGCCGACTGGAAGAGGTACTTTGTGATGGGTTCGATCTTGCGGTGTTCTTTCCCAGTGACAGAAGGGGCAGCAAGACACGCATGTATCGTTGCTATTAAGGATAACAAGATGGGGTCTATTCCTACATGAATAGATCTTGTCTACATCATGTCATCGTTCTTATTGCATTACTCCGTTTTCCCATGAACTTAATACACTAGATGCATGCTAGATAGTGGTCGATGTGTGGAGTAATAGAGGTAGATGTAGGCAGGAGTCGATCTATCTATCTTGGACGTGATGCCTATATAATGATCATCGCCTTGGATATCATCATCACTATTCGATTTTCTATCAATTGCCCAACAGTAATTTGTTCACCCACCATGCGCTATACTCATGAGAGAAGCCACTAGTGAACCCTACGGCCCCCAGGTCTACTTTTCCGTCATATTGCTTTCCGATCTACGTTTTTTGCAATCTTTGTTTTCAGATGTACAAAACCAAAAACCCAAAAATATATTGCTTTTTATTTGTGTTCTTGAGAGATCTATCTCTCCTATCTATCACTACCTAATCTATCTTACTACTGTAGAGAGATTGACAACCTCTCTTTCGCGTCGGGTTGCAAGTATTTGTTGTTTGTGTGCAGGTGCTGCTTATTGGGTGTTGGTGATCCTCCTACTGGTTCCATAACCTTGGTTTCATAACCGAGGGAAATACTTACCGTCGATGTGCTGCATCATCCCTTCCTCTTTGGGGAAATACCGACGCAGTCTCAAGCCACGTCACCTTGTTTAAGTCTTCTGCTAGTTCGAACTTGATCTCTTCCTTCTCATGTATTCCATTCATTCGTAGTATCTCCATTCATTTCAAATTCTTACCGGTGGTTCGTTCAAAACTTCTTCAAGCTTATGAATCTCTCTTCAATCTTTCAAGAAGAATAAGTAGTATGCCAAATCCGTTGCTTGTCATCAATTTAACTTGATGATGGATAAGCATAACGTAATTCTTATTCTTATTTCATAAAGTGATTTCAATCCTTCTTCCGGAGTTGTTCATGATATCAAATCCTCGATCATAAGTTATTTATCTTTTCTTTTCCGGAGTACAAATTTTCTCAAGCATCTCATCGCGAAGCTTCATCTAAATCATGGCAATGTCCCAATCTTGTTCTTTCCAACCTTCATTTCTTTTGATCATTCTTTTGTAAATGGAGGTTCTTCGTGGTGGTTCGTTAAGGATTTTATTCATTCTCAAAGTGTTCTTCAAGATTCTTGTTGGAGAAGCTCAAGTATTCTTTATCTTGCATTTCAAAGTGTAATTCTTTCTCCATTATCTTTGAGATGGTGTTATAGCATTCTTGATTCGTGAGGAGTATCGAAGAGATTTGTCAAGAATGAGATATGTAAACCCATCATTCTCTCTTGGAGTTATCTTCGATTGGATTTCAACTAAAAGCGTTTCCTAAGGATTGTTTCTATTATGGTGCTTCCAATGATCCAAGTATCCTTGTATCCTCTTGGTGAAAGAAGTTTAGCCTATCTTGTTTCTCTCAAGCAATCGTTGTTTTCCATTTCTAGCCGGTTAACACCTCATACTTTTGAGATGTTTTCCATAAGCCCACAACAATATGTTCTTTCCGTTGTTGATTTAACAACAACTCCATTAAATCCTTCTTCGTAAAGGGTGCTTTTCAAATTCAAGTGTGGTAGGAATTGTCATTTTCTTCTCCATTCTTTTCTTCCAAGGGTCTAGTTTCTATTCTTTTGTTCCGGAGGCATTGTCATGTGGATCTCTTCGACCCATCATCTCGTTTTGTCAAGATCATGTTCTTTCCTTGCTTATCCATTTAATCGGTGGTTGCGTCCTCTTTCCAAGTTCTTTTCATCTTATCAAGTTTTGTCTCTCTTTTCTACCGGAGTGCTGCCCAAATTTCTTTTGAATTCTTGCTTGTTCCTCATGTCATTCTTTATTTCTTTGAAACCTTCATGGATTGTTGGTTTCACTCGTTTTTAAAAGAAGCAACTAAGTTTTACCTCTTCCTTTTTATCTTCCTCTTCCTCTTCTCATTCTAAGATCTCGGGTCGAGATCTCTTGTAAGTGGAGGAAAGTTGTAACAGCCCGAGACCGATGCTCCAGAAGATTCCCCTTTCATTCTGTTGTCATCGTGTGATTTGTTTGGTTGTCGCATTCATCATCGCATCATCTGCACAGCATCGGCGCTCCGCTGCCTTCATTTTTCAAAACTTGCATCCGTTCGTAGTTACCGGTTCTCTCCGTTCTCGTTGTTGACCGTTCCGAGACCAACCCTCTCCCACCTCGGGCTCAGCGCCCCACCAGTTCCACCGCCACCACTTGAGCCGCCCCGCCGCCACTTGCAGCCAATTGCGCGTCGCCATATCACCCTAGCGCCGCCCCCAGCCGCCGAGGCCCTGCAGGCCCACAGGAGGCCCGCCCCGGGCCCGAACCGTGTGAGCCCCACGCGTGCCCCCACCTTTGAAAGCACAACATGCTCCCTTGGTGGTTTTGATAATTCATGACAACATAGATTGTCTCTTGGACTAATATTTCTACCTAGTGTATTTCAGGTGAAAGTCCATAGAGAGAGATGGGTTGGCAAAAAGAATTGTGAGGAGATACCCCTAAATGCAAGGAAATGGATTGGCAAAGCTTCAAGCAAGAGGACTCTACATTTTACTTTGTGAGAAATCACTTTGAGTCCATAGGAAAGCCAATACTATTAAAAGGGGGTAAGGTGCTGTTGGTGAACAAGATGCTCCACGTGCACAAGTGATAGTCACCAAAAACACCGACAAACTCTTCCACAAAAGTCTGTCCAGGCCTATCTTGAAAATTGGTGCCACCAACAATTCCCACTCGGTCCCACCGATTCCTACCTCAGACAGACCCATGCCAAACCCTAGCTCATCGGTGCCACCGAGTTCAGCTTGCCAACTCTCTGTTACCTCGATTCTTAAAATCGGAAATTTCGAGTTTTTGGATCGGCGTCACCGAGTTTTGGAAACTGACCGTTGGTCACCTAATCGGTACCACCGAGATTTCTGTATCGGTCTCACCGAGATTCAAAAGTTGCTACCTTTGGAGCAACTCGATACCACCGAGTTTTATACTTCGGTGTCACCGAGTTGGTCGCTTTAGGTGTAACGGTTGGATTTTTGGGGATGCCTATATATACCCCTTCACCACCACCCACTCGAAAGAGAAGCACTCAGAACTATTCCATACTTGCCCCATCCAATTTTCTGAGAGAGAGCCACCTACTCATGTGTTGAGATCAAGCCATTCCACTCCATCCATATGAATCTTGATCTCTAGCCTCCCCAAGTTGCTTTCCACCAAATCAATCTCTTACACCATAGCCAAATATGTGAGAGACTGATTGTGTGTTGAGGAGTCTATCATCTTGAAGCACAAGAGCAAGGAGTTCATCGACATTACCGAGCCTATTACCTTTTGGAGGGTGGTGCCTCCAAGATTGGTTAGGTGTCGCTTGGGAGCCTCCTACTTCGTGTTGTGGAGTTGAACCAAGAAGTTTGTACGGGCAAGGAGATCGCCTACTTCGTGAAGATCTACCCGTAGTGAGGCTAGTCCTTCGTGGATGGAAGCCCTTATGGAATAGTCAAGGTTGCTACTTCGTGGACCCTTATTGGTGGAGCCCTCCGTGGACTCTCGAGACCGTTACCCTTCGTGGGTTGAAGACTCCATAAACATGGATGTACGATAGAACCACCTATAGGAATCACGGGAAAAATCTTCGTGTCCCTCATGCGTTTGATCTCCCTATCTCAACTCCTTACTTCCATGTGCAATGTCTTTACTTTCCGCTACCATACTTGTTGACTTGCATGTGTAGGGTGTGCTAGACTTGCTATAATAGTTAAAATCTGCCAAGAAATTAACTTCGGAAAAGGTTAGGTTACCCTTTGCAAGTAGTCTATTCACCCCCCCCCCTCTAGACACACACTTCTAGTGATCCTACAAGTGGTATCAGAGCATTGGTCTCCATTGCATCGGTTTCATCACCGTGGAGGAAGATGGATGTGTCTAGTGTGGAAAGTTTGAGTTGTAGAGTGCCTATTCTTGATGGGGAGTACTATAGTCAATGGAAATATAAGATGCTTGAGCTATTCAATGAATTTCATTTGAGAAAGTATATTAAGAACCCCTATGTACCTCCCATTGATCCTTTACATCCCACACACGAAGAGGAAATTGATATGCTATGCAATCTTAGAACTGTTAATCTTATCATTAGAGGACTGCCTAGGATTGTGCTTAATCAAATGAAGAATTTTGAATGTGCTTATACTTTGTGGAATGACTTGGAGAAACGATATCCAAGTTATTCATTGAGTAATCTTGATGAAATTCTTCATAAGACTATTGTCTTTCACTAAATGATGCCTACTGATCCCAAGTTTGATGACTATCTATTTGAGCTTAGAGACCTCATGCATGCTAAAGGAGATGTCATAACTATGAACAACATCATTGTAGAAGCCATTCGCATTCATAATCTTGAACATTGTCATGATCACAACCCTAACGAATCTCTTGTTCCTTGTGGCGAGGATTTCCCACTTGATGATGACAATGTGGAACATGGCTACTATGATGAAGATGACTTGTTCGACATCAAGCATGAGAAGATCATGAATAATCTAAGTCTCATGGCAAACTTCAAGGATTACATGTCCGAAGGAAAAGACTGGATTCTCGATAGTGGATACACCGATCATATGACCGGAGATAGAGAGATGTTTGAAGAGATCACACCAAACCATGGACCGCGAAGGTATGTAACTTTTGGAGACAACTCCAAGGGTAAGATACTCGGTCTTGGTAAGGTGGCCATATCCCATGATAGCTCTATTCAAAACGTCAAGCTTGTTGAATCCCTTGGCTACAATCTTCTTTCCGTATCTAGACTTGCCGACTTCGGTTTTAATGTGCTATTCACGAAAGTAGATTGCCAAGTGTTTCATCAACATAATCATAACATGGTCTTTACCGGTTTCCGTAGAGGTTATCTATATATTGTCGATTTCACTAAGAGATCCAAACCTCGTACTTGTCTTATTGCAAAATCTTCTAAAGGTTGGCTTTGGCATAGAAGACTAGGACATGTTGGCATGCGTAATCTAGACAAGCTTATCAAAGGTGATCATATACTTGGTGTTAAAGATGTTATCTTTGACAAAGATAGACTTTGTAGTGCTTGTCAAGCTGGAAAGCAAGTAGGTGGAAGTCATCCCGTTAAGAATATCATGACTACTAGGAGACCACTCGAGTTACTTCACATGGATCTTTTTGGTCCCAATGCTTACAAGAGCCTCGGTGGAAATTCCTATGGTCTAGTTATAGTTGATGATTTTTCCAGATTTACGTGGGTATTCTTTCTTGATGATAATTCGCAGGTACAAGATCTTCAAGAACTTCGCTCGCAAAGCGCAAAATCAGTTTGAGGTGAAGATCAAGAAGGTTCGGAGCGACAACGGATCGGAGTTCAGGAACACCCATGTAGATACCTTTCTTGACGAAGAAGGTGTTTCACATGAGTTCTCGGCTACGTACACGCCCCAACAAAATGGAGTTGTTGAGAGGAAGAACCGGACTCTTATTGAGATGGCAAGAACGATGCTTGACGACTATAAGATGCCAAGAGACTTTTTGGCAGAAGCTGTGGAAACAGCATGTCATGCCACAAACCAACTCCACTTGCACAAGCTTCTCGGTAAAACGGCGTACGAGCTACTCACCGGTAACAAACTCCAAGTTGGATACTTTCGAGTATTCGGCTCAAAGTGCTACATTCTTGATGAGCATCGTCGAACTAAATTTGCTCCCAAATCTCATGAAGGTTTCCTACTGGGTTACGGATCGAACTCTCACACTTACCGTGTCTACAACAACTTCACTCGAAAAGTTGAAGAGACGGTAGATGTGAAGTTTGATGAATCTAATGGTTCGCAAGTCGAACAATTGCCAAATGATGTAGGAGATAAGGATCCTTCGGAAGCTATCCAAGACTTGTCCATCGGCAAGATTCGTCCCATGGAGGTGAAGGAAAGTACTTCGTCAAATCAAGTGGAAGCCCCTACTTCACGTCAAGGTGAACCTCAACATGACATGGAGGCATCTACAAGCGGTACACGCCAAGATGAAGAGGAGGAAGTACATCATGAAGATCCACCACAACCTCCTTCACCACCACTTCAAGGAAACGACACCTTCAACAACAACGAAGATGAAGATGATGATGATGAAGAAGCTCCACCATCCAACAAGCCGAAGCTACCCCGAGTCGAGCAAGAGTGACCAAGAACCATCCTCTAAACCAAATCTTTGGTGACATACAAACCGGGAGAATCACTCGCTCTAAAACTCGCTTAGCTAATTTTTGTTAGCATTATTCTTTCATCTCTAGCATTGAACCCTTGAAGGTACAACAAGCTCTTGAAGACCCGAATTGGGTGAACGCCATGCATGAAGAGCTTCACAACTTCGAGAGGAACGAAGTGTGGACACTCGTGGAGAAGCCCAAGGACGAGCACAACATCATCGGAACCAAATGGGTGTTTCGGAACAAGCAAGATGAAGACGGTCAAGTTGTACGCAACAAGGCGCGTCTCGTAGCCCAAGGATATACGCAAGTCGAAGGTACGGACTACGGTGAGACCTATGCCCCCGTCGCTAGACTTGAAGCTATTCGCATTCTTCTTGCTTATGCTAATCACCATGATATCACGCTTTATCAAATGAACATTAAAAGTGCCTTTTTAAATGGTGAGATTGAAGAAGAGGTCTATGTCAAACAACCCCCTCGTTTTGTGAATCCTAAGAAACCTAATCATGTTTACAAGCTTCGTAAAGCCCTTTATGGTCTTAAGCAAGCCCCACGCGCTTGGTATAAATGCTTAACGAAGTTTCTCATTGAAAAGGGTTTTGAAATTGGTAAAATTGACGCAACCTTATTCATTAAAAGAGTTAATGGTGAATTATTTGTGTGCCAAATCTATGTGGATGATATTATCTTTGGATCTAGTAACCCACAATTTAGTGAAAGATTTGGAAGGTTGATGTTCGAGAAGTATGAGATGTCCATGATGTGTGAGCTAAAATTCTTTCTTGGTTTGCAAATCAAGCAAACGAGAGAAGGAACTTTCATCTCTCAAACCAAGTATACCAAGGACTTAATCAAGAAGTTCAACATGCAAGAGGGTAAAGGTATCAAAACTCCTATGCCTACTAGTGGAAATGTTGATCTTACCAAGGAGGACGAACCGGTTGATCAAAAAGTTTATCAATGTATGATTGGTTCATTGTTATATCTATGTGCCTCCCATCTCGATATTATGCTTAGTGTTTGCATGTGTGCTAGATATCAAGCTGCACCTAAAGAGTGTCATCTTTTGGCCGTGAAATGTATTGTGAGATATTTGATACAAACACCAAACTTTGGCATTTGGTATCCCAAGGGATCTTCCTTTAACCTTGTTGGTTATTCCGATTCGGACTATGCCGGTGACAAGGTTGATAGAAAATCCACTTCGGGTACATGTCAATTTCTTGGTAGATCTCTTGTGTCTTGGTCCTCCAAGAAACAGAACTCGGTATCTCTATCTACTGCCGAAGCTGAGTATATTGCCGCCGGATCATGTTGTGCACAATTACTATGAATGACACAAACGCTTAAGGATTATGGAATCCATGTGAAAAATGTTCCATTACTTTGTGACAATGAAAGTGCCATTAATATTGGTCATAATCCTGTGCAACACTCTCAAACTAAGCATATTCAAGTTCGACATCTTTCATTCGTGATCATGTTGCCAAAGGAGATATTAATCTTAAGCATATTCGCACTAACAAGCAATTGGCCAATATCTTTACTAAGCCACTTGATGAGAAAGTGTTTTGTTACTTGAGGAGTGAGTTAAACATCATTGATGCTTCAAACTTGAGCTAAGCTCACTCGGATGCATGCAAGGGGATGAGCTTACTTGACCATTACATGCCATCATTACCATGAACTTCATACAACTTGGAATTCTATGCTCCCTTGTATTGCATCTAACCTTTTGTAGGTACTTGGAAGAACTTCATTCCACAAGGTTGCAAACAACTCCAATCATAAGCAATCTTGTCATGACCAAGTATCCACAACCCTTCTTGTTGATAGAAGGAAGAAGGCAACTCAACCATATCCTTGACATATATTTGATGTGATCACATTTGCTAATTCTCAATTGATATCATGTCAAGTGGATATATATTGTTCTTCCTTGCATGACTAACCTATGTAGGTGAAAAGAGAACCAAAACAAACAAGGATTGCTCCCAACTCAAAATGATCTTCATCAACATCGAGCATCCTCAACAAGTTCACCTACAAGCCACGTCATCAACATCACTCAAAGGTATGTACTCATATCCTTGAAAATGCTTTACTCCAAGGCATGAGTTAAAGCAACTCAAGTGATATGAAGACATTAAAATGTTTAATCAAAAAAATGGTAACCCCATTTTGAGCTTAACGATGAGTATGACCTATGATCAAGTATTCTTGCTTGGCTCCTAAGTCAATATACTCTAATATAGGTGACCTAGTCACCGCCCATCATCTAGATTAAGTATCTTGTTTGGTTCATTCATTATTTGCAAGATTTCTTGGAACCACTCAAATCTTCTCTAGTTGATATTTCTTTGTAAATTCTTTTGTATTTCCTTTGCAAAAGCTTTCGAGATTCTATTGCAAGTTTTCCAAAATCATGTGAGAATTTCTAGTCATTGCCAAGTTTATGTTATGTCCTCGGAGCCTCCGATCCAAATGACTCGGTTCTACCGATTATGCAGATAGGCTACAAATACACATCTCGGTTCCACCGACTTATTTGCCTCGGAGCCACCGACTTTGCTATCTTTTCTATCCTTTGTTAACTTAGCAATTCTCCATTTCTTCGATGGTCCCTTAAAAAAAAGGGGGAGAAACCTTATTCTAGGATCGCTAACTCAAAGGAGGAGAAGACTTACAAGCTATCAGTGAAAGAGGGAGAAATTATTCTCTATGTTCCATCAGTTTTTAAGGCTCTCTATGATTCTACACTTTCCATGATCCCTACATTCTATGACCCTTGTTCTCAAGAATCCCTTCTTACTCTATGATCCCTGTGTCTGACCCTGTGTATGGACCTTTTTGGTAATTAATGCCAAAGGGGAAGAAATACCAAAGCTTCAATGCTAAAAGGGGAGATACATGCTTCAACGCAAAGGGGGGGATATAATAAAGGGGGAGAATATCAAAGCTTATGCTTACAGAGACAAGGGGAGAATACCAAAGTAGGGGGAGAAGTTTCATTGTTTCCTAAAGGAGAGAGATATTCTCATGTTAGACTTGTCTCACCCTATCCAATCCCAATATCTACATGCAAAGATTCAGGGGGAGAGGATGACCTACTATTTCATATCTAAGGGAGAAAGTTCTAAATGTTCCTGGAGACATATCAATCTTAAGGAATACTATCTTTTATATGTTCTCCACATCTTGGTACTATTGAGTTCTATTGCTTTTTGATTGGTAGAATACTCTTGTGTTTCCTAACATTGTTTTCTCAAGTGTGTTTCTACTACTAGAATGCTCAAGAACTCAAGGTAAGTATATGCATCATATCTTTGATCAAGATGATCTCTTGCTTCTTGCACATATTGTTTGCAAGAGTGAAGTCTTGAACAAGGATGCAACTCACTCATATATATTTGATGCATATAGCCAAGATACACATGACTCATTATATGCCTTCTACTATATGTGTGTCCATGCATTCCAAAGCAACTATCCTTTAAAGGGATTGCACACATTTAGGGGGAGCAAATCTAAGTCATGTGTCTTTCAAAGTCTTCATAATATCTATGCATATCTTTATTTGAAGCTTTGATTGTATGTTGTCATCAATTACCAAAAAGGGGGAGATTGAAAGCACAACATGCTCCCTTGATGGTTTTGATAGTTCATGACAACACACATTGTCTCTTGGACTAATATTTATACCTAGTGTATTTCAGGTGAAAGTCCATAGAGAGAGATGGGTTAGTAAAAAGAATTGTGAGGAGATACCCCTAGATGCAAGGAAATGGATTGGCAAAGCTTCAAGCAAGAGGACTCTACATTTTACTTTGTGAGAAATCACTTTCAGTCCATAGGAAAGCCAATACTATTAAAAGGGGGTAAGGTACTGTTGGTGAACAAGATGCTCCACGTGCACAAGTGATAGTCACAAAAAACACCCACAAACTCTTCCACAAAAGTCTGTCCAAGCATATCTTGAGAATCGGTGCTACCAACAATTCCCACTCGGTCCCACCGATTCCTACCTCAGACAGACCCATGCCAAACCCTAGCACATCGGTGCAACCGATTCTGATTCGGTGCCACCGAGTTCAGCTTGCCAACACTCTGTTACCTCGATTCTTAAAATCGGAAATTCTGAGTTTTTGGATCGGCGTCACCGAGTTTTCGAAACTGACCGTTTGTCACCTAATCGGTACCACCGAGATTTTTGTATCAGTCTCACCGAGATTCAAAAGTTACTACCTTTGGAGCAACTCGGTACCACCGAGTTTTATACTTCGGTGTCACCGAGTTGGTCACTTTAGGTGTAACGGTTGGATTTTTCGGGATGCCTATATATACCCATTCACCACCACCCACTCGAAAGAGAAGCACTCAGAACTATTCCATACTTGCCCCATCCAATTTTCTAAGAGAGAGCCACCTACTCATGTGTTGAGATCAAGCCGTTCCACTCCATCCATATGAATCTTGATCTCTAGCCTGCCCAAGTTGCTTTCCACCAAATCAATCTCTTCCACCATAGCCAAATCTGTGAGAGAGTGATTGTGTGTTGAGGAGTCTATCATCTTGAAGCACAAGAGCAAGGAGTTCATCAACATTACCGAGCCTATTACCTTTTGGAGGGTGGTGCCTCCTAGATTGGTTAGGTGTCGCTTGGGAGCCTCCTACTTCGTGTTGTGGAGTTGAACCAAGAATTTTGTACGGGCAAGGAGATCGCCTACTTCGTGAAGATCTACCCATAGTGAGGATAGTCCTTCGTGGACGGAAGCCGTTATGGAATAGTCAAGGTTGCTAATTCGTGGACCTTTATGGGTGGAGCCCTCCGTGGACTCTCGCGACCGTTACCCTTCGTGGGTTGAAGACTCCATAAACATGGATGTACGATAGCACCACCTATCGGAACCACGGGAAAAATCTTCGTGTCCCTCATGCGTTTGATCTCCCTATCTCAACTCCTTACTTCCATGTGCAATGTCTTTACTTTCTGCTGCCATACTTATTGACTTGCATGTTTAGGGTGTGCTAGACTTGCTATAATAGTTAAAATCTGCCAACAAATTAACTTGGGAAAAGGTTAGGTTTTAATTTTTGCAAGTAGTCTATTCACCCCCTCTAGACACACACTTCTAGTGATCCTACAGCCTCCCTTCGTGCGCCCGTCCTCCTCGAGCGGGAGCTCGACCCCGCCGCCCGATCCCCACCGGCGCCAGCCGCTGGTGCCTCCTTGCGTCGCTGCCCCGTGCCTTAGCCGCCGCCATGGATGCGAGCTCGGATCTCGAGCCGCCCCGCGCCTCTGCCGCCAGAGACGACGCCGTCGCCGGCCAGATCTGAGCCGCCCACCCGGATCCGCCCCATCTCCGGCCTCCTCCGCGTCCCCTCCTCGTCATTCATGTCCTACACCGTCTCCACTGGCGGTGTTGACCGCGCCGCCTCCCCTGTTCTCCAGTTGGAGCGGGGGAGGGGAACTGCTCCTGCGTCGCCCGCATGAGCCAGGTGCGGCCCGGTCCAGCAGCGGCCCAGCAAGGCCCGGCGCAGCCGCGTCGAGGCCCACCTCTGTGCCTCCCCAGCCCAGCTCTGCTTGAGCCCAAGGCCCGTTGGTGAGAATCTGCTAACCTATGGCCGTTCACCATTTTAGAGGTTCCGCGAACGTGCACGTTTAGCCTATAATGCGAGCTATTCACTTTTAGACTAACCGACGAACGATGTGAAACGGTTAAATTTGGAACTGCAGGTTTTAACAACATCATTGCATTTTGGGTGACTCGTATCTCGTGAACTGTGCATTGGATTTTGAAGTGTAATATATGAAAATTAATCTACTCTTCATGCTCTACATGATGGTACCATTTGCATGCATAGTAGGATTCATTTAATTGATCAAATCTCTGTTGCAAAAGTGAATCTCATCGTAATCGTCAAAATTGCAATCTATTAACGATAAGTTCCATTTTGCGAGCATCATATTAAGCAAACCATCACCCTTATGAAGTTGTGCCAATGGAGTATTTTGTAGTGTGACATGCTACTTGTTGTTAGTGTCGCCATACCTATAGGTGATTGTTATGCTACTGTTGTTGCTATGTTAACATGCCTAGTCAAACTGCTGTTTTGGGAGATAGTATATTTTCACTAAGTCTGGAATCTGGTTATTTTATTGCTATGTTTCCATGATGATGGCCATGAATCCGTAGGTCCTTTGGGGTTGGCGCAATGGAATGAATTGTTGAGCATGTTCTATTTTGTTAGCATGTGCCAATAGTTTGCAAGTATAGGTGTTGCATCCTAGTTAGTTTTGTTGTCAAACATGTCAACCTTATAAAACTGCTCTGCCCTACACCTTGATAATTTTTCTAAGTCTGGAAAACTGTTTAGTTCAATATGCCATGTTGGGAGGATGCTAGCCAGGAATCTATGCATATCTTGATGTTGCTGTAATGGAGTTATTTGAAGTGCATGTTGTTCTCTATCATGCTGTTAAGTTTCATGCCATGAAGGTCTCTGTTGCATGTAGATTTATTGTTGTCAATATGCCAACCTGATAACTCAGATTGACACAAACTGGTATTTTTACTAAGTCCTTAACTGTTGTTTCAATATGCCATCTTGTGAGCTCATTTGCTATTGATACATGCTTCTATTGCACTTGTTGCTATGAAATGAATTGTTGTGCATCATGTAGGCTACAGCCCCATGTCTTGTTTGTGCATTTTAGGTTCTTGTAACTTGTTAGTTTGAGGTGTGCAAAATGCCCTGTTGTTGTTTTGGGCAGATTATAACTAAAACTTGTGTTGGTTATTGTGTTTGAACCGTTGCTCCATTTTGGACATGCCATATATGAAACTTGCTTAGAATTCCATGTAGTTTTGTAATATCTTGCTGCATCTATGATTTGGAATGCTTGTGGTTGACGTTTGCATGCATTTTGCATTCATGGCATACTATCTTGTGCTTGTCATATCTTTTAGACCGTAGCTCCGTTTTAAACGTTCTATATATGTAAATCGATTAGAATGACGTGTAGAATCACATGATGCATTTTGTTTCCCTGTTTAACAAATATAAAATATTATTAGTTCAGATTTGGACCAATTTCTAAATTAACATATGGGGTCCTTTTGGAAACACTAAATGTTGTTTCCGGCCTCATTTAAAATGCCTAGATAGATAGTTTATTTATGTTGCATCTCTTGCCATGTTTATCAAAATTTAAAGTTGTCATGTAAATAAACGAGAGTGAACTAAATGATTCGAATGTGGAGTTTCGTCAATATGCAACCCATTGCATATTGAGCTTCACTTAATGTGTAGGATTTGATTGTTGTGCTTTCTCATGCCTTGCATAATAGTATGCACATGCATCATATTTGTGTGCGTATCCTGTCATGCATATGTTGTGGTGTTTACCAAGTGTTGATTGTTGTTTTCCGGATTGCTTCTTCTCGATAGAGTTCTGAAAGCGTTCGGAGTGTGAGGATTCGTTTGACTATGCCCGTTCGTCTGCTTCACGGATTCGTTCTTCTTCCAAGCGGGATCTCAGGCAAGAAGAACATTTCCCTGGATACCACTACTATCATTGCCATGCTAGTTGTCTCATTTCTATCGCTATGTCTCACTACCTACAACTTGTTTGTCAAGCCTCCCAAAATGCCATGATAAGCCTCTAACCCCTCCACGTCTGTCGTGGTTTTGTCAACCCGGCAGATGTCCTCGTAACAGGACTTAGGTGTAAGGCCATCGCCGCTTGGTGGCGACTCGAAGGGGTTGAGCGAGAGAGAGAGAGAGAGAGAGTCGGGTTTACCCAGATTTGGCCCCTCCTATGGAGGTAATAGCCTACGTCCTGCTTTGTGTGTATTTGATGGATAGATCTCGATTACAAGGGTGCAGAATCGCTAACCTAGCTATCGAGAGGTTGTAACTTGAGTCTTTCGGCCCTAGGGGTCTGCCTTTATACACAGGTCAAGCCCTAGGGTTTACAATAGAGTCTGGGTCATATCATGACCCGTGACCTACGACATCTCTAACTTATCTTGCACCTTAAGGAAACTTTAACCAGTGTCTTTAGCTTCATGGGCTTTGAGCCGCCGTCTTTAGGTGTTGGGGCGCCCGGCGTCTTGGTCAGCCGCCACCTTACTTATTTTGTACGCAAGACACGACCCATTTAAACTTGGTTGCAGAGTTGTTGATATGTTTAACCCGGCCCAGTATGGCGGATTACACCATGGAATTATATCCCCGACATTAGGCCCCAGATTGATTTGAATCCATTCATGTCAATAGATCTTTCCTCCCTTTGCCGGCTCACCCTTGGAACGGTATCTTCTATGAATTTCATGACGTCGGCTTGTTTTGCTCCCAAACTTGACATTTCCTCTAGCTCGTACTTGTTGTGACATCATCCTTGCTGACCGTTGTTCTCCAAAGTCATCATAACGTATCCCTTCGAAAACTGCGCCAAATCTAGGTGGGCGTGAAAACTGAGGCGCACTTGAAGCCACAAATTTATCTCAGATGCTTCATTTGTCTCAGCGCCGTTTCACTTTCTTTCCCCTTACAAATAGGCCCCGCTGGGCTCCACAGTAACCATTCCTCATCGTCTTCCTCCTCCTGCTTCTCCATTGACTGAACACCATCAGAGCTCCCAAGGCGACTCCGAGGTTTTTCGACTCCATTGCCAGCGTCGTCAAGCCTTCTCGCGACCGCCGAAGCGAACTCGATCATTTTCGCATCGGCTCCGACGCCGCCTGGTATGAACCCTTACTATCTAGGGTTTCAACATTTCCAGTGTTCTTACCGCCTCCAATGCGTTCATCTGAAATCGTGTTCAGTAGATCCATATATTATCCACTCATTGTTGTGTATTCTTAGATCGATCTCCACTCCATTTTCCTTATAAGCTGATCTAAAACGAACCACCAAGGGTTATCCTTTGGACTGCTGTAGTTTCAGTTGTTATGTCGGCTAGAACATATATCTCACTGTTTTTCTTCGTTTAATTAGATTCGCCTAGAGAGAAACTTTCATAGAAACTTGTTTGTGACCCAATGTTTCTGCTAAGTGTTGAAGATATCCTTTCGGCCTTCTTAAATTTCTCCGGCTCATAACAATACCTTAGTGTAGGCGGCTTATAATCTGCTCCGGCTTATCTTTCTCATAGAAACTTGTAGCTATTGCATAACCCGCCATGGCTCCGAAAAACTCCAAAGTTTGTAACTGGGCAAAGAGCAAAGAGTCCAAGCTCACCTTGGAGAACCTTGTGGATCAGGGCTTCTTGTCGGCTCGAAAGGCTATAAAGTGGCGAGCTCCTGAAGAAGAGCCGTCCCCACAACCACAACTAGGGGAGGTTGTAGTATTTACTGATCATTTGCGCAGGGGCTTCCGCCCTCCCGGCTCAAAATTCTTTAGAGACCTCTTGCACTTCTTCAAGCTCAGGCCTCAAGACATTAGTCTGAATTCCATGACAAACATTTGTCAATTTAAAGTGTTATGTGAAGTGTACCTTCAGGTTGAGCCATCCGTGACTATGTTCAGAGAGTTCTTCTATATTAACCGTCAAGCGGAAACAAAGAACGATGCTTCCTACGAGATCGGTGGTATTTCCATCCAGAAGAGAAAGAAAAGCGCCTTCCCAGAATCAAAACTGGCGAGTCACCCAAAAGGGTGGAACAAAACCTAGTTCTATTGCAGAGATACTTCACCTGCAGGGGAAAATCCCTTGCCGGGTTTCAGATTGGAAAGACTTAGTGGTAAAATGGAATTCCCGGGTTGGCCAACTGACGAAGAGAGAGTAACTTTAGCGCCTCTTCATGCAACGCTGAGAGCCCTGACCGCACATGGCCTGACCGGGATAGATCTGATTCGTTGCTGGTTAAAGTGGCGGATGCAACCCGTTAGTTTGAGGGACGGCTTGATGTGTGATTATACAGGTGCCTCAAATGATCTTCAGCGGTTTTCCCGTGAAAATCTCACTGACAATGTTCTTACCAAGGAAACAAAGAAGTTTTTCTCTGACTCAAAAGAGCTATGCAGCGTCACCGGCTTGGGTCCATTTTACCTTATCAACCTGCCGCCTCAGGTATTAACTATTTCCATTGTCTCTTGTCCATGTCTCTCTCGACTCGCCATTTACTTATTATATGTTTAATATATCTGCAGGCGGATTCTAACTTTTGGAATGTTGCACCTCAAGCCTCCCTTCCAGCTACGGGTAAAAAGAATGCCTCGGTCTCTGTGTCATCTTCAGAGGAGGAATCTGAGGTAGAACTTGACTCTCTCGGCCGCCTGTTTAATGAACTTGCTGACGCACCTTCTTATCAGGACGACTCGGAATTTAGCCAAACCGGCAAAACTGAGGTAACTCCAATTTCCCCCAGTCCTTCGAAATGCTTGTTCCTTGGAGACCAAGACAAGCCATTCGGGAAGTTAAATTATCACTCCCAGAAGCTCATTTGGCTCCTAATTTTCTTTTGAAGAACACACAATTGGCAGGCTCATCAAAACGCAAGAGTCGGGATGATGATGACCCTAGTTTAACTCACGCGCCGCCGGCTCGCAAACCACGCCTTGAGGTGCCCCATAGTCCAACTGATTCTCGCCCTAGAGCTGGTTTGTTTAAACAACCTCTCAGTCCTTCAAATTCCCTTTATCAGGATTCTCCTTCATCATCAAGCGACTCAAGCGCGTCACAGCTTCCCCCTTTCAATGTCAATCGTGGGTAAGCATTTATCTTTGCAAAGTCCGTATTGTATCTTTCATTGCTTTGATATCAACTTGTGATAACTTTTGTTGTACTAATAATCCACGGCCAAAGCTGTTGTGTCCAAACAGACAGGCGGGTCATCCTCTGGACCAACAAGCCAAGAGATGCCAATTCTTTTGAAGATGACCCCAATGGTTGATTCTTCTGAAAAGGAACTTGATGCGAGGGTAGAGCCGGAGGCTGCTATTGAGATACTCGGAACAGATGAGCCAGTTTTTATGGATGCTCCTCCTGAGATTGAATCATCCATCTTTCCTTCCAAATCAGCTTGCGTAGATGAACTTATGGCGTCATCTGACCACAACATTCCAGACGTTGTGTTTGTCAAAGAAAATTTGCAAGCCCCCACTGCTTCCACTTCCTGAGCTAAAATCGTGAGCAAGGATGGATCAGTGACTTTGGATAAGGAAAAAACCAAAATGGAATTCTTGGATTTATCCGTACTTGGTGTTGAAGACCTGTATCAAGAGTACTTGACCCGGCTGTCTGAGAGCCGATAAATTGAGAAGATCATGATAAATGCTATGAAGGAAAAATATGAGGTAATCTCCTCATTTTACCATTATCCTGCATACTACCATTAGCTTCCAAAGACCAGCTTGTTATGATAAGCTGGTTTTATAGAGTAATTAAGGCCTGTAGTAGCCCTGTAGCCCCCAAGGACCGACTCATCTTCTTGAGATGAGTCGGGTCTTTAAGACTGAAGAAGTTTCGACCTGTAGCCCCCAAGGTCCGACTCGTCTTCTTGAGATGAGTCGGGTCTTTAAGACTGAAGAAGTTTCGACCTGTAGCCCCCAAGGGCCGACTCATCTTCTTGAGATGAGTCGGGTCTTTAAGACTGAAGAAGTTTCGACCTGCAGCCCCCAAGGGCCGACTCATCTTCTTGAGATGAGTCGGGTCTTTAAGACTGAAGAAGTTTCGACCTGTAGCCCCCAAGGGCCGACTCATCTTCTTGAGATGAGTCGGGTATTCTCCATTCTTTTAGTTTCAAAAGAGCTGAATTACATTAGCCCCCAAGTGTCAAGGATATTGCTTGCAATCTTCTTGAGACTTGTAAACAATAATTTCTGATGCACGTTGCTCGTCTATCAGAGATATTGTGAAGATGTTGAGTCTGTTGCTGTGAGACTGCAGAAGCGGCTCAAGGAGGAAAGAAGATTGAAAACTGAAGCCGAGTCCATGGCGGCTCACTTTGAAAATTCTGCCCGTCAGGCGAACGAACGTCTGGAATAGGCCATAAAACTATTTGAGACGGAAAAGGCTGTCCTGACCAAACGTGCAGAGAAGGCTGAGAAGAACTTTGGCCCCATGAAAGAAAAATATGCCACTCTCGTGAAGCAGATCAATGATATGTTGACAGCAATCTTTGGTACGTGTTCTGTCCCGCATTTGTCAATGTGCCGGTTTGTGAACCTTGTGGTGACTTATTTTACTTTCTCTTATGTGCAAGGCGAAAAAACCACAACCTCGTAGAGTTGCCAATGGTAAAATTGAAGACCATTTTCACGTACGTAAAGTAGCTGTTTACAGGCTCCGTATATTCCATCATGGCTGTGAAGAACCTAAAGCATCCGCTGAGAAGTATCAAAGACATGTTGAAGCAGCTGTCTATCGTGCCACAATGGGTGATTAAAACTCGGAAATCGGCGGCTCGTGTAGGAGAGAACATGGCACTCGCTCGGGCAAAGGCGTACCTGCCAGAATTGGATGTGGAGCTTCTGAAAGGCGGCTTCCCGGAGTTTAAACTTGACGGGTTAGCATTCACTCGTGAGGATTACGCAAGGTGCCTTTTGGAGACCCGTCCACTGGCGTCTTTGATAGCCGACGAGGTAGATCTTTCAAAATATCATCCAGCCTACACCGCTGATAATGAACGCATTAGCGCGCCTAAGGACGAGCCGTCTGACCTGGTGCCGCCTCACCGTAAGACAACGTGCTCCTGACATTGACGCGTCAGCTCTTGTTGAAGGGACCGTAAATTTTGAATCTTTGCTCTCAATTCGTTGGCAACAGAAAGGCCAGCAGGTTGATGATGATGATGATGAGCCGGCGGGGTTAGGTCCAGAGGCGGCTGATGATAGAACTTGAAGACGGCTTAGAAGCTGGATGAGTCGCCTCGTCAGACGAGCCCCCTAGTGTAAGAAAAACTTTTTGTAAAGGATTATGTGGCTCCACTATGAGCCTGTAATAGGAGTAGTACTCTTCATAACATTGAACTTGCTTTGTCGTGCCATCATGCACGTTGGCGCCTTTTGCCAATGCTGAACTCTGATGTGACAAGCTTGTTAATATGCTCATGGCATTGTTTATTCCCGCACCTTTCTTGCTTAATGTACGACAATTTTTGTCCATAAAGCAAATCTGGAGTAAGCCGGAAACATGGCTTGGTCTTTCGAAACTCCAGTCAATCAATTTTTTTCCTTCAATGATATTCAAGACGGATGATCCGAAAACTGGTCATGATATGCACTCAGTTATGTAACCCGGCCATCCAAATATAAGCCGGTGGCAAGGGTAATATTGTACCTGAAAAAATGCAAGTATATATATATATATATATATACAGACCGTCTATTATGACATCGATGTGAGAATAACTATTCTGACAACACTTCCGAACTGCAGGGTTAACGCGGGTGCACTGCATCTCTATCAAATGAACACTGCAATGTCAGCAGAAAAAACTGCAAGCGTGTTTTCGGCACCGTTTTCGTTCCAGTTTCTACACCGTTTTTCGGAACAAGACGTATAATATACCGTTGGATAGCTACGGAAAATCCACAACGTTTCCATGTTTACCACTTTTCGTGATTCCCCACGGTTTAAGAGCAGTTTCGAAAATGGTGGCCGCTCGACGAGTGGCAGCGAGCGTATTTTCACGTTTTTTTCTAAACCGCTCGTCGGAATGAGTCAAACGATATGGCGTTGGAAATATATCGTCGAGGCGCAACTTTTTCATGTAGATCACTCTCTCTAATTCCTTACGGTTTGAGAGTAATTTCAAATTTATTAAAAAACGGAATTCTGTTTTTCAAATTTTACCAATTTTTTGGTACGGTTTTCGCTGTAGTTTTCTAACCGTTTGTCGGAACGAGGCGTGTGATACGCCGTTGGAAAGCTGTGTAATAGGCGCAACTTTCATATGTTGGTCATTTGTTGAGATTCCTCACGGTTTTAAATGAATTTTGAAAACGGTGCGGCTGCCTACGAGTGGCAGCGAGTGTATTTTCATAAATTTTTCCAAACCACTCGTCGAAACGATGCGATTGACACGGCGTTGCAAAGATATCGACGAGGTGCAACTTTTTCATGTAGAACACCCTCTCTAATTCCTTACGGTTTAATAGCAATTTTGAAATTACCCAAATGCGGAGACTCTGTTTTTCGCGACACCAAATTCGACGAGGGAACTTCATCAGACAGAAGAATGCACTGCTTCAGATGGAAAACTGCACTGCATCCTACGGGCAAGTGAACTTCATGGTTTTTTCTTGTCCAACATGAATTTTTTCAGACGAAGAAGTAAAGCGCACTTCACATCGGACGTAAGTGAACCGCAACGCTATAGAAAAGCAAACCTCATTACTTTTCTTTTGTCGTTCTGTAACATTTTTCTACACTTACGAGATGAACAACATTAGATAGCTGACTGCACTGCTTCAGGTTGAAAACCGCACTGCATCAAATGGTCAAGTGGACTACATGATTTTCTTTTATCCTCTCTCAAACTTATAATTTATGGACGAGAGTCGACCATAGAAACGAGGGCAAGTGAACCGCATCAATTTGCAAAGGGCATCGCCAAGGGTTTCTCTATGAACTGCATTGTTTTTGAAGAAATTATAATTATGACCATACAAATTTGCAGAAACATTTCCTCCAAAAATATCAATTATAAAAAATGACCCATATCAATTTTTGCCAAAACCAAAATCAATTAGGGAACTACATCAGAGAGACAACTCATCAGTACTGCATGGCCTCCCCCAGCGAGCAACACACCATACTACATCAAAAATTACATACAACACACCATACTTTTCATTTCCCCTGTCTAGCCTACACTTTTCTATCGAGATACACTCATCAGTACTACATGGCCGCCCCCAGCTAGCAACAACACACCACATTTTTCACAACGTGAACCGCATGCTGCCCGTCGATGGACCTTGTGCCAATCGATAGTGGACTGCTGCTACACACAAAAAACCCACCGAATGCCCGATGGCCGAACTGCACGGGGGTCGAGCTGTCAAACAGTACAAAGCATGGCCGTCAAACTGTAGTGTTTCGAAGGAGGAGCTTGATGGGTGAGGCTGGGGCAGATCCCGCCATGGAGGTGGAGAGGAGAAGCCGCAGGCGAGTGACCGATGCGGAGGTAGCACCTCCTCCTTCTACAGTTGCCACGGGAGGAGCAGCTGATTGCCCGCCCGCCTAGCGACGGAAGAGCTGCAGAGCCCATCGACAACGCCTTGCACCTGCGGGTGGGGCGAGCGGTGTAGGAATGACGACAGAGGATCGGCGGATCGGGTGGTGAGGGTCCTCGATCCGACGGTGGAGAGGCTGGCACCGCGGGTGGGAGGCGGGGTGGCACCACGGATCTCACCGGCGCCTGCGGCTCTGGCCTACCGTGTGGTTGGCCGCGTTGTTGCAGTTCGCCAGTGGGAGAGATGAGATGCTCTCCAAGGCACGTTCCCCTAGGAAGCCGTCGACCGGGGCCTTCCCTCGCCCCGCTCCTCTGACCTCTCGACGCAGGGTCTCGCAAGAAACAGAGGCAACCCTGGCCGCACCAAATCCCGCAGTGCCGCCCTTTTCCACTGGAAACTGCACCCAATCCTGCCTCCCAGTCGCGGATCTGGCCGATCCCCGTCGCCTGCCACGGCCAAATCGACCGGAGCGACGAGATCCGACGGTTTCCGCCGGCTACCCCCTTTTGGATGCCTCGTCTCCCTCAACGAGGAGGGACAACGCCGCGCCGCGCCGCGCCAGCCCGAGCAAGCCACCTCCTCTATTGGGCCTCCCACATGGCCTGTTGTTTCACGACTCGTGGCAGCGGTGAGCTCCTGGGAGGGGCGACACATTGGTTCGGGGCTCATGGGCGCCTCATCGGCATGCCAGATCCGCATCTTTGGGCGGCAGCGGGGAAGAAGGTGGCTCGGGGCTCGGGGATGCATGTGTAAGGAGGAGGGGCTCTGGGGCAGAAGGTAGTAGCAGGTGGTGGCTGCGGCGGCCAGCACGGCGGCCCGCCGACGAAGAAGAAGGTGGGAAGGAGAGGGAGTGGGCGGTGCGGGGTGTGGGGTTGGCTGGGGGGAAGGATAAGGCCATAATGGGATGGGACGTGGTGGTGGGTGGGTTGCGTGGTTCGGTTGGTTTTGGTTGGGCGGTTCTTTTTAAAGGTGTGGACAGTGCCGAACTGGTGTTAGAATAAGCCTGATGATGTTAGAATAAGACTCTTAAGGGTGTTGTTAGAATAGACCCACTATATATATATATATATATATATATATATATATATATATATATATATATATATATATATAATAATCCGGCTCAATGAGACTCGGAAAAAAGGAGACCGGCTTTCGAGGCTCAAGTCTTGCTTCCATGAAGCGGGCATAATAACCCATGGTTTGTCCTAGCCTTCTGTATGCCGGCTCTCACATGACTCAAGCCAATGTTTTAACCTTAAAAGTTCAGGGTCCAGAAAAGGATTAACTTTTAAGAGTACATGGGGTCATCAGATCGGAGTCACATCAAACATACATGCAGGTTTAACCATATTTTAGTGGCATCTTTGCCGGGTCAAGAGGGTGAGAAAGCTAAACTCGATGAGTTGGAAGCCCCCAAGTGACCTATGTTTCAAACAATAAAGACTCATGCTCAATTTATAGGCTAAAACGACAGAGGCCTCGAGTTTTGGGGATGCCGGCTTTATTATATTTGAACATAAAGAAGTATATACATAATTTTGCAGAGGGGGGAGAAAAAATTACAAAAAGGTGAGTCGGTGGCTCCTAAGTGTAATAAGGCCGCAGGTGTGCGATATTACAGGGCCGGGTTGTTTCCTCCTCAGAAGTGTATGAACCTTCTTGTAAGTCGACCAGGTAATATGAACCATTATTGAGGTGTCGACTGATGACAAAAGGACCCTCCCAAGGCGGGGAGAGCTTGTGCATCCCCGTTTGGTCTTGAATTAGGCGGAGAACTAAGTCGCCTTCTTGAAAAGTACGGCTTCGGACTCTACGGCTGTGATAGTGATGTAGGTCTTGCTGGTATATTGCAAATCTGGCCGCTGCTAAGTCATGCTCCTCTTCCAAGGCATCCAGGGAGTTTTGGTGTGCTTGCTCATTATCCGCCTCGATATAAGAAGTCACCCGAGGCGAGTCATGACGAATATTGCTCGGGAGGACCGCCTCATCTCCGTAAACCAAGAAGAAAGGAGTGTATCATGTGGATCTATTGGGTGTTGTTCGAATACTCCAAAGTACTGAGGGAAGTTCTTCAACCCAACAACTCGGCGTTCGCTCAAGGGGCACCATGAGTCGGGGCTTGATTCCTCTCAAAATCTCTTGATTGGCTCTTTCAGCTTGCCTGTTGGACTGCGGATGCGCTACCGCTGCTAAATCGAGCCGAATGTGCTCCCGCTGGCAGAATTGTTCCATGGCTCCCTTGGACAGATTGGTACCATTGTCAGTAATGATGCTGTGAGGGTAGCCAAAACTGAAAATCAGCTTCTTTAGAAATTTGACTGCGGTCTCCGCGTCGCAATTGTTGACCGGCTCTGCCTCAACCCATTTGGTAAACTTATCAACCGCCACTAATAAGTGGGTCTTTTTATCAGAAGACAGCTTGAATGGACCAACCATATCTAGCCCCCAGACTGCGAACGGCCAAGTAATTGGGATCATACGCAACTCCTGAGCCGGTACATGAGCTTGTCGGCCAAACTTTTGGCACCCATCGCACTTGCGCACAATCTCCTCAGCGTAGGCATGAGCTGTCACACAATAAAATCCATGTCGGAAAGCTTTGGCGACCAGTGATCGTGAGCCGGCATGATGTCTGTGGTCGCCAGAATGGATTTCATTAAGTATCTCCTGGCCTTCCTCGGGCGAAACACACCATTGAAACACGCCAGTTCTGCTTCGGCGATGTAACTCGCCATTGATGATCGTCATGGACTTTGATCGCCGGATGATTTGACGAGCGTTGACTTCCTCTTCTGGAAGCTCTCCTCGGGTCAGATAAGCCAAATATGGCACAGTCCAATCAGGGGTGACACGCAGAGCTGCCACCAGGTGTGCCTCCGGGTCAGGGATAGCTATATCCTCTTCCGACGGTAACTTGACTGATGGATTGTGAAGGACGTCTAGAAAGACGTTAGGCGGCACCGGCTTTCTCTATGAGCCAAGTCTAGACAAAGCATCAGCGGCCTCACTGAGCCGGCGATCTATATGATCAACCTGATAACCTTGAAAATAACCCGCCACATCAGAGACCGCTCGTCGATAGGCCGCCATAAGAGGGTCCTTCGAGTCCCAAGTCCCTGAAACTTACTGTGCTACTAGATCTGAGTCGCCCAGACATCTGACCCGGCTAAGGTTCATCTCTTTGGCCATCCGAAGCCCATGTAGGAGTGATTCATACTCTGCTGCATTGTTAGTACACGGGAACATGAGTCGTAAGTCATAACAAAATTTGTCACCTTTTGGAGAAGATAGCACGACCCCAGTCCCCGATCCTTCCAGCTGTCTAGACCCGTCGAAGTGTATAGTCCAGTACGTGGTATCTGGCCTATCCTCTTGAATTTGTATCTCTGTCCAATCGTTGATGAAATCCACCAATGCTTGAGACTTGATGGCGGTTCGGGGCATGTATTTCAAGTGGTGGTCACCAAGCTCAATGGCCCACTTGGCTATTCCGCCTATGGCCTCCCGGTTTTGTATGATATCACCAAGAGGCGCCGAACTAACCACAGTTATTGGGTGTTCCTGGAAATAGTGCTTCAACTTCCGGCTCGCCATGATGACCCAAAAAACCAGCTTCTACCAATGTGGGTACCGCTGCTTGGATAGGGTTAAGACTTCGCTGACGAAGTAAACCGGGTGCTGAACTGGATATTCCTTTCCCTCTTCTTTCCGCTCGACCACAACTGCAACACTTACCACCTTGGAGTTGGCAGCAATGTATAGGAGAAGAGGCTCTTTATCCATGGGAGCAGCCAAAACAGGCGGGTTAACAAACTGTTGCTTGAGCGCTTCAAAGGCCCTGCCAGCTTCGTCTGTCCACTTGAAGTCGCCCGATTTCTTCAATAACTGGTAAAAAGGGGTCGCCTTCTCCCCTAGGCCGCTTATGAATCGGCTTAAAGCTGCAATGCGTCCAGTGAGCCGCTGAACTTGATTCACGTTTGCCGGCTCGGATAAAGACGTCATGGCCTTGATCTTGTCCGGGTTGGCCTCGATGCCTCGCTCAGAGACCAGAAACCCTAACAACTTGCCAGCAGGAACGCCAAAAACACACTTCGCCGGGTTAAGCTTCATCTTGTATACTCAAAGATTGTCAAAGGTTTCCTTGATGTCATCCAAGAGTGTCTCTTTCTTCTGAGATTTCACCATGATGTCATCAACGTAGGCATGAACATTACGTCCGATTTGTGCCTTGAGGCAATTCTGGAAACAGTGCTGGTAAGTCGCCCCGGCGCTCTTGAGCCCAAAAGGCATGGAGACATAGCAAAAAGCCCCAAAGGGAGTGATGAAAGCCGTCTTCTCTTGATCTTCAACAGACATCTTGATCTGATGGTACCCAGAGTATGCATCCAAAAAGCATAAACGCTCGCAACCCGCCGTAGAATCAATGATCTGATCAATACGCGGAAGGGCAAAAGGATCCTTGGGACAGGCTTTGTTGAGATCTGTGTAGTTGACACACATGCACCAAGTGTCGTTTTTCTTCAAAGCCAGCACCGGGTTGGCCAACCACTCAGGATGAAAAACTTCCACAATGAACCCGGCAGCTAGGAGCCGGACCACTTCTTCTCCAATGGCCTTGCATCTCTCCTCATTAAAACGACGGAGGTACTGGCACACTGGCTTCATCTTGGGATCTACGTTAAGGTGGTGCTCAGCAAGTTCTCTCGGGACTCCAGGCATGTCAGATGGCTTCCATGCAAAGATGTCCCGATTCTCATGGATGAACTTGATGAGTGCGCTTTCCTATTTGGGATCCAAGCCGGTCCCAATAGTGAACTGTTAGGACAAGTCGCCCGGTGTGAAGTCGATCTGCTTCGTATCCTCAGCCGGCTTGAACTTGAGCTCGGGTTCTGACTCAGTAATGGGTTTCTTGAGCGGGCTCATGTCAGCCGGGTCAACATTGGCGGTGTAGAACTTCAACTCCTCTGCCGCACAGGCCGACTCGGCGTAGTCCGCTCGTCCTTCCTCGCATTCCTGAGCTATCTTCCGGTTTCCGTCCACGGTTATGGTCCCTTTGAGTCTCGGCATCTTGAGCTTGAGGTAGACGTAACATGGACGAGCCATAAAACGAGTGTAAGCCGGCCGCCCGAAGAGAGCATGATAAGGGCTTTTTATCTTAACAACTTCAAACATCAATGACTCGCACTTGTAGTTGAACTCATCTCCAAAGGCCACATCGAGCTTAATCCGCCCAATCGGATAAACCGACTTTCCGGGGATGATCCCATGAAAAACCGTCGTCGAAGGGAGCTAAGTGCTTTCTGATAAATTCATTCGACGGAAGGTCTCGTAATATAATATGTTTATGCTGCTGCCTCCATCCATGAGGACCTTGGACAGAGTGTATCCTCCAACTTGCGGTGCCACCACCAAAGCCAAACCGTCGGGTTGTCAACCCGGGGGGGATGATCCTCTCTGCTCCAGGTGATCGCGTGTTCGTACCAGTTAAGGTACCTAGGGACCGCCGGCTCAGCCATGTTGACAGCCCTGCTCTTGACCTTGCTATCCCGCTTGCAGGTATTGGTGGTGAACACGTGGTATTGACCACAATTTAGTTGCTTCAGATTTTTCTGAAAAGTACCTCGGCCATCATGCTGCTGGAGCTCTGCTCCTGAGTCGCCGGGTGCTTCATCAGAGCCGCCAAGGGCTCCGGACATGAGTGACACCTGCGCCGCCATACTGATCATAGCATGAGCCGAAATCTGCAGGGGGAGATCATGATGTTCCTCAGAAGTCTCCGTCCTAGGCGAACCTCCAAGTTTAGAGTCCGAGTTTATGACGATTGTTTCTTCGATGGTCGGCTCATCCAGAGGGCCGACCCGCCGAAAAGATCTGACCACGTCATGACTTCGGCCGGCTTGATGCCGGCCGGATTGAGTACGCCAAGTCGGTTCGACGATGTTGGAGCAGATGTCCGGCTCGGGCACCGTCGCGCCGATCCTGCCGATGAAGACTTGGATCCTACCAAAGGGGACCCGGTAACCATACTCAATTGAGTCGGCATCGGGGCCCCAGCCAGAGTCATCGATGTAGATCTTGCCGCGGTAGCTCTTGGTCATACGACCGACCACCTAACTCCCGAACCCTGGAAGGGCTCCCTTTGAGAACTCAACTCCACCGGGCGAGAGCCCCACGGTGGGTGCCAACTATCATGGTTTTGTCAACCCGGCAGATGTCCTCGTAACAGGACTTAGGTGTAAGGCCATCGCCGCTTGGTGGCGACTCGAAGGGGTTGAGCGAGAGAGAGAGAGAGTCGGGTTTACCCAGGTTCGCCCCTCCTATGGAGGTAATAGCCTACGTCCTGCTTTGTGTGTATTTGATGGGTAGATCTCGATTACAAGGGTGCGGAATCGCTAACCTAGCTATCGAGAGGTTGTAACTTGAGTCTTTCGGTCCTAGCGGCCTGCCTTTATATACAGGTCAAGCCCTAGGGTTTACAATAGAGTCCGGGTCATATCATGACCAGTGACCTACGACATCTCTAACTTATCTTGCACCTTAAGGAAACTTTAACCGGTGTCTTTAGCTTCATGGGCTTTGAGCCGCCGTCTTCAGGTGTTGGGCCGCCCGGCGTCTTGGTCAACCGCCACCTTACTTATTTTGTACTCAGGACACGGCCCATTTAAACTTGGTTGCAGAGTTGTTGATATGTTTAACCCGGCCCAGTATGGCGGGTTACACCGTGGAGTTATATCCCCTACAACAACCCAGCAAACCATTGTTTGGCTATGTTACCACTTGCTCAGCCCTTCTTAGCGTTGCTAGTTGCAGGTGCAAGTTGTTTCCTTGTGACAACATGGATATTTTTGAGATATCACAATATTATTGCTATTTAATTTAATGCACATATATACTTGGTAAAAGGTGGAAGGCTTGGCCTTTTGCTCGGTGTTTTGTTCCACTTTTGCCGCCCTAGTTACTTGTGTACCGGTGTTATGTTCCATCTTGAGCGCTACTAACATGCTTGGGGTTGTTATGGGGACCCCCTTGATTTTCGGTTTGGGATAAAACTCGCCTGGCAAGGCCCAACTTTGGTACTATATTTGCCCAACATAATAATACTAAACACCTTTATTAACGCATAGGGAGTTAGCGCTACCCGTGGATTAATTCAACATAATACAGGGGGCCAGTGCTGATGGTGTTGGTCCCAAACGGGCTACCTGCGGGGCCACCACGAGGAAACTCGAGGATTGGTTTTACTCGTAACTAGACCCATCCAGTTGTGCCCTGAGAATGAGATGCGCGGCTCCTATCGGGATTGTCGGCACGTCGGGCGACCTAGCTCGACTTGTTTTACCTTTCTCAGACGTCTTGTGCACGGGATTCCGAGGATACTTTGGGCTATCTCGAGGTTGAGGTTTTCCACCGGAATACTGAGGATACTATGGGGTTATCCCGCGGTTGAGGTTTTCCACGCATCGTGTGGTTAGTTTGTGATGGATGAGTTGGAGCACCCCTGCAGGGTTAAATCTTTTCGAGAAGCCGTGCCCGCGGTTATGTGGCAACTTGGTGTTGGGGGGATGACCCCCGGGTAGGCAACGGAGCCCGAATCCCTTTCGGAAAATCATCAGAGCAAGACAAGTCCCTCTGTCCGGCTTGCCAAGCACGCCGGCTCCCCAGTGCGAGCCGGCTCGGCGTGGCAACCCGGCCTGGCCGGCTGGCCCATGCCGGCTGGCCGTGAGGCGGCGAAGCCTTAGCGACGAAGCAAGCGGTGCTACAGCGATCCTCCCTTTACCCTGACAGAGCAGGTGAGGCTGCAGCTTTCCTTGTGCCCCCACCCGAGGCGGGCGGTGTCAGTGAGGCGCGGTCCTATAGAAACGGCGGCGCCAACCTCCCTCTGACGATGGACAAGACGCGCCACAGTGCCTCGAACCCAGACTGACGAGACAAGACCCGTCACGATGCCCGCGCCAAGCAGGTGAGGCGCACCTGACGACCCGGCACCCGGCGACCCGGCATCCCGGCATCTGGCGACCCGGCCACCGGATCCTGGTCAATGACACCAGGGGCCCGCGCCTCTGGTACGTTACCGTTATAACCCTGGGGGTTGGCCTATAAGACCCCCAGGGAGACCTCCGTGCAGAGGGATCGGGTTTGAGTGGCTGAGAGTTCGAGTTAGTACGGTAAGGTCAGTTCTCACCCTAGCTAGCTCTCTCCAGATCACGAACACTCGCACAGGAGAGGCAGAACGGTGGCTTAGCCCCTTCTCCCTCCTCCGTCCAAGCAGCTCCAGGAGCGACTCTGTAACCTCTGTGCTTATCAGCTCACACGGCAGGAGTAGGGGTGTTACCTCTCCAGAGGGCCCCGAACCTGGGTACGTCTTGTGTCCCGCACTCGCTCGTGCCAACCTCGCCTCCGGAACCCACCGGCGTCCTATCGTAGCCCCACCTCATAAGCCATCTCATGGCATCTAGGGTGAATCACGCACCCCCAGCGAGAATACCACGACAGTTGGCGCCCACCGTGGGGCTGCTCGCGGCGTCGGCCGGAGTCAAGTTCCGGACGAGGCCCTTCACCAGCTCCGGCGAGCGCATCGTGCACGGTTTGGTCCGTGCGCCCCGCACGGCCAAACCGGCCGGCTGCAGCGCTGCGCTGGGCGCGGACGTCGCCGGCCACGCAGGCTGCTTCATCGTCCCCTTCGGCGCGCTGCGCGTCTTCATCGCGCTCGTCCCCGACGTGTTTCCCAGCGAAGTGTGCAACTGCGCCGACTCACCTGTCCCCGTTAGCCGCGCCGTCCCCGACGACGTCGCTGCTCTCTGCGTTCACGCGGAGGTGCTCACCATCGGCACTAGTTCCGGTTCCCCGCGCGCCAAGGAGAAGGCTGCCGCGGCCGCCGCCTTGGCTGCGGCTCCGCCTCGCCGGACTGACCCGCTCCACGACACGATCCAGAGTCTGCAAGCCCCCATCACGCCTGACGCCTGACGCCGGCGAGGAGTCCAGCCGGCCCTGGAATGCGGAGCTCCTCCGTTCGTTTTACAGTTAAACCCATGTATGTATGCATCACCATCTTTTGGACTTAATCAAAGCAGGCAGCTCCCCCGTTCTTATGTTTCCTGCCGAGTCGGCGTAGCCGGCTCGGGGGCTCGGGGGCTCCCTTTTTCCCGCTTTATTCTGTGTCTACACACAACCATGTTTTTTCTAATTCCCCCACCGAGTCGGCATAGCCGGCTCGGGGGCTCGGGAGCTAGCCGGCTAGACCACGCCCCGTCATTTTTCCCTTAGTCCGTCTCGGAGTGTACGATCCGCCAAAGCCCTCTCTTCGCCAGCCACAGCCGGCTCCCGGCTGTCCGGCCGGCAAGAGCCAAAGGCCGGAAGCATCGTTACGCAAGAACGACTAAGGAGATAGCCCGGCACGGCCAACCCGGCTTAACCCATTTTATCTCCCCTGTTCGCCGCACGACCGGCTGTGCGCCAGGCGGCCTCGCCGCCTGCCGCCAGCCGGCCCAGTGGGTGTTTCGTTCGCGCTCAACGTCCGGAAAAGCCTAAGTACTGTGCGTTCGCTCTCAAAGCTGAGTTCCCGTCCTAGCCACAGTCCGCAACCTGGCTGTCCAGCTAGCGGGAAGGAAGCCCAGAGAAATGACAAACAGGAAAAGGCCCAAGGCCGAACAGCAGAAAGTGAAATCACCACGACAGTTAGCGCCAAATCACATGCCAAATTTATATATAGCATGGGCCTTCGGCCACGAGTTCATTACATTGAACTACACCCCCAGTGGGTGGACCTGCTACCTAACAAAAGTTTGAGCATAGAAAAAACAAAGGCCCTAAGCAGCACCCGCGTCGTCTCCGGCCGGCGTCGGCCCAGCTAAGGTGGACGCAGCCGCCGGGTTGGGTCCAGCGCTCTCCGCCGTCCTCTCCGCCGTGGCGTCGTCGTCCGCGTCAGTCTCGTCGTCGGCATAGGCGCCCGTCTCGGCCGAGCTGCCGTCCGGGTCGTCGAGCAGAAGGCCGAGCGTGTCGGCAGGGAGCTCCTCGCCGTCTTCCGTCCGCTCGACGACGAACTCGTCGTGCGGGGCGAACGCTGCCAAGTAGCTGGCCCGCCCGGCGATCCGCTGCGCCCGCGCCGCCAAGTCCTCCTCCGCGCCGGCCCGCTGCGCCGCCAGACGGTAGAGGTCCACGCCTGGATACCACGACACGACGAAGCGCAGCGCCGTCTCCGCGCCGGCCCGGGCCGCGAAGGCCCTCCACGCACCGAGTCGCTCCACGCCGGCCTCCAGCCACCGCGCCAGCCGGGTGACGCTGTTCGGCGCAACCGCGCTTGGCCAGAGGCCGCTCGCCATGCCCAAGCCGGCCTCGAACAGGCGACGCATCTGCTCCTCCACGGCCCGAAGATGGGCCTCGCCGGCAAGAACAAGCTCCGAGAAGGACCAGGCGACGTACGCGTCGATCTCCGCCCCCAGCTCGCGCTGCTCGGCCCGGTGGGCGTACACGGCCGCATCAGCCGCCTCCTGTGTCTCCGGGAAGACTCCTGGCAAAGGAAAGAAACAAGTCAGTCAAAGAAGGCAACTTGCCGGCTTCGCCAGCCGGCTCGAAGAAAGAGATGATACTTACGGGCGAAGGTCTCGTCAAGGTGCTGCGCCTCGCCCAGCATCCCGCTCTCCCGGATCTCCCACGCGCGGGCCTGGGCCTCGAGATCCTTCTCGAGCTGGGCGATCTTCCTGCCGGCGTCCGCCAGCTCCTCGGCCGCCTTGCCGCGCTCCTCCGCCAACCGGCCAAGCTCCGCCTGATGGGCCTCCTCCGCCCTGGCCTTCTCGGCCACCATCCGGTCCACCTCGGCCCGGAGCCGGTCGCGGTCGCCGACGGCGAGGTCGCGCTGCTGGCCGGCTTCCGCAAGCCGGCCTCGAAGGCCTGGCACCTCAGCCGCATCGGCTGCGCGACAAGATTCCCGGTCAGATGCCGGAAGCAAGGATTAGAAGAAAAAGTCAAGGCTCTAAGATTCGACCCGGCTGCTCCGCAGTCCGGCCCGAATCTCGGGGGCTACACCCAGTGGGTGCACTGGCGCGCACCCACTGAAGGCACGAAGGCATACCTTGGACCCGATGCAGCTCCTCCTCTGAGGTGGCGAGCCGGGTTCTGGCCTCGCGGTACCGTTCCCGGAGCAGGTTGAACGCGCTGGCCCGCAGGTCGTACAGATGCTGCGCGCAGACAGAAGATTAAGATAATGCAAAAGACGGCCATAAGATTCGACACGGCTGCTCCGTAGCCCGGACGAACCTCGGGGGCTACACCCAGTGGGTGCGCTGGCGCGCCCCCACTGATTCGACAATCAAGATAGAAGAAAAAGCTCACCGCGATCGCCTGCTCCAGCTGCCGTGCCCGGTCCAGCTCCTCCCGGAGGAAGGCCTGCAGGCGCTCGTCCCGGCCGCGAAGTTGCGAGCGCAAGGCATCCGCCGCATCGTCCTCCCGGGTTCGCGGCCCCACCACGGCCTCACTGGAGCTCGCCCACGGAAGCTGAAGTGCGGTCCCAGCGCCGGATCCGCTTCCACCCGGCCGCTCGGGGTCCATGGAGGCTTGGGGCGGCACGACCACCAGGGTGCCGGTGCCTCCTGCCGCGGCCCCCGCGGCCGGCGTCGGCTGCGCTTAGCCGGATGGCGCGGAGTCCGCCTCACGCCTCTCCCCACCGTCCTCGCCTCCCTCCGCCGGGTTGGCTCGGGGCGGCGTGTCCACGATGATCTCCTCGTCAACGTCCGACCCGCCGCCGGCCGGCTCCGCCCTCGTCTCCGGATCGCCCGCTCCCGCCGGCTACGGCTCAATGACCGTCACCGCCGGCGCCGAGCCCGTCTCCATCTCCGGCCAGGCCGGATCCGCGGTAGGCCTGGCCCGCGTCGCGGAGGCCCTCTCCCAAGCCTGGGCCGAGGCCTCCCGCATCGCCTTCTCGGCCTCAGCCCGGTCCCGCCAGGCGGCACGCGTCGCCGCCTCAAGATCCTGGCCGGACTGGCGGGCCTCGAGTTCTTCCTCCCCGGACCGACTCGGCGGAGGGTCGACGGCGCCGCTCCTAGTCTTCCTCCAGGTGACCTCGCCCGCCGCGGCCTCCGTCGCCGCCACCGCCAAGTCAAGAGCCGACCTGTACACGGCGGATTCGTTACGGCGAAGGCATAAGGAAGAAAAAAGATAATCCACGAGACGACAGTTGGCGCCCCACAAATAAGGCAAGGCCGCACGTGGCAGCCCGTCGAGCTGCGGCGGGCGCAAATCGGTGTACGAAGCAAGACCCATCTGGCGGGCGTTTCCATTTACCGCTTAGGCCGGGGTGCCGCGACCCGGCCCCTGGAGGCCGGCCACCCAGCGGGTGTTCCCGGCGTCCGCTGCCGCGAAGCCGGCAAGCTGCCAGGCGAAGCCGCCCGGCCGGACTCCGACGCTTCATCAACAGAACCGGCTCCTCAGGGTGGTAAGCTGCAAAGGCTCCCCTGCCTGAAGCCGGCGAACCTTCACAGCTTCGGGGACTACTGTCGGGGGGATGACCCCCGGGTAGGCAACAGAGCCCGAATCCCTTTTGGAAAATCATCAGAGCAAGACAAGTCCCTCTGGCCAGCTTGCCAAGCACGCCGGCTCCCCAGCGCGAGCCGGCTCGGCGTGGCAACCCGGCCTGGCCGGCTGGCCCATGCCGGCTGGCCACGAGGCGGCGAAGCCTTAGCGACGAAGCAAGCGGTGCTACAGCGATCCTCCCTTTACCCTTACAGAGCAGGTGAGGCTGCAGCTTTCCTTGCGCCCCCACCCGAGGCGGGCGGTGTCAGTGAGGCGCGGTCCTGTAGAAACGGCGGCGCCGACCTCCCTCTGACGATGGACAAGACGGGCCACAGTGCCTCGAACCCAGACTGACGAGACAAAACCCGTCACGATGCCCGCGCCAGGCAGGTGCGGCGCACCTGACGACCCGGCACCCGGCGACCCGGCATCCCGGCATCTGGCGACCCGGCGACCCGGCCACCGGATCCTGGTCAATGACACCAGGGGCCCGCGCCTCTGGTACGTTACCGTTGTAACCCTGGGGGTCGGCCTATAAGATCCCCAGGGAGGCCTCCGTGCAGAGGGATCGGGTTTGAGTGGCTGAGAGTTCGAGTTAGTGCGGTAAGGTCAGTTCTCACCCTAGCTAGCTCTCTCCAGATCACGAACACTCGCACAGGAGAGGCAGAACGGTGGCTTAGCCCCTTCTCCCTCCTCCGTCCAAGCAGCTCCAGGAGCGACTCTGTAACCTCTGTGCTTATCAGCTCACACGGCAGGAGTAGGGGCGTTACCTCTCCAGAGGGCCCCGAACCTGGGTACGTCTTGTGTCCCGCACTCGCTCGTGCCAACCTTGCCTCCGGAACCCACCGGCGTCCTATCGTAGCCCCACCTCATAAGCCATCTCATGGCATCTGCCGTGAATAACGCACCCCCAGCGAGAATACCATGACACTTGGTAATTTGTTTAACACCCGGTCATAGAGAACTTGAAGTAAACTCAAATAAAATACACCAACTGTGTGTGTAACCGTGACTGTCTCTTCTCGTGAGTTTTGAACCGAGAGAGAACACGGTGGGGTAATGTTTGACCGTAAGTAGGTGTTCAGGATCACTTAGTGATCATTACTAGTTCACGACCGTTTATGCATAGATCACCCCCTCTTATTCTTGTACTCGTAAGTTAGGCACTCAAATAATATGCTTACTGCTTGTTGCAGCCTCACCACTTAACCATATCTTACCCATTAAGCTTTTCTAGTCTTGATATCCTTGGAAATGAGATTGCTGAGTCCCCGTGGCTCACAGATTACTACAACAACAGTTGCAGGTACAGGTAAAGCGATGCTTTGACGTGAGAGCGATGCTTGTTTGATTTGGAGTTCTTCTTCTTCATCATCGATCATAGGATGGGTTCCAGGCCAGCAGCCTGGGCTAGCAAGGATGGATGTCGCTTTTATCGTTTGATTTCGTCTGTAGTCGGACCCTGCTCATTTGTATGGTGATTGGATGTATTGTTGGATTTGATGTGATCATGATTTAGCTTTCGGTGAGTGTAAGCCAATTCCATATACTCATCTCCTCTTTACATGTACTTGTAACGATATCCATTCTTGAAAAACGACGAGATGCGCTTCTATCCCTATCGAGGTCCTCGAGCCAAAATAAGGATAGGACCGCATCTTGGGCATGACATAAGGATTGGGCCACCTTGTTGCACCTTGTTTCTTTGGTTACTTATTACTTGCTACCAAATTCCTTGCAATCAAACTATCTATTAAAGCCATCTTACAACCCTTGCAGAAAATACCTTGCCTAAAACGGCTTATTGATTCCTTCTGCTCCTCGTTGGGTTCGACACTCTTACTTATCGAAAGGACTATGACCGATCCCATATACTTGTGGGTCATCAATGCATCAAAGGAAGGCCACTGATAATTCCACATTCTACTTGGTGCTCCTGTCGCTGGTGTGGTGTGGTGCATGCGTGGTGCGTTTGTGGTGCCCTGCTCCTCCTCGAGTCTTCTTTCTAATGAAGGGAGCTATATGCTTCGTCGAGGAGGATGGCTTTAGACGGTTCACTGGAATCGGACCAATCGATTGGGTCCAGAGTTGCCTTTCTTTCCATCACGGCAGGAGGCTCTCGAGCGACACTGACCATGGCAATGGATTAGACGCGACGCCAGATAGGAAATCTTTCAGTCCTACACGGTTCAAGTTGTTGGCGTGTAATTCCCAAGATGCGGTACTATCCTCATCCTCGCTCGAGGGCCTCGATAGGGATAGAAGCGCATCTCGTCGTTTCGCAAGAATGGAAATCGTCACAAGTACATGTACTGAAGAGATGAGTATATGGAGTCGGCTTACACTAACCACACGCTATAGCATAAAGATCACAATACATCAATACATCAAAATCATCATACGGAAGACTAGGATCCGACTATGGATGAAACCAAACGAAAAAGAAGAAGACGGCCACCCTTGCTAATCCCTGGTTGTCGACCTGGAACCCATCCTATGATCGACGACGAAGAAGAAGAAACTCCAAATAGAACAAGCATCACTCTCACGTCAAAGCATCACTTTACTTGTACCTGCACCTGTTGTTGTAGTAATCTGTGAGGCACGGGGACTCGGCAATCTCATTTCCAAGGGTATCAAGACTAGCAAAGCTTAATTGGTGAGGTATGGTTAAGTGGTGAGGTTGCAGCAGCACTAAGCGTTTTATCTAGCTAACTTACGAGTATAATAATAAGAAGAGTGATCTACGCATAAACGGACGTGAACTAGTAATGATCAAGAAGTGATCCTAAACACCTACTTATGAGGAATTCATAATCCCACTGTGTTCACTTTCCGAACTCCCTCGAAAAGAGACAGTCACGGTTACGCAGACGGTCGGTGCATTTTAATTGAGTTTACTTTGAGTTTTCTATTACCGAGTATTATAAAATTTCCAAGTTGCCACATAACCGCGGACACGGCTCTCAGAAATTTAACCCTGCAAGGGTGCTCCAACCCATCCATCACAAACTAGCCACAAGCTACGATGGAAAACGTCAACCGCGGGATAACCCACGGTATCCTCGGAATCCCGGTGCACAAGACATTCATTAAAGGTAAAAAAATCCAACAAGACCGCCCGATAGGCCAGATCCCGATAGGAGCTGCGTATCTCGTTCTCAGGGCACTGCCAGATGAGCTAAGCGTACACTTGCTTGATAGAAATCTCCTGAGTTTCACCGGGTTGGCCCCGTACGGTGCTCTATTTAGGACCAGCACCATCAACATTGGCCCTCCCTGTATTATGATGAATTGAATCCACGGGTTCATGACGCCCTATGCATTAATAAAGGTGTTCAGTATTATTATGCTGGGAAAATTTTAGTACCAATGTTGGGCCTTGCCGGAAGATTTTTATCCCAAAACGAAAATCATGGGGTCCCCATAACAACCCCAAGCATGTTAGGAGCGCTCAATATGGAACATAACACCGGTACTCGAAACTAGGGCGGCAAGAGTGGAACAAAACACCAGGCAAAAGGTCGAGCCTTCCACCCTTTACCAAGTGTATAGATGCATTAATTAAATAGAAAGAATATTGTGATATCCCAAAGATATCCATGTTTCCACATGGAACAACCTGCACCTGCAACTAGCAACACTATGAGAGGGGTTGAGCAAGCGGTAACATAGCCAAACAACGGTTTGCTAGGATGTGGAGGGTTAGAGGCTTATCATGGCATTTTGGGAGGCTTGATGAGCAAGTGGTAGGTAGCGAGACATAGCAATAGAAACGAGACAACTAGCAGGGCAATGATAGTAGTGGTATCCAAGGAAATGATCATCTTGCCTGAGATCCCGCTTGGAAGAAGAACGAATCCGTGAAGAAGACGAACGGACGTAGTCGAACGAATCCTCCCACTCCGAAACGCTTTCGGAACTCTAGCGAGGAGAAGTAAATATGGAAACAAACAAATGGCATGATAAACACCACAACATATTCATGATATGATGCGCAAACAAGTATGATGCATGTCCGGTTTAAATAGGCATGGCATGGCAAGCACAACAATCAACTACTACACATTAAGTGAAGTTCAATATGCAACGAGTTGCATATTGACGAAACTCCACATTTGAATTCTTTAGTTCACTCTCGTTTATTTACATGACAAGATTAAATATTATTAAACATGGCAAGAGGTGAAGCCTAATGAAACTACACTGTCTAGGCATTTTAAATGAGGTCGAAAACAACTTATAGTATTTCCGAAACGACCCTATATGCAAATTATGAATTTGGTCCAGATCTGTACTAAACATATTTTATATTTATTAAACAGGAAAACAAAATGCACCATGTGATTCCACACGTCATTCTAGGCGATTTACATATATAGATCATTTAATTCGGAGCTATGGTTATTTAGTTATTAAATAACTCGTTTTAACATGGCATTAGGCAATCTTAATGCAAACATCATTTTAATTATTTTTAACATGCATGAGTATGACATTATCAAATATTATGCAATTTTATGAAAACATTGGCACAAATAAGATATGAAGCATTTGTCGCCATGACGGAAAGAATTGGGTGTCGTGGCGATGAATCCGAAAATGATGCCACGACAACAATCCGGTTCCAGCAACTCATTGAGATGTCGGTGCAAAAGAACAAGTGTGTGAATGAAACATGCAAGGATGACGGGGAGTGATCCCGGTTACCGGGTGTCCCACGTGTCGATGGCATGGCAAAACGAGGAACATGCACGAAACAATTCGGACATGGTGTGCAACGGGAGGTGCATGATGTCTACTACGCAACTTTATTCTTGTAGACGTTGTTGGGCCTCCAAGTGTAGAGTTTTGTAAGACAACAGTAAATTTCCCTCAAGTGGATGACCTAAGGTTTATCAATCCATGGGAGGTGTAGGATGAAGATGGTCTCTCTCGAACAACCCAGCAATCAAATACAAGAAATCTCTTGTGTCCCCAACACACCCAATACAATGGCAAATTGTACAGGTGCACTAGTTCGGTGAAGAGATGGTGATACAAGTGCAATATGGATAGTAGATATAGGTTTTTGTAATCTAAAAATATAAAAACAGTAAGGTAAGAAGTGACAAACAGCGAGCAAAACGTTGTATAAATGCTTGGAAATAAGGCCTAGGGTTCATACTTTCACTAGTGCAATCTCTAAACAATGCTAACATGATAGAATCATATGATCATCCCTCAACGTACGACAAAGAATCACTCCAAAGTTCATAAGTAACGGAGAACATAAGATGAAATTGTTGTAGGTAGTAGAACCACCTCAAAGTTATCATTTCCGATCAATCTATTGAGGTATTCCTGTAAGTGTCACAAACAACCCTAGAGTTCGTACTAAAATAACACCTATGATACACATCAATCAACTCTAATGTCACCACAAGTATCCGTGGGTTAATTATCCGACATGCATCAAACAATTTTAGATTCATCATATTCAATCCAACACAAAGAACTTCAAAGAGTACCCCAAGATTTCTATCGAAGAAAGTAGGATGAAAATGTGCAATCAACCCATGTGCATAGATCCTCCAAGGTCACCGAAATCCGCAAGTTGATGCCAAACATATATCAAGTGAATCAATAGAATACCCCATTATCACCACAGGTATCCACATGCAAGACATACATCAAGTGTTCTCAAACCCAATGATGAGGACATCCCTACTAATGATACACCCACATCCCCACTAGCTACACATATTGGACCAGTTACTAGAGCCCGCGCACGCCAACTAAATTATGAGGTACTTTCGTTTCTTGTAAATCCTTCTAATGTTCATGAACATATGATGCTGCCTAAATTAGATACTTTTGTTTTACTTATGAATGAAGGACCTAGCATGGACAAGAAGGATGGCCATTGGAGCGGGATCAAACATGGAGAAAGATGAGAGGACAGAGGACGGAGGACGTGAAGACGACGGAGGATGTACTTGCTACACATTTCTTTTGGCCAAAGATGAGACGGGATGTTGAGCGTTTGGTTGTAGCTGCACTACATGTCAAAAAGCTAAGTCAGGACTCAATCCTCATGGTTTATATATGTCTTTTCCTGTACCTAGTGTTCCTTGGGAGGATATATCTATGGAATTTATTTTACGTTTACCTCGAACAAAGAAGGGGAGGGATAGCATATTTGTTGTCATGGATAGATTTTCGAAAATGGCACAGTTTATACCATGTCATAAAAGTGATGATGCTGCTAATGTTGCTAATTTGTTCTTTCGTGAAATTATTCGCTTGCATGGTGTGCAAATACAATTGTTTTAGATCGTGATGCTAAATTTCTTAGCCACTTTGGGAGATGTTTATGGGCTAAGTTGGGGACTAAACTGCTTTTTAGTACTACATGTCACCCCCAAACTGATGGACAAACTAAAGTAGTGAATAGATCATTGTCTACTATGCTTAGGGCTGTTTTGAAGAATAGCCTGAAAATGTGGGAAGAATGCTTGCCTCATATTGAATTTGCTTATAATCGTTCGCTGCATTCTACTACTAAGATGTGCCCTTTTGAAGTTGTCTATGGTTTCTTACCTCGTGCACCTATTGATTTGTTGCCTCTTCCATCTTTGAAGAAAGTTAATTTTGATGCTAAAGAACGTGCTGAATTGATATTAAAGATGCACGAGTTAACTAAGGAGAACATTGAGCGTATGAATGCTAAATATAAACTTGCTAGAGATAAGGGTAGAAAACATGTTGTCTTTGCACCTCGAGATCTTGTTTGGTTACATTTGTGTAAGGATAGGTTTCCTGAATTGCGCAAGTCAAAGCTAATGTCATGTGCTGATGGTCCTTTTAAGGTGTTAGAGAAAATAAATGATAATGCATATAAACTTGAGCTGCCTGCAGATTTTGGGGTTAGTCCCACTTTTAACATTGTAGATTTGAAGCCTTATTTGGGTGAGGATGATGAGCTTCCATCGAGGACGACTTCAGTTCAAGAAGGGGAGGATGATGAGGACATCCCTAATAATGTGACACCCACATCCCCACCAGCTACACATATTGGACCAGTTACTAGAGCCCGCGCACGCCAACTAAATTATGAGGTACTTTCGTTTCTTGGAAATCCTTCTAATGTTCATGAACATATGATGCTGCCTAAATTAGATACTTTTGTTTTACTTATGAATGAAGGGCCTAGCATGGACAAGAAGGATGGCCATTGGAGCGGGATCAAGCATGGACAAGAAGGTGTGCGCGCGGGAAGGAAGAATGAACTTTCCAGTGGTGATTTTCACACTTTGAAGCCACCATAAGGAGTGCTTGGAGGCTTGGACGAAATATACAACATGCCACTTCATAAATTTCCTCCATTGGCTATTATAGGTGTTGCGTCGCCTTATTTTTGGGCCAGGCCCATGTAATTTCGAAATACCATATTATAGGATGTTTTTAGTGTCCGTATGTGTGGGGAAACTGGGTTAGGGCTGGTTTCGGACCCCTCCTCCAAGGGGCCACGAAATCCCCCTCTATTCCCATATATATACAGCTCTTAGGGCGTCGTTTTAGACTTGGGTTTTGTTAAGATTAAAAGTTCGCCATAGTTGCAACTTCACGTTCTTTGTTTGTGTTCCACGACCAGACAAAGGCGTCACAGAACCCCACTTTCATCAATAAAGCTTTCCTCTTATATTCACAATATCCAGATTGCAATCTTAGTTTCTTGCTTGTTCTTCATTTGCGTGCAGGAAACAGACCCTCGTGGTCAAGTTGATCGTGCTCCGGCGTGGTCAATAACCTCTCGGAGTTGGTTTAGCGATTGCTAAGGCGCGACGTCCTCGCACGTTCGTAGTCGGATCGTCAAAGTCGACTCTACCATAAACAATAGCCACATCTCATCGAAAGATAGGGACAACTTCACCTCTATCAAGTGGTATTAGATTTTCAGGTTGCTTGGTAAGATTTTACCAATTATTCATAGTTTAGATTGCATCTATCCTCATACCTACAGTCGATGAAAAGCCACAAAAAATTAGGGTTAGATCATCATATTCGAACCAATCTGAGCCATAGCAATTTTCCGTTCGTTGTTTTGCTTTGTTGAATTTGCGGTTGCATCGTCGTGTCAAGTTGCTGGTCTTAGAGTCTAGTCTTTTAGAGTTTCGAGTTCTATTCACAAGTTATCACGCCACCGCCACACAATTATCATCGCCGCTGCCATATACCACCACCACGCTACCATCATCGCCGCTTCCATATATACCACCACATATCCGCCACCAATCCGAGTCCATATACCACCACCATATATCTGCCATCAATCCGTATACATATATACCACCACATATCTACCACCAATCCGAGTCCATCCCATATTAGGTTTGATTTCGAGAACCCTTTGTTTTCGGATTTGTATTTCCTTGCCGAAGTAGGTTTCGGGAAAAAAAAGAGTGGCACGGTTTTCAGAGCATTTTTTAGGCCAAAATTTCGGCTGGTGAAAATATTTTTCCTATCCTATTTTGGGCTTTTTGGAGCGTTTTGAGACACTCGCCATCATAGTGATTTTTGTCGCAATTTTTGGTCGTCGTAGCCCCAAATAGCTCCCGAAAAAAAATGTCAAATTTTTTTTGTGCCTATCCTGTTTATACATCTCGGGAAGAGTTTTGAGACACTCGCCATTATAGTGATTTTCTGCGCAAAAAAAAAAGAGGCGCCAAAAAAATTTCAGAGTGTGCTCTTCCCTTGATTATGTATAGCGTCATGATTTTCTTGGTGTTCTAGGCCCGCGTCTCTAGTACGGTCTAGCCTAGGACCAGCACGGTACCGTCGTTGAGCGTCTTTTCAACTTTGCATCTCTGAACTGATTATTGCTGACCCTTTTTGCTACCATATTATAAGCCTTCCCAGCTCCACATACATCTACGTCGTGTGTTTGACTCCACCTGGCAATCGCTCTATCCAAGCTTTGAGAGTTTTGACTACAACGGTTGCCGATCACCACCTGCTGCTGGGTAAGAACTGGTAAGAAATTGAGATTTGTTTGACGGATTTGTGACACACCACCACCACCACTTCCTAGTAGTCTATAGGTTCATATTCTTGTGTGTTCCTATTACTGCTAACCATGCTAGGATCACAAGCTGATGAGGTTGGATGGGAGGTTATGACCAACAAGGAGCTCCATGACAAATTCCAGCAAATGATGGCCGGCCAGGTACAAGACTTCATGACCAGCCTTGGAGAGGCCATGGAGAAGCTAGATGGTTTGGAGAAGACGTTCGAGACGAAGTTGGATGCTAAGTTCAATGAGGTGCTTGCACGTCTACCACCAGATGCACCGGTCATACCTCAGCAACAACAACAACATCGGCCGAATTTCGCGGGGCGCGCACGACGTGTGCCCCTCGAGGAAGGCCAACATTCTAGTGCCATTCCTATTGTTGATACTAATGTGACTTCTATAGCTGCTGCTGCTACTACTGTTGATCAGAACGATGACTACGATGGTGATTATGATGAGGAAGAAGAGGTTGCTCCAGATCAGAACCAAGGGCAACAACCAGCACATGCACCAGGTCGTCACATGGCTACGATCGAAATGGTAGGGTTGCACCACCACCTCAGGTACGGGATCATGATCATCTCCCTAAGATAAAATTGAATATTCTGACATTTGAGGGTAGATATGTTCGTGATATATATCTTACTTGGGAATTGGAAACAAAACAACGTTTTACATGCTTACAATTTCCTGAGGATAGACGTGTTGCTGATGCTGTTTGTGCATTCACTAGTTTTGCTTATGTTTGGTGGTCTGAACATTGTGGAATACATCATGCTAATATCCCAACTACTTGGGCTGCTTTGAAAACTGCTATGCGTAATCGTTGGGTTCCACCATATTATCAACGTGAATTGCTTCAAAATTTGCAGCATTTAAGACAAGGAAAAAATTATGTAGAGGAATATTATCAGGAATTACAAACTGGCATGATTAGATGTGGTGTTGTTGAGGAGAATGAAGCTATGCTTGCACGTTTTATGGGTGGTATAAATAGAGAGATTCAGACTATTCTAGAGTATAAGGAGTATAACACTATCACTCGTTTATTCCATCTTGCTTGCAAAGCTGAACGTGAAGTGCAGGATCGACAGGCAATGGCGAAAACTAATTTTTCTGTAGGTCGAGCTTCATCATGGACACCACGTACATCATCTACTTCCACACGTTCTACTACAGCACCACTCACTTCAGCATCCAACTCCAATAGAGATACAAGAAAACAGGCACCGCCACCAGCCTCCAGCAAGGGCACACCTTCGGGGCCTGCACAGAGCTCTTCTTCATCCATGGCATCTACAGGGCAAACACATGAGGTTATTTGTCGTCGTTGCAAGGGTGGAGGTCACTATGCGAGAGAATGCCCTTCCAAGCGTGTGATGATTGTTACTGAGGATGGTGGATATGCGTCCGCTAGTGATTATGATGAGGAGACTTTGGCTCTTATTGCAAGTGAAGAACAGGGTGCCGAGGATGCTGAAGAAGAGACACACTACATGGCTGCTGACTACGCTGACAGGTATGAAAGTTTAGTTGCTCAACGTGTTCTGAGTGTGCAGGTTACACAGGCTGAGCAAAATCAGAGGCACAACTTATTCCATACAAAGGGAGTTGTGAAGGAGCGTTCTGTTCGCGTCATCATCGATGGAGGGAGTTGCAACAACTTGGCTAGCATGGAGATGGTGGAGAAGCTGACTCTAACCACCAAACCACATCCTCATCCTTATTACATCCAATGGTTCAACAACAGTGGCAAGGTTAAGGTAACATGTATCGTTCGTGTGCACTTTAGCATTGCTACATATTCTGATTATGTTGATTGTGATGTGGTACCCATGCAAGCATGCTCTGTTTTACTTGGTAGACCATGGCAAATTGATAAAAATTATGTACACCATGGTAGGACGAATCAGTATACACTTGTTCATAAGGATAAAAATATAATTTTGCTTCCTATGTCTCCCGAACATATTATGAAACATGACATTGCTAGAGCTAGTAAAGCAAAACAGAAGCAAAGTGAGAGTGAAAATCAGATTGTGGCAAAGGAGTTTGAGCAACATAATAAGCCTAATAAACAATTATCTAGTGTTGCATCTGAAATAAAACTGAAGAGTGATTGTTTACTTGCCACTAAATATGATATTACTGATTTGGATGTTACTACATCTGTTTGATATACTTTTGTATGCAAAGAGGTATTATTTTCATTCGAGGACATGCCTCCCTCTTTGCCTCCTGCTGTCACTAACATTTTGCAGGAGTTCGCTGACGTCTTTCCACAAGACGTGCCACTGGGATTACCACCTATTTGAGGGATTGAGCATCAGATTGACTTAATTCCCGGTGTATCGCTACCCAACCGTGCCCCATACCGTACCAATCCAGAGGAGACGAAGGAGATTATGCGTCAAGTACAGGAGCTGCTCGACAAAGGTTATATACGCGAATCTCTTAGTCCTTGTGTTGTTCCTATTATTCTAGTACCGAAAAAGGATGGTACATCGCGCATGTGTGTTGATTGTAGAGGCATTAATAATATTACTATTCGTTATCGTCATCCTATTCCTCGGCTAGATGATATGCTTGATGAATTAAGTGGCTCTACAATTTTCTCCAAAGTTGATTTGCGTGGTGGATACCATCAAATTCGTATGAAATTGGGAGATGAATGGAAAACAATATTTAAAACTATGTTTGGATTATATGAGTGGTTAGTCGTGCCTTTTGGGTTAACTAATGCACCTAGTACTTTCATGAGATTAATGAACGAGGTTTTACGTGCTTTCATTGGACGATTTGTGGTAGTCTATTTTGATGATATACTGATTTATAGTAGATCTTTGGAGGAACATTTGGAACATTTACGTGCTGTTTTTATTGCTCTACGTGATGCACGTTTGTTTGGTAACCTTGGTAAGTGCACTTTTTGCACCGATCGAGTATCTTTTCTTGTCTATGTTGTTACTCCACAGGGAATTGAAGTTGATAAAGCCAAGATTGAAGCTATTGAGAGTTGGCCGCAGCCCAAAACGGTCACATAAGTGAGGAGTTTTCTTGGCCTCGCTGGTTTCTATAGGCGTTTTGTGAGAGATTACAGCACTATTGCTGCACCTCTCAATGAGCTTACAAAGAAGGATGTGCCTTTTGCTTGGGGTACCGCACAGGAAGAAGCCTTCACGGTATTGAAAGATAAGTTAACACATGCTCCTTTACTCCAACTTCCTGATTTTAAGAAGACTTTTGAGCTTGAATGTGATGCTAGAGGAATTGGATTAGGAGATGTGTTATTACAAGATGGTAAACCTGTTGCATACTTTTCTGAAAAATTGAGTGGGCCTAGTCTGAATTATTCTACTTATGATAAGGAATTATATGCTCTTGTTCGGACTTTGGAAACATGGCAACATTATTTATGGCCCAAAGAATTTGTTATACATTCTGATCATGAATCTTTGAAACATATTAAAAGTCAAGCAAAACTGAACCGTAGACATGCTAAATGGGTTGAATTCATTGAGACTTTACCTTATGTCATTAAACACAAGAAGGGTAAAGAAAATGTTATTGCTGATGCATTGTCTCGTTGTTATACTATGCTTCACAACTTGACTTTAAAATATTTTGTCTCGAGACCATCAAAGATCAATATGTGCATGATGCTGAATTTAAAGATGTGTTGGAGAATTGTAAAGAAGGGAGAACATGGAACAAGTTCGTCATTAATGATGGATTTGTGTTCCGTGCTAACAAGCTATCCATTCCAGCTAGCTCCGTTCATCTTTTGTTGTTACAGGAGGCGCATGGAGGAGGATTAATGGGACACTTTGGCGTGAAGAAGACGAAGGATGTACTTGCTACACATTTCTTTGGGCCAAAGATGAGACGGGATGTTGAGCGTTTTGTTGCTCGCTGCACTACATGTCAAAAAGCTAAGTCACGACTCAATCCTCATGGTTTATATATGCCTTTGCATGTACCTAGTGTTCCTTGGGAGGATATATCTATGGACTTTGTTTTAGGTTTACCTCGAACAAAGAAGGGGAGGGATAGCATATTTGTTGTCATGGATAGATTTTCGAAAATGGCACACTTTATAATGACGTGGCTTGAGACTGCGTCGGTATTTCCCCAAAGAGGAAGGGATGATGCAGCACAGCGACGGTAAGTATTTCCCTCAGTTATGAAACCAAGGTTATCGAACCAGTAGGAGGATCACCACCACCCAATAAGCAGCACCTGCACACAAATAACAAATACTTGCAACCCGACGCGAAAGAGAGGTTGTCAATCTCTCTACGGTAAAAAGATAGATTAGGTAGTGATAGATAGGAGAGATAGATCTCTCAAGAACACAAAATAAGAAGAGCAAATAAAAAGTGCAACAATATGTTTTTGGATATTTGGTATAGTAGATCGGAAAACAAAAAGGCAAAAAGATAGATCGGAAAGCAATATTCTGGAAAAGTAGACCCGGGGGCCGTAGGATTCACTAGTGGCTTCTCTCATGAGTATAGCGCATGGTGGGTGAACCAATTACTGTTGGTCAATTGATAGAAGATCAAATAATCATGACGATATCCAAGGCAATGATCATTATATAGGCATCACGTCCAAGATAAGTAGATCGACTCCTGCCTGCATCTACCACTATTACTCTACACATCGACCGCTATCCAGCATGCATCTAGTGTATTAAGTTCGTGGAAAAATGGAGTAATGCAATAAGAACGATGACATGATGTAGATGAGATCTATTCATGTAGGAATAGACCCCATCTTGTTATCCTTAATGGCAACGATACATGCGTGCCTTGCTGCCCCTTGTGTCACTGGGAAAGGACACCGCAAGATCGAACCCATCACAAAGCACCTCTTCCCATGGCAAGAAAAATCGTAGTTGGCCTAACTAAACCAAAGATTCGAAGAAGAAATACGAGGCTATAAGTAATCATGCATATAAGAGATCAAAGAAGACTCAAATAATATTCATGGATAGAAACTGATCATGAACTCAAAATTCATCGGATCCCAACAAACACACCGCAAAAGTTTACATCAAATAGATCTCCAAGAGACCATTGTATTGAGAATCAAAAGAGAGAGAGGAAGCCATCTAGCTACTGCCTACGAATCCGTAGGTCTATGGTGGAGTACTCACGCATCATCGGAGAGGCACCTATGAAGAAGATGAACCCCTCCGTGATGGTGTTAGATTGGATCTTGAGGCTCTGGAACTTGCGGCGGCTGGAATTGTGTTTCGTCGACTCCCCTAGGGTTTTCCGAATATTTGAGAATTTATAGGCATCAGAGGCGGTGGAGGGGGGCCCCGTGGAGGGCACAACCCATCAGGGCGCGCCAGGGGCCCCCTGGCGCACCCTAGTGGGTTGTGCTCTCCACAGCCCACCTTCCTGGCACTTCTTTGGCCGAGTGGATGTCTTTTGTTCAGGAAAAAATCTCCAAAAAGTTTCGTCGCAATTGGACTCCGTTTGGTACCGATATTCTGCGAAGTAAAAAACAAGCAAAAACAGCAACTGGCACTTTGGCACTATGTCAATAGGTTAGTCCCAAAAAATGATATAAAGTTGTTATAAAATGATTGTAAAACATCCAAGAATGATAATATAACAGCATGGAACAAGCAAAAATTATAGATACGTTGGAGACATATCAGCATCCCCAAGCTTAATTCATACGCGTCCTCGAGTAGGTAAATGATAAAAACAGAATTTTTAATGTGGAATGTTGCCTAACATGTTCATCTCATATTCTTTTCTTTTTTATAGCATGTACATTTGCACCTGTAGATGATTCAAAGCAATAGTCTAGTTTTAACATAATGACTTCCGTACTCAAGCATGCCAACAAGCAACCATGTCTTTCAAAATATCAACACTAAAGAAAGTTATCCCTAGCCCATCATGCTCAATCATTGATCCATTCATGAAACACACTCAAATATTAGCTATACCCAATGCTCAAGTATGATCATAGTGGCCCCTAGTTGGTGCTTTATAAGAGAAGATGGAGACTCAAAGTAAAATTAAAAATTACATAAAGTAAATAGATAGGCCCTTCGCAGAGGGAGGTAGGGATTTGTAGAGGTGCCAGAGCTCAAAGTTTTAAATTGAGAGAGAAAAATATTTTGGGTGGCATGCTTTTCCTGTCAACGAAAACGACAAAGTAGCTCACAATACTTTCCATGCTAGATATATCATAGGCGGTTCCCAAACAGAAAATAAAGTTTATTCCTTTTTCCACCAAACTTTCACATTCCATGGCGGGCCGTATCCACGGTTGCCTTCCATACCAACACTTTCCAAGGAATTTATTATTTGACAACATAAAGTAAATATTTTTTTTCTTTTTTCATTTCGGGAATAGGCATCCCTATTACCGCCGCACTCTCGTGCAATGACAAGTGAATAAATACTCATCTTGAGAATAACACATCTAGCATGGAAAAATATTGGACACTCCCCACCGATTCATGAGCGGTACGAGCACACAAAAAAGAAAATTTATTTTGAAAGTTTCGAGATGGAACATACAAATTTGCTTGGAACGGCATGGAAATACCACATATAGGTAGGTATGGTGGACTCATAAGGCAAAACTTGGTTTAAGGGTTTTGGATGCATAAGTAGTGTTTATACTTAGTACAAATGGAGGCTAGCAAATAGATTGAGAAGCAACCAAACCAAGAAACAAAAATTCACATAAGTGAGCATTGAGCATAACTAACACCGAATAATGCACCACAAGTAGGATGTAATTTCATTGCATAACTATTGACTTTCATACTTGCATAGGGAATCACAAACCTTAACACCAATATTCCTACTAAAGCATAATTACTCATCAACATGACTCACATATTACTATCATCATGTTTCAAAACTATTACAAGGAATCAAGTTTAATTTTCCCAATGATCTTCATGAAAGTTTTAATTATATCCTCCTTGGATATCTATCACTTTGGGACTAGTTTCATATATTGTCATTGCTTTTTTGACAAGCTCAAAGAAATCTAAGTGAAGCACATGAGTATAAAGATTTCATCTCTCAAAAAGGTATAAGTGAAGCATGAGAGTATTTCTACAAAAATTTCCAAGCACAGCGTGCTCAAAAAGATATAAGTAAAGCACTAGAGCAATTCTATAGCTCAAAAAGTTTAAGTGAAGCATAGAGATCAATTCTAACAAATCATAGCATAATTTTGGCTCTCCCAACTAGGTGTGTACAGCAAGGATACAAAAGAAAAACTAACAAGCAAAGCAAGCAAAGATACAAGACGCTCCAAGCAAAACTCATGATATGTAACGAATAAAAATATAGCTCGAAGTAAAATACCTATGGTTGTTAGAAGAAAGAGGGGATGCCACTCGGGGGCATCCCCAAGCTTAGTTGCTTGTTACTCTTTGGATATATCTTGGGGGTGCTGTAGCATCCCGAAGCTTAGGCTCTTATCACGCCTTATTCCTTCATCCATCGTGATCTCACCCAAAACTTGAAAACTTCAATCACACAAAACTCAACAAAATCTTCGTGAGATCTGTTAGTATAATAAAGCAAATCACTACTTTAGGTACTGTTGCAAACCCATTCATATTTTGTTATTGCATTATACCTACTGTATTTTAACATTACCATGGCTCATACCCTTCAATATAACCCATAGATTCATCAAAACAAGCACACAATGCAACGAAAACAGAATTTGTCTTAAACAGAACAGTTTGTAGTAATCTGTATTCTAACCATACTTATGTAACTCTAAAAATTCTGAAAAATTTGGACAACGTAAAGAATTTGTATAGCAACACTGTGTTAAAATTTCTGCTCAAGATCACATTCCAGCAAAAATTTCAAATTCAAATACTGGACGCAAAGTTTCTGTTTCAGATTCAGCATCGCTTCTACTCATCTTATGAATCATCCTAAAGGCTCTACTTGGCACAAACTCTAAATAAACCATAAAACACAATTATAACAGAGACATAATTGTGTCAACACTCAAAAACAGAAAGGAAAAAGCAAAAATAAATTTATTCATTGGGTTGCCTCCCAACAAGCGCTATCGTTTTACGCCCCTAGCTAGGCATAACGCATAGATTTAAGTATTGTCATCTTTGGTTTTGGATCCATAGGATGCATTCATGATTGATTCATATGGTGGCTTAATTCTTGTTCTAGGGAAGTGTTCCATACCCTTTCTTAGTGGAAATTGAAAACGAATATTGCCTTCTTTCATATCAATCACGGCACCTATAGTGCGTAAAAACGGTCTACCAAGTATAATTGGACAAGACGGATTGCAATCAATATCAAGCACAATAAAATCTATGGGCACATATTTCCTATTTGCAAGAAAAATAACATCATTAATTCTTCCCAAAGGTTTCTTAATAGTTGAATCCGCCAAGTGCAAATTAAGAGAGCATTCTTCAATATTGGTGAGACCAAGCACATCACATAAAGATTTCAGAATTGTGGAAACACTAGCACCCAAATCACATAAAGCAAAGCACTCATAATTTTTAATCTTGACCTTAATGGTAGGTTCCCACTCATCATCCAATTTTTTAGGAATAGAAATCTCCAACTCCAACTTTTCTTCAAAAGATTTCATCATGGCATCAATGATATGTTTAGTAAAAGCTTTATTTTGCTCATAAGCATGGGGTGAATTCAACATGGATTGCAGCAAATAAATACATTCAATCAAGGAGCAACTATCATAATTAAAGTCTTTGCAATCCAAAATAGTGGACACATCACTAGTTAAAGTTTTGACCTCTTCAAACCCACTTTTATCAAAATTTTCGTCAAGATTTTCACCCTCCAAATTATTAGGACGCCTTCTAGCTAAAGTTGACTCTACTTCAGTCCCTTTATCATCAATTTTAATATTACTAAACAAGGAATCAATAGTAGAAACACCAATCACTTTAAGATCTTCATCTTTTTTATGAAGGCAATCACTAGAAATCTTTCTAAGATTTCCCTTTTAGCTCTAAGCATAGCAGTTCTTTTCTTACTTTCATCCATAGAGACATATAAAGCTTTAATTGATTCATCAATCTTAGGCACAAAAGTTTTCAACTTGAGATTTTCAACATCATGAGAAATTCTATCAATGCTTCTAGATATATCATCAATCTTATTCAACTTTTCTTCTATTATAGTATTGAAAGCCTTTTGCGCATTGATAAATTCTTTAATATTACTATCAAGATCAGAGGTGTTCCTATTATTATTATAAGAGGAATTACCATAGGAATTACCATAATTGTTAGAGGAATTTCCAGGAAAAGTCCTAGGATTAAAATTACCTCTATAAGCATTGTTGTTGAAATAGTTTCGCGAGACAAAGTTCACATCTACGGAATCACTATTTTGCTCAATCAAGGTAGACAAAGACACATCATTAAGATCAATAGGAGCATTTTTACTAGCAACCAATTTCATCAAAGCATCAACCGTATCACTCAAAGTACTAATTTCTTCAACCGAATTAACTTTTTTACTAGTAGGTGCTCTTTCGGTATGCCATTGAGAATAATTTGCCATAATATTATCTAGCAATTTAGTAGCTTCACCCAAAGTAATTTCCATAAAAGTACCACCCGCGGCGGAATCTAAAAGATTTCTAGAGACAAAATTCAATCCCGCATAAATTTTTTGTATGATCATCCAAAGATTCAAACCATGAGTAGGACAATTTCTTAGCATCAATTTCATTCTTTCCCAAGATTGTGCAGCATGTTCATGCTCAAGTTGCTTAAAGTTCATGATTTCCATCCTAAGGGAAATAATTTTCGTGGGCGGAAAATACTTAGTGATAAAAGCATCCTTGCACTTATTCCAAGAATCGATACTATTGCGAGGCAAAGAGGAAAACCAAATTTTTGCACGATCCCGCAAGGAAAAAGGAAATAATTTCAACTTCACTATATCATTGTCCACATCTTTTTTCTTTTGCATATCACATAATTCTACGAACGTGTTTAGATGGGACGCGGCATCCTCATTAGGATTATCGGCAAATTGATCTTTCATGACAAGATTCAACAAAGCGGCATTAATATCACAAGACTCCGCACTAGTGGCGGGAGGAGCAATCGGAGCACTAATAAAATCATTGTTATTAGTATTGGAAAAATCACACAACTTGTTGTTTTCCTGAGTCATCGTGACTACGCAAACAAGATTGCAAGCAAGGAAGAGATCTGACGAGAAAAAGGCAAACGAAAAAGAGGGCGAATAAAACGGCAAATTAGTGAAGTGGGGAGAGGAAAACGAGAGGCAAATGGCAAATAATGTAATTGCAAGGAGATGAGATTTGTGATTAGGAACCCGGTAGACGATGATGGAGTCTCCTCGGCGCCTGAGATTGGCACGTAGAAGAGACCGCTTCCTCCCCGGCAACGGCGCCAGAAATTCCTTTGACGTGGCTTGAGACTACGTCGATATTTCCCCAAAGAGGAAGGGATGATGCAGCACAATGACGGTAAGTATTTCCCTCAGTTATGAAACCAAGGTTATCGAACCAGTAGGAGGACCACCACCACCCAATAAGCAGCACCTGCACACAAATAACAAATACTTGCAACCCGACACGAAAGAGAGGTTGTCAATCTCTCTACGGTAAAAAGATAGATTAGGTAGTGATAGATAGGAGAGATAGATCTCTCAAGAACACAAAATAAGAAGAGCAAATAAAAAGTGCAGCAATATGTTTTTGGATATTTGGTATAGTAGATCAAAAAACAAAAAGGCAAAAAGATAGATCGGAAAGCAATATGTTGGAAAAGTAGACCCGGGGGCCGTAGGATTCACTAGTGGCTTCTCTCATGAGTATAGCGCATGGTGGGTGAACAAATTACTGTTGGGCAATTGATAGAAGATCAAATAATCATGACAATATTCAAGGCGATGATCACTATATAGGCATCACGTCCAAGATAAGTAGACCGACTCCTGCCTGCATCTACCACTATTACTCCACACATCGACCGCTATCCAGCATGCATCTAGTGTATTAAGTTCATGGAAAAACGGACTAATGCAATAAGAATGATGACATGATGTAGACAAGATCTATTCATGTAGGGATAGACCCCATCGTGTTATCCTTAATGGCAACGATACATGCATGCCTTGCTGCCCCTTCTGTCACTGGGAAAGGACACCGCAAGATCGAACCCATCACAAAGCACCTCTTCCCATGGCAAGAAAAATCGATCTAGTTGGCCTAACTAAACCAAACATTCAAAGAAGAAATACGAGGCTATAAGTAATCATGCATATAAGAGATCAAAGAAGACTCAAATAATTTTCATGGATAGAAACTGATCATGAACTCAAAATTCATCGGATCCCAACAAACACACCTCAAAAGTTTACATCAAATAAATCTCCAAGAGACCATTGTATTGAGAATCAAAAGAGAGAGAGGAAGCCATCTAGCTACTGCCTACGGACCCGTAGGTCTATGGTGGACTACTCACGCATCATCGGAGAGGCACCTATGAAGAAGATGAACCCCTCCGTGATGGTGTTAGATTGGATCTTGAGGCTCTGGAACTTGCGGCGGCTGGAATTGACTCCCCTAGGGTTTTCCAAATATTTGAGAATTTATAGGCATCAGAGGCGGTGGAGGGGGGGCCCGTGGAGGGCACAACCCATCAGGGTGCGCCGGGGGCCCCCTGGCGCGCCCTGGTGGGTTGTGCTCTCCACAGCCCACCTTCCTGGCACTTCTTTGGCCCACTAGGTGTCTTCTGGTCCAGAAAAAATCTCCAAAAAGTTTCGTCGCGATTGGACTCCGTTTGGTACTGATATTCTGTGAAGTAAAAAACAAGCAAAAACAGCAACTGACACTTTGGCACTATGTCAATAGGTTAGTCCCAAAAAATGATATAAAGTTGTTATAAATGATTGTAAAACATCCAAGAATGATAATATAACAGCATGGAACAAGCAAAAATTATAGATACATTGGAGACGTATCATATACCATGTCATAAAAGTGATGATGCTGGTAATGTTGCTGATTTGTTCTTTCGTTAAATTATTCGCTTGCATGGTGTGCCAAATACAATTGTTTCGGATCATAATAAATTTCTTAGCCATTTTTGGAGATGTTTATGGGCTAAGTTGGGGACTAAACTGCTTTTTAGTACTACATGTCACCTCCAAACTGATGGACAAACTGAAGTAGTGAATAGATCATTGTCTACTATGCTTAGGGCTGTTTTGAAGAATAACCTGAAAATGTGGGAAGAATGCTTGCCTCATATTGAATTTGCTTATAATCATTCGGTGCATTCTACTACTAAGATGTGCCCTTTTGAAGTTGTCTATGGTTTCTTACCTCGTGCACCTATTGATTTGTTGCCTCTTCCATCTTCGGAGAAGGTTAATTTTGATGCTAAAGAACGTGCTAAATTGATATTAAAGATGCATGAGTTAACTCAGGAGAACATTGAGCGTATGAATGCTAAATATAAACTTGCTGGAGATAAGGGTAGAAAACATGTTGTCTTTGCACCTGGAGATCTTGTTTGGTTACATTTGTGTAAGGATAGGTTTCCTAAATTGCGCAAGTCAAAGCTAATGCCACGTGTTGATGGTCCTTTTAAGGTGTTAGAGAAAATAAATGATAATGCATATAAACTTGAGCTGCCTGCAGATTTTGGGGTTAGTCCCACTTTTAACATTGCAGATTTGAAGCCTTATTTTGGTGAGGATGATGAGCTTCTGTCGAGGACGACTTCAGTTCAAGAAGAGGAGGATGATGAGGACATCCCTACTAATGTTACACCCACTGATACGTCTCCAACGTATCTATAATTTTTGCTTGTTCCATGCTGTTATATTATCATTCTTGGATGTTTTACAATCATTTTATATCATTTTTTGGGACTAAGCTATTGACATAGTGCCAAAGTGCCAGTTGCTGTTTTTGCTTGTTTTTTACTTCGCAGAAAATCAATACCAAACGGAGTCCAATCGCGACGAAACTTTTTGGAGATTTTTTCTGGACCAGAAGACACCCAGTGGGCCAAAGAAGTACCGGAGAAGTGGGCCGAGGAGACCACAACCCACCAGGGCACGCTAGGGGGGGGCGGCGTGCCCTGATGGGTTGTGCCCTCCTCGGGACCCCTCTCCACTGCCTCTGATGCCTATATATTCCCAAATATTCCAAAAACCCTAGGGGAGCCGACGAAACACAATTCCAGCCGCCGCAAGTTCCAGAACCACGAGATCCAATCTAAACACCATCACGGAGGGGTTCATCTTCTTCATAGGTGCCTCTCCGATGATGCGTGAGTAGTCCACCATTGACCTATGGGTCCGAAGGCAGTAGCTAGATGGCTTCCTCTCTCTCTCTCTTATGATTCTCAATACAATGGTCTCTTGGAGATCTATTTGATGTAAACTTTGGCGGTGTGTTTGTTGGGATCTGATGAATTTTGAGTTCATGATCAGTTTCTATCCATGAATATTATTTGAGTCTTCTTTGATCTCTTATATGCATGATTGCTTATAGCATCGTATTTCTTCTTCGAATATTTGGTTTAGTTAGGCCGACTAGATCGCTTTTGCTTGCCATGGGAAGAGGTGCTTTGAGATGGGTTCGATCTTGCGGTGTTCTTTCCCAGTGACAGAAGGGGCAGCAAGACACACATGTATCGTTGCTATTAAGGATAACAAGATGGGGTCTATTCCTACATGAATAGATCTTGTCTACATTATGTCATCGTTCTTATTGCATTACTCCGTTTTCCATGAACTTAATACACTAGATGCATGCTGGATAGCGGTCGATGTGTGGAGTAATAGTGGTAGATGCAGGCAGGAGTCGGTCTACTTATCTTGGACATGATGCCTATATAATGATCATCGCCTTGGATATCGTCATGACTATTCGATTTTCTATCAATTGCCCAACAGTAATTTGTTCACCCACCGTGCGCTATACTCATGAGAGAAGCCACTAGTGAACCCTACGGCCCCCGGGTCTTCTTTTCCAACATATTGCTTTCATATCTATCTTTTTGCATCTTTGTTTTTAGATCTACAAAACCAAGAACCCAAAAACATATTGCTGCAAATTTTATTTTCCTTTTCTATTTTGTGTTCTTGAGATATCTATCTTTCCTATCTATCACTACCTAATCTATCTTTTTACCGTAGAGAGATTGACAACCACTCTTTCGCGTCGGGTTGCAAGTATTTGCTGTTTGTGTGCAGGTGCTGCTTATTGGGTGGTGGTGATCCTCCTACTGGTTCGATAACCTTGGTTTCATAACTGAGGGAAATACTTACCGTCGTTGTGCTGCATCACCCCTTCCTCTTTGGGGAAATACTGACGCAGTCTCAAGCCACATCACCCACATCCCCACCAGCTACACATATTGGACCAGTTACTAGAGCCCGCGCACACCAACTAAATTATGAGGTACTTTCGTTTCTTGGAAATCCTTCTAATGTTCATGAACATATGATGCTGCCTAAATTAGATACTTTTGTTTTAGTTATGAATGAAGGACCTAGCATGGACAAGAAGGATGACCATTGGAGCGGGATCGAGCATGGAGAAGAAGGTGCGCGCGCGGGAAGGAACAATGGACTTTCCAGTGGTGATTTTTGCACTTTGAAGCCACCATAAGGAGTGCTTGGAGGCTTGGACGAAATATATAACATGCCACTTCATATATTTCGTCCATAGGCTATTTTAGGTGATGCGTCACCTTATTTTTGGGCCATGCCCATGTAATTTCGAAATACCATATTATAGGCTGTTTTTAGAGTCCGTATGTGTGGGGAAACTGAGTTAAGGCTGGTTTCGGACCCCTCCTCCAAGGGGTCACGAAATCCCCTTCTATTCCCCCATATATACAGCCCTTAGGGCGCCGTTTGAAACTTGGGTTTTGTTTAGATTAAAAGTTCGCCATAGCTGCAACTTTGCCTTCTTCGTTTGTGTTCCACGTCCAGACAAAGGCGTCACAAAACCCCACTTTCATCAATAAAGCTTTCCTCTTATATTCGCAATATCCAGATTGCAATCTTAGTTCCTTGCTTGTTCTTCGTTTGCGTGCAGGAAACAGACCCTCGTGGTCAGGTTGATCGTGCTCCGGCGTGGTCAATAACCTCTCGGAGTTGGTTTAGCGATTGCTAAGGCACGACGTCCTCGCACGTTCGTGGTCGGATCATCAAAGTCGACTCTACCATAAATGATAGCCACATCTCATCGAAAGACAGGGACAACTTCGCCTCTATCACCCAAAGTATTCAATCCAACATAACGAGATCTCAAAGGGAAAGATTCAGTTCATCACAACAAGGTAGCAAGGGAATAATATCATATGATCCAACTATATTAACAAAGCTCATGATACATCAAGATCGTGACATCTCAAGAACACCAGAGAAAGAGATCAATCACATAGCTACTGGTACAAACCTTCAGCCCCGAGGGTGAACTACTCCCTCCTCGTCATGGACACCGCCGGGATGATGAAGATGGCCGCCGGTGATGATTGCCCCCTCCGAAAGGGTGCCGGAACAGGGCCCCGAATGAGTTTTCTTCGGTACAGAGGCTTGCAACGGCGGAGCGGAAGTTTTGGATTTATTTCTGAGGGTTTCTGTATATATAGGATTTTTCGGCATTGGAATCACGCTAACCGGAGCCACAAGGGGCCCACAAGCTATGAGGGCGCGCCTAGGGGGTGAGTGCGCCATGTTGGCTTGTGGCCAGCAGGCGGCCCCCCTCCAGTGGTTCTTCACTCTGGTATTTCTCATATTGTCCAGAAAAAAATCGTCAAAACGTTTCGGGCGATTCTGAGAACTTTTATTTTCTGCATAAAAACGACACCACGGTAATTCTGCTGAAAACAACGTCAGTCCGGGTTAGTTCTAATTAAATATATAAAATGCATCAAAACCATATAAAAGTATTGTAAACATATGTAGGCATGAATACTTCATAAATTATCGATACGTTGGAGACGTATCAATGCACAAAGATGGCTGCCAGGCCGAGCAACACGCAGCAGCGGCGGCCCTGGAAGATGTTCGCGAGGGGCGGCGGCTATGGAAGGATTTCGTGGTCGAGGTGAGCAACATCAAAAGAGGGTTGCAGACAGCGAGAGAAGGAGGACCGAAGGGCCGGTGGCGATGCACAGGAGGTGGCTGACGCCATGAGGACTCAGCGAGGGTGGCAGAGGGCAGCAGGGGAGGCGCTGCACGGTGGCGCAGCCAGCGCGGGGCGGCGACGGGGCTGATGGTAGCCGCGGAGGTCGTCGGCGGATGGCAGCGCAGTGGCCGGACGGGTCGCGGGCGAAGATGGCCAAAGGTGAGGAGCTCGTCGGGCGTGAGAGGAGGCTCGGGAGACGGGCGACCGACGTCGTTCCAGGTCGGACGTGGAGGCGACTAGGCCGGCCGCAGGCGCTCGAGCATGGAGGCGGGCGTGGCTGGCTTGGGAGCTCGCCTGCACAAGGGTGACAGAGTAACGGGATGGTATTGGGTCGCTTCTCCTTGCGCGTTGGTGGTGTGCCTGCGTGTGAGTGCCTGCGGCGACGGTCGGGAGAAGTGCGAGGGGTTCGAGGGAGAGAGATCGAGAGGAGCTAGGGTTATAGGGTTTGGCTGGGCCTCCAAGGGAAAACTGGGCCGGCCAGATTGGCTTTAAAAGAAAAGGAAATAAGATTCTTTTCCTTTTCAGAAAAAGAAAGAGAGGCAGAAATATTTAGTTGGAGGGTCAAATAGTTCAACAGAGCTGAAATATTACAGGTGTCCACTCTGACACTATTCCAAAGTTCCACAAGTTGAATTGGAGAATTAGAGAGTAGATCATGGACTCACAATATCTTACAAATGGAAGGGATTTAAAATGCAAGTTTGTTATGATGGACTCCGAATTAATGTAATGTTTATTGCAGCTCCCTAAAATATTGGGAGGATATTTTATACAAGCTATAAAGAGAAATCATCATGTGAATATCCCTCGATTTAAATAGATCAAAAGATCTATGAAATTTATTTATTAGAGAAACATTTGGTTGGCAATATTTAATGGCATGATGACATGATGCAATGCAAAAAATAAAATAGAGCGAACGATATAATAGCAATCCTCAAAAGAATTGGTCTTGGGCTGTTACATGATGACACGTGTCAAGGCCTCGGTTGACGATGACAACTTGAAGGCCCCTCTTCCTATGCTTTGGGGCAGGTGGCAGCGGCGAAGAGGAACAAAGCACGAGGCGTAGCCCAGGCCAGAGCCGGCGTGGCGGTGACACACCTTGATGAACTTGCAGTAGCTGTTCTTGGAGAACATGTCGCGGACGCTGGCGACAACGAGCCTGCATGCCTTCACCTTGGATCTCACACCAAGAACTTCTCCACCCTCGCCTTCATTGGTGAGGGCGGCTTTTGACGTCTACATGGGCTTCGTCGACAAGGGCCTACTGACGTGGCTTGAGACTGCGTCGGTATTTCCCCAAAGAGGAAGGGATGATGCAGCACAATTATGGTAAGTATTTCCCTCAGTTATGAAACCAAGGTTATCAAACCAGTAGGAGAACCACGCAACACTATGTAAACGGTACCTGCACAGAAAGAACAAATATTTGCAACCCGACGCATAAGAGAGGTTGTCAATCTCTCCACGGTAAAAAGATAGATTAGATTGTAATAGATTGGATAGATATATCGCACAAGAACACAAAATAAAAGAGGAAAATAAAAAGTGCAGCAAGGTATTTTTGGGTTTTTGAAATAATAGATCTGAAAACAAAAAGCGGCAAAAGATAGATCGGAAAGCAATATGTTGGAAAAGTAGACCCGGGGGCTGTAGGTTTCAATAGTGGCTTCTCTCATGAGTATAGCACACGGTGGGTGAACAAATTACTATTGGGCAATTGATAGAAGATCGAATAATCATGATGATGTCCAAGGCGATGATCATTATATAGGCATCACGTCCAAGATTAGTAGACCGAAACGATTATGCATCTACTACTATTACTCCACACATCGACCACTATCTAGCATGCATCTAGTGTCTTAAGTTCATGGAAAAACGTAGTAATGCAATAAGAACGGTGACATGATGTAGACAAGATCTATTCATGTTGGAATAGACCCCACCTTGTAATCCTTAATAGCAACGATACATGTGTGCCTCGCTGCCCCTTCTGTAACTGGGAGAGGACACCACAAGATCAAACCCATCACAAAGCACCTCTTCCCATGGCAAGAAAAATTGATCTAGGTGGTGTAACTAAACCAAAGATTCCAAGAAGAAATACGAGGCTATAAGTAATCATGCATATAAGAGATCAAAGAAGACTCAAATAATATTCATGGATAGAAACTGATCATGAACTCAAAATTCATCGGATCCCAACAAACACACCGCAAAAGTCATTACATCAAATAGATCTCCAAGAGACCATTGTATTGAGAATTAACGAAGAGAGAGGAAGCCATCTAGCTACTGCTTACAGACCCGTAGGTCTATGGTGGACCACTCACGCATCATCGGAGAGGCACCAATGAGGATGATGAACCCCTCCGTGATGGTGTTAGATTGGATCTCGCGGTTCTGGAACTTGCGGTGGCTCGAAGTATTTTTCGTCGACTCCTCTAGGGTTTCTGGAATATTTGGGTATTTATAGAGATCAGAGGTGGTGGAGGGGGGTCCCGAGGCCACCACAACCCACCAGGGCGCGCCGGGGGCCTCTAGCGTGCCCTGGAGTCTTGTGGGCCCCCTGGGCCTCCTCATGGGTACTTCTTTCGCTCCCTGGATGTCTTCTGGTCCAAAAAATCTCCAAAAAGTTTCGTCATGATTGTACTCCGTTTGGTACTGATATTCTGCGTAGTAAAAAACAAGCAAGAAACAGCAACTCACACTTGGCACTATGTCAATAGGTTAGTCCCAAAAAATGATATAAAGTTGCTATAAAATGATTGTAAAACATCCAAGAATGATAATATAATAGCATGGAACAATCAAAAATTATAGATACGTTGGAGACGTATCAACATCCCCAAGCTTAATTCCTACTCGTCCTCGAGTAGGTAAATGATAAAAACAGAATTTTTGATGTGGAATGCTACCTAACATGTTCATCACACATTCTTTTCTTTTGTAGCATGGACATTTGGACTTTTAGATGGTTCAAAGCAATAGTCTAGTTTTGTCATGCAGACTTTAATACTCAAGCATGCGAACAAGCAACCATGTCTTTCAAAATATCAACACTAAAGAAAGTTATCCCTAGCCCATCATGCTCAATCATTGATCCATTCATGAAACACACTCAAATATTAACTACACCCAATGCACAAGTATGATCATAGTGCCCCCTAGTTGGTACTTTATAAGAGAAGATGGAGACTCAAATTAAAAACGAAAATTGCATAAAGTAAATAAACAGGCCCTTCACAGAGGGAAGTAGGGATTTGTAGAGGTGCCAGAGCTCAAAGCTTAAATTGAGAGAGAAAAAATATTTTGGGTGGCATGCCTTTCCTATCAACGAAAACGACCGAGTAGTTCTCAATACTTTCCATGCTAGTGTAACATCCCAAGTTCATCCGCTTGCCATATTTGTAATGTTTCATGTGTGAACCTGCTTTGTATGCTACATATGGTTGTGAAATAATAACTGCTTCATGTCATTTAACATCATGGCATCATATCATCACATCATCATACCATATGTGCATCGTGTTGGCTTGTCATGCTTGTGATGTGGTGATGTTGTTGTGAGTGTGTGTGTTGTGGGGTTGGTGTGAAGCCTCTCCAATATTTCTCAAAATTATGCCCACCTCTCCTCTATCAAAAATAACAACATGGGGTGATTTCACTGGCTTATTCTCCTAAATAAAAATGTTGCACTTCTTCTATAAATCTGACATGAATTGTCATTTAGTTCTCAAACATGTTCTTCCAGGTTTGCCTAGTTAAAACTTTGCAAAACAGAGTTCAATTTAATCAAACATGATTTAATTTGTTTGCTCTAAAAATGCCAACTCCATTTTTATCAAATAGAGCATATTTTTGTGAGTTCAAATATATTTTTATTTCTTTCCCAAACATCTCTCTCTTTTCTTTGTGTTTTTTTTTTGCTTTCTCTCATTTTAAATAAAGAAAAATGCTTTTATCTGAGAGAGAGAGAGAGAGAGAGAGAGAGAGAGAGAGAGTGAGCAGTGCCCAGTTGGGCCTTGCCTCCCCGCAAGGGCCCAGCTAGCGCGCCTCCCACGGCCCAAGTGGCCTCCCCAAACGCGTTCGTCGTCATCCTTTGTACGGCGCCCATCCCGAGCGCCACGTCGACCTTCCAGTCGATTTGACGGCCGTCGGCCGCCCTAGCCCCCTTTACAGCCTGTCCAAGCCCTAGCCCCGAGTCCCCTCTCTCCATTCCTCCCTCCTCCTCGCCTCACCGCCGTAGGTAGGTCTTCTCCAAGCCTCCGCCGACGCAATGCTCTCGGTGCACCGGCCAAGCTTCAGTTCGTGCTCGGGGAAACTATGTAAGCCAATAGGTGAGGAGTGGTTAAGTGGTGAGGCTGTAACCATTACTAAGCATGTATTTGGTGGCTAACTTACAAGAACATGAATGTAAATATGGTGGCCTACGTATGACGGACGTGAACTAGCATGATCACTAAGTGATCCTGAACACCTACTTACGTCAAACATAACCCCACCGTGTTCTCTCTCGGTTCATGTTCACGAGCAGAGACAATCACGGTTACGCACACAGTTGGTGTATTTTATTTGAGTTTACTTCAAGGTTACTATAACCGGGTGTTAAACAAATTTCCAAGTTGCCACATAACCGCGGGCACGGCTTCTCGAAAAGATTTAACCCTGCAGGGGTGCTCCAACTCATCCATCACAAACTAACCACACGCCGCGGGAATAACCTCGACCACGAATCCCGTGATCTCCTAGGAAATTCCGTCGGAAAACCTCAACCTCGAGATACCCCGAAGTATCCTCGAAATTCCTCGCGCAAGACATTCGAGAAAGGTAAAACAAGTCCAGCAAGACCGCCCGACGTGTCGACGAACCCGATAGGAGCCGCGTATCTCATTCTCAGGACACGACCGGATGAGCACTACGTACAGTGGCCTGATAGACATCCCTCGAGTTGCCCCGAGGTGGCCCCGCAAGTGGCTCTGGGTTGGACCAACACTCATGAGGAGCACCGGCCCGGGTTGTTGATTAATTATCCACGGGGTAGCTATGCCCTATGAAATTTTATTAAGTTGTTTAGCAAATGTAGTACCAAAGTTGGGTCTTGCCAAACAAGTTTTAATCTAAAACGAATGGTCAAGGGGGTCCCCATAACAACTCCGAGCATGTTAGGAGCGCAAAATATGGAACATAACACCGGTACTCGGAACTAGTGCGGCAAAAGTGGAACAAAACACCGGGCAAAAGGCCAAGCCTTCCACCGTTGCCAGATATATATGTGCATTAATTTAAATAACAGTAAATAAAGTGATATATCCCAATATCCATGTTGGCACATGGAAACATCTTGCACCTGCAACTAGCAACGCTATAAGATAAGGGCTGAGCAGCGGTAACGTAGCCAATCAATGTTTTGCTAGGAAGTGGAAGAGTTAGAGGCTTTCATGGCAATTTAGGAGGCTGACAGTATAACTGGTAGGTAACGAAACATAACGGTAGAAGCGAGACATCTAGCATAGCAAAAATAGTGTCGGGATCCGGGTACGATCATCTTGCCTGTTGGGTCTTCAGAGGGACAAACAGCTGGGTCCTCGTAGTTGTACTCTCCGGGATCCTCGTACTCAGGCTCAACACTCGTGTCTACCCAAAGAGAAACAGCACCAAATAAACATACAACCAAAGTGCAATGCACAACCAAGATGATGCATGACCAATTTGAAGTATTTAACATGGCAACCCTATGCTAGTCATGTTTCTCATGCATTTATTAGGCTCTTTAGTATTATGGACAGAACCTCAAGATTAGTTATTTGAACATGCATGATCATGGCAAATATGAATGCTCCATGTAAAAACGATGCAAATGCATATGTAGAACGTTGCAAACGGAGTAGCGAAGCTCATGGTACACTCACGGCAAGGTACCAACGTTAACGGAGAAAAAAACAAAGACGAGGGAGGCCATGGGCTATTCCTTGGTATTCCAAGGATGACACTGATTGGAAATGAAAATCTAGCTAGAATAGAGCTAAAGATCATGCAAAACAATGGTGTATAACTCTCACAAGTCACAAAACATCTAAACACTCAATCTGTCCACAAACAGCAACATGTCATCTTGTAACACACATATCCAGAGCTACAACAAGTTTTAAATCACAACCAAGGCATGGACATGGAGTACACAGCATGCTTAACAATTCACCTATTTACAACAACATGAAAGGAAGCATAGATCAATGGCAATGAAGCTCACAAGATGGCATGTTGAAACAGTTTTTAGGGACTTAGTGAAAATTCCAGTTTTACATGTTCTGAGTTAATATGATGGCATCTTGACAGCAACATTTACATATGCTACAGGGGCTTTCATGGCATGAAAATTAACAGGTTGATAGAGGGCAGCATGTACTTCAGTTAACTACATTATGGCAACATCAAAATATGCATGTATCAATGGCTACCATCCTCACAAGATGACATATTGAAAATAACAGATTCACAGACTTGGTGAAATTCCACAAGAGGCAAACAGGGCACTTGTTAACAATATGGCATGTTGACATCAAGTTTTAAATAAGATGCCATAGCTTAATCCACAAGATCTTGGCACACATTTACAGAGGATGACAAGCACAACAATGCATACCATTGTGCCAACTCCAAAGGAGCAACATATACATGGGAATCATCCAGATAACATGGCAACAAAATAAAATATTTCAACACTTGGAAATATTTGAGCATTTGGAAACATTATTTTCGTGACATGTTAACAGCAAGAAAGCCACTCATATCATGATCTATCATGGCAAGCAAAAATACCAGGGGCTAGAGCACACACTAATGGGCATAGTTCTTGTTGACAAGATTATCATATGATGCAAGGATTAATTCATGTGAAAAAGACAAAATGGCATATGATCACAAAGTAACATTTTTGCAAACATGCTCAAATGATAAAACCAACACCACCATTGGATTCTCTGGTTTTTTCTACCCCAAAATCATCTATCACATGCCTATGTTCCTATGAACAAAACTCACACAATTGCATTCACAAAAATCACATATCACTTATAACAACTTATATGCCAAATTTGGCATGTCCTAAGAATCTGGACAGATTTGTAAACTGCCAAAACAGGATTATTTGGACATGCCAAACGTGGCTTGAGACTGCGTCGATATTTCCCCAAAGAGGAAGGGATGATGCAGCACAACTACGGTAAGTATTTCCCTCAGTTATGAAACCAAGGTTATCGAACCAGTAGGAGAACCACGCAACACTATGTAAACGGTACCTGCATACAAAGAACAAATACTTGCAACCCGACGCGTAAGAGAGGTTGTCAATCTCTCCACGGTAAAAAGATAGATTAGACTGTAATAGATTGGATAGATATATCGCACAAGAACACAAAATAAAAGAGGCAAATAAAAAGTGCAGCAAGGTATTTTTGGGTTTTTGGAATAATAGATTTGAAAACAAAAAGCGGCAAAAGATAGATCGGAAAGCAATATGTTGGAAAAGTAGACCCGGGGGCCGTAGGTTTCACTAGTGGCTTCTCTCATGAGTATAGCACACGGTGGGTGAACAAATTACTGTTGGGCAATTGATAGAAGATCGAATAATCATGATGATATCCAAGGTGATGATCATTATATAAGCATCACGTCCAAGATTAGTAGACCGAAACGATTCTGCATCTACTACTATTACTCCACACATCGACCGCTATCCAGCATGCATCTAGTGTATTAAGTTCATGGAAAAACGGAGTAATGCAATAAGAACGGTGACATGATGTAGACAAGATCTATTCATGTAGGAATATACCCCATCTTGTTATCCTTAATAGCAACGATACATGCGTGCCTCGCTGCCCCTTCTGTCACTGGGAGAGGACACCGCAAGATCGAACCCATCACAAAGCACCTCTTCCCATGGTAAGAAAAATAGATCTAGTTGGCCTAACTAAACCAAAGATTCAAAGAAGAAATACGAGGCTATACGTAATCATGCATATAAGAGATCAAAGAAGACTCAAATAATATTCATGGATAGAAACTGATCATGAACTCAAAATTCATCGGATCCCAACAAACACACCGCAAAAAGTCATTATATCAAATAGATCTCCAAGAGACCATTGTATTGAGAATCAATAGAGAGAGAGGAAGCCATCTAGCTACTGCCTACGGACCCGCAGGTCTATGGTGGACTACTCACGCATCATCGGAGAGGCACCAATGAGGATGATGAACCCCTCCGTGATGGTGTTAGATTGGATCTCGCGGTTCTGAAACTTGCGGCGGTTGGAAGTATTTTTCGTCGACTCCTCTAGGGTTTCTGGAATATTTTGGTATTTATAGAGCTCAGAGGCGGTGGAGGGGGGTCCCGAGCCACCACAACCCACCAGGGCGCGTCGGGGGCCTCTGGAGCGCCCTGGTGTCTTGTGGGCCCCCTGGGCCTCCTCCTGGGTACTTCTTTCGCTCCGTGGATGTCTTCTGGTCCAAAAAAAATCTCCAAAAAGTTTCGTCGCGATTGGACTTCGTTTGGTACTGATATTTTTCGAAGTAAAAAACAAGCAAAAAACAGCAACTAGCACTTGGCACTATGTTAATAGGTTAGTCCCAAAAATGATATAAAGTTGCTATAAAATGATGACAAAACATCCAATAATGATAATATAACAGCATGGAACAATCAAAAATTATAGATACGTTGGAGACATATCACCTACGCACCTACCTCACCCTGCAGAAGGTCGTCGTCAAGCACCTCGGCCTCGACAACGACGACGTCCAAGGGCACCGCGAGGGGCTACTAAATGTCCTCAATATTCCTGATGCGATTGACTTAAAAGGCACAACTAAAACTACAAAAAGGAGGAACAAGAAAAAAGGCAAAGGGGCGTCGAGCTCGACGACTAGAGGCAAGAGCTAGAGACCTTTGATCTCGTTGTATGTATTTATATACTTTGGTCAACTGAATGTTGTTAAGACTTGCTATATGTTTTTTAGCTGAAGACTTGCTAGTTATTTATTGTGGAGATTCATGGCAACAAAGAGGAATTAGATCCCCTAGTTTGATAGGGCCCTGAGTATTCCGTTCCATTTATGGTCATGCAATATGTGCTTTCTAGATGTTGTAAATCTTGATTCGAGATTTTTTTGGAATGATAACAACAATGTTGATGCCTACTTTCTGTTCGTTTCACAACACACATGAGCTATTTGGATTAAAGAAGAGGTATGCACGAGGTTTTCACTCTTCAGTAGTAATAGTTAGGTATGCATCTAAAAGGAACAACGAGACAAGCTGTACGGAATCAACTTCTAATCTGAGCAAGATGACTTGGGTGCCTTTCCTTTAAAACTATATTCACACAAGCCATTTTTCCTATGCAACAACAATGAATTTGACACCCTTCTTCTCTTACATTTGCCCTTGAATATACACAAAGTTTATATTTTACATGTTCCACAACAATGTGTGGGGTATTATCTAGTTGGTACAGTTGGAGAACATGAGCTGGTATAATTTAGGAGCATTATTTTTTGTTAAAAAAGTGCATTAAAATATATTAACATGAGATGTAGTTTTAAAGATCTCGGCGTGAGGAATAAAACAGTGAAAATAGTTTGTAATCTGGACGCATGAGGTATCCTATTCCGAAAAACGGATCTATGAAAAAAATGCACAAATAGTCGGTCTTTCAAAGCTTACCAACTCTGTAACGTGTAAGGTACATAATACGCTAGGTCCTTCTAGACATGAACACACCCACCCACATGTAATCATCTTCTTATAAGCACAAAAAAAGTCCGCATCAACGAATACAATCCATTCAGATGAAGAAGAGCTTGAACCAGGCACGATGGAGGATGAATTTTGCCGCTCGCTAAAACCGCCTACAACCCTCTTGGCAAGAAACTTTTCAATTACTTACATAAATCGACTCATCTAGATGTCGTCAATTTCATAGATATTGTCACTCGTCCTATTGTTTTTATTGGCTGCACACACCACAATTCATGGCATCCACTAACGTGAACTCGATATTGCCAACTCCGACAACACCTCGATGCGGTCATCAGAATGTCGTTCCATCGTGAATTTCCTGTCTCAAATTGTTAGGCTCATCCTTAGGAGTTCACATCTGTGTCCATCTGATCAATCAAATATCTGAAACTCTTTCACTGTCACCGTGAATCGAATGCCGACTGTTGGCATTAGCTGCTTCAACCATTTTTTTCCCGCAAAAAAAATCAATTTTTGATTATCTTCCTCCTTTTTCATCTTTCGCCGTCCGTTGGCTTGCACATTAAGAATATATGTGTGTCGGATGTGCCATTGCTTGTATCTTTGAGATTAAATTCAGTGACAAAGAGTCTATTTATCGTGCCTTGCAGTCTCCTGTTGGAACGCATGAACACATTTGCTAGTACCAATATAAAAAGACTCAGCCATCACACGAGATCAATCCAACGACTCAGGACACCTTTAGTGGTGAGCGCTCAACATGTTTATCATGAAGTTAATATCATACCAAAATATCAATTCAACGCAAATCACATAATTAGCACGCAAATAACATCCTACATAATATCCGCATGCAATTAATATACTGCCTAAAATCAAATGTGCGTTGCATGTACATATTTACTAGTAAAAAAAAATAAGCATAGACCTTGGGCTGCAGGTGCTAATGTAACACGGGCTAAGTAGTAGGAAGAGGCAGAGACCGTAGCGGGCCAAACTGAAGCCCAAACAAATGACGATAGGCCAGGAAATCCAACAGAATCCTGAAAGGACAGTGAGATCGAATCCCATCGTAGGGCAAGGGCAACCGGTATCTCTCCCTCACTCTCTTCCCTCGTGCCCCTCCCCCCGGCCGTCGTAAGAGACGAGTCGAGTCGGGTCGAGTCCACCCCACGCGACGCCAATCCATCTCCTCTCCTCTCCTCCCACTCATCCTGAGAAAGGTGCACACGCGAATACGCACGAGCAATCAGGGCGGACACATCCTCACGCGGCGGCGGCGGCGGCGGCGGCGGCTGCTGCAGCGGCGTCGGATTTCGAGACGCTCTCCCTTTTAGATCTTGCCCGCGAAACCAGCAGATCTAGGGTTACTCCCTACTCTACTGCACTCCCTATGGCTTCGGCGGCGGCGGCGACTCAAGTAACCCCCTTCCTTATCTCTATCTCCCCCCAAACCCTTTGCGCCCTCTCATGCTCGGATCGGTGTCTGATGTTGCGATTGGATTTGGTTGGCAGGTGGGCACTTACTTCCTCCGCAACTACTACAATCTGTTGCAGCAGAACCCCGATGTCGTCCACCAGTTCTACAGCGAAGCAAGCACCATGGTCCGCGTCGACGACCTCAACGGGACCAACACCACTGCTAACTCAATGATGGTTGCTATCTCTCACAATCTATATATTACCTTCATATGTATTTCTTATTTAAGGTTTATATATATTTGCGTTGTGCTTTTATGATATTTTTAAGCTCTACTCATGCGACTGTTACGATGGACTATCAGTGCTTTGACTAATCTTTCCAGCTCAATGGTTGGCATGCATGTAGGTTTTAGCATAACTTCTGTGCTCGTGGTATGTTTTTGCCATGTCGCATCATTGATATCTCCAGGTCTTGTCACCAAAAACCTTCTTTTCTTTTCCGCACCAAGCCTTCTTGTAAAATCGGGTGTATAGCTCAGTTGGTAGAGCATTGGGCTTTTAGTTTGTCCTGTATGTGGTGTTTGTCCATCTGCTGATTTGTATACTTATTAGTCGTTTTGTCTGCGCCTTTGCTTCGTTGAGTTTACTTTATTATTGATGCTGTTTTGTTTGTCTGCTTTGCTCGTTCAAATACACCTGTTGCCCCTAAATCAATTACTACCTCCGTCCGGGTTTATTAGGCCCCCTTTATTTTGGGTTTAAGTTTGACCATGTATTTAAGTTAAAAATATATAAAGCATATGCTACACAAAGTAGATTTGTATGTAAAGAGGTTTTCTATGGTATAGTTTCCATGACATATAGTTTATATTTTGTTAGTTAAATTCATGGTCAAACTTTGGCTCAAAATGAAAGGGGGCCTGATAAACCCGGACGGAGGGAGTATATATGCAATTTTAGTCTGCCACTTCTTTGTTTTGTTTCCTGTGTTACTTACTTTAATACATTTTGTGCCTGCAGGATATACACTCCCTTATCATGTCCCTCAATTTCACCCAAATCGAGATAAAAACTGCCAACTTTGCCAACTCATGGGGAGACGGTGTGCTAGTGATGGTCTCTGGTCTTGTACAGACCAAAGAGTACAGCAACCAAAGGAAATTTATCCAGATGTTTTTCCTTGCGCCTCAGGAGAAAGGTTACTTTGTGCTCAATGATTATTTCCACTTTGTTGACCAAGAACAAGTGCAACCTGCACAGGTGAGAGCTCAGGAGGCCTTTGAGACCAACTTGGCATCCAACACAGTCCAAACCAGTAAGTTTTGTCATCCTAAATGAACATCTAAACTTTTAGTCTATACATTTCAATTGTTATTACCCATGAAATAGCTAATCATGTTATGGATATGTTCCAGTACATGCCGTATCTGCCTCCCTGTATGCACCGTCTCTCTCGTATCCTGTTTACTTGTTGAGTACATACAGTTGATTTAACTCCAAATATGATTTCAAGAACCTTTTTCCAGTGTCAACATAAATAAGGTGCACTGTATTGCGAATGTTCACGCAAGTCAGTATGTTTAATATCTGTTGGACAATAACAGAAATGGCAGTTTAGATTTTACGCCAGCCGAGCACTGATTGTTTCAAATTAGAATGCTTCCATGGAGAAATATTGGTGTCTTCTGATAATGTTCATGGTCCTGTTTTGTTGCTGCTTCAAAGTGTTGTGGATGTTTTGTTTAAATGCTCTGCCTGCAGGTGCAGAATACATTCATGAAGAAAGTCAAACAATACAAGCTGTTCCAGTAACATCTGAAGAAAACGATGTTGTTGACAGTTACACTTACTCTGAGCCACAACAGCAAGTAGTTTCCCAGTCGGACAACTGGGGAGATGAATCTCTTCAAGAGGAACCACTGTCTTCGTACTCGAATGGAATGGCGATGGCGCCAGAGGAGCCAGCGCAACCTCCACCTGTGCAGCCTCATGTTGAGGAACCTGTTGGGGAGCCTGTAAAGAAGACATACGCTTCTATTGTATGTGGGACCTTCCTTTCCTTCATATGCATTGTGTTGTGATATCTAGATGACATGTCTTTAAAATGATGATTCTGATGATGCAGCTAAGAACTGCAAAAGCCCCACCTCCGTTCCCTGTGGCTCAATCAGTGCCTGTGAATAAACCTCACCCTACAACAGAAGCAAACCAGGCAACTCAGGTGACTTCATCGATGGCAACAGATAAGCCAAAATCTGATTTCTACGCTGAAGCCCATGATGAAGAAGGTTGTCCTTTCTTACCCATGCTGGCCCAATTTACATTTGTTTATTTAAGTTGCACATTGTTTGCTGATTGTAATCTTTTTTTCATAAATTAGAGAGCAAATCTGTTTATGTTGGGAATGTGCCACAAAATGTAACTGAGGCTGATCTTGAGAACGAGTTCAAGAAGTTTGGCCAGCTCATCCCTGATGGTGTTGCTATCAGAAGCCGAAAGGTTTGCAATTGAATTGGGTTTCTGATTCTAATTCACCACTTGCCATAACATGAGCAAATGTTCATTTGATTGATGATTATGCGGAATTTGCAGGAGACTGGTGGCTACTACGCTTTTGTGGAATTCGAGGAACTGAGTGGTGTACACAATGCATTGAGGGTTGTTTATTGGAATTTACATTTGATACACTTATTTCTTTAATTTCTCGTTTAAAAATTATTGCTTAGGTTATATTTACCGTAGTTAGCTGGTCATATTCTGAAACCATCTTGGTGGATTTCAGGCTTCACCACTTGAAATAAATGGGCGGCAGATATATGTCGAGGAGCGGAAGCCTAACAGTGGAATAAGGGGAGGAAGTAAGTTGGTTTATTTCTCATTAGCTGTCCATTTTTATGCATTTGCCCCATCCTAATGAATAATGTAATTTGCTAGCACAAGTGTGAGCCGTGCTTGTGAAGATGCCATGAGCTCTATATTTTGTTTATGTTCTGCATGTTTACATTTGCAGGAAGGGGCGGAGGCAGAGGTCGCTTTGGCGGCGGTGGTGGCAGAGGATATGCGAGAGGTGACGAGTACAACGGTAGCCGTGGGAAGTCGAATGGATACCAGCGTGTCCCTCACCATGAGAGGGGCATTTTGGGGGCGAGGAACTGATGCCCCATGGCGATAGGAGGAAGGCATAAGAGGTTTTGATCCGTGGGAAGTGGAGCAGGAGTTGTAAAACTAAACTATTGGAGCGCTCCATTCTGTTAGGTTGCGTTTTCGGTTTTGGGGTTTGTCTTGAGTTTGCCACAGCAGCTCGTTTATGGACGTGTCCGTCCGTTCTTACCAACAGATACTTTATGTTGCTATTCTGTCTTCTCGTTAACGTTAGAGTTTCTTTTTCAGTGTTCTGTCATTTATTTGTGCCTGTGTTTGGCTGCGTGATGGTGATGGTGTTAGCTACGTCCTCCTGTGTTGGACGCTTATTAACCTAGCAGAGACACAATCTACGGCCGCCGGTGCTCCCCTCCTGCATCTCTTCCGCCAGAGATGTTTGCAAGACTGCAGTGATGCATCAAAATCGAGTTCATTGTTAAGGCCTCCAACCATCTACCGTGAGATCTATGTGATCTTCAATGTGATGTGTCCACTTGAGAATTTTTCAAGTTATTCACTTGAGTATCAAATATTTGCATTTTTATTATAACGTAACCACGATGGTCTTTAATATATTGCTTGTAAATTAATTATCTCTGATTTATCCATGTAAGTAACCGATGGCTAAAGAATTCTAGGCACTTGCTTTTAATGGTCACTGTTAGAATTAATTAACATGTGTTAATTATGGGGTAAATCCCCCCTTGTAACTTCCACCCCTTCATGAAGAGACACCTTTTCATGGTGTCCTTCCATCTGTATATATACCTACATCATCTAACAAAGAGACAGAGTTGATTCATTTTGTTGCCTCTCGTTTTCTCTCAACACGTTATCAGTACTTTGCTCTGCGCTTCGTTCTGTGGCGACGCCTGCGTCCTCGGCATCCCGTGCCTCTGTGGCCTCTGCGCCCGGCCATGCGCCGCGCCGCGCTCCAGCGCCGACCGCGCTGTGCTTGGCCTCCGCCTGTGTCCTGGCCGTGCACCGCTGTGGCCTGACCGTGGCCTTGCAAACGTCCCACGCCCCCATTGCAGCGGCGGCAGTTACGATTTACTCTGTAACTGCACGGGTGAAAACAGGGAAAACCTTATCCCTTCGCTATTTTGCACTAAGATCCTTGCATTGCAGGAATCAGCAAAATAGGCTAAGGCCCCGTTTGATAGCAAAGTATTATCAAAGTATTGTGATAATACTGTAGTTTTTTTTTAATACTAAAGTTTTAATTACTGTGAGGTGTTTGGTTACCCATAAAAACTGCAGTATTAATACTACGGTATTCCCGAAACTGTAGTATTTTCTCTGTTTAATAAAATGAACCCCAAACCTCTTTTTTTAAAACTGAGCATGGAAAGAAACGTCAAAGCTAACTAAAACCAGGTTTACATCGCTGCATGTGGCACTAGCCAAACATGTCACTGTATTATCAATACTCTAAAATAGTTTGATATGTCAAAACTGTGATATCTTACACCAACCGGCTAAAATACTGCAGTTTTTCAATACTCTGTTTTTGACATTACTTTGGTACCAAACACACCCTAAAACAGTGGTCACTTCCGATTTTTGCAACAATACAATTCCATTTCTGGAATTTTTGAGAATCGGTTAGGATAACAGTACTATTTACTAGTATTTACCTGTTTTTAACCATGTTGTTTATATTTTTTTTTCTGTTGAATATTGTTCTCCAGAATAAAATTATGATATAAATAATTTCCATGCTCACATATGTTGAGATTATTTATATCTATTATTTGCAGTTGAGATTTTCAATCTCTTGCAAAGATAAATTCAGTACTTCTACAGTACTGTTTCTCCGTTGAGTATGCTGTATTCCGGAATATTTTTATGATGTATCATGTCGAGAATAATACGTCTATTTGCAATTGAGATTTTAAATTTCTTGCAAATACATATGCAAAATTCAAGATGATTTCTTCAAATTGATGATTGGGATCACAAGGTAGTCATATGGATCTACTACCTACGCAGATCATCGATGACTACTGATAAAGCCTACATTTTGTCATCTCGACATTATGATTGCTTTACAAATTGTTCTCCCATGTATTTTACTAAGTCATGACATAAGGTATTAGGAGTGAGTATCTACTGATTTAATCAGGTTATACTTCCTATTGCTGCGAGATCTACTCCATTTTGGAGATTATCTTCAAGGTGTCATCCTTAGCAATTTGAGATTCACACCGGTGATTTCACGTCACCTTCTTGAAATCTATTAATTTTGCATCATTAAGATGTATTTATATTACGCAATTTGTAATATAAATAAATTACCGGTTTTTCACCGGTATGATATGTTCTATGTGTTTACCACATTGACATTCTTCATGAACATGTCATTACGGTCGAGATTGATTTCTCCCGCACAACAGACTTGCAAATTTTTGACAATTACATCTCCCTCATTATATTAGGAAAACACTAGGTAATGAGTTCGATCTACTGCCCATGTGCAGACTATCACTCTTACGGAGAGGCCTACGTTTTGTCAATCTCGACAAACGATTACCTCAAACGTGTTTTTCCTTATATTTAAATTGTGACATACACAAGGTAATATAAACATGTGCATCTACTGACATTGTCAGACTATGCATCCTATTACTGTGAGATCTATATGATCTTCAACGTGTTATGTTCCCACAATTGAGGTTGAGCATTTTTCAAGTTATACACTTGAGTCAAAATTTTGCATTCTTATTACAAAACCATGATGGTTTTTAATTTACTTTTGGTAAATTAATTATCTCTGGTTTGCCCCTATAAGTAATTGATGGCTAACAATTTGAGGCTCTTGCCCTCAATGGCCACAACTTACTTAAGCGGGTAATGGACATCAAGATCAGTCTTGCATCCCAAGGGATAGCGCGTGCAATCCAAGCCACGCCACTGGGACGCAAAGGACCGCAAAGGACCTTCAACCTGACACACCATCAAGGAAGTCAGTTGTTTTGCATGATGTTCTTCTAGAACCAAGCAATAAAAATGACTATCCAGCTGTCACGGGACCCTATGAGCACGGAGAACATGATGGTTGAATATGCATCAACCGATATGTTTGGAGACTACATTTAGTCCCTCAATCTCCTTAGTGATCTATTTATTTATGTCCATTTATTATGTTCTAATAAGAACATACGTATTGTTGTCATCATATATTGTATATTACAATATATTGTATCAGCACTCAGCACTCTGGTACAAATACATCTGTATGTTTCTATATATGTGATAGAGATTTTCATACTGAAAATCTTCAAATATATATATAGATTTCTACGGGGGTCAAACAGATGAAAGATGATATGTGCCTTGTGGACATACGCACCACCAACTCTATATTCAGGGAAATATAATGTTTCCACTCTTACTAAGAGGAAAGGAAATATTTCAATAATCGCTGGACGCGATGATGTAATGTTGGCTCAACTCGAGTCATATTTACTATCCCTATGGGTACTCGAGTAGAATCAAGGATGCTTTCGTGTCCGGGTCAACTCGTACCCTACTAAACTATAGAGATATCCGTCAAAATAGTTTCCATAGCGAAACTTGTGATGACAACAAAGAGAAAATGTTCTCTTCACCCTATACGGATATGGCAAACCCATTATCTTCTTATCATCTTGATTGTACTACACATACTACAAAACCCGTAGCATTTGTGGCATACATGATAGCTTCCAAAATGTCTTCTACATGACAAACTTGGCATACTCGCCTTGGTCATTTTGACATTGGGTTGAAACCGAAACTATCGGCAATTTTATTGATCGTAACTAAAATGATGCTACATTCTAACAAAATTTTGGATTTTATGTGCATTACATGCGATGCAAGGAAGCTAACTTTAAGGATCATGCACCTTAAAGTCTACGCTGAACCACTCAAACTCCTTGAATTCATCAAGTCGAGGTAAGTGGCTCTTCCCAATCATTGACTAGACCATTCAGGTATTCCATGGTTATAAAAGACACATCTACATGATGTATCATGTGTGCATTTAGCCACACTAAACCATTGGCTCATTATCCTGAACATCGATTTCAAGCAAATCCAATAGACAATGTCACAAAATTCTTCTTGCGTGCCTTTAATATGGCCCTAGAATTAAATTTTAGCACTTTGTCCTATGTGTCTAGACTCAATATGGTTTGGTAGAATCCTTTATCCAAATAATTAAGCTCATTGCATGATCTTTACTTTAAAATTGCAACATACCAACTTTACGTCGGAGTCATGCAGTTTTACATGCTCATGACAAACTGCATATTATTATCCCCCTCATCTTTGATATGTGGAAGTCTATCAAGCATTTCCCATCTGCGGTAATTCGGTTATACACCGAGATCACCACCCTGGCATACATCATTGGCCCCTCAACATATATGCGGGATCTATGTGAGGAATAACTGTAATTCCGTCAATACCTCAAGCCCCTCTCATGGGGAGTTATTCTAGGCCAGTATGCTGATACACCGAGGAATATTTCCAGGCATTAGGGGGAGAATTCAAGTACCATGAAAAATGCCAGGAAATTAGTGGAATGTTTAACACATTTCTGCCTCAAATCCACATACTCAAAGATCTGAACCATGCGTTCAGAAGATTTGCAACACATTGCAAATAACCTGCCAAATTCATTTATTGAATATAAAGGTGTCACACAATCCTACAATCCTGCAAAAATATGCCTGAAAGAGTGAAGGTTCCAACAAAAATCACTCCACTCCCCGTTCGATGCAACAGGGGGAGATGTATGGCAATAGTACATCAGGATTCAGCTTCTCGCAAGCAAGGATATTAAGGCCATTGAATCAGTAAATGCAAATCAACTTTACGTTGACAGACACCTAATGGGTAGTATACACCCAGTGGATGGGAAACCTCCACAAACCCAGGTCATAGTGCACACAATGACCGGGACATCGGAATACCCGACTCAACCGCATTGGGAAATTGCGAGCAATCACCATGGGTAACGATATTTCCATCAAGTTTATATTGATATATAGATTCTGGAGAATCATATAACCAGAAGTCTACAATTGTCGACATATATTTCTCAACTAGATTGCAAAACCTTTCACATGATTCAGGTCCAAAGACCATGGCCATGGCAAAGTGTGAACAACACTCGAACCGAATTCAAGCAAAGGGTATAATCTAGGTAGAAATGATCTTGCTCAATAATGGGAAGGTATTCATAAGCAATACCTACATCAGTTTTCTTCTGGAAACAGAATTGAGAACAACGAGGTGGTGAAACAAAGAGCAAGTATTGTAGCACAAGGGTTCACGCAGATACCCAACTATTCTCCAGAGGTGGAATCTCTTTCCGATAACTTATATCATTGGCAGTACAAAATCATCTATCTCTGCAGTTGATAGATGTAGTGATCACATATCCATGTGGATTACTAGATTCAGACATAAATGATTGATTCCCGATGGAATCTCACTTCTGAATCGAAATGCAAAACGCAACATACATTGTGTAAAATCAGTAAGTCACCATAAGACTTATTGTTGTCGGTACATATGGTACAACCGACGTAGTGAGTTCCTTATACACAAGGATTACTCCTACAATGATGATTATCCATGTTTGTGTGTCTGTAATGATGAAACATCTAATCATCTAAATGACGGAGTTTAAAATGAAGGATTTGGGTAAACCAAAATACCGCTCGTTACTACAACTTGAGCACCTTCATTCATACATTATGGTATACTATGTTGTCTATATCCAAAATATATTGGAGAAATTCATTGTGGACAATATCTTATCCATTCATAACTCTCATGGCAGTTCATTCTCTAGACGTAGAGAAAGATCTATTTAGACCAAGAGATGATGGATATAAGATATTGGGACTCAACGTTCCATAATGCCATTGGATCCACCAAACACAATTGGTTGGGACTAAAGAATATCTTTCGATATCTCCAAGGCATCAAACATCTTGTCCTAATTTTTCCGGTTGCAAGGAAATATGAATACCAATATCATTGGATACATTGATCAGATCCCTACCATGTAGATCATAGACAAGCTTAGTGTTCCTACAAGGTGTGGAAGCCATTTCATGAAAGTCTTTGAAACAGACCTTAGTGGCTACATCCACCAACCATTATCTCAAAGATAATGTTGCTTATGTTGCCAGGATGCAAACAGGTTATATAGCAAGCAATATCACTATTGCTCATCTTGCAAGTCAAATCATGCAACAAACTTATACGTTTGTTCACAAAGACTCTATCAATTTCGACATCTAGAAAATGTTCTTGGAATTGGTATTCGACGACTTTGAGATATGCAAGAATCAGGGGGAGTATCTTCCTGAGTTACTCCTCTTCAATGCATCATATTATACTCTTTCTCCCTTTATGAGTTTACTTCACTGGTTCTCATCAAGGTTTTTAATGAGGTAATATCAACACAAGATCATATGTCATACTTTCTGTTTTCCCCACCGGGGTTTTTAAAGAAAGTATATACGACATATTTATTGTCTTTTTTTAATTCGATGGGTTTTCCTCATATTGAGTTAAAACAGACAATAACCATTATATGTTGCGGCATTTTCTCCTTATTTTTCCCACTGGGTTTGAAGGAGTTTTGGCAGCATATCAAACACTACTCCTCATATTTTTTCCCACAAGGTTTTTGGAGGAGCCTCTAATCAAGATGATGATTCTGGATGGACAAGTGTAGATTAGGGGGAGTGTTAGAATTAGTTAACATGTGTTAATTATGGGGTAAATCTCCCCTTGTAACTTCCACCCCTTCATGAAGAGACACCTCTTCATGGTGTCCTTCCATATGTATATATACCTACATCATCTAACAAAGAGACAGAGTTGATTCATTTTGTTGCCTCTCTCGTTTTCTCTCAACAGTCACAACTACCATACATGGGTCATGCACTTCATAATCGCTCTAGTGTGCAATCCAGAACCCGTAGGATTCGCCTATGGTACGAGTCGCACCGCTAATAGAGAAATATATGTTGCCTTATAAATCCCTGGAACGCAAAGGATTTTAGAGGCAAAGGTTTGAAGCTCATTTTAACCTTCAACCTGACATCGGTACAAAGAACATGATGGTTGAATATGCCTCAACCAACATGTTTGGAGTATGAATAGTTTCTTTCCTGAGTGGTCAATACTCCCTTCGTCCCAAAATAAGTATCTTAACCTTAGTACAACTTTGTACTAACTTTAGTACAAAGTTGAGACATTTATTTTGGGATAGAGGGAGTATAATTTATGTCCATTTCTTATGTTGTAATAAGAATATAAGTATTGTTGTCATCACATATTGTATATCACAATATAATGTATCATCACTTTGGTACAAATACAATTGTGTGTATTCTATATATATAATAGAGATTTTCATATTGAGAATCTTCAACTTTATATATAGATTTCCACGGGGGTCAATATGATAAAAGCTGATATGTGCCTTATGGACATATCCATCATGAACTCTATACTCAGGGAAGTAAAATGTTTCATTCTCAGCGAGAAAAGGAGATATTTAATCGCTAGAATCGCCGAGGTAATTTTTGGCTCAAGTAGAGTCATATTTACTATCTCTATGAGTACTCTAGTACCATCAAAGAAGTTTTATTGTATCCTGATTCAACTCGTACCCTATTAAATTACCCAAATGCTGCGCGACGCGCGCGCTATCCAGCGTTCTGGAGAGGCCGCAGGACAACCGTTCATCTCGCACCAGATAGCGACACGTGGTGGGTTGACGGTGTAGGTGGAATAGGCAGAGACGGTGGCTTTTTGTCGCTTGCCCGTTCCCCTTCCTCACGCGCGACCAGGGAGAAGAGGGAGTTGGGCGTGGCGGCGCACGAGGATCTCTGCTAGGTCCGTGGACGGAGGTGAGTTTTCTAGCGCTTTGGCCTCCATTTTTTTTCCTTCGTCCACGGGGGTAGGAAGAAAGGGACTAGAGTTTCACGATGGGTTTGATGGATGCATGAGCTTCAGGAATACACACTAGAATGTTTCAGGTTGTAGGCAACAATTTACACAGGAATTCGTTTTGTAGGCAACACAGAGAGAGATAAGAGGCAAAAATATTGCATTATATTATTCATCTTATGTGTGTTCGGTAGGCAAATTATGTGTAATATATGTGTTCATATATCTTTTTCCTTACCATTTGTGTTTTCAGAAGGCAACAAGACATGTTTTAGGGTGTGGGATAGTCAATATCTGCGTTTCAGCAGCGATACTGTAACCCATCTGCATTCATAGTAGCTTTTGTTTAGCATATATATATATATATATATACTCCTTGCCTTTCCACCACTCGATCGCATTTAGATGCGTGCTGTTGTAATGGGTATGATGGTTAACGGGTATTCCATTGCAAATTGTTGATCAAATTAATTGTGACATAATTGCTGATTGAATGACATAAATATGATCCCATGCACCATGCATGGCAAGAGTTCTTTCGTGGGAAATAAAAAAGTACCATGCGTTGCATGTTGATAGACTTAATAAGAGAGAGAAATTAAAAATTAACGTGTCAAGATTAATTGTCTCGTATTACTTGCCATGTTTCATAGATGGAGGTATTTTTTTTTTGAACACAGTACAGACGCAAGCGCTCATATACACGCGCATACACTCACCCCTATGAACGCACACACGCACACCCTATCCCTATGAGCACCTCCGAGAGACTGAGCCGGCATATCATCTTGAAATTTACGAAGTCACCATAGGCGCCTCGTCGTCGACGGGAACGTCTCCTCCCACTGAATGCACATTGCCGGAAATCCTGAAATAAATTCAGGAATAAATGCGAGCACCATGATTTGAACCCTGGTGGGCTGGGGATACCACAGTCCCTCTAACCATCCAACCACAGGTTGGTTCGCTAGATGGAGGTATATGATACTCCTTAGGACTATAGGAAAAACTATTTGTACTTAGTATTGTATGCACACTCCGTATTTTTACTGAATTACCAAAACTTACACGAGCATATGTTAAGTATGTTTATATTTTTGTTGGATAAATACACAAGTATGTTTATATTTTGATTAGGTATAACACCCACACAAGAATATTTTCGTGAGGTATGATACCCAACAATTTGTATCGCAGTCTAATAATATCTACCCAACACATAAGTATTTTCATTAGGTATAACACCACGTATAAAATATTTTTATTATTAGGTATAATACCCAACAACAGGTATATTATAGTTAGGTATATTCCGGAATATTATAATTAGGCATAATAGCACGAGTACGTGTATACTTTTCATTACATAAAATACATTAGGTATGTGTATATTTTCATTAGGTATAATACCAACACCAACATGTGCATATTTTAATTACATAGAATACCCATCAATTCGTATCACGGTCTAATAATATGTACACATGAGTATCATGTATGTGTGTACCAACAAAGGTTTTTATATGTAAAAGTAAATTACGAACATGTACATGTACGTATCTTAGGTTCAAGTAGACAAGAATGATGCGAAATTCAACGTAGATGACTAGATGGGTGACGAATCTAATTAATTTGAATTTACATGTGTAGAAAGTGTCACCGTAGAGAGAATGCAAGTAAACTAGGAAAAAAAAATCAAACACTTAATGCTATCTCATATATGGATAGTCTTGCATGGAATAAATTAGGAAATAAATAAACAATGATGCACGTCATTTACACCAAATGTGTTAGCGGGTTGACCCGAACAAGGTGCCCAGGCACCTAGGTGCCCCAGTTAATTTACCTATATATATATATATATATAGTAATACTATTCATCACCCAGAGTGCAGAATGAGTTATTCTTCACCCGAGGTAATCTTACGATTGTTTCATACATAAATTTCATTTTGTATACAAATAATTACATGCATATTAATTCATTATGTAAAATTTGCAATAAGAAAACAAAAATATAGGTCATGAGACCAGAAAAATTGTATTTTATGTATATTTTACACTATTTTTTACGTTCGTAACTTTACGTAGAGTAAAATATTTTTTACGGCGATATAATATTTTCTTACGTTCTCTTTTTAGGTATGAAGTAAGAAAAAATTACGGAACGTAAAAATACGGTGCATTAATGGTAAAACAGAGGGGTGAAGAATAACTATTCCTCACCCAGGGTGACGAATAGCATGACCCTATATATATATGTGTGTGTGTGTGTGTGTGTCTCTCTCTCTCTCTCTCTCTCTCTCTCTCTCTCTCTATATATATATATATATATATATATATATATATATATATATATATATATATATATATATATATATATATATATATATATCTGTGTGTGTGTGTGTGTGTGTGTGGGCGCGCGCCAATTAGTAAGCAAAATGCTGTAATATCTGTGATCATATTACTAGAACCTAGCATTTGTTTTTTCAGTAGGCAACTTAATCAGGATCATGTTTTCTATATGTCAGTCAATATATCCGTTCAGCAGGCAATGTTGTCAAATGTGCACTCATTTAGGCCCAATTCTCTGATTTTCGGGTACAGAGGGGTGAGGGGTTGGAATCAAGAAATTTTCAGAGCGAAACTCAAACTCCGAGTGGCAATCAACAACTAGAGGTCTTAGATATGTCTCCCGCGTACAAATCCACACCCCACTGTTTTGGATTAAGGATGGAGTAGAGGTGCACTAGGTGCAGCAGTGCACAGTCATAGAGAGAGGGGGGGGGGGGGGGGGGGGGGATAGCCGTTTGGATTTTGGGTGGTAGGCAACAATTCATGTCGCCAGATCCCAGGGATGTAGGCAATACTATGCAGTGTTTTTACATTTTAGGCAACAGAAGATTTTCAAACTAGGCTTTTTTAGAGGAGTGTGTTTCATGATGGCAAACAACAATGACAAATACATATCAGGTTGTGTCCTGTGTATGGAAGTAGGGGGGAGTGTGAGGTGCATGTTTTTTCTATTTCGCATAATTATGTCCTCCGTACTTGCCTAGATTTTATATAAATTGAAGAAAAGCACACAGAGCACCTGCCATCTTCTAGGAAATAGAATATCTTTTTCCAGGCAATATGATGTGTTTTTTTCTAGCAATATAATGTGTTTTTCTAGCTTTTTGATATGTTACTGTAAGCATGGGTTACAAATTGATCTTTCTAGAATCTGTGGTAGCACAAGTCTGCATTACTCTACAAATCCCCCCTGCTATTCTTAGTGCTGTTAAAAGTCAGTTAAGTTCAGTAAAAAATTTGCTCTATTATCTCTGTTTGGAACTGTTCCTACCTTTTTTGCTTGAGATATCTGTTGTCGAATAGATTTACCGAAGATTTCTTAGATGAAATCATGCAATAGTATGGTTGCTCTGGGTCTTCTAGCTTTTTTTTTATCTATTTTAGAATCCAGTAGATATGCAGATTTAGCAAAGTACAATACTTGAGCATAGCCACTTCTCTCTGATAGAATAATGAGCATGTGCAATTGTAGGGCTGGCATTTTCATAGGTAGCAGCCTCAGTTTATCTCCAAGGAATTATTGTAGTTCTAGACATTATTGTACACATTTTTTATATATGCAGGTATGTTTTCAACTGTAGGTTTTAGACATTTTGTTTGTAGGTATTTTTGGTGATACGTAGGCATCTTAATTGTGGTTTCAGACAGTATTGTAGGCATCTTTTGGATATATGCATGCATATTTTCAACTGTAGAATTTCAGACATTTTTGTTTGTAGGCATCTTTGGTTAACACATAGGCATCTTAATTGTAGTTTCAGAGATTATTTTGTAGTCATCTTTTAAGTCAAAACAGGGGTTAGGTCCATCATGATTACTTTTAATGTAAATGCATTTATTTCAGGAATAACATGCATGCATCTTAATTGTAGTTTTCAGACACCATTCCAGACATTTTGTAGAAAATCACACAAAACAGCCGCATAAGCCCCTACACAAAGTCGCCTTGATGCGACGACAAAGTCGGCTAACCGGGGGGGGGGGGGGGGGGGTACTAAGTCAGCCTATCTAACCACAGCCGTGCCCGCCATGCGCACGAAGACAACCTACTCGACCAAGCTATCCACGCTGAAGGCGCTCACAACACCCCTAAATCGCCCAAGCCCAAGCCCCAGTCACACAAAAAGAGCCGCCTAAGCCCCTACACGTAGTCGCCTTGGCCCGACTACAAAGTCACCTAACCGGAGGAACTAACTCGACCAAGCCCACATGCTAAAGTCGCTTACAATACCCCTGAAATCGTGATACTAAGTCTCCTACCAACCAACACATAGTCGCCGAATTCCTAGAGTATCACAAACACTAACTCGCCCAAGCCCTAGTCACACAATAGAGCCGCCTAAGCCCCTACATGTAATCGCCTTGGCCCGACACAAAGTCGCCTAACCGGGGAACTAATTCGACCAAGCCCACATGCTAAACTCGCTTACAGTACCCCTTAAATCGTGATACTGTGTCGCCTACCAACCAACACATAGTCGCCGCAATCCTAGAGTATCACAAAACACTAACTCGCCCAAGCCCTAGTCACACAAAAGAGCCGCCTAAGCCCCTACACGTACTCGCCTTGGCTCGACACAAAGTCGCCTAACCGGGGGAACTAACTCGACCAAGCCCACATGCTAAAGTCGTTTATAATACCCCTGAAATGATGATACTAAGTCGCATACTAACCAACATATAGTCGCTGCAATTCTAGAGTATCAAAAATCACTAACTCGCCCAAGCCCCAATCACACAAAAGAGCCGCCTAAGCCCCTACACGTAGTCTCCTTGGCCCGACTACAAAGTTGCCTAACCGGGGGAACTAACTCGACCAAACCCACATGCTAAAGTCGCTTACAACACCCCTGAAATCGTGACACATCGCCTACCAACCAACACATAGTCGCCGCAATCCTAGAGTATCACAAAACACTAACTCGCCCAAGCCCCAGTCACACAAAAGAGCCGCCTAAGCCCCTACACATAGTCGCTTTGGCCCGACACAAAGTCGCCTAACAGGGGGAACTAATTCGACCAAGCCCACATGCTAAACTCGCTTACAGTACCCCCGAAATCGTGATACTATGTCGCCTACCAACCAACACATAGTCGCTGCAATCCTAGAGCATCACAAAACACTAACTCGCCCAAGCCCTAGTCACACAAAAGAGCCGCCGAAGCCCCTACACGTAGTCGCCTTGGCCTGACACAAAGTCGCCTAACCGGGGGAACTAACTCAACCAAGCCAACAAAGTCGCCTAACCGGGGGAACTAACTCGACCAAGCTAACATGCTAAAGTTGCTTATAATACCCCTGAAATCGTGATACTGAGTCACCTACTAGACAACATATAGTCGCCGCAATCCTAGAGTATCAAAAAACACTAACTCGCCCAAGGCCCAGTCACACAAAAGAGCCGCCTAAGCCCCTACACGTAGTCGCCTTGGCCTGACTACAAAGTTGCCTAACTGAGGGAACTAACTCGACCAAACCCACATGCTAAAGTTGCTTACAGCACCCCTGAAATCGCGACACATAGTCGCCTACCAACCAACACATAGTCTCCACAATCCTAGAGAATCACAAAACACTAACTCGCCCAAGCCCCAGTCACACAAAAGAGCCGTCTAAGCCCCTACACGTAGTCGCCTTGGCCCGACTACAAAGTCGCCTAACCGGGGGAACTAACTTGACCAAGCCCACATGCTAAAGTCGCTTACAACACCCTGAAATCGCGACACATAGTCGCCTACCAACCAACACATAGTCGCCGCAATCCCAGAGTATCACAAAACACTAGCTCGCCCAAGCCCAAGTCACACGAAAGATCCGCCTAAGCCCCTACACGTAGTCGCCTTGGCCCGACTACAACGTCGCCTAACCGGGGGAACTAACTCGACCAAGCCCACATGCTAAAGTCGCTTACAACACCCCTAAAATCGTGACACAAAGTCGCCTACCAACCAATAGATAGTCGCCTCAATCCTAGAGTATCACAAAACACTAACTCGCCCAAGCCTCAGACACACGAAAGAGCCACCTAAGCCCCTACACGTAGTCGTCACGACGCGACAACAAAGTTGGCTAACGCACTGGGAGTGGGGGACTAAGTCGCATCCACCTACCATAGCCGCCCAACCATGACCCTTGCTCAAACACCCCTAAAATCTTGCCACTTAGTCGCCTACCGACACACACATACTCGCTGCACCAAACAACAAATCTTTTTTAGAGTATCGTAATGAACTTAGTCGCCCGAAGCCCCAAATCACACAAAAAGAGCCCCATAAGCCCTTACATGTGGTTGCCTTGGTCTGACTACAAAGTCGCCTAACCGGGGGAAACTAACCCCCACCCCTACCCCATCGCTCGCCCCGCCGAGAGCCAACTTGACCAAGCCTCACATGCTAAAGTCGCTCACAACACCACTAAAATCACAACACGAAGTCGCCTAGCAACACACACACACACACTCCCAACGCCGATTCCCAGAGCCAGCTTCCCTTTTCTACTTTTCTTATGTTGTTCTCAACTTCACCATGTAGGCAGTTTACATGTTGTTTTCAATTGTGAGAATGTTAATCCCTTTTGCTCACTAATAGTAGAGAAACTTCAGTGTGTAGGAAATTTATAATCTATTTTTAGACTACTTTTTGCAAAGCATGCATGCAAAGTTTTTTCATGTCTTGTTTGAACAGAAGATTTTTTTCCGAACAACTCAAATCAATTGAACATGCAACTTTTCTTTTTCCCCCCTAAAGCTACTATGCTGCTACAACTATGTTCAGTTGGTTTCATGCAATTGTTTTCTCTAAGCAACTTTTCTATATGTTTTTTTCTTCCTTCGCACAGGCCAGGTGCAAGATGGTAAAATAGCACCAAACAAGAGCTCAGGATCTCTCTAACATTCAGGTTTAGTAAGCAGGGGGTGTGGCAATAATAGGCACAAAATTGTAAAAGATCCAAAATCAAGTTGCAAACACATGGGTGTACGTCAGACTTTTTGCAAACTACAAATGGGTTATGCTTTTTTTTGCAAAAGAAAGACGGGCCTTTACCTTGTCATGGTGGAATTTTTTGCGTGATCGCTGAAAAATTGTTGCAGTTGATTTTCACCAGAGTTTTTGCCTGATCGTTCTCAGAAGAATGTGTGCAAAATTGTGATATTGCCTTCTCTTCTTTATTTTATTGCCGTGTTTTCATGGTATTATTTCTGGACAGGAGCTCCCTCCCATCTAGGCCGTGGCGTGTGGCAGCGTCTGGGAAAAATAGAGAGTTTGTAAGAGATTTTTTGCAGGGGAGTTGGTTTTTGGTGGGGTACCGCGCGCGTGGTGTGAGGAGCGTCGCTGGGTTTCTTTTGGCTGGACGTGTGAGCGTAGAGGTGGGGTGAAACTTAGCTTTTCTGGTAAGACAGGGGGACCGCACGTGGGTACCTACCCAAAATGGACGGCCGCTAGATGCTGCCATATAGCGCGTACGCGCTGTGTAGCATCGTCCATTAAATTATAGAAATAGAGATATCCACCAAAGCAGTTTCCATATCAAAACTTATGATGCTAACAAAGAGAAACATCTTCTAAAATATGAATATGGCAAGCACAATATTTTCTTTTTGTCAGGATTGTACTAAACATACTACAAAACCTGTAGAATTGGTTGCGTATAAGATAACTTTTCAAAATGTCTTTTACATGACAAACTTGCCATACTCGCCTTGGTCATCCAGACATTGAGTTGAAACCAAAAACTATCACGAATTCCATTTCCTTATGATTTTATGATGCTAAATCCTGAAAATAGTTGGATATTATGGGCACTATATGTGAAGCAGGAAAGCTAATTTTAAGGCTCGGGCATCTTAAGTCTACACTGAACCACACAAACTTCTTGAATACATCAAGTCGATGTAAGTGAGTCTTCCCAACCATTGACTAGACTATTTCGGTATTACATGGTTCTAAAAAACACATCTACACGATGGTCTCAAGTGTGCTTTATCCACACGAAACCATTGGCTCATTATCCCGTACATTGATTTCAATCAAAATTGAATGGACAACGTTGCAAAGTTCTCCTTGCGTGCCTTCACTATGGCCATGGGATTGAAGTTTAGCACTTTGTCCAATATGTCTAGACTCAAATGGGTTGGTAGAATCCTTTATCCAAAGAGTTAAGCTCATTGCATTATCTTTACTTTGGAATTGTAACTTGCCAATTTTACATTAGAGTCATGCAGTTTTACACGCTCATGACCAAACTGCATGATATTATCCCCATCTAACTTTGATACGTAGAAATCTACCAAGTATTTCCCATTAGCGGTAATTCGGTTGCATACCGATATCACGACCCCGACATACATGGTTGATCCCTCAATAACTATTTGGGATCTATGCGATGAATAACTATATTACCGTATGTCATGGGAGTAATCCTGACAATAGTACTAGGGGTACGAATGAGTAGGGCGAAGCCTAGCTACGGAGCAAGTGTAACACTCGGTGTTTATGAGTTCGGACCCCATTCGGAAGTGGTAACAATCCTACGTCTCGAGCCCTGGGGCTAGGTGTTGCTTGATATGTGTTTTGATTACACAGAGTTCGTAACCCTTAGTACTAGGGGTACGAATGAGTAGGGCGAAGCCTAGCTACGGAGCAAGTGTAACACTCGGTGTTTACGAGTTCGGACCCCATTCGGAAGTGGTAACAGTCCTACGTCTCGAGCCCTGGGGCTAGGTGTTTCTTGATATGTGTTCTGATTACACAGAGTTCGTAACCCTTGTTCCAGTGGTCGGGGATGGCTTATATAGAGTGCGCCACCACCGGCTGAACGCCATCACTAGGGTCATTAATGATAGTAATTGCGGGGGTTACTAGAAACTGCTAAGTTAACTACAGCCGTTACAGTAACGTGGTCTTTACAGTACTTAAGGTGTATTAAGTCCCTCGAATGTTGCAGCTCTCACGACGCTCCTGCTTCCTTCTGGCCGAGTGATTAACAACGTCCGAGTGACTTGAGAAGGGCCGAGTGCCTCTTGTACATTCGTCCGAGTGTCGAGGTAAGCCAAGGACTTTCATGACCTTGTAGGACCCCAAGAGTGTCCTAGAACAGAGGGACATGACCCTACCTAGGGTAGGTGACCTCGTCAGTAGCCCCCGAATCGGTTGAGGTTTGAGAGAGCCAAGTGACCAACGCGCTGAGCTGTTCGTAACGTCTTTGGGAACGCTAAGGAGCAAAACTGGTTGCTCCTCACTTGTCATCGAAGCCGCGACCGATTCAGGTCTAGTAAATTCTGAACAACTTGAACAATCCGACTGTCCAAGTTATTCGATCTGGTGCAGATCAGTTCCCAGGAGCAGTGGCCTTATATCCTAGAGATGATATTATTGAACCTTCCAGTTGTCTTTCACCCGGGGGCTCTCGAACTGGTGTTAGATTCAACTGAATACTCAACGGGCCTCCATGGTCCGTTTGGTGAGTCCTGGCGTGTCGGATCACGTCGGCGAGCTCGGAGCTCATTTGGTCAATTTTAGTGCATCGGAATGCACCAGTGAGCACGGAGCTCACTCGGTCCAATTTGGCACATGAGAGCGTACCAGTGAGCACAGAGCTCACTCGGTCGGATTTGGCGCATCAGTGCGTACCAGTGAGCACGGAGATCACTCGGTCGGTTTTGGCGCACCGATGAACGCAAAGTTCACTCGAACAACTTCGTTACATAGGAGCGCTTCAGAGGTCACGGAGTTCATTCGGATGGCGGTTGCGCGAAATCTCCGGCGATTTTGAAATCGTGGGGAAGCGCGCGGGCGTGATCGTGACGGTTGTGTCAGGCAAGTGGGGAAAGTGGACACAACGCCTCGATTTCCATGCCGTGAATTTCGCCACGCGTCCCCGCTTCTCTGTCCCAGAGATATCGCGGATCTACTCGCGTCCGTTGATTACGTGGCCGCTGTCGATCCGACGACTGAAATCCCGCTGGTCCAGAGTATAAGAGCAGTCTGGGAGGGAGGTAGGAAAACACTTCCATTCTCCCGATTCACTCCACCGCTCCGCCGAGAACCCCGCCTCCCACCGATTAGCTGCCACTCCTCACCGGAGATGACGAAGAGCGCCACCGTGAGGGCAGAGAGGGCGAAGAAGACCTCGCGCGAGTCCTCCTCGAGCGCGGGCGCCCCAGCCAGCTTCGTCCAAGGCGATTGGCTGGCCTCTCGGGTCACCGCCAGTCGGTTGGAGGACCTGGAGAGCCAGGGCCTCCGGGTCGCCGGAAGCTGGAGGCTGCCAGAGAAGGGGGAGACGGAACCTGCACCACGCGGGAATGAGAGGGTCCTTCTCACCACTCACCTCGACAGAGGTTTCTCTTTGCCTCCGCACCCCTTTTTCAGCACTTTTTTGGATTTTTTCGGAGTTCAACTTCATCATCTTCCCCCCAATTCAATCACTTAACTGGCTGCTTTCGTTTCGCTTTGCAAAAACTTCCTTGGTTGTCACCCCCACTGGGGCTTGTTCAAACACTTATTCACGTGCCGAGTGATGAGTGTAAAGAAAACCAATCTGACGGAGGAGAAAACGAACGTAGTTCAGTTGTGCGGGGGCTTGGGTATTCAGCTAAGAGGCAAGAGTAGTTTCCCATCAATGACTTTCCCTGACACTGTTAAGGGTTGGCAGTCGTCTTGGTTTTATTGTGAGGACGTTCCAGTCGGAGAGGGTCAGTCGGGTCTCCCTCCATACTCGGCCGAGCGCATTCGGCAACTCCCCACGTTGAATGTGTCCAAGGACGAGAAGGTAGATGTAGACATTCTTGTGATTGCGCTGGTATCTTTGGTAAACCATGGGATCAATGGGCTGGATCTGCTGGAGGTCTTCTTCCAGAGGAGGATCCAGCCACTGCAGGCCAGGGCCCACCCCATGTGGCTGTACACGGGTCCGGATGATCTTACGCAAACGCACCCGGAAGAGCTCAGCGAGGATGCTGTAGCTAACAAGCTTAAGGCCATCACTCCGGCTCGAGATAACCCCAGGGGTACGAGGCGCATGCCTCCGTACTCGGCGGAGAATCCGGCGAACGAGGTAAAATTCCGAGTGCCACTGAAGTTCCCGAGTGACGCAGCTTTCAATTACTAAATCTTGATCAGAATACCATTTGTTTTGACAGGCCTTCACAAGCATGGTGAGCTTGATACCCGCTGGCAACCACGCTCCTGCTGACATGGCCAGCGACAACGAGCGTCATGATGACTCGGATGAAGAGGAGGATTACGTGAACGACAGTGAGGACGGGGGTGGCGAGAAGGAGTCGGAGCCAGGGGACGAAGCGAAGTCTTCTCGTTCAGAGGAGGTGCTTCCTGAGCCCCGCAAGAGGACGTGCCAAGACCCTGGGGTCCGCGGCGGCAACCCAGGGGGATCGAACGTCACCAAGTCCTCAGTGGTCGTCCCACCCACTCGGACTTCAAAGCGAGGGCGTGCCGACCCCGTCCCATATCCAGAGAAGAGCTCCAAGCACCCAAAGATCATGTCCAGCAAACCCCGGAAGGCGATTCTGCCTAAGACCAAGATGGACGTACCAGTGGACTCTGCGTAAGTGCTTTCACTCCACACCCGGAAGATCTCAGCGAGGATGTCGTAGCTAACAAGCTTAAGGCCATCACTCCGGCTCGAGATAACCCCAGGGGTACGAGGCGCATGCCTCCGTACTCGGCGGAGAATCCGGCGAACGAGGTAAAATTCCGAGTGCCACTGAAGTTCCCGAGTGACGCAGCTTTCAATTACTAAATCTTGATCAGAATACCATTTGTTTTGACAGGCCTTCACAAGCATGGTGAGCTTGATACCCGCTGGCAACCACGCTCCTGCTGACATGGCAGCGACAACGAGCGTCATGATGACTCGGATGAAGAGGAGGATTACGTGAACGACAGTGAGGACGGGGGTGGCGAGAAGGAGTCGGAGCCAGGGGACGAAGCGAAGTCTTCTCGTTCAGAGGAGGTGCTTCCTGAGCCCCGCAAGAGGACGTGCCAAGACCCTGGGGTCCGCGGCGGCAACCCAGGGGGATCGAACGTCACCAAGTCCTCAGTGGTCGTCCCACCCACTCGGACTTCAAAGCGAGGGCGTGCCGACCCCGTCCCATATCCAGAGAAGAGCTCCAAGCACCCAAAGATCATGTCCAGCAAACCCCGGAAGGCGATTCTGCCTAAGACCAAGATGGACGTACCAGTGGACTCTGCGTAAGTGCTTTCACTCCACACCCGGAAGAGCTCAGCGAGGATGTCGTAGCTAACAAGCTTAAGGCCATCACTCCGGCTCGAGATAACCCAAGTGGTACGAGGCGCGTGCCTCCGTACTCGGAGGAGAATCCGGCGAACGAGGTAAAATTCCGAGTGCCACCGAAGTTCCCGAGTGACGCAACTTTCAATTACTAAATCTTGATCGGAATACCATTTGTTTTGACAGGCCTTCACAAGCATGGTGAGCTTGATACTCGCTGGCAACCACGCTCCTGCTGACGTGGCCAGCGACAACGAGTGTCATGACCACTCGGATGAAGAGGAGGATTACATGGACGACAGTGAGGACGGGGGTGGCGAGAAGGAGTCGGAGCCAGGGGACGAAGCAGAGTCTTCTCCTTCGAAGGAGGTGCTTCCCGAGCCCCGCAAGAGGACGCGCCAAGACCCTGGGGTCCGCGGTGGCAATGCAAGGGGATCGAACGTCACCAAGTCCTCAGTGGTCGTCCCCCCACTCAGACTTCAAAGCGAGGGCGTGCTAACCCCGTCCCATCTCGAGAGAAGAGCTCCAAGCAGCCAAAGATCATGTCGAGCAAGCCCCGGAAGGAGGTTCTGCCTAAGACCAAGATGAACGTACCAGTGGACTCTGCGTAAGTGATTTCACTCCACACGTCCTTTCGAATGACTGGTCAAGAGTAATAACTTTCCGAGTGACTCTCCTGCGGAGCTGACACGTCGACTGCTTCCCTGGAGAAGGACAAGGTCAAGGTCGACGCTGCATCTTCGAAAGGTAACACTCGGACCTGGTCGTTTATAATCTTTGAACACCTCAATTTGTTTTTGAACTTATTTCCGAATGACTTTCAAATGTTTGCAGAACCACGCGAAGTGATTGAGATCGACGTGGATGACCGGACTGCACCACCCAATACCACCTCCAGCGTGGACATCGTCATGCGGGACGTTTCGCCTATTCAAGTGCCAGCCGCAGCTCGAGTGACCCCTTCGGGTGCTGGGCCAGCAATCGGGACGTCTCCAACCATCCCACCTGCGACCAGCGCAATCGGGCTGTAGCGCATCCCGGAGGACCAAGTGGGAGCAAGTAAGGAAGCTTTGATCCAGCTGAGGCTGATGAACGAAAAGGTGAAGGAGGCCCGTGACGCTGGCAAAGCGTTGGAGAAGAATGTCCGAGTAAGTACCCTTGTAAGTACCTTCTTTAGATAAAGATTTTTGCGCGTTGTAGATGTTTTTGAAGTTCCGAGTAGGCTTGTGTCTGGGGCACCCACTGGGTGAAGCCTTAGCGACTTCCGAATGTTTTTCATAAGATATCTTGTAGTCATACTTGTCAAAGAGGATGCGATGATGGTCCATGGACCAGAGCCTCTCAACGTTGACCGTAGTTTTCCAGTAGGAGCGCACTTAGCACACCCGAATGGAGTAGAATCCGAATGATGAGATACTTGTCGAAGAGGATGCGGTGGTGGTCCATGGACTAGAGCCTCTCGACGTTGACCGTCGGGGTGTAGAACCTGTAGTTCTCTGGTGGGGGTGCGCTGAGCGCACCCACTGGTTGTAGTCCCCGAGGCTGCCGCCGACTGGAGCAGTCAGCGACAGTCTCAAAATCCGAATGAAGTAGAATACGAACGATGAGATACTTGTCGAAGAGGATGCGATGATGGTCCATGGACCAGAGCCTCTCGACGTTGACCGTCGGGGTGTAGAACCTGTAGTTCTCCGGTGGGGGCACGCTGAGCGCACCCACTGGGTGTAGTCCCCGAGGCTGCCGCCGACTGGAGCAGTCGGCTACAGTCTCAAAATCCGAATGAAGTAGAATCCGAACAATGAGATACTTGTCGAAGAGGATGCGGTGATGGTCCATGGACCAGAGCCTCTCGACGTTGACCATCGGGGTGTAGAACCTGTAGTTCTCCGGTGGAGGCGCACTGAGCACACCCACTGGGTGTAGTCCTCGGGGCTGCTGCTGATTGGAGCAGTCGGCGACAGTCTCAAAATCCAAATGAAGTAGAATCCGAACGATGGGATACTTGTCGAAGAGGATGCGGTGATGGTCCATGGACCAGAGCCTCTCGACGTTGACCGTCGGGGTGTAGAACCTGTAGTTCTCTGGTGGGGGCGCGCTGAGCGCACCCACTGGGTGTAGTCCCCGAGGCTGCCGCCGACTGGAGCAGTCGACGACAGTCTCAAAATCCGAATGCTATCTATCTGTCTTGATATTTGGCTATTACCATAGATTTTTCTTTATGTATGACAGGATGTGTGTGAGCTCGGGACTCATTACAACACCCTTGAGAAGGAAGTACAGGAACTGCACCGCAGCTTGGAGACTGAGAAAACCAAGAGTACCCGTCTGGAGCAAGAAAAGTGATCACTCGAAGGTAATCAAATCTTGACCGAGTACCTTTAGACTTGAACTTTTTCCCTGTCCGACTGAAAGTATTTCATTAGATGTATGTCGTGAGAACCTTCAACTTACTAAGAGGCTCCGAACTTCTATTTCTTTAGAGACCATGAAGGAGGCTTTGGAGAAGAAGGACCGGGAGCTGGCAACGGCTCAGAAGGAGGCCAGTCGGAAGGCAAAGGAGGCTGAGGATAAGCTGAAATCCTTTGAGAAGTGGGAGGAAGACAAGAAAGCCCTAGAGGAAGTTGCGAGGAGGAGCACTGTGGATGTAGTTGAGACCGAGGCGAAACTGAAGCAAGTCGAGTCGAAGAGGCAGGAGCTAGAGAAGCTCATTGAGGACCACAGCAACGAAGTGAACGACAAGCTCAAAGGTACACATCGGACATGACCAAGTTCCGAGTCGCTTCGTCTCAATTCTTCTCCTCTCTCAACCCTTTCCTCCCGAATGATTATCAGATTTATGCTGGGATGCTGAAGAGGAGACCTCCAAAATCGAGAAGGAGCTAGATCCGAGTGCTGGTCTTCTTCGAGAAAACTCGGCTCTTGGACTACTTCGACTCGATGAGCGCACTTCGGAGGTGTCTATCTTCCTCAACCGTTTACGTGAAGCGGCCAAGGATATCGACAAGGAGGTCGGCCCAGATGAAGAGCCTCCGAGTGACCTAGAGGTCCTCATCAATCATCTGCGTGACATTCCGCGCCGAGTGCAGTCATGGAAGAAATCTGCGGCCTGAGTTGGGGCAGACATTGCACTCTCCCTCGTCCGTGTGCATTGTAAGGGCGTAGACGAGGAGAAGCTAAAGGCGTTGAAGGTCGTAAACCGCAAGAATGCCAAGATTGAAGATTTCATGGAGACTTTCCTACCGGCGGCCACTCGGATTGCAGAGGTTATCGACCTCAGCAACTTCACTAACGCAGCATCTCCGTCATCCGCCGAGTGAATCTCGGGAAAAAAAACTTTTAAGCCATATTTGCCTCGGAATGCCGAGTGATTTCTGTATGAGTACATTTGTAGTGACTGTGTGGTCACAACTACCTGCACTTTTTCTTTGAACTGCTTGACATTCGAATGTCTTTACTTGATCATTTTGAATGTTCGTCTTGATTTTGAACTTAAGCGAAATCGGGTTCGCGGTTAAGTCCCCGAGTGCGGATGATGTCCTCACTTGGAATAGTTTTTAGCTTAGGCGAAATCGGGTTCGCGGCTAAGTCTCCGAGTTTGGATGATGTCCTCACTCGGAGTAGATTTTAACTTAGGCGAATTCAGGTTCACGGCTAGCCCCCGAGTGTGGATGATGTCCTCACTCGGAGTAGTTTTTAACTTAGGCGAATTCAGGTTCGCGGCTAAGCCCCCGAGTGTGGATGATGTCCTCACTCGGAGTAATTTTTAACTTAGGCGAATTCAGGTTCGCGGCTAAGCCCCCGAGTTTGGATGATGTCCTCACTCAGAGTAATTTTTAACTTAGGCGAATTCACGTTCGCGGCTAAGCCCCCGAGTGTGGATGATGTCCTCACTCGGAGTAATTTTTAACTTAGGCGAATTCAGGTTCGCGGCTAAGCCCCCGAGTGTGGATGATGTCCTCACTCGGAGTAATTTTTAACTTAGGCGAATTTAGGTTCGCGGCTAAGCCCCCGAGTGTGGATGATGTCCTCACTCGTAGTAGTTTTTAACTTAGGCAAAATCAGGTTCGCGGCTAAGTCTCTGAGTGTGGATGATGTCCTCACTCGGAGTAGTTTTTAACTTAGGCGAAATCAGGTTCGCGGCTAAGCCCCCGAGTGTGGATGATGTCCTCACTTGGAGTAAACTTTAACTTAGGCGAATTCAGGTTCGCGTCTAAGCCCCCGAGTGTGGATGATGTCCTCACTCGGAGTAGTTTTTAACTTTGGCGAAATCAGGTTCGCGGCTAAGTCTCCGAGTGTGGATGATGTCCTCACTCGGAGTAGTTTTTAACTTAGGCGAAATCAGGTTCGTGGCTAAGCCCCCGAGTGTGGATGATGTCCTCACTCGGAGTAATTTTTAACTTAGGCGAATTCAGCTTTGCGGCTAAGCCCCTGAGTGTGGATGATGTCCTCACTCGGAGTAGTTTTTAACTTAGGCGAAATCAGGTTCGCGGCTAAGCCCCTGAGTGTGGATGATGTCTTCACTCGGAGTAATTTTTAACTTAGGCGAATTCAGGTTCGCAGCTAAGTTTATCCCACACACCCACTGGGGGCGAGGAAAACAAACACAATGTATTTTTTTCGACAGAGAATATGGAAAGCAAAGACTTTTATTCATCGAACTCACTCGGAAGTTCATTACAGGAATGACAGAGTGTTTTTACACTAAGTGTAGAACTTGCGGAGCAGATCCGCGTTCCATGCTCGAGGCTCTTCAGCATTGGTATCAAAATTGTACAACCGGTAAGCTCCATTGTTCAGGACTTTGGAGATTAAGTAAGGCCCTTGCCACGGAGGCGCTAGCTTGTGAGGCTTCTTCTGATCCAATCGGAGAACGAGACCACCTTCTTGAAACGCGCGCCTTCTGACTTGTCTGTCGTAAAGGCGTCTCAGGTCTTGCTGATACAGCATCGACCTGACCAAGGCTAACTCTCTCTCTTCGTAAAGGCCTTCTGACTTGTCTGTCGTAAAGGCGTCTCAGGTCTTGCTGATACAGCATCGACCTGACCAAGGCTAACTCTCTCTCTTCCTCTAAGAGGTCCAGACTGTCCTGGCGTGCCACTTCTGCTCCATCTTCATTGTAAAGCTCCACTTGGGGGGCGTTGTGACGAACGTTACTCGGCAGAACCGCCTCTGACCCGTATTCCATAAAGAAAGGATTGCGATTGGTCGAACGATTCGGAGTCGTCCGAATGCCCCAGAGGACAGAGGGTAATTCTTCTACCCGAGCACCGGCAGCAACTTTCAAATCTCTCATCAATCGGGGTTTCAATCCTTGAAGGATCATTCCATTAGCCCGTTCTGCTTGCCCATTCGACTGCGGGTGAGCTACGGAAGCATAATTGACCCGAGTCCCTTGAGTGTAGCAAAACTCACGGAATTCATCCGAATCGAAATTCTTCCCGTTATCAGTGATGATGTCGTGGGGAACTCCGAATCTGAAGATGATCTGCCGAATGAAACTGACTGCGGTACCTGCATCCAAGCTTTTGATGGGCTTCGCTTCGACCCACTTGGTGAGCTTATCCACTGCAACCAACAGATGGGTAAACCTACTCGACCCTGTATGCAAGGGACCGACCATGTCGAGGCCCCACACAGCGAACGGCCAAGTGAGCGGGATGGTCTTGAGTGCAGATGCATGCTTGTGCATCTGATTCTTGAAAAACTAACACGCAACACAGAGGTCTACCATGTCTTTAGTAGCTGCATTGGCTCGGGGCCAATAAAATCCTGCACGAAATGCTTTTGCGACCAACGTCCGAGAGGACGCATGATGGCCACAAGTTCCCGAATGGATCTCATGCAAAACCTGCAGCCCTTCTTTTGGGGATATGCACTTCTGTGCCACACCTGTAGTGCTTTTCTTGTATAGCTGTTCTCCCATCACTTCAAATGATTTGGATCGTCGGACAATCCGCTTGGCTTCTTCTTCGTCTTCAGGGAACTCTTGTTGGAGCAAGTAAGCTAGATAAGGTTGGGTCCACTCGGGAGTGATCACCAACATCTCTTGAACGAGATCCACCACAACTGGGATGTCAACTTCAGTCGGATCAGAGGGTCCGACTGCTTGCGGGGGCTCTTTAGTAAAAGGATCTTCCTTAACTAAAGGAGAGTGTAGGTGTTCAAGGAATATGCCCTTCCGGACTACCCGCCGAGTGGATCCGATCTTAGCCAGGTCGTCAGCAGCCTGGTTCTTCACACGGGGTATGTGATGCAGTTCTAAGCCTTCAAAGTTCTTTTCTAACTTTCGGACCGCATTACAGTACCCAGTCATGGACGGACTCCGGATGTCCCATTCTTTCATCACCTGATTGACCACAAGGGCCGAGTCACCGAATATCATCAAGCATCGGATGTCGAGCGAGATAGCCATTCGGAGCCCATACAGGAGGGCTTCGTACTCGGCCTCGTTGTTTGACGAGTCGAAATGAATTTGAAGGACGTAGCTCAATCAGTCTCCTCTAGGGGAAACAAGGACTACACCAGCTCTAGACCCTTGGAGCATCTTAGATCCATCAAAAATGTGGTCCAGTGTTCAGGGACACTAGGAGCCGGTTGTTCCTGCTCAATCCATTCGGCTAAGAAGTCTACAAGTGCCTGAGACTTGATCGCCTTCTTGGCTTCAAATTTGATCTCCAACGGGAGGAGTTCAATTGCCCATTTGGCCACTCGGCCCATGGCATCTCTGTTATGCAGGATCTCCGACAGGGGAGCATCGCTGATAACTCTCTTTGGAAGGAGTCAAGACCTCTGAAATATAATAGACATGTCTTTGCACTTTGAATGTTTTTCTCGATTCCTCGCGCTCCACAGTGAGGACAGTATTGACCACCTGGCTCGTAGCCGCGATGTACAAGAGCAGAGGCTCTCGGCTGCTCGGAGCAGCTAACACCGGCTGGGTGAAAAGCAAGGCCTTAAGCTGATCAAACGCGGCTTACGCTTCAGGAGTCCATTCAAAAGTATCGGATTTCTTCATCAATCGGTAAAGAGGCAAGGCCTTTTCACTGAGTCTAGATATGAATCTACTCAAGGCTGCAAGGCATCCCGTGAGCTTCTGGACGTCATGCAGACGGACTGGTTTCTTCATTCGGACGATGGCACCGATCTTGTTCGGATTAGCATCGATCCCTCGCTCGGAAACGAGAAAACCGAGTAGCTTACCCGAGGGTACTCTGAATGTGCATTTCGCAGGGTTGAGTTTGATTTGGAAACATCGGAGGTTAGTGAAGGTTTCAGCGAGGTCAGCCAGGTGGTCGGAACCTTTCCTAGACTTGACCATGATGTCATCCATGTAATCCTCTATGTTCCGACTGATTTGCTCTTGCAAACACTTCTGAATCATACGCATAAAAGTCGCCCAACATTCTTTAGAACGAATGGCATAGTGATGTAGCAGAAACACCCGAATGGGGTGATGAAAGCTGTTTTTATTTCATCTGGTCTATACATTCGGATCTGATGGTACCCGGAGTACGCATCTAAGAACGACAGGCGTTTGCATCCGGCGGTGGAATCTACTATCTGATCTATGCGGGGAAGAGGAAAATGATCTTTCGGGCAGGCCCGATTAAGGTGCTTGAAGTCGATACACATCCGGAGGGAATTGTCCTTCTTGGGCACCAACACTGGGTTGGCCAGCCACTTGGAATGGAAGACTTCGCGAATGAATTCAACAGCTAGGAGCCGAGCGATCTCTTCACCAATCACCTTGCGCTTCTCTACGGAAGATCGACGCAAGTGCTCCTTGACTGGTTTGATTTTAGGATCCACTCGGAGTCGGTGCTCAGCCAGTCCCCTGGGAACCCCCGACATGTCATACGGCTTCCATGCGAAGATATCCCAGTTCTCACGGAGGAACTGGATGAGCTCGGCTTCCTATTTTTCACCGAGTGTCGTTGAGATGTTGGTCGGAGCCGCACTCGGATCGGTGGGATGAACGTGAACCTGCTTAGTTTCGCCGGCCGACTGGAAAGCGGATTCCGTCACTGGTCGCTTAGACTTTAACAAGTCTGCATCGTCCACTGCATTCTTGTACCCGTCGAGTTCGACGGCGAGTATCTGCTCGTTTGCGATTTTAGAGCCCTGCTGGAGGCACTCTTCAGCAACTATCCGATCGTCGGTAACTATGATCACGCCATTCGGCCCTGGCATTTTAAGCTTAAGATAAACGTAACATGGTCGGGCCATGAAACGCGCGTAGGCAGGCCTACCCAGGATAGCATGATACACACTCCGGAAATCAACCACTTCAAACGTCAGGCATTCCTTCCGGACGTTCTTCTCTCTGCTGAAGACGACATCCAGAGTGATCTGACCGAGTGATTCAACCTTCTTTCCAGTAATGACCCCATGGAAGTGCATATTACCCTTACTCAAGCGCGACATCAGAATGCCCATGGCGCTGAGTGTATCCGCATAAATTATGTTGAGTCCGCTGCCGTCGTCCATCAGGACTTTGCGCAGTCGGACTCCATTGACAGCCGGATCGACGACCAGCGCCTGCCTCCCGGGGGTAGCTATGTGGGATGGGTGATCAGACTGATCAAAGGTAATAGGGGTTTTTGTCTAATTGAGGTGTTTGACGATTGTCGGAGCCACCAAGTTCACCTCCCGATTGATGACCTTCAATCGGCTCTTACTTTAGACGTCCGCGAAAATCATGTTCAAGACCTTGTCGACGTGAGGGTACTCGGAATCACGGTCGCCCTCTTCATCATCGTCCTTTTCTGCAGAGGCCTCCTTACCCATCTCATGCTTGAACATTCGACACTGCCGAGTGGTGTGCTTTGGGTAAATGAGGTTGCCCTCCTCATCCTTTTTAGTGTGAATAGCACAGGGCTGATCCAACACTTCGGAATTGTACTCGGGCTTGTTTTTGTTAGCCCAATCTTTCTTCTTGTTCCTTTTGGGTTTTGGCTTCCCCTGACCAGGAACTGTAGCCACTTCAGCCTTGCCCGGAGGATCGGCTTTCCATTTTCTGTTTCTTGTCTACATTCCCCGCCGATTGAGGAGCGTTGCCAGCTCGCCCTTTGCCGCTGCAGAGGCGGTCTTCCTCTTCTCCGTTGGCGTATTTATTGGCAATCTCCATGGCCCAACTGAGAGACAGATCTCCCGATCGGCCAAACTTCAGGATGAGGTCCCGATACCGAGTGCCTGCCTTGAAGGCGCACACGGCCTGGTGCTCGGTGACATTCTTGACAGTGTTGTGCAGAGTGGTCCATCTCTGTATGTACTCTCGGAGAGTTTCATTGCTCTTCTGGACGCAATGCTGCAACTCTGTCAAACCACCCGGACGCTTGTAAGTGCCCTCAAACGTCTTGATGAACACCTGCACCAGGTCCTCCCAGCAATAGATGCCGCTGGAAGGTAACTGGTTCAACCATGCCCGAGCAGATCCTTCTAGAATGTGGCGAAGATGCTTCATTGCTACAAAGTCATCGCCGCCTCCAATCTGAACTGCCACTCGGTAGTCTTCAAGCCAAGTTTCACGCTTGGATTCGCCGTTGAACTTCCCGATCCCCGACGCCAACCTATAGTTGGGAGGAATCTCAGCTTCTCGGATGTATCTGCAAAAGCACTCGTGCCCTGACGTCCCCCATCCGCTCACTCTGTCCGTGAGAACTCGGCTTTTATCCACCAATCTCCGAGTGATGGTAGACCTGGCATTGAGCAGCGGGGGGCGTCGGCCTGCTTCCTCATGACCTCTTGGGCGAGGGGGAGTCCGATTGCGGTCTTCTCTGTGAGGACGACCGTCGTCAAAGGGGCACTTGCCGTGTGAACCACCCCTCGGTGGGGGCGTCCGACCGGCGTCTCGATCGTCACGCCAATACCCTCCGTGCCGGCCTCTCGGAGGAGGAGGAGAGTACCGGTGTTTCCCATAGGCATGTGGACTGTGTGCAGACTGCACAGTGTCGGCCCGAAAGGACTTGCTGTCAACGCGCTGATTCGACTGGGACACTTCTGCATTCTGCCTCATCGCCGTCTTCAGCAGAGTATGGATCTACCGAATACCTTCTCCAGCCGCAGAACTTGATGGCTGAATGGATTCAGCTATCTGAGTGGCTGCGGCTAGATTCTCTATAGGAGTATGTATCACTGGGATCTTGGGCGGCCTTTCACTCGGGATCGGCCGCCGCCTGGCGTAACTAGAGCTCGGTTGTTCTTTCGCCGCTCGTTCGTTGAGTGTTCGCTGGAGCCTCTCCAAACGCTCATGTTCAACCAAAGTGGCCTGACATGTGGCCTCCAAGGCTATCTCCTCGGGCGACGTTCCCGTGATAGGGATAAGAAGGACCTCGTTGTCCCTCGTTCTCCTCTCTTCCCTCTGCTCCCGAGAGAGAGGCTGTGGGAAATAACCATTGGAAGGACCGTCGCCGAGACGGCCTCCGCCTCGGTCACGAGAACCACCCACCGAGTACCCAGGGGCACCATGATCGGTGGAGTGCGCCATCAGTATTTCAGCAGCGTTCCCGCTGCTTTCACACTCGGATTCGTCGGACAACTCGTCGCCCGATGAGGGAGACAAGATGAGGGTGGGCTCATCGGAGTCGAGCACCGCAACCTGCTCGGAGGTAGGCTGCCGCGCCATGACGTGCTTGAGCCACCGCTACAGCCGCGAACGTCCGGAACGCTTGCGACGGCGGGGGGTCGAGCGGATCGACCCCGAGCCGTATGGCTCCAACGATTGTCGCAGGAGAACCCCTTGCGCTGCCGCGCTGAAATGCACGGCCCCGCGGGCGGGGAACGCATCCGGGTACAGCGGTGCATCGTGTAACCAGGCTGAACCATCGGCGACGAAGCGAAGGCTACCATAGAGGATCTCACCGCCGAGTGCCAACATGATGGCTGGAAAAAGGAAATAATCTCACTTGCACCAGAGTTTGCTAGAACTGCCGCCACACGGTGGGCGCCAACTATCGTGGGAGTAATCCTGACAATAGTACTAGGGGTACGAATTAGTAGGGCGAAGCCTAGCTACGGAGCAAGTGTAACACTCGGTGTTTACGAGTTCGGATCCCACTCGGAAGTGGTAACAGTCCTACGTCTCGAGTCCTGGGGCTAGGTGTTGCTTGATATGTGTTCTGATTACAGAGAGTTCGTAACCCTTGTTCCGGCGCCCGGGGATGGCTTATATAGAGTTCGCCACCACCGGCTGAACGCCATCACTAGGGTCATTAACGATAGTAACTGCGGGGATTACTAGAAACTGCTAAGTTAACTACAGCCATTACAGGTAACGTGGTCTTTACAGTACTTAAGGTGTATTAAGTCCCTCGAACGTTGCAGCTCTCAGGATGCTCCTGCTTCCTTCTGGCCGAGTGATTAACAACATCTGAGTGACTTGAGAAGAGCCGAGTGCCTCTTGTACATTCGTCCGAGTGTCGAGGAAAGCCAAGGACTTTCATGACCTTGTAGGACCCCAAGAGTGTCCTAGAACAAAGGGACATGACGCTACCTAGGGTAGGTGACCTCGTCACAGTCAATACCTCAAGCCCCTAACATGAGGAGTTATTCAAGTCCAGCATGATGATTCAATGAGGAACATTTCCAGGCATTAAGGGGAGATTTAAATTACCATAAAGAATGCCAGGAAATTAGTGGAATGTTCAACACAATTCTGCCTCAAAATCCATGCATGCATTTAGAAGATTTGCAACACATTGCAAATAACCCGCCAGATTCATTTACTGACTATAAATGTGTCACACAATCCTACAATCCTACAAAAATATGCCCGAAAGAGTGGAGGCACCAACTAAAACCGCTCAATTCCCCGTTCAAAGCAATAGGGGGAGAAGTATGGCAACTGTACATTAGGATTCATCTTCTCGCAAGCAAGGATATCAAGGCCTCTGAATCAGTAAATGCAAGTCAACTTCAGTTTGACATATACCTAATAGGTAGTATACACCTGGTGGACGGGCAACCTCCACCAACCCAACTCATAGTGCACACAATGAGTAGGACATCGGAATATCAGACTCAACCCCATTGGGAAATCGCGAGCAGTCACCATGGCTAATGATATTTCGATCAACTATATATTCATATCTAGATTCCAGAGAAACATATAACCGAAACTCTATAGTTGTCGACATACATTTCTCAACTAGATTGCAAATACCTTTCAAACGATTCAGATCCAAAGACACTGGCTATGGCAAAGTGTGAACAAAACTCAGACCGAACTCAAGCAAAGTGTATAATCTAGATAGAATTAATCTTGCTGAATTAAGGGAAGGTATTCGTATAAGCAATACCTACACCGTTTTAGTGTGGAAATAGAATGAGAACACAGAGGTGATGAAAGATAGAGAAAGTATTGTAGCACAAGGGTTCACACAGGATACTCAACTATTCTCTAAAGGTGGGATCTCTTTTCGGTAACTTATACCATTGGCCGTACAAAATCATCTATGCATGGAGTTGATAGATGTACTGATTACATATCCATGTGAATCACTAGATTTAGACATACATGGTTGCCGATGGAATATCCCTTCCGAATCAAAATGCAAAATGCAACATGCATTGTGTAAAATCAGTTAGTCACTATACGACTTATTGTTCCAGTTCATTTGTACAACTGACATAGTGAGTTCTTTAGATGCAAGGATTACTCCTACAATGATGATTACCTATGCATGCTCGTCATACACAAGGATTACTCCTGCAATGATGAATCCCATGATCATCTGAATGGCAGAATTTGAGATGAAGGATTTGGGTAAAACCTCAAGCAACTTCACTCAACATTATGGTACACCATGTTGTCTATATCCAAAATATATTGGAGTATTGATTATGGACAAGTCTTATTCATCTATAATTATCATGGTTGTTCAATCACTAGACATAGAGAAAGACCCATTAAAACCATGAGTTGATGGAAATGCGATATTGGGACACATAGTTCCATATCCTAGTACCATTGGACCCACCACACATAATTGGTTGGGGCTAAAGAATATCTTTCGATATCTCTGATACGTCTCCAACGTATCGATAATTTATGGAGTATTCATGCCATATTTACCTATGTTTACAATACTTTTATATGATTTTGATGCATTTTATATGATTTAATTAGAACTAACCCGGACTGACGTTGTTTTCAGCAGAGTTACCATGGTGTTGTTTTTATGGAGAAAATAGAAGTTCTCGGAATTGCCCGAAACTTTTTGATGATTTTTTTCTAGACAATATGAGAAATACCGGAGCGAAGAACCACCGGAGGGGGGCCACTTGCTGGCCACAAGCCAACAGGGGGCGCCCTGATAGCTTATGGGCCCCTCGTGGCTCCGGTTAGCGTGATTCCAACGCCAAAAAATCATATATATATATATATATATATATATATATATATATATATATATACAGAAACCCTCAGAAATAAACCTAGAACTTCCGCTCCATCGGAGGGGCAATCATCACCGGTGGCCAGCTTCATCATCCCGGCGGAGGCCATGACGAGGAGGGAGTAGTTCACCCTCGGGGCTGATGTAATGTAACAGTAGCTATGTGTTCAATCTCTCTCTCTCTCTCTCTCTCTCTCTCTCTCGTGTTCTTGAGATGTCACGATCTTGATGTATGATGGGCTTTGTTAATATAGTTGGATCATATGGTGTTTGTCCTTTGCTATCTTGATGTGATGAATTGCATCTTTCCCTTTGATATTTTTTATGTCGGATTGAATATTAGGTTTGAGATCACTTGATGTATGTCTTGCATGTGGATACCCATGGTGACAATGGGGTGTTCTATTGGTTCACTTGATATATGTTTTGGTACTCAACTTGCGGATTCCCGTGGTGACAATGGGGTAATCTATGCATATGGGTTGATACACGTTCTTGTCCTACTTTCTCCGATAGAAATCTTGGGGTAATCTTTGAAGTTATTTTGCATGCATTGAATATGATGAACCTGAAATTGATTGATGCATACCGTATAATTGACTCACAGGTACCTGTAGTAACATTGGAGTATCTATGTGACATTAGAGTTGACTGATGCGTATCATATGGTGTTATTCTAGTACGAACTCTAGAGCTTTTGTGACACTTATAGGAATAGCTGAAAATATTAATCGGAAATAATAACTTTGAGGTGGTTCTACTACCTACAACAATTTCATCTTATGTTCTCCGCTAGATATGAACTTTGGAGTGATTCTTTGTCGCACTTTGAGGGATGATCATATGATTCTATTATGTTTGCGTTGTTGAGAGATTGCACTAGTGAAAGTATGAACCCTAGGCCTTATTTCCATGCATTGCTATACCGTTTTGCTCGCTGTTTACTACCTTTTACCTTGCTGTTTTTATATTTTCAGATTACAAAAACCTACATCTACTATTCATATTGCACTTGTATCACCATCTCTTCGCCGAACTAGTGCACCTATACAATTTGCCATTGTATTGGGTGTGTTGGGGACACAAGAGATTTCTTTTATTTGATTTCAAGGTTGTTTGGGAAGGACCATCTTCATCCTACACCTCCCATGAATTGATAAAGCTTAGGTCATCCACTTGAGAGAAAATTGCTACTGTTCTATAAAGTCTACGCTTGGATGCACAACAGAGTCTACAAGAATAAAGTTGTGTACTAGACATCAATATACAATGCATCAAACATTTTTGTCCTAATTTTTCAGTTTTAGAGAAATTTGGACACCATTTTTATTGGATACTTGATCATATCTCTAGTATGCTAGATCGTAGACAAGGGTTGTGTTCCTGCTAGGTGTGGTAGCCATGCCATGAAAGTCTTCGAAACAAACCTCGTGCCTACATTCACCAACCATCATCTCAAAGATAATGTTGCTTGTGTTATCGGGATGCAAACATGTTATGTATAAGCTATATCGCTATATTGCATATCTTGCAAGTCAAATCATGCGACTGATTTGTTCACCTAGTCTCTACGAACTTTCACATTCCCGAAACATGTTCATGGAATTGATATATGACGGCTTCAGAATTTGCAAGAATCAGGAGGAGTATCATCCCGAATTGTTCCTGTTCAAAGCATCATTGATGAGGACATTGCTACCTTGGATATGATCATAAGTATTGCATATGCATATTTATTTGAGGCGATTTCTGATAAAAGTTATGCAATAAGTTATTCATGCTATACAGGACAAAAGTACTTCACCTATTTTTGTTTCATGCCTACTTACAGAACTACGAGACACTTGTACAATCCGCATATGAAGATAAGGGAAAAATAGACGTTTAGGTGCTGTTCAAGAAGTTCTCTCACATCACTTTTAGCCCAAGAGAAAATAGAGTCCAAGTCTCTCACGTTCTGGACTCAGATTTGGATTGCACAAACATACCTGACTCAAAACGCCAAGAACTTTTGTATACGGAATCCAAATTGGGTGATTCTTTTGTTGTTGGAAAGCTTATTTCGTGCACTTTCCAACCCAATTGGTAGTCCGGAGCATGTATATATTAATGAAACAATCTGACGCTGCATCAGAATCCGAGTCAAACTACAAGTCCAAAGGTATTGCATCACCTCCAGTTGTGCCCATGGGCCTTGTATGACCTAGGGTTAGTTTTAGGCTGCCTTGGGATGTCCTCTCACCTCCTTGGCCGCCACCCCCTACTCCTATATAAGAAGATCAATCTAGTAGCTTTTTGTTTGGGTTTTGTTTAGTTAAAAGTTAGCCATTGCAACTTCGTGCACTTTGTTTGTGTCCAACGACCAGACCAAGACCACTTTCGGAACCCCACCCTTATCAATAGTTCATCTATATTCGAAATATTCAGATTGCTTTTATCATATTTATGCTCGTTCTTCGATTGCTTGCAGGAATCGGCCTTCGTGGTCAGGTTGATTGTGCTCCGGCGTGGTCAATAACCTCTTGGAGTTGGTTTAGCGATTGCTAAGGCGTAACGTCGTGCACGTTTGTAGTCGGATCGTCAAAGTCGTCTTCACCAAATCGATAGCCACAATCTCATCGAAAGATCGGGACCTCCCCTCTATCAAGTGATATCAGTTTTCAGGTTGCTCGATGAGAATTTCCAGTTATCCCTATATTAGATTTATTTTTCTTACCTATTGTCCAAGAAAAAAGCCACACAAAAAAGTTTGATCTATTCATCCTTTGTCCAACCAGTCTGAGACTTTGCAATTTTCTTTTCAGTACTTGCATAGTTGAATTATCGGTTGCATCATCGTGTTGAGTTGCTGGTCTTAGTGTCTAATTCCTTTAGAGTTTCGAGTAATGTTCACATTTATCACGCCAATGCTGCATCATCATACTTTCCGCTGTCGCCCACCACTATCCATCAATTTCCACCACGTGCTCCCCATCTTTCATTGTCATAATCATACTTAAGGTCGTTTGCATCCACGCTTGATCCAATCTGCATCTTATCTGGTTTGTTTTGGAAAGAAAAATAAAAAGGAGAAAAAAGAGAAAAAAAGAGAGAAAAAGTAGAAAAAGTGAGGGAGAAAAAGATAGAAAAAAGTTGAAAAAAGAGAAGAGAAAAAAAATCAGATCTATCTAGACTAAATCCCGTACCTGAATTCGGTTTGGAATCTGCTTTGCGCAGTGTTCAGCAAAATAGGAATATCTTTCACACAGAAGTCCGTTTTGGCTCCACGAGTACTCAAATTCAAGTTATTGACGAGCTGTATCTGAATAATTCATAAAGCTAGTTCATTATTATCACTTCTAAATCGGCTTCTAAATAGGACTTTTTGCCGTCCGAAATTCGTGAACACAGTTTGTCATTATTTTTAGGTTCGTTCCCGAGTTTTTGACTCCTCATACAAGCTCGGAATCGAGTGATTCTTTTTGCATTGGAAAGCTTGTGCGAGTAGAATTCTTGAGAAAAAATATCAAAATTTTGGCATAATTTTTTCGAGAGGAAAGTTGTAGAGAGATTTTGGTATTTCCTGCTTGGCCGTTATTTATCATCATTGTCTTTATTGCCATTGTGATCTTCACTTATATCTTGCTGTCTAGAGCTAATTCATATCATTTGTTGCTGCTATTTGTCCTACGCCGTGACTCCTTTAGTGTTCTAGGCTCGCGTCTCTAGTACGGTCTAGCCTAGGACCATCACAGTACCATCGTTGAGCGTTTATTCAACATTGCATCTCTGAATTGATTATTGCAAATCTTTTGCTACCATATATTTAAGCCTTCCAAGCTCCACATGTTTATACACCGTGTATACATACATTCACCTAGTAATCGCTTTAATCAATCTTCGGAGTTATTCGACACCGTTGGTTGCCGATCACCACCTGCTGCATGGTAAGAATTTGTAGGATATTGATATTTGCTATACTGTGAGCGTTCTACCACCCCATCCTAGTAGTTCATAGGAACATCATTCTCAGATTTTGTTTCCTATTTTCTACTAATTATGGCATGTTCAGGATTTGTTAGTTCTTAGGCTTGATCGATCGTGGGAGCCATGCCACCACCTAAGAAAATACCACAACCGTTATGAGAGGGGCAACCAGATGCAAATGCGGATGATCAGGTTAATGTCTCTATACCACCATTTAATGGGCGTTTTAGGCCTGCTTTATATATTGATTGGGAATTGTAATTAAGTGATATATTTGCATCCCATAATTGTGCCGAGCATAGAAAAGTTATGGTCGCGGTTGGGTTATTCACCGGTTATACTTCAGTTTGGTGGAGCGAATATTGTCGGTTTCACCCTGATTATGTACCTACTACTTGGGATGATTTGAAACTTGCCATGAGACACACATTCGTCCCTGCTTATTATACTCGTGACATGATTAAAAAGTTGTAACATTTAAAACAAGGTAGTGACATCATAACGAAACATTATGATGATTTACAAACGACCTTGTTGCATTCCTCATAAGAATAAAGTGAAGAAGATTTTATGGATAGATTTTGGGGAGGATTAAACCGTGATATTCAGAAGATACTAGTTCATGAAAAGTGTTATCCTATGGACAGTTTGTTTTGTCTTGCTTGCAAAGCTGAACAGGAAATAAAATAACGTGTTGCCCACAAGGAGAACAAGCGCACATTGCACATTGCAAGAGTTGATACGGTTGTTCCTTCAACTACTATGTGTACTATGATGACCAGATCCGTTGTTGTGAGGCCTACATCACCTCCACCATGTGACACGTCACCACCGAGAGTGTGTACATCATTTGCGTTGATCATAAGAGGTAATGACAAAGATAGTGATGACATAACTTCACATGAGGATGATGAATGCCTAGTTGACTTGAATATATCATGTGTTGAGTTACCTATTGATTTGAGCACAACAACTATTTTAGTGAATCGTGTTACTGTTATGAATGTGTCATGTGATCAAACAATTGAAATACCAACAATTTTTAGTGCACCCACTGAATTAATTATTGATGAGAAAGAACCATGGGTGACTAAATCTAATTTGGATCAAGTACAATTGATTAGACACAAGGACATGTTCTCTACAATGTTGCATGCTAATTCTTTGTATTGTGTGGTTTTGAATTCACCCATGCCTTTGTCACATGCATAACTCAAAATAATTGAAATCACATGTTTGAAATCATTGCAAAGTGTTTATGCCTCAAATTTTACTTTTAACTTGATTGGAGATTATGGTGTAGACAATGATTTTTTTGCGCATAAGATTTGTATCACGAGTGATGATCATGCTAGTTTGAAAGAAATGAAAATAATTGTGCCAATGCATAATCATTTTGATATGACCTCTAATCTTGATGATGATTCTGTGTTGAAAGAATTGTTGCATGTTTGCTTATTTAAGCATGTTGTAACATGTAATTATGAAACTATTAAGGTTTATTCACCAATGTTAGGATGTTTTAATGATGAACATTGTCACTCTTTTCATATGAATAAGAGCTTCACTTATACGTGCAAAATAAGTTGCCATATTTTCATGCCTTCTACTTGTGATAATAGTTCGGCTTTATATTTCGAGACATGTGAAGTTACTCACGCATAATGTCGTCGTTTTCTCATGACAGATGCCATGGGGTGGCTTATCGAGAGTGGTTGGGGCCGTAGGACGCCGACGGGCTCCGGTAACGGGATTGGGGACAAGCAGTGTGAGACACGCGATGTACCCAGGTTCGGGGCCCTCCGTGGGAGGTAACACCCCTAGTCCTGCTAGTTTGGTTGAAGAACCGAGCGGGCTACAATGGTGTTCCTTGAGCTGTTGGCCAAAGGACGAAGAAGAGGCATGCTGGCTTTCTTTGCCTCTCTATGTGAATTCGATCTCCCCTACATGGGGTGGCTCCGGGGGGCTTTATAGGCCAGCCCCCTGGATTACAATATGCATATAAGGTGCCGGGGGGGACCCGGCTGGCGGCCTTTCTGGCCGGCCAGGGGGCTCCCTGGTCGAAGAGTCTTGTCGCTCGTAGGGCCCGCCGGCTGTAGGGTCCCATCGAGAGCCGGTGGGGGGGGGGGCGCCGTCAAGCCATCGCTATCGGCGCGTGCCTGCCGCGCCTAGTACGGGCCGACCGGCGCGTCGTCGTCTTGTGGTAGCCGGCCATGGTCAGCGGTACGGCTGGCCACGCTATAGCCATGCCGGGGCAGGTAATGGAGTGGGTGAAGGCGTGCGGGCACTCTGCCGACCGCCCGGTCGTAGTCGGCCGGAGTCAGAGGCACTGTTGCCTCCACTGTGGCCATGCGGGCGCTGTCCTCTGGTACGACGGATGTCACTATAGCCACGCGTGCCCTGTCCGCGGTACCAGGGGCACTGCTGACACGTTGCTTGTCAAGTCATCGTCCTGAGGGGCGTGGTGATGTGACGGGCGCTGACCCGCCGGCAAGGCAGCCAAGTGACTTCGCCTAAAGCCAGCCGGCTCGTCGCAGCCGGCCTTGTGGAGCCGGACTACGGGGGGAGGCGGCCCGTCCCGTAGTCATTTTTGAAAAGCAGTAGCAATGACCCGCTTGAGGCTACCCCGGGGTTATCCCCCCCGTCAGTAGTCCCCGAAGCAGGGGAGGCCCGCCGGCTAGCCACGACGGACCTCGCCGGCTTGAATCTTGCGCTCATGGGCCAGCGGCAGGCCCGGAGTCGGGAGGCGTGCAATCGAGACGACCGGCGTCGTAGCCGGCCGACGCTCCATGGGACGCCTCGATCACTCAAAGGAGCAGAGAGGGCGCGCCACATGTGGTGCGTAGCGGGACGCGGCCTGACAGGCCACGCGGAGGACAAGACCGGGCCGTGGGGCGGGCCCCGCTTCGGCCGTGGCCTCGGCCCGCGCGCGGATCTTAGGCGGCCAGGGCCGATGGTTGGCGTTCCCCACGTGCCTTAATTCCCCTCCCACGCAGGGCGGAAGTAGTGGGGTTCGTGCGTGTCGGATCCGCTCCCCACTCTCCCGCGCGGGGTTTAAATGGGAGGGGAGAGGAGCGAAAGGGACCATTCACTCCCTCGCCCCCGTCCATCGTCTTCTTCGCCCGTCCCCCTCTCCGTAACGAGAGAGAGAGAGAGAGAGAGAGAGAGCTAGACCCGTGCACCCACTGCACCGCCATTCGCCACCGACGTTAGTCGCGACACGCCGGTGCCCGCTCGCCCCGCAGCCGTGGACGAGCCACCTCTGAGGCGGATGGTGGGCAAAGGCGCCTGGGATGGCAGTGACGTGGATGAGGCCTACATCGAGCACCTCCGCCACCGCCGCAAGCTACCGCCGGCGGAGAACGTGGAGGCGTGCATCGCGGGGGCAGAGAACGTGCCGCTCCCGCGGGAAGGCGAGGTGGTGGTCTTCGCCGAGCACTTCGCCCGTGGACTCGGCCTGCCAGCGAGCACGTTCTTCCGGCGCTTCCTCTTGCCCTTCGGGCTACAACCGCACCACCTCAGCGCCAATGTGATCTTGCAGTTGGCCGCGTTCGTCGCCCTCTGCGAGGGCTACTTGGGAGTGGAGCCGCGCCTCGACCTTTTGTGCCGGCTCTTCTACCTGAAGTGGCAGACGGCGAAGAACAGGGTCACCGGTGGGACGGACATGACCGCCTGTGGAGCCGCCCTTGTTCACTACCGCCCGGGGGCCGGCTTCCCCCAACTCCCTCTGCAAGACTCGGTCAAGAGCTAGCAGAAGGGGTTCTTCTACGTGAAGAACGTGAAGCCGGATGAGGACTTCATCAACCTTCCCGATTTCGTCGACCAGCCGCCGATTGCGATGCTGAACTGAAGGACGCCTCCGCCCCAGGCACCTGAGACGGCGGACCGGCTCTGCGCCCAGCTGCTCGTGATGATCGGGACGGAAGGTCTTATGGCCGTGGACCTGCTCTCCACGATGGTGGCACGCCGGGTGCAACCGCTGCAGCACCGGCCGCACCTCATCTGTCAGATGGGAGGGCGGCATGACCCGTGCCGGCTCTCCATGAAGGAGTTGAAGGCGGTGCAGGTGGCGAGGAGGGTGAACTCCATTTATGCCGCCAAGATGAGCGAAGGCGGGTGGCAGTGGGGCAAGGCTCTGTACAGCCGCTAGCGCCCGGCTCCGCCGGTACGTGATGAGCCGTGCACTTTTTTCTCTTTTGATGCTGGTGCCCTTCCCCCAGCCTGATGACGGGGGCTTTCTTCCGCGCGCAGGTTTTCCCTTTGCTGCAGGAGTACGGCAAGCAGACCGCCGACGTGGCGGAGTCGGACCCCGAGGAGGCCGAAGACACCGATGACGTGGAGCCGGCTGACTCGGAGCAAGCCGGAGCGTCAGGGGCCGGCGGAACAGAGGCGGAGGGGACCGGGTCTGCCAGCGAGTTTCTCCCCGAGTCTCTTTTGTGGGACTGGTCTAATGACGACGCTGACCCGAGGGAGACGCGGGATGCAGTGGCCCCAGAGGACTTCGAAGTCTCGAGGAACGACACCACCGCGCCGAGGAAGCGCGTTTGCCGAGCCGACCGCAAGCAGTGACGGGGCGACGCGGCCGTGGCTGATCGGGGAAAACAGCCGGTCAGCTTCCGACTGGCTCCGAAACGAGCAGCCGGCGGGCAGCCGGGCGGCAGCCGCGGAGGCGGCGGGAAGAGACCACGGGTTGCCCCGGCGGGCCCCGTCAGGCGGGCGGTCTCCATCAGCGTCGGGTAGGCTTTCTTCAGGCTTCTTCTTGATTTCTGTTGGTCTTCTTTCCTTATTCCGTTGTTCAAGGAACCACGTGCTCTGGGGAAGACGGCCCCTTCGGGAAGAGCCTCGGCCGACGAAACGGCGGGGGCGGCTCGTAAGACCGGCGACAAGGAGAGGGAGCGCGAGGCGTGGCGATACCGGGAGGCGGCCAAGCAGGAGCGGCTCGAGGAGGAGCGCCGGCCATGGGAGGAGGCGGGGCAGAAGCAGGCGCCAGGGGGAGCCCGTGCGGAGGCGATGGGCCAATCATGGGAGCAGTTTCCCCCCGGTAAGGAGAGGAGGTCTAAGAGCACGCACGAACCCGTGTGGCGGGCGGAGGCGGACGCGCAGTCCGAGGTGAAAGCGCGCGCGACTGTGAGCGCAGCGGGCGCCGCCGAGGGGGCAGACCCAGATCGCAGCAGTGCTCCACCAGGGGCCGACGATGGGCCGCCGGGGACCGACGATGCGCCGCCGGAGCTTGACGTCATGGAGCCGGAGGCCTTGGCTCCGGAGGCGAACCGGGGGGGGTGCCGCTGGAGGCGGTGCGTTGGAAATCGAGGCCGCGGCGCCTGGAGGAGCAACCGCCGCCGGCTCGTCAGCGGAGGCGGTGCGCCCGTCCGCCGGGGCGCCTGGAGCCGCACCGCCGGGGGGAGCAGGTCCCTTGGTTGCCATGGCGCGGGGACCGTCTGGCCTCGCTGGCGGGGACCAGCCGCAGGAGACCTGGTTCGCGGCCGGTGGCGCGCCCGGGGGTGACGCACCGAGCGTCCTCGGAGCCGCGGTGGCCGCACTCGTTGCCGAGTTTGCCGACTGCCGTGCCCAGACGGTGCAGGAGGCCCTGGCCGCCAGGAGTCGACTGGCGCATCTTGAGCAGTCCGTTGCGGTAAGGGCTCCGCGTCCTCATCTTTTTTGTCTTCGTTGTTTTTTCCAGTGGGGGCGCGCTAGCGCACCCACTGGGTGTAGCCCCCGAGACTCGGGCCGGCTGGGGCGCAACCGGATCGAGTCTAATCGCAACGCCTTTTTGCTTTTGATCTTCGCGGGCCGTCCACGACCGCCGGGTGACTGCATACAATACGCTGCTCGGCCTGTATCGGGGGGCCGAGAGTCGGCTGGCCATCATGTCCGCGGACCTGCGAGGTACGCGAATCTTGTAAATTTTTAGTGGGGGCACGCGAGCGCATCCACTGGGTGTAGTCCCGGGATTCGGGCCGGCTGCTCTGCAGGCGGGTCGAATCCTTGTCTTTGCTTTCTTTCTGACGGGAGCGTCTTTGTGTTGCGAAGCCTCCGCTGCCGAGGCGGTCTGCCTCCGTCGCCAGGTGGTGCAACTTGGCGAGCAGCGGGACCTCCAGACCGCGGAGTGTAACCGGCTGCGCCAGGTGGCTGATCGTGCACAAGCGGAGAAGGACGAGCACGAGGCGGCTCATCGCCGGGAGTTAGAGGAGTGGGAGGTGGCTCATCGTGAGGCGCTGGGGGCTAAGGACGCCTTGCTGGCGAAGGCGGCCGAGGAGGCGCTGGCTGCGCAGACCGAGCATGACCGCCGGATCCAGGACAGGTCGGCCAGGGAGGCGGCGCTGCAGGAGGAGGCACACGCGGTGGACCGTCTTCTAGCCGGTAAGTTTTCGTTGCCTTGTTTTATCTTCGTGCGCCGGCTTGGGGCCGGCCTCTCCTTTGTCTTACACCACACGCCCCTCTCCTCCTCAGGGCTCTTCCCAGGTACGCAGGAGGCCGCGGAAGTGGCCGTGGAGGCCAACCGCGAAGACCAGCGGGCGCTGGGAGTTCACGTCGGGTGGCTCGCCGCCTGGACCGTGGACGAGGTGGGGATCACCGCCAAAGTGCGCCTGAATGAGGTGGTCCGGGCCATGAAGCGGCTCCAGGGGGCTGGCTCGGCACTGGTTCGCACCCTCTGGCCGGACGCGGTGGAGCCGGTCTCCATGAGCCAGCTGTCGCGATGGCTGGAGGCTGGAACCGCGCGGGTGAACGCCTGGAGGGCCTCCGCAGCGCGTGCTGGAGCGGCCATGGCGCTCCGTGTCGCGAAGTCATGGTACTCCAAGCTGGACTTGGAGCTGCTCGTGACCCAGCGTGCCGGCACGGATGCGGAGCTGGAGGCGGTTGCCGATGCGCTGGCCGTGCGGGCCAGTGACCTCGCGTCCTTTGCTCTGTTGGACGAGTACGTTCCGAAGCGGGCGGCAGACGGCACGGTGATCCCGGAGGACTAGTACGCGCTTGCCTTTGACGACCCGGAGGGTAGCGCTGGCGAGACGGACGACAAAGACGCCGAGTCCAGCAACGGCGACTACGCCGACCCCGAGCCGGCTCAGGACTTGGGCGCGGGGGCCGAGACAGAGCATGTCGTGTCCAATGATGGGGCTTCTACCTCAGCTGCCGCGGAGCGCGCAGGGGGAGGAGACGGTGCCGCCACTAGCTAGGATCCTTCTGTTTTCCTGCTTTTTTGATTAGACTGCAGTTCCACCCACTGGGGGTGTAATGTCATGAACATGTGGCCGTGGGCCTTTATGCTTTTGTATATAAGTTTATGTTTTTCATTCTGCCGAGGAATTTTTATGCGTGCCGACTCGTCCCTAGCTCATCGTCCCTTTGACTCCATTCTGCCCGAAACTTTATTCCCTTCTGCTTCGGCCCCGCCAGCCGGACAGCCGGGAGCCGGTCTGTAGCTGGGACGGGACGTCAACCTCGGGGGAGTCGGTCGTGGGTTTTTTGGAGTCACGAGGACGCTTAGCCAGGGCAAGTAAGTCAGAGGCCAGTTAGTGAAGGTAAACGACTCGGCTAGCCATAGGCGGCGACCCCCCTGCCAACGGCGTTCGTGTGTGCTAAGTTTCCGCCCCAACAATCCGCCGGCTGGACAGCCGGGAGCCGGTCTGTAGCTGGGTGGGGTGGGAGGGGTTTTGCTTAGCTCACATTACTTTGACCGTCTTCGGGGGGTGGTGCCATGGCTAGCCGGCGAGCCCCCGGGTCCGGGGAGCCGGACCTGGGAGCCGGCTCTTGCGGCAAACTGCACTGAAAGAAATGAGAGAGGTATGCCCCAAGAGCTGGCTTGGGACACCCGTTGCATTCATAAGCCCAAAAGGGAGGATACATACATACACTGGTTTAGCAGTAAAACGGACGAAGGAGCGCTGCATTCCACGGGCGCTCCGTCTCCTCGCCAGAGGTGTCTCTTTTGCGCTTCTGCGGCTTCTGGGCGTCTATTAGATAGTACGCGTTGTTGTGCAGCACCTTGCTGACGATGAACGGGCCCTCCCATGGGGAGGACAGCTTGTGCTGGCTAGCGGTTCGTTGGATCCACCTGAGCACCAGGTCTCCTTCGCGGAAGGAGAGGGGCCGGATTCGCTTGCTGTGGTAGTGCCAGAGCTTCTGCTGGTAGATAGCCGTCCGGCTGAGGGGCAGCTCACGTGCTTCTTCGAGTAGGTCGACGCCATCTTCTCTCACCTCTTTTGCATCCGTCTCCGTGTACAGGGTGACACGAGGCGAATCGAACTCAATGTCCGTGGGGATGACCGCCTCGGATCCGTACACGAGAAAGAAAGGGGTGAAGCCGGTTGACCGGTTGGGCGTGGTCCTGAGGCTCCACAGGACAGCTGGCTGCTCTTCGATCCAACAGCCGGCTGAACGCACGAGCGGCGCCACGAGCCAGGGCTTGAGGCCGGCCAGGATCAAGCCATTTGCCCTCTCTGCCTAGCCGTTTGACTGTGGGTGGGCCACTGATGCGAGGTCGAGCTGGATGCCCTCCTGGGAGCAGAAACGCGCCATTGTGCCTTTGTTGAAGTTTGTGCCGTTGTCGGTGATGATGCTGTGGGGAACACCGTAGCGGACCGTGATGTCCTTGATGAATCGGACGACCGTGGGGCCGTCCAGTTTTTTGATGGGCCTGGCTTCGATCCACTTGGTGAACTTGTCGACGGCCACTAGTAGATGCGTCATGCCGCCTCGTGCGGTCTTGAATGGTCCCACCATGTCGAAGCCCCAGACGGTGAAGGGCCACGAGAGGTGGATAGTCTGGAGAGCCGTAGCGGGCAGGTGGCTCTCCGTGCTGAAGCGCTGACACCCCTCGCACCTGTCGACCAACCGCTTTGCTTCTTCTAGGGCCATCGGCCAGTAGAAACCGTGGCGGAACGCCTTGGCCACCAGGGTCCTTGAGGCAGCGTGATGCCCGCACTCGCCCTGGTGGATGTCTCGGAGGATCTCTTGCCCCTTTTCCGTCTCGACGCAGCGCTGGAACACGCCGGTTGCGCTGCGATGGACCAGCTCGCGGTTGATGATGCTGTAGGCACGGGCCCGGCGCTGGATTTGCCAGGCCGTAGCCTCGTCAGGAGGGAGCTCGCTGCGCAGGAGGAAAGCTAGGATGGGCTAGGCCCTGGTGGGAGCCGTGACGGGAGCCGGCTCCGGCTCGAGGTGGGTTTCGGAGACAGCCAGAGCCCCCGTGCTTGTAGCTGGAGCCCTCGGGCCCGAGCCGTCAGTCCCCGGGACCAGGGCCGCGACCGGTAAATTGATCGCCATTAGGACGACCGCGGGGTTAGGGCCGACCGCCGTGGGGGTGTCAGTGGTCAGAGCCGGCAGAGTCGACGGAGCCTCCGGGCCTGACGAAGAGCCGGCGGGGTCGGCCGGTACGAAGATGGACTCCAACTCAGCGGAGGGCTTGATCGACGGCTTGAGCAACCGCTCAATGGAGACGCCGGCTGGGATGGCTTGTCAGGTGGAGCCGATTTTTGCCAGCGTGTCCGTCGCCTCGTTATCCGCCCGGGGGACATGGTGAAACTCACAGCCCTCGAAGGAGCTGGTGAGCTGTTGGACGAGGAAGCGGTAGCTGACCATGTTGGCGTCCCTGGCGTCCCATTCGCCAGAGACCTGCTACACCACGAGGTCCGAGTCGCCGAAGCAGAGGATGAGCCGGATGCCGATTTACTTGGCGAACCGAAGGCCGTGGACGAGTGCTTCGTACTTGGCCACGTTGTTGAAGGCGGTGAAGAAGATCTGAAGCGCGTACTTGAGCTGGTCCCCCTTTGGGGACGATAAGACGATGCCAGCTCCCAAGCCGGTTCGCATGTTTGAGCCGTCGAAGTGCATGCGCCAATGCGTGGAGTCCGGAGGCGGCGGAACGAACTGGGTTTTGGCCCAGTCGACGAGGAAGTCGGCCATGGTCTGTGACTTGATGGCAGTGCGCGGCTCATACCGAATTTCGTAGTCGGCGAGGGCAATGGCCCACTTGGCGATCCGGCCAGTGGCGTCCAGGCCGGCCATGATTTCGCCGAGCGGCGCCGTGCTCACCACGGTGATGGTGTGCTCCTTGAAGTACTGCTTGACCTTCTTGGTGGCGAAGTATATGCCGTACCACATCTTCTGGTAGCGGGGGTAGTTCTGCTTGGAGGCGGAGAGTACCTTGCTGAGGTAGTAGACCGGGCGCTGGACCGACAACGCCCTGCCCTCCTCCGGCCGCTCCACCACCAGGACGACGCTGATTACGCGCGTGGTCGTCACGATGTATGCGAGCAACATCTCCTTCTCGGCCGGAGCCGCCAGGACGGGTGCGCTGGTAATACGTCTCCAACGTATCTATAATTTTTGATTGTTCCATGCTATTATATTATCTGTTTTGGATGTTTTATATGCATTAATATGCTATTTTATATTATTTTTGGGACTAACCTATTAACCTAGTGCCTAGTGCCAGTTTCTGTTTTTTCCTTGTTTTTGAGTATTGCAGATAAGGAATATAAAATGGAGTCCAAACGGAATAAAATCTTCGGAATGATTTTTCTTGGACCAGAAGAAACCTGGCAGACTTGGAGATGAAGGCAGGAGACTTGCAGGGAGGCGACAAGCCACCTTGGCGCGCCCTAGGGGGGGGGGGGCGCCCCCTGGCTTGTGGCCCCCCAGCAGGTCTCCTAACCCTATTTGTCGTCCTATAAATTCCCAAATATTCCTCAATACCAAAAAGAGCCACGAAAATACTTTTTCGCCACCAGAACCCTCTTTTCCATCTTGGAGCCTTTTCCGGTAATCTGCCGGAGCGGGATTCGATCACGAAGGGCATCTACATCAACTCCATTGCCCTTCCGATGATGCGTGAGTAGTTCACCACAGACCTTCGGGTCCATTTTATCGAACTTGATGCAAAGGCCGCTTATGAAGTTTTGGAAGGGATTTTGGGGGTTCCCCCACATAAAAAAGGGCTAACCTTTTCACAAGAGGGAGTTCAAATCCTCGACAAATTGGATGACTTGCATAAGCATTTAGTCGAGTTACAAAAACATCACGAACCCCTCAAACATATTAGTGGGAACCTCAGTCGCTTAAACACTTTGATTACCCTTTGCAATAAGCGTTTGGATATTTTGGATCTTAAGATGGTTTCTCCTCCTGAAAATTTGGGGAAGCGGAAAGAGCCCCCCAGATTCGAGAAGGCCCTCACAAAAGTTGCCAATACCAAAGATGACAATACCTAGATCTATTGCGTTATGCCTAGCTAGGGGCGTTAAACAATAGCGCTTGTTGGGAGGCAACCCAATTTTATTTTATGTTTCTGATTTTTGCTTCTGTTCTTGAGTGTTTTGCACATTATTACCTCTGTAGTAATTGTGTTTTATTGTTTTAATTAGTGTTTGTGCCAAGTAAGACCTTTGGGATGGTTTGCGGTGATTGTTGATTTGGTTTTACTGAAAAACAGAAACTTTTGCGCTCAGTCCAGGAATTTTATAAATTCACCAGAGTGTCAATTGGATCTGATTTTTTTTACACAAGATTGATGTACAAATTTCCCTGATTTTCCTAATGTTTCAGAATTTTTGGAGGTAGAGTAGTATTCGAAGTCTACAGATTGCTACAGACTGTTCTGTTTTTGACAGATTCTGTTTTCTTTGTGTTGTTTGCTTATTTTAATGTATCTATGGGTTGTATCGGGGGGTATGAACCATGGAGAAGTTAGAATACAGTAGATATTACACCAATATAAATAAAGAATGAGTTCACAACAGTACCTAAAGTGGTGATTTATTTTTCTTATACTAACGGATCTCATGAGTTTTCTGTTGAGTTTTGTGTTGTGAAGTTTTCAAGTTTTGGGTAAAGATTTGATGGACTATGGAATAAGGAGTGGAAAGAGCCTAAGCTTGGGGATGCCCAAGGCACCCCAAGCCATATTCAAGGATACCAAAGAGCCTAAGCTTGGGGATGCCCCGAAAGGCATCCCCTCTTTCGTCTTCAATCCATCGGTAAATTTACTTGAGGCTATATTTTTATTCACCACATGATATGTGTTTTGCTTGGAGCGTCTTGTATGATATGAGTCTTTGCTTTTTAGTTTGCCACAATCATCCTTGCTGCACACATATTTTGAGAGGGACATGCATTAATCGTGAATTTATTAGAATACTCTATGTGCTTCACTTATATCTTTTGAGCTAGGCAATGTTGCTCTAGTGCTTCACTTATATCTTTTTAGAGCACGGTGGTGTCTTTATTTTATAGAAATTATTGAACTCTTGTACCTCACTTATATTATTTTGAGAGTCTTTAAACAGCATGGTAATTGGTTTAGGTTATGAATTTATTCCTAATATAATGGGCATCCAAGAGGGATATAATAAAAACTTTCATATAAAGTGCATTGAATACTATGAGAAGTTGGATTCCTTGCATATAGTTTTGAGATATAAAAATGGTGATGTTAGAGTCATGCTAGTGAGTAATTGTGGAATGGTAAAAATACTTGTGTTGAATTTTGTGACTCCCGTAGCATGCACGTATGGTGAACCGTTATGTAACCAAGTTGGAGCATGATTTGTTTAATGATTGTCATCCTTTGTGTGAGGGTCGGGAGCGCGCGATGGTTTACTCCTACCAGCCTCTCCCCTAGGAGCATGCGTCTAACACTTTGCTTCGATAACTAATAGATTTTTGCAATAAATATGTGAGTTCTTTATGACTAATGTGAGTCCATGGATTATACGCACTCTCACCCTTCCACCTTTGCTAGCCTCTCTAGTACCGCGCAACTTTCGCCGGTGCATTAAACCCACCTTCCTCAAAACAGCCACCATATACCTTCCTCAAAACAGCCACCATACCTTCCTATTATGGCATTTCCATAGCCATTCCGAGATATATTGCCATGCAACTTCCACCGTTCTGTTTTTTTATGACACGCACCATCATTGTCATATTGCTTTGCATGATCGTAAGACAGCTAGCATGATGTTTTCTTGGCTTGTCCGTTTTTTGATGTCATTTGCTATGCTAGATCGTTGCACATCCCGGTACACCACCGGAAGCATTCATATAGAGTCATATCTTGTTGTAGGTATCGAGTTGTAAGTAAATAAAAGTGTGATGATCATCATTATTTGAGCATTGTCCCATGTGAGGAAAGGATGATGGAAGCTATGATTCCCTCACAAGTAGGGATGAGTCTCCGGACTTTACAAATAAGAAAAGAGGCCAAAGATGCCCACCAAAATAAAAAAATGATAGAAAAAAGAGAAGGGACAATGTTACTATCTTTTTGCCACACTTGTGCTTCAAAATAGCACCTTGATCTTCATGATAGAGAGTCTCCTATTCTTGTCACTTTCATATACTAGTGGGAATTTTTCATTATATAACTTGGCTTGTATATTCCAATGATGGGCTTCCTCAAATTGCCCTAGGTCTTCGTGAGCAAGCAAGTTGGATGCACACCCACTTAGTTTCTTTTTGAGCTTTCATACACTTATAGCTCTAGTGCATCTGTTGCATGGAAATCCCTACTCACTCACATTGATATCTATTGATGGGCTTCTCCATAGCCCATTGATACGCCTAGTTGATGTGAGACTATCTTCTCCTTTTTCCATACAACCTCCACCATATTCTATTCCACCTATAGTGCTATATCCATGGCTCACGCTCATGTATTGCGTGAAAGTTGAAAAGGTTTGAGAACATAAAAGGGGTGAAACAATTGCTTGACTTGTCATCGGGGGTGTGCATGATTTAGATACTTTGTGTGGTGAAGATGGAGCATAGCCAGACTATATGATTTTGTAGGGATAACTTTCTAAGGCCATGTTATTTTGAAAGGACACAATTGCTTGTTAGTATGCTTGAAGTATTACTGTTTTTATGTCAATATTGAGATTTTGTTTTGAATCTTATGGATCTGAACATTCATGCCACAATAAAGAATATTACATGGATAAATATGTTAGGTATCATTCCACATCAAAAATTCTGTTTTTATTATTTACCTACTCGAGGACGAGAAGGAATTAAGCTTGGGGATGCTTGATACGTCTCCAACGTATCTATAATTTTTGATTCTGCCATGCTATTATATTATCTGTTTTGGATGTTTTATACGCATTAATATGCTATTTTATATTATTTTTGGGACTAACCTATTAACCTAGTGCCTAGTGCCAGTTTCTGTTTTTTTCCTTGTTTTTGAGTATTGCAGATAAGGAATATTAAACGGAGTCCAAACAGAATAAAATCTTCGGAATGATTTTTCTTCGACCAGAAGAAACCTGCCAGACTTGGAGATGAAGGCAGGAGACTTGCCGAGAGGCGACAAGCCACCTGGGCGCGCCCTAGGGGGGCGCGCCCCCCTGGCTTGTGGCCCCCCAGCAAGTCTCCTAACCCTATTCTTCGGCCTATAAATTCCCAAATATTCCCCCAATACCAAAAAGAGCCACGAAAGTACTTTTCCGCCGCCGGAACCCTCTGTTCCCGTGAGATCCCATCTTAGAGCCTTTTCCGGTAATCTGCCGGAGGGGGATTCGATCATGGAGGGCATCTACATCAACTCCATTGCCCTTCCGATGATGCGTGAGTAGTTCACCACAGACCTTCAGGTCCATAGCTAGTAGCTAGATGGCTTCTTCTCTCTCTATGTTCTTCAATACCATGTTCTTCATGATCTTCATGGAGATCTATCCGATGTAATACTCTTTTGCGGTGTGTTTGTCGAGATCCGATGAATTGTGGGTTTATGATCAGATTATCTATGATTATTATTTGAATCTTCTCTGAATTCTTATATGCATGATTTCATATCTTTGCAAGTCTCTTCGAGTTATTGGTTTGGTTTGGCTTACTAGATTGGTAATTCTTGCAATGGGAGAAGTGCTTGGTTTTGGGTTCAATCCTGCGGTGTCCTCACCCAGTGACAAAGTAGGGGTAGCGAGGCACGTATTTGTATTGTTGCCATCGAGGATAAAAAGATGGGGTTTTCATCATATTGCTTGAGTTTATCCCTCTACATCATGTCATCTTACTTAATGCGTTACTCTGTTCTTCATGAACTTAATACTCTAGATGCAGGCAGGAGTCGGTCGATGTGTGGAGTAATAGTAGTAGATGCAGAATCGTTTCTGTCTACTTGACACGGACGTGATGCCCATATGCATAATCATTGCCTTGGATATCGTCATAACTATGCGCTTTTCTATCAATTGCTCGACAGTAATTTGTTCACCCACCGCATTATTTTCCTTCAAGAGAGAAGCCTCTAGTGAAACCTATGGTCCCCCGGGTCTATTTTCCATATTATATTTTCAGATCTATAAACCAAAAATACCAAAAATACTTTGCTGCAATCTTTTTTACTTTTGTTTTACTTTTCATTTTAGTAATCTTCTATTTCTATCTCTATCAGATCTCATCCTTGCAAGTAACCGTGAAGGGATTGACAACCCCTTTATAGCGTTGGGTGCAAGTGTTTGATTATTAGTGTAGGTACATCTATTGGGGACTTGCTTGTATCTCCTACTGGATTGATACCTTGGTTCTCAACAACTGAGGGAAATACTTATCTACTTTGCTGCATCACCCTTTCCTCTTCAAGGGAAAACCAACGCAAGCTCAAGAAGTAGCAGCTGGAGAGAGCGCACTTGAGGTCGCGGAACGCCTCGTTCGCCTGGTCGGTCCACTCGAATTTGGTCGTCTTCTTCATGAGCTGGTAGAGGGCCTTCTCGCATAGCCGACTGACGAACCGGCTGAGTGAGGCAAGACAGCCGGCGAACTTCTGGACGTCGCGGAGCTTGGCCGGCTTGTGCATGCGCTCGATGGCCTTGATCTTCTCTGGGTTGGCTTCGATGCCGCGGGCGGACACGAAGAAACCCAGGAGCTGGCCGGCTGGCACGCCGAAAACACACTTCTCCGGGTTGAGACGGACCTGGTACTCGCGCAGGTTGGAGAAGGTGTCACACCCTGTGTTTGTGTCACTTTGCTATGCTTGGATTTACAAAATTTGGAACCAATTAAAACTTTTTGAGTGCATGCTTGTTTGAATTGTTGCTTGTTTGATTGTTTGGTTGATTATGTTTGGCACTCTTAGGTTCTACTCCTCTCCATATACATCTTCCTTGATCCAAACTTCTTGCCCAATGATCATGCCATGTGAATAGTACCCAAAACCATTTTTATCAAAATTTATTTTGACCAAAAAGAATTTATTCAAATTAGGTTTTCAAAAACCCCTGAGTTGAGGTTTGCACTGCAAGTCTTCAAATTCGGTGGATCCTTTTTCCCCAAAGGCTTTATTTGAAACCTACTATATATATGACTTCCCAAAACCACCAAATAGTAATTTTAAAGATTATTTTCCTATTTTATTTAAAGGCTTTTTCTTAAGGCCAGAAATGGTCTTTCATAGGGAAAAAAATATTTAAATGCTTTAAAAATATTTGAGAAAATTTAGGGAAACTCAGTCGACATATATTTTCCATATATATGAGTTTCAACACATGGTCATATTCAAAATCATGGGCAAAACCCCTCAAAACCCTTTCTTCTTAAATCAATCTTTTGAAATATTTCTATAAGAAATATTCTCAATAAATTCCAAGAAAATTCCAGCAAGTTACACATGTCATATGTGATGATCTTGCAAAGTTTCATCTCAATCCCAATTTATTTGCTTCACCAAAATATTCCAAAACCCTCTCTGTCCAGATTCAAATTTGAACAACTTTACATTGTGAAGTTTGTCCTATTGACCTCAAACTTTGTGGGCATGTTCTAAACCACAAATAATGATACCACACCAAGTGGTTTATTTGTGGGAAGTGAAATGCATGACTAGATCTACAGAAATCTGATTCTGTTGATTTCTAGGGTTTCACAAAGTTACATTGTGAACTTTCTTCAATCAAGCTCAAACTTGGTGATCAACCCTATTTCTAATCACCATTTGCCCCTGTGAAATTTCTTGGCAAGCAAACTCCATTTGCTTAGCCAAACCACCATCAAACACTTTTGCTTATCCTGTAAAAACCCTTGTTTGACCCCCTTATACTCTTCTCCTTGGGTTCAACTTTTTACCACACCCTCTCATAGTACCCCTTCACCCCCAGTAAAAACCCCAAGGCTTCAAGCCACAGATCGGTGGGTTAAAACCCCATTTTCTACCTTCTGGACAGCTGGACAGCATCTATTTTTACCCCTCCTCCTTTCACCTCTACTCCCCCTAGCCTCTACTAGTTCCTAGAGCATCTGCATGCCATCCAAGAGCTAAGGGACAGGCAGGGACGCGTCCAGAGCACGCAAGCATGCCATGGCATGCCAAAGACACGCTCTAGAGCGCGCTACAGTGCATGTCCGCACTGTAGCAAGAGCATCCCGAGGCCCCCCTACAGCATTGGGATGGGGGAAGCTGTCCCCCAAGATGCCCTCGACGTCCGCTATCGTCCAAGCAGCTGGCCCCCTCTCCCTCCTCTCTCCGGCGACCTCACGCACGCGTGCCGGCGCCGCTCCTCTCGGCCTACCGTGGGGCTCGCACGCGCGCAAGCCCCCGCTCCTCCTCTTGCTTCCCCTGGCCGTGGACGAGCCCTAGGTGGACCGCAGACCCGCCTGCCCCTCCTCCCGTGGCCTCTAGCCTCGGCCCCGAGTTCGCCGGCGCACCCGAGCTCGGTGGACCGCAGGCCACCCATATAAGGGCACCCCGAGGCCCCTCTCTCCCTCTGCTGCTCCTCCCCCACTCCCAATCGCACGCCCAAACCACCCCGGCGAGCTCCCAAAGCCACTGCACTCGGAATCGAGCCGAACCTTGCCGCGGCAATGCCGCCGTCGATCTTCGGGTACAGAGCCTCCCCGGCCCTCATTTCCGTCCCATTGGTCTCCCCTCGGTGCCCCGATTCATTTCCCCATCTCCCCCGTTCGATTTGCAAGCCAGGACGGGCGTTCGAGGTCGAACCCGAAGCTCCTCCGCCGCGGCCTCCTCGCCGCCGGCGACCCTGACCACCTCCGGCCACCCTTCCACCACCAGGAGAACGGCGGCTCGACGCTGGGCCCATTCCCGCTCCCTGCTCCCCTCGCCGTGCCGTGCTTTGCCGCCGGTGAGCCTCCCTCCCCTCGGGTCAGAGGAGGAAGAAGGACCCGACAGGTGGCCCCCACCTGTCGCCCTCTGCCTCGCCCCTCTCTCTCCCCCTCGCTGTCGCTGGCAGCCGGGGCCCGCACGTCAGGTTTGAACCAGACGGCGCGCACGGCTGGCCGGCTGGCCAGCTGGGCCGGCCCAGCTGCTGGCTGCCTCTGGCCCAGGCCTGAGGCCATTTCTTTTCCTTTTCTTTTCTGTGGGATTATTCCAAAAATCCCACAGGGATAAATAAAAATTCAATGCCCAATATTTTTCCACCATAAATCTTAGAATAATCTGTAGAATTTAACAGTGCCACTTGTGCATTTTTGGGTAAATGTTTTACATGGTGATTTTAATTAAAATCTAGTTTTAAATATTTTTAGCCTCTCTTTAAATAGTTTTCAAAATGTTTTTCACAACAAAACCTTAGAAAAACATTTTTAGAATAGCTTGTAGTATTTATCAGAGTGGGGTAACATTTTAGAAGTAAAGATTGTGCTCTGTTTTTGTGTGATGCTTATTTTTGCCCGTTTATTCCGCGACGATAGATTGCGTTGTTGACGAAGGGATTGGACACGAAGACTTTGAAGACCCCGAAGACTTTGTTGAGCCAGGCAAGCAGCCCTTTGACCATGACTATGAAACCTTTTATTGCATGGCATATAGCACTTTATTTCGTTGTATTATTCATGATGATGTGGTGACCACTTTGGTGGGATGCCTCCGATACTTTCTTGTTGATACTTGCATCGTGCATGACCCTACCTCCTTATGAGGGTTATGCGGGTGGGAGTAGTTAGGATGCTAAGTAGTTGCTACGCAAAGTGGGACGGGAAATGCATGATGATGGAAACAAAATGATTTCAAAGACTTTTCGAAAACCCCGTCGGGTGCCACTAATGCCCGAGGGAGATGATGATGAGCTAGGTAGCCACTTGATAAAGAAGTGGTGTACCGGAGCAAGTGAGTGTGCATGGTTTTCGAAAACGGATTGGTGTAAGTTGCGACCGTTACTCCAACCTTACATGTACAACCACGATACCCCTTATGGGACGGGGCTTTGTTGATTACCTTGGTGGGTACTAGCATAGAGCCCGCATTACTAGTGGCGGGAGTGACGTGGTCACTCTCGATACGGGGTCGTGCCGGTAAGGACGATCATGCGCTGTCTTCACAGGCACCGGGCACACCGTTGGTCCCTGCATGGATGTTACTTGTGATGTACATCATGTGGGCTATGTACCAATCGAGTGGACTCTTTGTTTAGTATCGTCATGGGAAAGACAATGTTCGGGTACTTACCTCGGGTATGGACAATACCGCGAGTCGTGGCTTGACACGGAAGTTTCCCGAGTCTTGTGGGTAAAGTGTGCAACCTCTGCAGAGTTTAAAACTATTCGAATAGCCGTGTCCATGGTCAAGGATAGTTGGATGACCGCTCTTGTGCTACGTCCAAATCTTTTCACAAACTGGTGTGTGTGTGTGTGTGTGTGTGTGTGTGTGTTGGTGATAAAGATGGTACTTGAGCTAAGTCCGATGACTTGGCATGATGATGAACATGAGATGTTCACCCCTCCTTATGATGATAACTGAGACTTGTTCACATAAGTACCTGTTAACAGTTGATGCATGCTTACTCAAGTTACTTGATCATATCATTGCATTTCAAAACCAGCTTTCTGCAAAACTTACCTACTTAGTGCTATATCATGCATTGTTATACCTTGTTCCACAACTTGGGTTGCTTGCGAGTACGTTCAAAGTACTCATTGGCTTGCCACTGGTTATTTAATTGGCCAGGCATGGAAGAGCTGGAATATGGCGAAGAGTTCGTTGGTGACGAACATGCGAACTAGGATGCTTCCCAGTCAGAATGCCTATAGGTTTACGGCAGATGGCATGGGTTCACGCTTTCGATCAAAGATTTCCGCTGCTTGTTCTGTTTAAGTGTTTGGCCCTTGTGGCCCTATCTATGTAAGACTAGACCTTCATGGTCTTTATTTGTGTAAGACGCTAAATGTGGATGTAAGACTCTTGTTATTCAGCTTCTGTGTGTTCAGTGAGCATTGATCTCTGGGATCACTGTACACGTGCATTCGGTGATCACGACTTATGAGTCGGGGTCCCCACAGAGCTGGTATCGGAGCCATCCTGACTGTAGGAAGCCCTTAGTTAGCATGGACGCTAGTTAGGATAAAACCGTTCTCAAAACCACACCTAGCACCTATACTTAGGGGTTTCTGCACTTATTACCTCTTCTATTCTTCACACAACACTCTGCTAACTCTCCTCCCTTCAAACCTTTGTAGTTGGCCGTCGTACCCGAAGCCCTCCTAGCATCCGGCTTTCCCCTACTCCTTGAGGATAGCCTGGAGAAGTGCCAGTATCGCGAACCACCCGTTTTCCTCTATCACGAGCATTGGGTCGAGGCCGTCACGAAGGAGTACCACGTTGATGTGGTCGTGAAGGCAAACGACTCCCCGACTAGTTGGTTCTTTGAAGGACCACAGATGGAGACCCTGGCACTCGCAGTCGAGACAGCTGCACGCAAGGCACTCCTACACCTTCGAGATATCATTCCAGAGATGGCTGATGAGCCAACTACTCGCTACCTACCTTTCAGAAAGGATGATCTTGGTGAGAGTTGGACGTTGGTTCCATCCAAGGAGGATGGCACACCACTCAGGTTCCAGACCTACTTCAGCCTCTCTGCCGATAGTCTGGTTCACCACCTGATTAAGGAGTCTGTGAAGCTCCGCGAGGAACTTCACCACACTCGAGAGCTACTTCGTCAGGACAAGACAAAGCCAGACAGGATCAAGAAGGATGGAGCCCTGAGGGACGACCAGCTGTCGCTTACCGAGGAGGAGTACCCCCAGCTAGATATGCGAAGCGTCGTCGGGATGGACCTCCTCGTTCTCCGACCCCTTTGACCGGAAACGATGCCCGTTCAGATGATGAACAGGAGGAAGACCTAGAGGAGCGTGGCTACGAGACCGAGCACTCCACCACCTGAGTCCGAGAACCCCTAGGGTAGGATCAGTCATGTACCCCTCATGCAAAGTCGAGTCCGTGTAATGGTTCATATGAAACCAGGTGTGCTTGTTGTTTGCTTTTTTTGTTTGTGTTCCGATGCAAGTCACGCTTTTGCCTTAGGTAACGTGTAAGCGACTCCATCGTCTATCTTATCTTAATATATGTGTTGGTCTTTCGACCTTTGTTTTACCACACTTGCACTATACCAACCCCCTTAGGAGCGCTTTCTCCATTATTGCTTTCCCTCTCGTCTATCCCAGTTATTTGACTTGGCTGCTCCAAACAGGATGGTGACTGCAACCCGCAACAGCCTCTTCACCAACCCTGAAGCCGGCAACTCCAGCCAGCAACAGGGAGCTGGTGGGACTGCTCAGGCTGGAGGACACCAGGAGCAGCCACAAGGCGACATTCCCCCGCCACCACCTCCACCGGAGAACACGACCATAGCTCAGTTTCTCCAAGTTCTCCGGGAGGAACGCCAAGCCAACACTGCTGCTATCCAGCAGATGGCCCAAGTCCTTGTGAACAACCAGCAGCAAGGCAGGAACGGCAATGGCCGCTCCACTCTGTCTGAGTTCATGAGGAATTCGCCCCCAACCTTCACCGAGACTGCTGAACCACTGGATGCCGATGACTGGATCCGCACCATCGAGGACCTCCTTGCACTGGTCAATTGCAATGAGGATCGTGAGAAGGTGTTGTATGCCTCTCACTGCCTCGGAGGTACCGCCAGAGCTTGGTCGGATGGATTCAAGGTCATGCAAGGCGATCGTGTGATCACCTGGGATAACTTCAAGGAAGGATTCCGCACCGCCCACATTCCCTCTGGAATCATGGCTATCAAGAAGAGAGAATTCCGAGCGCTGAAGTAAGGAAGTGGCTCTGTCAAGGAGTATATGCAGAAGTTCAACCTGCTGTCAAGGTATGCACCTGAAGATGTCAACACGGAGGCTGCTAAGATGGAACGCTTCATGGAAGGACTTCATCAGACCCTGCAGTATCAGCTCATAGTCTGCGACTGTCGGACCTTCTTTGACCTGGTGAACAAGGCTCTCATGCTGGAAGACAAGCGTCGTGCCATAGACGACACTCGCAAGCGCAAGATGATCAATAAGGGTAGTTCCAGCAACCAGAAGCCTCGCCCCTGGCAGCCAGCCCCAGCCAAGCCAACCCATCAGCCGTAGCAGGCTAGACCTCCTGCACCTCGTCCGAGCTACCAGCCTCAGCAGTATGCCAATCCCAGGCCAGCTTACAACAACCCCAATAACAACAACGGCGGCGGGAACTACAACAACAACCCTGGACAAGTCACTTGCTTTGGATGTGGTCAGCCAGGACACATCTCTAGGCTGTGTCCCAACAAGAAGCCAGATGCACCGCGCCCCAATGCGCCAAACCAAGGTCAAGGCCGTGGAGCGCCACCAAGGAACCCAGCTCCCCGCAACCAGCCCAACAATGGCAAGGGTCGTGTGAATCACGTCACCGCTGAGGAAGCCCAGGAAGACCCGGACGTCATACTGGGTACGTTCCTCGTCAACTCAACCCCAGCGACTGTACTGTTTGATTGTGGAGCTTCGCATTCTTTTGTCACTCAAAAGTTTGCACTAGAGAGTGGTATGAAGCCTACACCCCTGGGTAGTCGTATGTTGATTCAAACCCCGGGATCAGTTATGAAGTCTTGGATAGGTTGTAAAGGAGTTGAGATTAACATCAACGGGGTAGACTTCCTAGCAGACCTTATCATCCTGAAGTCGGAAGGCTTGGATGTTATCCTCGGCATGGACTGGCTAATCAAGAACCAAGGCTACTTGGACTGTGCCAAGAAGACCGTTACCATAACCAATAGCCAAGGAGTGGAAGTCAAGTATGTCCCCAGCTGTGCCTCCACTCATGCCCCTCAGGTTAATTGTCTGTCGGGAATTGAGTTGGATCAAGTGCCAGTAGTATGTGAATCCCTGGATGTATTTCCTGATGAGCTGCCCGGAATGCCTCCTGACCGCGACATTGAGTTCATCATTGAGCTAATGCCTGGAGCAGGGCCCATCTATAAGAAGCCCTATAGAATGGGATCCGAAGAGTTGGCTGAATTGAAGAAGCAACTGGCAGAGCAGCTCAGGAAAGGATTCATTCGCCCTAGTGCCTCTCCTTGGGGATCACCTGTTCTATTTGTGTCAAAGAGGGACGGAACTATCCGACTCTGTGTCGATTACCGTTCTCTCAATGAAGTCACAATAAAGAACAAGTACCCACTTCCCAAGATTGAAGACCTGTTCGATCAGCTGAATGGAGCTAAGGTGTTTTCCAAGATCGACCTCAGGTCTGGGTACTACCAGTTGAAGATCAGACCCAAAGACATTCCGAAGACGGCGTTTGTAACCCGGTATGGCCTGTATGAATACACGGTCATGTCATTTGGGTTGACCAATGCCCCTGCCTACTTCATGTACCTCATGAACAAGGTCTTCATGGAGTACTTGGACAAGTTAGTTGTCGTCTTCATTGATGACATACTCGTCTTCTCCAAGTCTGAAGAAGAGCATGAGCAACACTTGAGATTGGTCCTAGACAAGCTTCGAGAGCACCAGCTCTATGCCAAATTCAGCAAGTGTGAATTCTGGCTGCATGAAGTTGGATTCTTGGGTCATGTGTTGACTGCAGAGGGATTGTCAGTGGATCCTACCAAGATTGAAGCCGTGACAGAATAGCAATCCCCAACCAATGTGAAGGAAGTGAGAAGCTTCCTCGGACTCGCGGGATATTACCGCAAGTTCGTCGAAGGGTTCTCGAGCATTGCCCGACCCATGACTCAGCTCTTGAAGAAGGACAAGAAGTTCGAATGGACGCCGAAGTGTGAAGAAAGCTTCCAAGAGCTCAAGAAGAGATTGACCACAGCCCCAGTTTTGGCCACCCCCGATATTCACAAGGAGTTTGTGATATATTGTGATGCATCGAGAACCGGGCTTGGAGGTGTTTTGATGCAAGAAGGCAGAGTCGTAGCTTATCTATCCAGACAGCTACGTCCTCATGAAGAGAACTACGCTACTCATGATCTTGAGTTGGCAACCGTAGTTCATGCCTTGAAGACATGGCGACATTACCTTCTGGGGAAGCGATGTGAGATATACACAGACCACAAGAGTTTGAAGTATATTTTCACCCAAAGGGAATTGAACATGAGGCAGCGAAGATGGTTGGAGTTGATCAAGGACTATGGCGTTAGTGTTCAATACCACCCCGGAAAGGCTAACGTGGTAGCTGATGCCTTAAGCAGAAAGACTTGTTCCTTGAATGCTATGATTAAGGAAAGGCTACCCGCCTTGTATGAAGAGCTTGAAATCTTCGACTTGGAACTAGTTGCACCTGGATTCCTAGCCAACCTCGAAGCAAAGCCTACCTTGATGGATGATATTAAGGAAGCTCAGAAGGGACATGAGAGCATTGAAGGTATCAAGAGGAAGATCAAGGCAGGCAAGGCTCCAGGATTCTCAGTGGATGAACAAGGAGTCGTATGGCTTGGGAAGCGCATCTGCGTACCCAACAAAGAAGAGCTCAAGAACTTGATCTTGCAAGAAGCTCATGACACTCCATATTCCATCCATCCTGGAGGAACCAAGATGTACCAAGACCTCAAGGCAAGATTCTGGTGGCATGGTATGAAACGGGAAATAGGCACCTTTGTTGCTAAGTGTGACATATGTCAGAGAGTAAAAGCTGAGCATCAGTGACCCGCTGGGCTATTGCAACCTCTCAAAGTGCCTGAGTGGAAGTGGGACAAAGTCGGGATGGACTTCATCACCGGATTACCTAGGTCAAGCAAAGGACATGATTCCATTTGGGTCATTGTCGATCACCTGACCAAGGTAGCCCACTTCATTCCCGTCAAGACGACCTACAATGGGAACCAACTGGCCAACCTCTACATCAACCGGATCGTGAGTCCTCACGGAGTTCCAAAGGAGATTGTGTCAGACCGAGGACCCCAGTTCACCTCAAGGTTTTGGAATAGATTCCAAGAAGCCTTGGGAACCAAGCTTTCCTTCAGCACTGCGTTTCACCCCCAGACCGGTGGACAGACCGAGCGAGTAAATCAGATACTCGAAGATATGCTCCGTGCTTGTGTTTTGGCATATGGAGCCAAGTGGGAAGATTGCCTACCATTCGCCGAGTTCTCCTACAACAACAGCTATCAACCGAGTCTTCAGATGGCACCATTTGAGGTGTTGTATGGGCGCAAGTGCCGTACTCCCCTCAACTGGTCAGAAACCGGAGAAGGATTGGTCTTTGGACCAGATATCCTCCGCGAAGCAGAAGAGCAAGTTCAACTCGTCCAAGAACGTCTCAAGACCGCCAAGACCCGACAGAAGAGCTACGCCGACTCTCGCCGTCGGGACATGAGTTTCCGTATTGGAGACCATGTTTACCTCCGAGTCATGCCTCTCAAAGGGACCAAGCGTTTCCACGTCAAGGGAAAACTTGCACCAAGATACATCGGCCCCTTCAAGATCACCGATAGACGAGGAGAAGTTGCCTATCAACTAGAGCTACCTTCCGAGCTATCAGATGTGCACAACGTCTTTCACGTGTCACAACTCCGGAAGTGTCTCCAAGTCCCCAGCCGGCCCGACCTCTACAAGGACATCGACCATCAAGCCATCGACCTTCAGCCAGACCTCACTTATCGTGAGAGACCAGCTCGCATTCTGGATGAAGCGGAGCGTTGCACCCGAAGCCGCACCATCAAGTACTTCAAGGTCCAATGGAGCAACCACACTGAAGCAGAAGCAACCTGGCAGCATGAAGACTATCTTAGATCTGAGTTCCCTTATCTTTTTAGCGCTTAGCCTAGGAATCTCGGGGATGAGATTCTTGTAAGGGGGGTAGGTCTGTCACACCCTGTGTTTGTGTCACTTTGCTATGCTTGGATTTACAAAATTTGGAACCAATTAAAACTTTTAGAGTGCATGCTTGTTTGAATTGTTGCTTGTTTGATTGTTTGGTTGATTATGTTTGGCACTCTTAGGTTCTACTCCTCTCCATATTCATCTTCCTTGATCCAAACTTCATGCCCAATGATCATGCTATGTGAATAGTACCCAAAACCATTTTTATCAAAATTTATTTTGTCCAAAAAGAATTTATTCAAATTAGGTTTTCAAAAACCCCTGAGTTGAGGTTTGCATTGCAAGTCTTCAAATTGGGTGGATCCTTTTTCCCCAAAGGCTTTATTTGAATCCTACTATATATATGACTTCCCAAAACCACCAAATAGTAATTTTAAAGATTAGTTTCCTATTTTATTTAAAGGCTTTTTCTTAAGGCCAGAAATGGTCTTTCATAGAGAAAAATTATTTAAATGCTTTAAAAATATTTGAGAAAATTTAGTGAAACTCAGTGGACATATATTTTCCATATATATGAGTTTCAACACATGGTCATGTTCAAAATCATGGGCAAAACCCCTCAAAACCCTTTCTGCTTAAATCAATCTTTTGAAATATTTCTATAAGAAATATTCTCAATAAATTCCAAGAAAATTCCAGCAAATTACACATGTCATATGTGATGATCTTGCAAAGTTTCATCTCAATCCCAATTTATTTGCTTCACCAAAATATTCCAAAACCCTCTCTGTCCAGATTCAAATTTGAACAACTTTACATTGTGAAGTTTGTCCTATTGACCTCAAACTTTGTGGCCATGTTCTAAACCACAAATAATGATACCACACCAAGTGGTGGATTTGTGGGAAGTGAAATGCATGACTAGATCTATAGAAATCTGATTCTGTTGATTTCTAGGGTTTCACAAAGTTACATTGTGAACTTTCTTCAATCAAGCTCAAACTTGGTGATCAACTCTATTTCTAATCACCATTTGCCCCTGTTAAATTTCCTGGCAAGCAAACTCCATTTGCTTAGCCAAACCACCATCAAACACTTTTGCTTATCCTGTAAAAACCCTTGTTTGACCCCCTTATACTGTTCTCCTTGGGTTCAACTTTTTACCACACCCTCTCATAGTGCCCCTTCACCCCCATGTAAAAACCCCAAGGCTTCAAGCCACAGATTGGTGGGGTAAAACCCCATTTTCTACCTTCTGGACAGCTGGACAGCATCTATTTTTACCCCTCCTCCTTTCACCTCTACTCCCCCTAGCCTCTACTAGTTCCTAGAGCATCTGCATGCCATCCAGGAGCTAAGGGACAGGCAGGGACGTGTCCAGAGCATGCAAGCATGCCATGGCATGCCAAAGGCACGCTCTGGAGCGCGCTACAGTGCATGTCCGCACTGTAGCAAGAGCATCCTGAGGCCCCCCGACAGCATTGGGATGGGTGAAGCTGTCCCCCAAGATGCCCTCGACGTCCGCTATCGTCCAAGCAGCTGACCCCCTCTCCCTCCTCTCTCCGGTGACCTCCCGCAAGCCTGCCGGCACCGCCCCTCTCGGCCAACCGTGGGGCTCGCACGCGCGCAAGCCCCCGCTCCTCCTCTTGCTTCCCGTGGCCGTGGACGAGCCCTAGGTGGACCGCAGACCCGCCTGCCCCTCCTCCCGTGGCCTCTAGCCTCGGCCCCGAGTTCGCCGGTGCACCCGAGCTCGGTGGACCGCAGGCCACCCATATAAGGGCACCCCGAGGCCCCTCTCTCCCTCTGCTACTCCTCCCCCACTCCCAATCGCATGCCCAAACCACCCCGGCGAGCTCCCAAAGCCCCTGTGCTCGGAATCGAGCCGAACCTCGCCACGGCAACGCCGCCGTGGATCTCCGGGTATAGAGCCTCCCCGGCCCTCATTTCCGTCCCATTGGTCTCCCCTCGGTGCCCCGATTCATTTCCCCATCTCCCCCGTTCGATTTGCAAGCCAGGACGGGCGTTCGAGGTCGAACCCGAAGCTCCTCCGCCGCGGCCACCTCGCCGCTGGCGACCCTGACCACCTCCGGCCACCCTTCCACCTCCAGGAGAACGGCGGCTCGACGCTGGGCCCATTCCCGCTCCCTGCTCCCCTCGCCGTGCCGTGCTTCACCGCCGGTGAGCCTCCCTCCCCTCGGGTCAGAGGAGGAAGAAGGACCCGATTGGTGGCCCCCACCTGTCGGCCTCTGCCTCGCCCCTCTCTCTCCCCCTCGCTGTCGCTGGCAGCCGGGGCCCGCACGCAGGTTTGAACCAGACGGTGCGTGCGGCTGGCCGGCTGGCCAGCTGGGCCGGCCCAGCTGCTGGCTGCCTCTGGCCCAGGCCTGAGGCCATTTCTTTTCCTTTTCTTTTCTGTGGGATTATTCCAAAAATCCCACAGGGATAAATAAAAATCCAATGCCCAATATTTTTCCACCATAAATCTTAGAATAATCTGTAGAATTTAACAGTGCCACTTGTGCATTTTTGTGTAAATGTTTTACATGGTGATTTTAATTAAAATCTAGTTTTAAATATTTTTAGCCTCTCTTTAAATAGTTTTCAAAATGTTTTTCACAACAAAACCTTAGAAAAACATTTTTAGAATAGCTTGTAGTATTTATCAGAGTAGGGTAACATTTTAGAAGTAAAGATTGTGCTCTGTTTTTGTGTGATGCTTATTTTTGCCCGTTTATTCCGCGACGATAGATTGCGTTGTTGACGAAGGGATTGGACACGAAGACTTTGAAGACCCCGAAGACTTTGTTGAGCCAGGCAAGCAGCCCTTTGACCATGACTATGAAACCTTTTATTGCATGGCATATAGCACTTTATTTCGTTGTATTATTCATGATGATGTGGTGACCACTTTAGTGGGATGCCTCCGATACTTTCTTGTTGATACTTGCATCGTGCATGACCCTACCTCCTTATGAGGGTTATGCGGGTGGGAGTAGTTAGGATGCTAAGTAGTTGCTACGCAAAGTGGGATGGGAAATGCATGATGATGGAAACAAAATGATTTCAAAGACTTTTCGAAAACCCCGTCGGGTGCCACTAATGCCCGAGGGAGATGATGATGAGCTAGGTAGCCACTTGATAAAGAAGTGGTGTACCGGAGCAAGTGAGTGTGCGTGGTTTTCCAAAACGGATTGGTGTAAGTTGCGACCGTTACTCCAACCTTACATGTACAACCACGATACCCCTTATGGGATGGGGCTTTGTTGATTACCTTGGTGGGTACTAGCATAGAGCCCGCATTACTAGTGGCGGGAGTGACGTGGTCACTCTCGATACGGGGTCGTGCCGGTAAGGACGATCATGCGCTGTCTTCACAGGCACCGGGCACACCGTTGGTCCCTGCATGGATGTTACTTGTGATGTACATCATGTGGGCTGTGTACCAATCGAGTGGACTCTTTGTTTAGTATCGTTAGGGGAAAGACAATGTTCGGGTACTTACCTCGGGTATGGACAATACCGCGAGTCGTGGCTTGACACGGAAGTTTCCCGAGTCTTGTGGGTAAAGTGTGCAACCTTTGCAGAGTGTATAACTATTTGAATAGCCGTGTCCACGGTCAAGGACAGTTGGATGACCGCTCTTGTGCTACGTCCAAATGTTTTCACAAACTGGTGTGTGTGTGTGTGTGTGTGTGTTGGTGATAAAGATGGTACTTGAGCTAAGTCCGATGACTTGGCATGATGATGAACATGAGATGTTCACCCCTCCTTATGATGATAACTGAGACTTGTTAACATAAGTACCTGTTAACAGTTGATGCATGCTTACTCAAGTTACTTGATCAATCATTGCATTTCAAAACCAGCTTTCTGCAAAACTTACCTACTTATTGCTATATCATGCATTGTTATACCTTGTTCCACAACTTGGGTTGCTTGCGAGTACATTCAAAGTACTCATTGTTTTGCCACTGGTTATTTAATTGGACAGGCATGGAAGAGCAGGAATATGGCGAAGAGTTCGTTGGTGACGAACATGCGAACTAGGACGCTTCCCAGTCAGAATGCCTGTAGGTTTACGGCAGATGGCATGGGTTCACGCTTTCGATCAAAGATTTCCGTAGCTTGTTCTGTTTAAGTGTTTGGCCCTTGTGGCCCTATCTATGTAAGACTAGACCTTCATGGTCTTTATTTGTGTAAGACGCTAAATGTGGATGTAAGACTCTTGTTATTCAGCTTCTGTGTGTTCAGTGAGCATTGATCTCTGGGATCACTATACACGTGCATTCGGTGATCACGACTTATGAGTCGGGGTCCCCACAGAAGGTTTCCCGGAGGTCATCGAGAAGGCTGAAATGCTTCTTGGTCTTGATGACGATGTCGTCCATGTAGACATGGACGTTCCTGCCGATCTGGGGCAGGAGGCACTTCTGCATGTAGCGCTGGAAGGTGGCGCCTGCATTCTTCAAGCCAAAGGACATGGTGATGTAGCAGTAGGCCCCCAAGGGGGTGATGAAGGAGGTCTTCAGCCGATCAGCTAGGTCCAGCTTGATCTAGTGGTAGCCGAAATAGGCGTCCAGGAAGGACAGCAGGTCACAGCCGGCCATGGAGTCGATCACCTGATCGATCCGGGGCAGGGCAAAAGGGTCCTTGGGACAGGCCTTGTTCAGGCTGGTGTAGTCGATACACATGCGCCAAGTCTTGTTCTTCTTCAGCACCATGACTGGGTTGGCCAGCCAGTCCGGGTGAAAAACTTCCATGATAAAGCCGGCTGCAAGCAGCCGGGCGATTTCTTCTCCTATAGTACGCCGCTTCTCCTCAGAGAAACGGCGTAGGGGTTGCTTGACCGGCTTCGCGTCTGGCCACACGTGATGTTTGTGCTCGGCGTACTTCCTTGGAACACCCGGCATGTCCTTGAGGGACCATGCAAAGATGTCCCGATTCTCATGGAGGAAGTCGACGAGCTCGCCTTCCTATTTGCTGCTGAGGTTGGCGCCGATGGTGACGCACTGCTCAGGGTTGGCCGGGTCAAGCGGCACCTGCTTGGTGTCCTTGGATGGGTGGAATGACGCCTCGCTGGCCGGCTAGGACAGAGGAGCCGGCACGGCCGGCTGTTCGGAGGCGTGAGCCACGAGCCGGTCAAGTTGTTGCCTCTCCTCCGCTATCACCAGAGCCTCGGCCAGCCGGCTGCTGTCGCGTGCGCACTTGATCGACTTCTTGTAGTCGCCATCGATGGTGATGATGCCTTTGGGGCCTGGCATCTTGAGCTTGAGGTAGGCGTAGTGGGGCACGGCCATGAACTTGACAAGCGCCGGCCGGCCCAGCAGCGCGTGGTAGGGACTGTTGAGGTCCATCACCTCGAACCATATCGGCTCGCGGTGGAAGTGGCTCTTGTTGCCGAAGAGGACGTCGAGCCGAATCTTGCCGATGGGGGAGAAGGATTGCCCTGGCACGATGCCATGGAAAATCTTTCGGCTCGGCTGCAGGTCTTTCTCCTTGAGCCCAAGCTTGAGCAGCGTGTCGCGGTAGAGGAAGTTGATGCTGCTGCCCCCGTCGATTAGCACCCGCGAGAAGCGGCAGGTGAGCCTCTCGGAGGCGATAGTGGGATCGAGGACGAGGGTGTAGCTGCCGGGGTTTGGCATCACCATCGGGTGGTCTGCCCGGCTCTAGGTGACCGGCTTCTCGGACCAGTGCATGAACTGGGGGACCGAGGGCTCAGTGGCGTTCACCTCGTGTCGGCGCTCACGCTGGCTATGCTTGTCGGTTCCCTCACTGGTGAAGACGACGTAGGCCCCGTCCTGGTTGGGGAACTGGTCGTGGAGGTGGCCGTCGTTGGGGGCCTGGGCCGGTGGTTGAGCTGGAGCCGACGCGGGTGCTGGAGCGCGGGGAGCCGGAGGGGGAGGAGCCAGAAGGCCCTCGCCCCGGGCTAGCCGCTGGGAGAAACTGCACTGCTGAAGCGTGTGCGTGGCCGGCTTCGCCCTGGAGTGCATCTTGCACGGGGCGTCGAGCATCTGCTCGAAAGTGAGCTTGGGCTGCCAGGTGTTCTTGCCGGTCCGCTGGCGCTAGCTGGAGACCTGAGCGGCCGGCTGTTCCTCCTCGACGGAGGCGACCTGTTTGCTCCCGTACCGGGGTTCCAGCTGGTCGGCCTTCCGCTTGTTGTTCTGCTGCTGCCGGTTGTCGGCAGGCAGCCGCGGTGCGGCAGGCGGTGGGATGGCCTTGCCGGATGCGCTGACCTTAATCCACATAGCGGAGTCGGCCGTGGCGTACTTGTCCGCCTTGGCCATGAGGTCCTCCAAGGTGGCTGGCTCCGAGCAGATGAGCTTGTGTTTGAGGAGGGTGCCGTCCCGGCAGCCCTCGGAGAAGTACTGGATGGCTTGCACCTCGTGCACCCCTTCGCAGGAGTTGCGGAGCTCGGTCCACCGCGTGAGGTAGTCGCGAAGGGATTCCTCCGGACCCTGGACGCACATGGCCAGCTCGCGGGGGCAGCCGGGTCGCTTGTAGGTGCCGGTGAAGTTGCAGACGAACGCCTCTTCGAAGTCCGTCCAAGCGTTGATGCTGCTGACCGGCAGGCTGTTAAGCCAAGTCCGAGCTGATCCGATCAGCATGAGGGGAACGTAGTGCACCGCGACGCGCTTGTTCCCCCTGGCGATGCCGACTGCGGTGGTGTAGCCGATCAGCCAGTCTTCTGGCTTGGTGGTGCCGTTGTACATTGGAGTGTTGCGGGGAAGCATGAAGCCGGTGGGAAACGGCTCGTCGCGGATCCGGGGGCCGAAGCACACTGGCCCGATCGGACCCTGCACCTCCAGGAGGGCGCATTGTGCCAGCCGATCGATGCGGGTCCGGGCATCGTTCTCGCTCCGCGGAACGCGCGGGCCGAGCCGGGCAGCGAGCTCGGGGCAAACAGTCGGGGCGGGCGAGTGCGCGCGCTCCCGCCGCGGGGGCGGGGTGTGGGCGCGAGTGCGCCGGCCGCCTGCTGCCGTGGCGTCGTTGCGCCGGCTCGTGACCGCCGACGGCTCGTTCCCCTGTTGGGAACGCCCGTTGCGAGACCCAGCGCCCCGCCGGCCGGAGCCGTGGGGGGAGTAAGCCTGCTGGGCCGGCTGGCACTGGCCGGCAGTCGGCGGAGCGTCCCCTTCGTGGAAGGGAATTTCGAAGCCGGCATTGGCACGGCCGAGCCAGGCCTACTGGGCATTGGCAGTGGCGATGAGGTCTTGGACATGCCGCTCCTGCTGCTCACGTTCTTCGCCCTCCAGGTCGGCTAGGTCGGCGTAGGCCATCTGGGCGGCCCTCATGTTGGCCGCCGGTGTGTCGTAGGTGGGGAGCCTGCCACCAAGGATTTCCGCGACCACGCGGCCGCGGTTGCGGACGTCTCCGCGCCGGCTAGGCTCGTTGCCGGCGGGGGTAAGGCCGTAGGCGGAGTTGTACTCGCGCTGCGCGGACTCCATCCGGTGCTTGGCGGTCGCGAGCGTGGTAGCCTCCGCGAGCAGCAGCTGGCGAGCTGCCTCCAGCTCAGCCGTAGCAGCGGCCGGGTTGGACGTAGGCGCGATGGGGGTGCTGAGGCCCCAAAGCGCGGAGCCGAGGGGGTCGGAGGTGCTGGTGCCGACGGCCCCGGCGGCCGCCTGTGCCTCCGCCCTGGGGCGACCGGCGCTCGTGGAGGAGCCGGTGACCATCACCTCCGCGCGGACGCAAGAGTTGTCAGTGTCGCCTGAGGCGATCGCGCCCACAAGCGAGGGCGGGTCGAGGCAGTCGAGCACCTCGTTAGGGTACTCATCGGCAGCTGGCTCATCGGCGAGGCGCAGCCTACCGAAGCGTTCGGCGAGGATGGCGACGTCGGACGGAGCGTCGCCACGGCGCAACTCATTGGAGAGGTCGGCGGCGATGCCCGCAGGGCGGGCGGGAACGAGGTTCCGCGCCATGGGAGCAAGCCCCACGAGCGTGCAGATCAGCCCGGACGCGGAGCGGCCGGGGGAGTTGGCGAAGGGTCCCGCCCGGAGCGTGACTCCGGCCGGCGCCACGGGCGGCCCCACGGTGGGCGCCAACTGTCGTCGTTTTCTCACGATAGCTGCCATGGGGTGGTTTATCGAAAGTGGTTGGGGCCGAAGGACACTGACGGGTTCCGGTAACGGGATTGGGGACAAGCGGTGTGAGACACGCGATGTACCCAGGTTTGGGGCCCTCCGTGGGAGGTAACACCCCTAGTCCTGCTAGTCTAGTTGAAGAACCGAGCGAGCTACAATGGTGCTCCTTGAGCTGTTGGCCAGAGGAGGAAGAAGAGGCCTGCTGGCTTTCTTTGCCTCTCTACGTGAGTGGATGCGTGTGTGTGAATTCGATCTCCCCTGCATGGGGTGGCTCCGGGGGCTTTATAGGCCAGCCCCCTAGATTACAATATGCATATAAGGTGCCGGGGGGACCCGGCTGGCGGCCTTTCTGGCCTGCCAAGGGGCCCCCTGGTCGAAGAGTCTTGTCGCTCGTAGGGCCCGCCGGCTGCAGAGTTCCATCGGGAGCCGATGAGGGGTGGGGGGGGGGGGGGGCGCCGGCAAGCCATCGCTATCGACGCGTGCCTGCCGCTCCGTAGTACGGGCCAACCGGTGCGGCGTTGTCTTTTGGTAGCCGACCATGGTCAGCGGTATGGCCGGCCACGCTGTAGCCATGCCGGGGCAGGTAATGGAGTGGTTGGAGGCATGCGGGCACTGTGCCGACCGCCCGGTCGCAGTCGGCCGGAGTCAGAGGCACTGTTGCCTCCACTGTGGCCATGCGAGCGTTGTCCTCTGGTACGACGGATGTCACTATAGCCACGCGTGCCCTGTCTGTGGTACCAGGGGCACTGCTGACACGTTGCTTGCCAAGTCATTGCCCTGAGGGGCGTGGTGATGTGACGGACACTGACCCGCCGGCATGGCGGCCAAGCAACTCCGCCTAAAGCCAGCCGGCTCGTCGCAGCCGGCCTTATGTAGCCGGACTACGGGGGGAGGCGGCCCGCCCCGTAGTCGTTTTTGAAAAGCAGGAGCAATGACCGGCTTGAGGCTACCCCGGAGTTATCCCCCCCCCGTCACATAAATATGTCGCATGTGCAAAAACCAAGGGAAGTAAAAATGGATGACATATACATATACAACATGCACACCGTGTCTCTTTTGTTAGCCACATTTCAGACTAAGCAACGCCGAGGACACCTTGTTTTCAAGAAGGGGAGGATGATGAGGACATTGCTACCTTGGATATGATCACAAATATTGCATATGCGCATTTATTTGAGGTGATTTCTGATAAAAGTTATGCAATAAGTTATTCATGCTATACAGAAAAAAGTACTTCACCTCCTTTTGTTTCATGCCTACTTGCAGAACTACCGGACACTTGTACAATCCACATATGAAGATAAGGGGAAAAGAGAGGTTTAGGTGCTGTTCAAGAAGTTCTCTCACATCACTTTTATCCCAAGAGAAAATAGAGTCCAAGTCTCTGATGTTCTGGACTCAGATTTGGATTGCACAAGCATACCTGACTCAAAACTTCAAGAACTTTTGCATACGGACTCCGAATTGGGTGATTCGTTTTTTTGTTGGAAAGCTTATTTCGTGCACTTTCCAACCCAATTGGATTCACCTTCAAATTCGTTCAGAGCGTGGAGATATTGACGAAACAATCTAGCGCTGCAGCAGAATCCGAGTGAAACTACAAGTCCAAAGGTATTGCATCACCTCCACTTGGGCCCATGGGCCTTGTACGACCTAGGGTTAGTTTTAGTCTGCCTTGGGACCTCCTCCCACCTCCTTGGCCGCCACCCCTTGGTCCTATATAAGAAGATCAATCTAGTAGCTTTTTGCTTGGGTTTTGTTTAGTTAAAAGTTAGCCATTGCAACTTCGTGTACTACGTTTGTGTCCAACGACCAGACCAAGACCGCTTTCGGAACCCCACCCTTATCAATGCTTCATCTATATTCACAATATTCAGATTTATTTTATCATATTCTTGCTTGTTCTTCGATTGCTTGCAGGAATCGGCCTTCGTGGTCAGGTTGATCATGCTCCGGTGTGGCTAATAACCTCTTGGAGTTGGTCTAGCGATTGCTAAGGCGCAACATCATGCACGTTAGTAGTCGGATCGTCGAAGTCATCTCCACCAAATCGATAGCCACCATCACATCGAAAGATCAGGACCCTCGCCTCTATTAATCATACTGTACCATTTTTCCCTTCATGAGTTAATTTACAGGTTCACATGAAGGTTTTTAATGAGGTAATACCAACATGAGATCATGATATACTTTCTGTTTTCCCCACTATTTTTTTATAAAATTATATATGACATATTATTGTCCTCTCAACTCTATGGGGTTTCTCGTGTTGAGTTAAAAGAGACATGACACGCCTCTAACGTATCTATAATTCTTGATTTTTTCAGCCTATTATATTATCAATCTTATATGCTTTAGAGTCCATTTTATATCATTTTTTAGAACTAACCTATTAATCAAGTGCCAAGTGCCAGTTCCCGTTTTTTTGCCTATTTTTTGTTTCGCAAGAAACCAATACCAAACAAAGTCCAGATGGAATGAAACTTTACGGTGATTTTTTCATCACCAGAAGGGACCCTAGGAGCATCACGAGGAGACAAGACACCAGACGCGAGGCCCAAAAGCTCAGGCGTCACACCCCCAGGGGGCACCGTGTGAGCTTGTGGGCCCCTCGTAGGTCTCCTTGACCTAATTCTATTTCTATAAATTCCCTAAAATCCCAAAACCACCAGAAGGAGACCCGAAACAATTTTTCTGCCGCCGCAAGCCTCTGTTCTTCAACGATCCCATCTGGAGGCCTCCGCCGGTACTCTGTCGGAGGGGCAATCGATCAAGGAGGATATTTTCATCAACCTTGCTGCCTCCATGATGATGTGTGAGTAGTTCACCACAAACCTACAGGTCCATAGTGATTAGCTAGATCGCCATCTCTCTCTCTCTCTCTCTTTGATCTTCAATACAATGTTCTCCTCAGAGATCTATCCGATGTAATCCTCTTTTGCGGTGTGTTTGTTGGGATCTGATGAATTGTGGGTTTATGATCAGATTATTCATTGGAAGTAATTGTGTCAAATCTGAACTTTATTATGTGCGATTGTTATAGCTATGTATGCTTTCCGATCTATGAGTTTTCTTCGGCCAAGTATATGATTAGATCATCAGAGGGAGTGGTGCATAGTAGTGGATTTGAATTGTTACCACTAAGGATAAAATGGTAGGGTCTAAACATATTGCTTGTCTTACTTTGTCTACATCATGTCATCTTGCTTAAAGCGTTACTCTATTTGTCATGAACTTAATACCATATATGCATGCTGAATAGCGGTCAATTACTCGAGTAATAGTAGTAGATGCAAAATTATTCCAGTCTACTTGTCACGGACGTAATGCCTATGTACATGATCATGCCATGAATAACATCATAACTATGTGCTTTTCTATCAATTGCCCAACAGTAATTTGCCTACCCACCGTTTGCTATGTTCTTGAGAGGGATGCCTCTAGCGAAAACTATGGCCCCCAGGCCTACTAAATATATTTACTAAAGTCATATTTATCTTGTTGCATTTATTTAGCCTTTATATTTATTTTACTTAGTAATTTATCTTTATACCACTATCATATTTGATCCTTGCAATTAACGAGTGCAAGGGGATTGGCAACCCTCTTGCCCGCGTTAGGTGCAAGTATTTTGTTCTTGTGTGTAGGTAATGTTGATGGTCGTTTGCGTGATCCTCCTATTGGTTCGATAAACCTTGGTTCTCACTGAGGGAAATACTTGTTGCTACTTTACTACATCCATCCCTTCCTCTTTGTGGAAAGACCCAACACATCTACAGAAAGTAGCAGAAGGATTTCTGGCGCCGTTGACGGGGAGGTATCATCAAACAACCACATGTCCCTTCGCACACATTATCATTTACTTGCTCTATTTTTTACTTGCTTTTATTTTCAGTTTTATAAAAAATAAAAATATTAAAAATATCTTGTGTGCTTGTCACTATGTCTCAAGAAAATACCAAGCTGTGTGACTTCTCTAATACTAATAATAATGATTTTATTAGTACTCCAATTGCTCATCCTGCCACTTGTGCGGAGTCATATGATATTAATGTGGAATTACTAAACCTTATTATGAAAGAATAATTGCTGGAAATCCTCATGAAGATGCTGCATATCTTAATACCTTCGTTGAATTATGTTATATGCAAAATAAAAAAAGATGTGGACAATGATGTCGTTAAGCTGAAATTATTTCTTCTCACTAAGAGATAAAACTAAAACTTGGTGCACAATCTTGGGAAAGAATGAAATTTATGATTAGAAATTGTCCCACTCATGGTTTTAATTTATGGACGATCATCTAAAATTTCTATGCTGGATTAAACTTTGCTTTGAGAAACCTTCTAGATTCAGCTATAGGTGGAACATTTATAGAAGTAACATTAGGGGAGGCCACGAAGTTTCTCGACAACATCACTACAAACTACTCCCAATGGCACACCGAGCAAGCTCCGACTAGTAAGAAGGTAAACTCTATCGAGGAAGTCTCTACTTTGAGCGATAAAATGGATGCTCTTATGAAAATGCTATCAAGTAAAAATGCACATGTCGATGTTCCATTATCTACTTTGATTGAGCAAAACAATGATGCTATTGATGTGAACTTTGTTGCTAGAAATAATGTCAACAATAATGCTCAATAGAGGGAACTTTAATCCTAATCCATATACCGGTAATCCCTTGATACTTGTAAACTGTGTTGGGATTTTCCTCGAAGAGGAGGGGAGGATGCAGCACAGTAGAGGTAAGTATTTCCCTCAATGAGAACCAAGGTTATCGAACCAATAGGAGAACCATGCAAACTCCCGTCTTCAGCGCCTACACAAAAAAGAGCAAACACTTGCACTCAGCGCGGGGAAGACGGTTGTCAATCCCCTTGAACTCGTTACTTGCAAGTGATAAGTAGTGATAGATAGATAATTTGATAAATATAAATTGAAAATAAAAAGAAAGTAAATAATGGCAGCAAGGTATTTAGAGTTTTTGTAAATATATTTGTGAGGAGACCCCGGGGCCATAGTGTTCGCTAGAGGCTTCTCTCTCGAAGAAGGCATACGGTGGGTAAGCATATTACTGTTGGGCAATTGATAGAAAAGCGCATAGTTATGCAATATTTATTCACGACAATGATCATGATAGGCATCACATCCAGAAACAAGTAGACCGACTCCTGCCAGCATCTACTACTATTACTCCACCCATCGACCGCTATCCAGCATGCATTTAGAGTATTAAGTAAAAACAGAGTAATGCTTGGAGGATGATGACATGATGTAGACAAAGTAAATCCAATCAATATGAATAAACCCCATCATTTTACCCTTAGTGGCAGCAATACAATATGTGTCATGTCCCTTTCTGTCACTGGGATTGAGCACCACAAGATTAAACCCACTACAACGCACCACTCCCACTTGAAGACAAATCAATCTAGTTGGCCAAACCAAACCGATAGATCGAAGAGCATTACGAAGCTATAACAATCATGCAAATAAAATATCAGCAAGTATTCAATATCTTTTCATGAATAATCTGAACATAAGCCCACAATTCATTGGATCCCAACAAACACACCGCAAAGATTGATTACATATGATAGATCACCGCGGGAATCGCGGTGATCTTGGTAATGTAGAACATAGAGAGAGAGATAGCCAACTAGGTACTAACTACAGACCCGTAGGTCTGCGGTGAACTATCACACATCACCATGGGAGCCGCAAGGTTGATGTAGAGGCCCTCCGTGATCGATCCCCCCTCCGACAGGGCACTGGAACAGGGCTCTAGATGGGCACACGACAAAACAGAGACTTACGGCGGCGGAAAAAGTGTTTCGGGAGGCTCTCTAGGGTTTTCCGGATATTAGAGAATTTATAGGCCAAAGAACGATGCCGGAGGGCCGGGGATGCATCCCCAAGCTATCAGGGCGCGACCACCCCCTTGTGAGCGCCCTGATGGCTTGGGGGCACCTCGTGTGCCCTGATCCGGTCTTCCTCCGAAGCTTCAAGATCTTATTTTGGTCCTGAAAAAATCATAATTTTTTTGGGGTATTTGGACTTCGTTTTGTACAGTATTCCAAAAAAGCCAAAAACACGTAGAAAACAACAACTGGCACTTGGCACTGGGTTAATAGGTTAGTGCTCAAAAATAATATAAAACAACAAGTAATTGCCTAAAAAGTATCCTAGAATGATAATATAATAGCATGGAACAATCGAAAATTATAGATATGTTGGAGACATATCAGCATCCCCAAGCTTAATTCCTGCTCGTCCTCGAGTAGGTAAATGATAAAAACAGAATGTTTGGTGTGACATGCTACCCAACATGTAATCTTTTCAGGTATGATCATTGAGAAACGATGAATCAACAAACATTAACATAGTAATATCCATAAGCATAAATAACACAATAATCAACTTTCAAAATATATGATCCTTAAAGAATGCTTACCCCCCATTCATTTTATCATATTAGCACGGCATGGATCCGTCTTCACCACATAAATACAAATATCAAGCACCACGGTGTTAAGCCAAGCAATTGGATCGTACTTTTTCACGCGCTTCAGCTTTTTATACCTCACTCAATACATGAGCGTAAACCATGGGCATGGCATATAGGTGGAATAGAATATGGTGGTAGGTTTCAAAGGGGTAAAAGTGGAGAAGAAAGTCTCGCATAAACTAGGCGGATCAATGGGCTATGGAGATGCCCATCAATCGATATCAATTTAAGGAGTAGGGATTGCCATGCAACGGATGCACTAGAGCTATAAGTGTATGAAAGCTCAAATGAAACTAAGTGGGTGTGCATCCAACTTGCTTGCTCATGAAGACCTCGGGCATTTGAGGAAGCCCGTCATCAGAATATACAAGACAAGTTCTATAATGAAAAATTCCCACTAGTATATATAAATGATAAAACATGAAAAATTCCCACTAGTGTACGAGGCCACGGCACCAGAACCACGCCGCTCTCACCGGTGGTGCCCCGTTCAACAGCAGGGGTTGCTAAGCCTTCACTCCTAAGCTATGCCGCATGGTATGGCCCATGCCCTTCAAGCCGGAGCTGCCTCATCGCTATGACGGCTCTCCCAACCCCGCAGAGTTTCTTCAGCTCTACGCCATCGGCATCGAGGCCGTTGGCGGCGATGACAAGGTCATGGCTAACTGGTTCCCCATGGCCCTCAAGGATGCGTCATGCTCGTGGCTGATGAACCTCCCCTAGAGTTCCATCTCCTCGTTGCCCGAGCTGTGCGCGCAGTTCGTCTCCAACTTCAAGGGCACGTACGAGCATTCCCTCACTCTTAACGACTTGCGCGCCGTGCGCCAGCAGCCCGGCGAGACTCTCCGCAAGTACATCCAGCGGTTCAGCCAGGTGCGCAACAAGATCCCGCGCGCTTTCGACGCCGTAACCATCTCTGCATTCTCCGCGGGTGTCACGAACGTCAAGATGCGCGAGAAGCTCATCGTCAACAACGAGCTCGATTCCGTTGCCACGCTCTTCGACCTCGCCGACCAATGCGCCAAGGCCGAAGAAGGCCGCCTCTTCGCCCACAACGATCCAGACATGGCCCTTGATGCTGCCAAGGCCATGAACAATGATGTCAAGCGCAAGGGCCCCGCTATGCCCGTGGCCGAGCCCAAGCAGAAGCGTGGGTGCGACCGCGATGAGCTTCCTCCCAGGAAAGATGGACGACCCGCTTATTCCTTCCACAACGTGAATACTCATCGCACCGAGGACTGTCGGGAGCTCAGGATGCTCCCGCGTGACCGACAAGGCAGGCGCTACGACCGCAACGACTACGGTGGAGGCCGCGGCGGCGGCCGCTGTGGTGGCTGCTGGAACGATCGCAACAAAGACAACGACCGCAACGGGGGCAACAACTTCCGACAGGGCTGTCAGCGTCAGCCCCAGCAGGCCGCACCCCCTCAAGTCAACACCGCTTCGCATCGCGCCAACACAGACAATCTACCTGAGGAAGACACTAGGGCTACCAGGAGCCTCGTGAAGTGGCATGCATCCCAGGTGGATCTCAGGCTCTCACCTCAAACCGCCACCTGAAGCAGATCTCCCAGGAGGTCAATGCTGCACTTCCCGGGGTCGACACCGCCAGGCCCCTCAAGTGGTCACAGTTCCCGATCTCCTTCGACTCCACCGACCACCCCAAGTCCTCAAGGGCTGTGGGGACCATTCCACTGCTGTGCACGCCCACCATCAACAACGTCGTAGTCACCAAGACTCTCATCGACGGCGGCGTGGGCCTCAATTTGCTTTTTGTGGAGACCATCGAGGTGCTCCAGGTGCCCTACGAGCGCCTCATGCCCACGAGACCGTTCTCAGGCGTGATCGATGGCTCCACACTGCCCCTGGGGCAAGTGCGTCTCCCGGTTACCTTCGACAGTCGCAAGAACTACCGCACCGAGCTCATCGACTTCGACGTGGCGCACATCGGCCTACCCTACAATGCCATCTTGGGCTACCCCGCGCTCGCCAAGTTCATGCCGGTGACCCATCACGCCTACAACACCGTCAAGCTTCCGGGCTGCGGCGGCACCATCACCATCCGTTGTGATGAGAAGGATGCGATGCACAACCTTGAGAGTGCCTACAAGGCCGCCGCCATCACCCATCCTGCTGACGAGGATGACATCGAGCTGGCGCCATCCAACAAGAAGCCAATGTTCTCTCAAGACCTTGCAGAAACCAAGAAAGTGTTGCTGGACGGCAGTAGCTTTGGGCTCACCATCACCAACGGCACTGGCCTCTCCCCAAAATCGGAAGGCGAGCTCGTCACCTTCATTTGGGCAAATGCTGATATTTTCGCCTGGACACCATCAGACATGCCTGGAGTGCTAAGGGAGGTGATCGAGCATCATCTGCCTGTGTGCCCAAATGCACGGCCCATGAAGCAAAAGGCACGGCGCGCCAGGCGATAGACAAACCGAAGTTTATTGTTCGAGAGACTAAAAAGCTTCAGGAGGCAGGCTTCATCCGTGAGGTACTCCACCCCGAGTGGGTTGCCAACCCCGTTGTGGTACAGAAGCACAGTGGAGAGGGGCGAATGTGCATCGACTTCACTGATCTCAACAAGGCCTGCCGCAAGGACCACTTCCTGCTGCCGCGCATCGATCAGATCATGGACTCCATGGCTAGGTGCAAGCTGTTGTGCTTCGTGAATGCCTTTTTAGGCTACCACCAGATCAAGATGGCCAAGCAAGACGAGGAAAAGACTGCCTTCCTTACTCCTTGTGAAGTGTACTGCTACATCTGCCTACCCTTCGGCCTGAAGAGTGGAGGATCCACCTTCCAGAGACTCATGCACAAAGGTTTGTGGCCGCAGATGGGAAGGAACGCGGAAGCCTACGTCGATGACATTATTATCAAGACATGCAAAGAGGACTCCCTCATCACGGACCTCGAGGAGACCTTCTCCAACTTGCGCAAGATCAACCTCAAGCTCAACCCCGCCAAGTGCATCTTTAGAGTCCCCTCGGGCAAGCTCCTTGGCTTCCTAGTCTCCCACCGCGGCATTGAGGATAACCCTGAGAAGATCCAAGCCATCGAGAAGATGCAACCTCCACGCAACCTCAAGGAATTACAGAAGCTGACCGGAAGCGTGGCCTCGCTTGGGTGCTTCATCTCCAAGTTTGATGAAAGGGCTCTACCTTTCTTCAAGCTCCTGAAGAGGACATGTCCCTTCAAGTGGACCCCTGAAGGCGACGCAGCTCTCGAAGACCTCAAGAGGTATCTGACGAGCCCTCATGTCATGGTTGCCCTGCGACCTCGCGAGCCCTTGCACTTGTATTTGGCAGCCACTGCCCAGACGACCAGCGCGACCCTGGTGGCAGAGCAAGAAAAGCAAGTCCCTATCAAGAAGAAGCCTGCTGCTCCCGAGCTTCCTGAGCCTCCCGAGCCTCCCAAGCCTCCTGAGACTCTCGAGCCTCCCGAGCTTCCTGAGCCTCCCGAGGACCCTTCAGAGCCTCGCGAAGCCGCAGTAGAGCCTGCTGAGGCACCCCCTCAAGAGATCCCCGAAGAGCCACCAGATGAGCTTTCAGAAGCCCAAGCTGCGATCACCACAACCACATGCCTCGTCGAGCATCCCGTCTACTTCGTGAGCACGGTGCTACGAGATGCGCTGCGAGCGATACCCCATGCAGAAGAAGCTACTCTTCGCGCTCCTCATCACTTTCAGGAAGCTGCGGTACTACTTTCAAGGGCATCTTGTCAAGGTGATCACATCATACCCCTTGGAGCAGGTACTCCGCAACCCCAACGCTACGGGCCGCATCGCGGAATGGAATGTGGAGCTACATCCCTTTTAGCCGGAGTTCCTCACTACAAGGACGATCAAGGCGGCGGCTCTAGCTGTCTTCATGGCGGAATGGACAGACCTGCATCAAGATGAGCCTCGCGAGGCCAAGTCCCTCCTGTCTGGGAGAGATGACCATGATGGTTGGGCCATTCACTTCGACGGAGCATTCTCCACGCAGGGCGCGGGGGCTGGCGTGATGCTCACCTCACCTACAGGACAAGATGTACTATGAAGTGCAGCTCTGCTTGAAGCACGATGACAAGGTCTCCAACAACATTGCTGAATATGAGGGCCTCATTGCTGGACTCAAGGCCGCCATTGCGCTCGGCGTCAAGCAGGTTCTCATCAAGGGCGACTGGCAACTTCTCATCAACTTCTCCAACAAGAGCTACAAACCCAAGGATGAGCACATGGCCACCTATGTCGAGGAGGTGCGCAAGCTCGAGAAGCGCTGCCTAGGCATGGAACTTCTACACATCCCCCACAGCTACAACCAGGACGCCGATGATATCGCCAAGAAAGCATCGTTTCGCGAGCCTCAAGATCTAGGCGTCTTCGAAGAGCGGCTCCTGAAGCCGTCCGCCACGCCACCAGCCATCAGCACCACGACACCTCAGGAGGAGCTGCCTCCTGCGCCTTCCACATGCGCACCCAACTGCGGCCCACCCTCAGGTGCTCGCCTGCTGCTGGCGCTCGAGCCTTAAAAGGAGAACTGGGCCACAAAGTTCAGGATCTACTTGGAGAACGGCACTCTCCGAGTAGACGACGCTGAGGCCGAGCGTGTGGCCTGCCAAGCCGCGTCCTATTGCCTCATGGATGGAGATCTCTATAGGAGATGACCCAACGACACGACGATGCGCTGCATCTCTGAGCAACAAGGTCGTGAGCTGCTTGCTGACTTCCACGATGGCGACTGCGGCCATCACTCTTCATCGTGCACCCTTGTGGGCAAGGCTTTCCGCAACGGCTTCTACTGGCCTATAGCACTTGAAGATGCCACTGAGCTGGTTCGCTCCTTTGAAGCTTGCCAGTTCCACGCCAAGCAGACTCATCAACCAACGCAAGGGCTCAAGACCATCCCCCTCACGTGTCCCTTCGTGTGTGGGGGTTGGACATCCTGGGTTCCTTCCCGCGCGCAGCTGGAGGCTACCGCTATCTCTATGTCGCCATCGATAAGTTCACCAAGTGGGCGGAAGTGGAGCCTGTTCGATCCATCCCAGCGCAGTGCGCTTTCAATTTCATCAAGAGCCTGGTGTGCCGCTTTGGCGTCCCCAACCGCATCATCACCGACAACTGCTCACAATTCACCAGTGGCCTCTTCAGGTCCTCTGCGACAACGTCGACATGCAAATCTACTACGCCTCCGTGGCGCACCCGCGAAGCAACGACCAAGCCGAGCATGCAAACGCTGAGGTCCTCAAAGGCCTCAAGACAAGAAGCTTCAGCAAGACGCTCGCCACCTGCGGCAAAGGCTGGCTCAACCAACTCCCGTCCGTGCTATGATCGATACGCACAACAACGACCAAGCCTTCCAGTGAAACTCCATTCTTCTTCGTCTATGGGGCGGAAGCAGTCCTTCCCACTGAGCTCAAGCATGGGTCCCCGCGAGTCCTGGCCTTCGATGAACACAACCAGGCCAGCCTGCGGAAAGCTAATATGCCCCTCCTCGAGGAAGCATATTGCCAAGCTGCCCTCCCCGCAGCTTGGTATTAGTAGGCATTGCGTCGCTACCATAGCCGCAACATACGCCCTCGCACCCTTGAAGCTGGCGAACTTGTCCTGCGATGGATACTCTCCAGAGAAGGACTCCACAAGCTCTCGCCCATGTGGGAAGGCCCATACAGGGTCGTCCATGTTTCCCGGCCTGGCGCAGCACGACTGGAGACGGAGGAGGGTGTTCCGGTACAAAACACATGGAACATCCAACATCTTCGCAAGTTCTATCCGTGACCTCACGGAGTACAGAACGACTGGGGGCTGTACACGCCCCGGGACTCTCTACATGCGTCGCCATGAGGCTACAGGAGCTCCCCGCCGATGATCGAGTCGGGCCCCATGCTCAGTCATGGCGGATTTTGGACATGAGGGCGCTTTTCAGCTGCATCATCCTCAGGCTGACCTATGTCCGTCACGATAGCGTTTTTGTCATCTTTTGAGGGGCGCCTCTCAGCCACAGCCTCAAGCTAACCCGTGTCCAGCATGACAGCACTATCTCTTTTTGGTTGTGTAATGAACTTTTCCACACAGTAGTAAAGCTTATGTTTCGTCAAGTATATTGTGTGTTTGGTAAGTATTGTCTTCTGGCTGTGGGAGCCGTTCGTGCTCACGATTTCCCTCGTGCGTTTCACACGAGCGGGGGCTGGACATAGTGCCCGCACTTGGGTCAGTCCCAGCAACGCTGCAAAACCCAAGTGACTGAGCTCTGGCTCGCGGGCCTGCTCCCATGCACGTCACCTCACCAAGGTCCTTAGTGGCTTGTCTCCTCGCATGACACCCACAAGTGAATTAACGAGCGCGCACGGCTCGACCATTTGTTGGTGTGTTACTGCTGCACGTATAAAGGCTCAAGGAACTTCACGAGCACTGCCTCACGAAGCTAGTCACAACGGCCGCCAGCGCCAAGTGCTACCGAAGGTCTCGCGGGTCCAAGCCTCGCGAGGCATCTGCCCCGCAAGTCACTGCGCGCCAGGCACCGGGCTCCGGAGGAAGCTAAGTCCAAACACTTTGCAAATTCATTACAGCCCCTTGAGCTTTTCTCCCTTGTTATCTTGCTGGGCATCTATGTTTCCTCCTTTGCACGAGCCTCTTGTACATCAAAGGTGGGCATTCTGAGCATCATGCCTCAGGAGCCCTTACCACCCCTCGGATCCCTACTGTAACGCCCAAGATGCGATCCTATCCTTATTTTGGCACGAGGGCCTCGACAGGGATAGAAGCGCATCTTGTCGTTTCGCAAGAATGGATATCATTACAAGTACATGTAAAGAAGAGATGAGTATATTGAATTGGCTTACACTCGCCACAAGCTAAATCAAGATCACATCAATACAACAACATATACAATCATCATACAGAAGAGCAGGGTCTGGAACCCATCCTAGATCGATGATGAAGAAGAAGAACTCCAAATCAAACAAGCATTGCGCTCACATCAAATCATCGCATTACCTGTACCTGCAACTGTTGTTGTAGTAATCTATGAGCCACGGGGACTCAGCAATCTCATTTCCAAGGGTATCAAGACTATTAAAGCTTAATGGGTGAGGTATGGTTAAGTGGTGAGGCTGCAGCAAGCACTAAGCATTTATTTGAGTGGCTAACTTACGAGTACAAGAATAAAGGGGGATGATTGTCGCATAAACGGACGTGATCTAGTAATGATCACTAAGTGATCCTGAACACCTACTTACGAGTCGAAGATAACCCCACCGTGTTCTCTCTCGGATCAGCAATTCACGAGAAGAGACAGTCACGGTTACGCAAACAGTTGGTGTATTTTATTTGAGTTTACTTCAAGTTTGCTATGACCGGGTGTTAAACAAAGTTTCCAAGTTGCGACATAACCGCGGGCACGGCTTCTCGAAAAGATTTAACCCTGCAGGGGTGCTCCAACTTATCCATCACAAACTAACCACACGCCGCGGGAATAACCTTGACCACGAAACCCGTGATCTCCTTGGCAATTCCGATGGAAAACCTCAACCTCGAGATAGCCCAAAGTATCCTCGGAATTCCGCGCACAAGACATTCGAGAAAGGTAAAACAAATCCAGCAAGGCCGCCCGATGTGTCGACGAACCCGATAGGAGCCACGTATCTCGTTCTCAGGACACAACGGATAAGCGAAGCGTACGGTGGCCTGATAGACATCTCCAGAGTCGCCCCGGGTTGGCCCCGCACAGTGCTCTAGTTTGGACCAATGATACGTCCATTTTGGCATCATGATTTCCTATTGTTATTTACTTTGTTTTGTTGAATAATAATGCTTTGGGGAGTGATTGTAATGCCTTTTCTCTCATAACATGCAAGGTTTACACCAAGAGGGAGAATACCGGCAACAGGAATTCTGGACCTAAGAAAAGCACGTCAGAGATACCTATTCTACACAATTCCAATAAAGCTGAAATTTTAAGGAGAATATTTTTGCATTTCATAAAAAATACTAGAGCAGAAAACAACCGGAGGGGCCCTCCCAGGTGGGCACAACCCACCAAGGCGCGCCAGGCCCCCTGGGCGCGCCCTAATGGGTTGTGGCCCCCTCGGCCCACCTCCGGTGCCCATCTTCTGGTATAATGTCACTCTTGACCTAGAAAAAATCAAAGGAGGACTTTCGGGACGAAGTGCCGCCGCCTCGAGGAGGAACTTGGGCAGGAGCAGTTTTGCCCTTCGGCGGAGCGATTCCGCCGGGGGAACTTCCCTCCCGGAGGGGGAAATCGAAGCTATCGTCATCACCAACACCCCTCTCATCTTTGGGAGGCCAATCTTTGTACCGGAACCTCAGATTGGTACCTGTGCGTGACTAGTAGTGTTGATTACCTTGCGTAGTTGATTACTATATGGTTTATTTGGTGGAAGATTATATGTTCAGATCCATTATGCTATTCAATACTCCTCTGATCTTGAGCATGTTTATTATTTGTGAGTAGTTACCTTTGTTTTGAGGTCACGGGAGAAGTCATGTTGCGAGTAAGCATGTGAATTTGATACGTGTACGATATTTTGATGATATGTATGTTGTGATTCCCTTAGTGGTGTCATGTGAACGTAGACTACATGACACTTCACCATTCATGTGCCTAAGGGAATGCATTGTGGAGTAGTTATTAGATGATGGGTTGCTAGAGTGACAGAAGCTTAAACCGTAGTTTATGCGCTACTTCGTAAGGGGCTGATTTGGATCCACATGTTTAATGCTATGGTTAGACTTTGTCTTAATAATTTTCTCGTAGTTGCGGATGCTTGCGAGGGGGTTAATCATAAGTAGGTTGTTAGTTCAAGTAAGAACAGCACCTTAGCACCGGTCCACCCACATATCAAATTATCAAAGTAGCGAACACGAATCAAACCAACATGATAAAAGTGACTAGACGAAATTCCCGTGTACCCTCAAGAACACTTTTCCTATTACTAGTGATTGTTCTGGCCTGTCCTTTGCCTCAAAAGGATTGGGCTACCTTGCTGTACCTTGTTTACCATTACCGTTACTTGCTTGCTACCAATTATCTTGCTATCAAACTATCCGTTACCTACAATTTCAGTGCTTGCAGAAATTACCTTGCTGAAAACCGCTTATTATTTCCTTCTGCTCCTCATTGGGTTTGACACTCTTACTTATCGAAAGGACTATGATTGATCCCCTATACTTGTGGGTCATCAAGACTCTTTTCTGGTGCTGTTGCTGGGGAGTGAAGCGCTCTTGGTAAGTGGAAATCGATAAGAAAAAACTTATACTACGTGTTGAAATTTATTGCTACTTGGTACTATGGAAAAAAAATCCTTGAGGGGTTTGTTCGGGGTATCTTCACCTCGACCGGCACCACAATTAGTTGCCCCTCAACCTACAACACCTACTGAAAATGTTACTTATGAAATTCCTTCGGGTATGCTAGAACAACTGCTTGCTAAACCTTATGTAGGAGATGGAACTGAACATCCTGATATGCACCTTTTATATGTGAACAAAATTTGTGGATTATTTAAGTTGCAGGTTTACTCAGAGATGAAGTTAAGAAGAAGGTTTTCCCTTTATCTTTGGAGGGAAAAGCATTGACATGGTATATGCTATGTGATGATCTTGGATCGCGGAACTGGAATCGTTTGCAATTGGAATTCCACCAAAAGTTTTATCCCATGCATCTAGTTCATCGTAATCAGAATTATATATATAATTTTTGGCCTCGTGATGGAGAAAGTATCGCTCTAGCTTGGGGGGAGGCTTAAGTCAATTTTATATTCATGCCCCAATCATGACATTCCGAGGGAAGTTATCATTCAGAATTTTTATGCTCGGCTTTCTCATAATGATCAATCCATGCTCGATACTTCTTGTGCTGGTTCTTATATGAAGAAGACTATTGATTTCAAGTGGGATCTCTTGGAAAGAATTAAACGCAACTCTGAAGATTGGGAACTCGACGAAGGTAACGAGTTAGGTATAAATCTTGAATTTGATTGTGTTAAATCTTTTTTGAATACCGATACTTTTCACAAGTTTAGCACTAAATATGGACTTGACTCTGAGATAGTAGCCTCTTTCTGCGAAGCTTTTGCTACTCACATTGACCTCCCTAAGGAGAAGTGGTTTAAATATCATCCCCCTATTAAATAAGAAATTAAAGAACCGGTCATAGCTAAAGAAGAAACTATCTTTTACAATGTTGATCCAGTTGTGCCTACTGCTTATATTGAGAAACCACCTTTCCCTGTTAGGATAAAGGAACATGCTAAGGTATCAACTGTGGTTCGTAAGAGTAATATAAGAGCACCTAAACCCCCTGAGAAAAGTAATGTAGAACCTAGTGTTGCTATGGTTAAAGATCTCTTGGTAGAAAATATTGATGGGCATGTTATCTACTTCTGTGATGAAGCTGCTAGAATTGCTAAACCCGATGAAAAAGATAAACATAGACCCATAGTAGGCTTGCCTGTTGTCTCAGTTAAAATAGGAGATCATTGCTATCCTGGTTTATGTGATTTGGGTGCTAGTGTGAGTGCTATCCCTTTTACTCTATACCAAGAAATTATGGATGAGATAGCACTAGCTGAAATGGAAGACATTGATGTTACTATTAAACTTGCTAATAGGGACACTATTACACCACTTGGGATTGTAAAAGATGTTGAAGTATTATGCGGGAAAGTAAAATACCCTACTAATTTTCTAGTCCTTGGTTCCCCACAAGATGACTTTTGTCCCATTATCTTTGGTAGACCTTTCTTGAGCACCGTCAATACTAAGATAGACTGTGAAAAACAAACTGTCGGTGTCAGTTTTGGTAATGTGTCTCATGAGTTTAATTTTTACAAGTTTAGTAGACAACCTCATGATAAAGTGTTATCTAGTAAGGATGAAATAATTGGTCTTGCTTCTATTGTTATGCCTCCTACTGATCCATTAGAACAATATTTGCTTGACCATTAAAATGATATGCATCTTCGTGAAAGAAATGAAATAGATCAAATTTTCTTCGAACAACAACCTCTCTTGAAACACAATTTGCCTATTGAAACTCTTGGAGGTCCTCCTCCACCTAAAGGTGATCCTGTGTTTGAATTGAAACAATTGCCTGACACTTTGAAGTATGCTTATCTTGATGAGAAAAAGATATATCCTGTTATTATTAGTGCTAACCTTTCAGAACATGAAGAACAAAGATTATTGAAAGATCTAAGGAAGCACCAGGGTGCTATTGGATATACTCTTGATGATCTTAAGGGCATTAGTCCCACTCTATGTCAGCACAAGATTAATATGGAACCAGATGCTAAACCAGTTGTTGATCATCAACGGCGATTGCATACGAAGATGAAAGAAGTGGTAAGAACTGAAATATTAAAGCTTCTGGAAGCAGGTATAATCTATCCCATAGCTGATAGTAGATGGGTAAGTCCCATTCATTGTGTCCCTAAGGAAGGAGCTATTACCGTTGTTCCTAATGATAAGAATGAACTCATTCCACAAAGAATTGTCACTGGCTATAGAATGGTAATTGATTTTAGAAAATTAAATAAAGCTGCTAGGAAAGATCATTACTCTCTACCGTTCATTGATCAAATGCTGGAAAGACTATCTAAGCACACACACTTTTGTTTCCTAGATGGATATTCTGGTTTCTCTCAAATACCTGTGTCACAATCTGATCAAGAGAAAACTACCTTTACTTGCCCTTTTGGAACCTATGCTTATAGAAGTATGCCTTTTGGTTTATGCAATGCACCTGCTACCTTTCAAAGATGTATGACTGCCATATTCTCTGATTTTTGTGAAAAGATTATGGAGGTTTTCATGGATGATTTTTCCGTTTACAGAACTTCTTTTGATGATTGCTTAAGCAACCTTGATCAAGTTTTGCAGAGATGTGAACAAACTAATCTCGTCTTGAATTGGGAGAAGTGCCACTTTATGGTTAATGAAGGCATTGTCTTGGGGCATAAAATATCTGAACGAGGTATTGAGGTGGATAAAGCTAAAGTTGATGCAATTGAGAAAATGCCATGTCCTAAAGATATTAAAGGTATTCGAAGTTTCCTTGGTCATGCTGGTTTTTATAGGAGGTTCATTAAAGACTTCTCTAAAATTTCTAGGCCTCTTACTAATCTTTTGCAAAAGGATATTCCTTTTGTTTTTGATGATGATTGTGTGGAAGCCTTTGAAACACTCAAGAAAGCCTTAACCTCTGCACCTATCGTTTAACCACCTGATTGGAACTTGCCTTTTTAAATTATGTGTGATGCTAGTGACTATGCTGTTGGTGTTGTTCTAGGACAGAGAGTTGATAAGAAATTGAATGTTATCCATTATGCTAGTAAAACTCTAGACAGTGCTCAACGAAACTATGCTACTACTGAAAAAGAATTTTTAGCAGTTGTGTTTGCTTGTGATAAATTTAGATCCTATATTGTTGACTCCAAAGTTATTGTTCACACCGATCATGCTGCTATAAAATACCTTATGGAAAAGAAAGATGCTAAACCTAGACTCATTAGGTGGGTTCTCTTGCTTCCAGAATTTGACTTACACATCGTTGATAGGAAGGGAGCTGAGAACCCCGTATCTGATAACTTGTCTAGGTTAGAAAATATCCTTGATGACCCACTACCTATTGATGATAGTTTCCCTGACGAACAGTTAGCTGCAATAAGTGTTTCACAAAACACACCTTGGTATGCTGATTATGCTAACTACATTGTCGCTAAATATATACCACCTAGCTTCACTTATAAACAAAAGAGAAAACAATTCTATGACTTAAGACATTACTTTTGGGATGACCCACACCTTTATAAAGAAGGAGTAGATGGTATTATTAGACATTGTGTACCTGAGCATGAACAGGAACAAATCCTATGGAAATGTCATTCTGAAGCTTATGGAGGACATCATGCGGGAGATAGAACTGCTCATAAGGTATTACAATCTTGTTTTTATTGGCCTACTCTCTTCAAAGATGCCCGTAAGTTTGACTTGTCTTGTGATGAATGTCAAAGAATTAGTAATATCGGTAAGCGTGAGGAAATGCCTATGAATTATTCACTTGTTGTTGAACCATTTGACGTTTGGGGTTTTGATTATATGGGGCCTTTTCCTTCCTCCAACGGGTACACTCATGTTTTGGTTGCGGTTGATTATGTCACTAAGTGGGTAGAAGCTATTCCAACTAATAGTGCTGATCACCACACCTCCATTAAAATGCTTAAAGAGGTTATCTTCCCGAGGTTTGGAGTCCCTAGATATTTAATGACCGATGGTGGTTCACACTTTATTCATGGTGCTTTCTGTAAGATGCTTGCTAAATATGATGTTAACCATAGAATTGCATCACCCTATCATCCTCAATCTAGTGGTCAAGTTGAACTTAGCAATAGAGAAATAAAATTAATATTACAAAAAACTGTCAATAGGTCTCGTAAGAATTGGTCTAAGAAATTAGATGATGCACTTTGGGCCTATAGAACAGCTTATAAAAATCCTATGGGTATGTCTCCATATAAAATGATATATGGGAAAGCTTGTCATTTGCCTCTAGAATTAGAACACAAAGCATTTTGGGCAATTAAAGAACTTAACTATGATTTCAAACTTGCCGGTGAGAAGAGGTTATTTGATATTAGCTCACTAGATGAATGGAGAACCCAAGCGTATGAAAAAGCCAAGCTATTCAAAGAAAAAGTAAAAAGATGGCATGACAAAAGAATTCAAAAGCGGGAATTCAAAATAGGAGATTATGTTCTTTTGTTCAACTCTCGTTTAAGATTTTTTGCAGGAAAACTTCTGTCAAAATGGGAAGGACCATATATTATCGAAGAGGATTATCGTTCTGGAGCTATCAAGATTAATAACGCCGAAGGTACTAACCCGAAGGTGGTCAATGGACAAAGAATTAAGCATTATATCTCAGGTACGCCTATTAACGTTGAAAGCAATGTTATCCAAACCATGACACCGGAGGAACACATAAAAGAAACCTTTCGGAACACTCCAGAATTCTTAAAAATAGGAGGTACGTGATACGGTAAGTAAATGGACTCAGAAAAATCCGCAAAAATATTTTTTGTCAGTTTTGGAATATTTTAGAATTTTGGAAAGAAATACATAAACCGGAAGGTGATCGAGGTGAGCACGATACACCAGGGCGCGCCAGGCACCCCTGGGCACACCCTGGTGGGTTGTGCCCACCTCAGATGCCTTCCCGACTCTGTTTTCCTTCCATATACTTGTTTCCCAAGAATAAAAATTCTCTGTATATACCCCTGACTGTTTTGACGACCGCATCGCAGAACAATCCTCTGTTCTTGTTTCTTGCTGTTTTCCTATCAGATCTGTCAAGTCGGGCATCATGTCTTCTCCCTCTTCTAACAACGTAGAAGAAGATGCCTGGTTAATGAAGATAGAGTTGAAGAGGGAGGAGCCGGAAGAAGTCAACAAGGAAGAGAAGGGTAAGGAGGCTGTGGTGGATCATCCCCTTGAAGAGGATCAACCCATGCCAGCAAAGGAGGGAGAGGAAGAAGATATCCTTCAACCTTACTATAGTCATCTCACCCCTATTGAAATCGAAGCCTTTAAAGCTTTCGAAGCGGTTCGTGTTCAGAATAAATTTCTCATCTGTGAAAATATTTTGCTAGAAGAGCACATCAATAACCTTAGGAGAGTCATCCGCAAGCTGGAGCATCTTCTGAAACTGATGTGTGACATCATAGCACTTCCACCTTCTTCATCACCACCACCAAAGGAGACTTGAGCACACGGATATGGGCACTCCCCTTGGCTTGAGCCAAGCTTGGGGGAGGTGCCCCGGTATCATATCACCATCACTTTTATTCACCTTTACCTATTTTAGTTCGATCTTTAGTTTCCCTTTGCCTTAGTTGAATAAAAGTTTAGCATGATCTATTTTCGTGTGTTAGTTCCGTGATCTATCTATCTATGTAATCGTGTGAGAGTTATATAATAAAGTTTAGTTTGAGTTTTTGCCTCTCTACTTTCTTGTTGCAATCCAAATAAGGAAAAGAAAAACAAATGAAAAGAATCATAGGCTAATCCTATGGTGAGTAATGACTCACATAATGAAAAGTATAAGTAGTAAAATTTATTGGAAATTGACAAACATAGCATTGGTCAATGATGCAATTCATGAAAGAATTAATAAAGGAAGAGAAGATTCACATGCAAATACACTATCTTGGACATCTTTTATGATTGTGAGCCCCATCAAATATTATATGTCAAAATTGTTGACGTTGGACAAGGAAGACAACGTAATGATTTATGTTTGTTCATATCCACATAGAAGTTATATTGTCATAGATCCTTTAACATGTGGTGCTTGCTCAATATCTTTGCTAGCCAAAAACTCCGCACTAAGTAGAGATACTACTTGTGCATCCAAAAACCCAAACCCAAATTCTTTCTTTGAGTGTCCACCTTACCTACCTATGGATCGAGAAAGATCCTTCAAGTAAGTTGTCATCGGTGCAATAAGGCAATAAAAATTGCTTCTAAAAGTGTTTTGATCAATTAGTGTAAGAGAAAATTGAGCGTTATATGAACTTATGATGGCAAAGTAATAAAAGCGATGGACTGCATAATAAAGGTTGCTATCATAGGGGGCAATATAGCGTGACGTTCTTTTACATTAAGGGATTGGGCATACAAACAAATAAGCGCATGACAACCTCTGCTTCCCTCTGCGTAGGGCCTATCTTTTACTTTTATGTATTTACTTTTATGCAAGAGTCAAAGTATTCTTCCCTATTCCTTTTTACTTTTTATTTTGCAAGCATCATGTGGTGAGGAAAGATCTAGGCACATATATCTAGTTGGATATGGGTGAGCATGAGTTATTATTGTTGACATCACCCTTGAGGTGAGTAAGTTGGGAGGCGAAACTATAAGCCCCTATCTTCCTACGTGTCCGGTTGAAACTTTTTGTTCATGGGTATGCCGTGAGCGTTAGCAATCATTGAATACTAAATGATGGTTGAGTATGTGGACTTGCCAAAAGGCTCCGACATGAGACCCTTCCTGAAAATATGATGAATTGTAGTTGCAAAGTTGACTGAGAACATAGTTTGTTGGTTCCCAATAAGGTTTATGCTTCATACTTCTTTGTTGTGATGAATTGTTACTTGTTCATAAGAAGCTATATGATAAAAATGTATTGAAATAAATTTTATGTTAGAGTTTGTTGCTGCTATGTTAATAAGCATGATGCTTTGCAATATCGGCTTTCTCTTGAGGACAAGCGAGGTCTAAGCTTGGGGGAGTTGATATGTCCATTTTGCATCATTATTTCCTACTATTATTTACTTTGTTTTGTTGAATAATAATGCTTTGGGGAGTGATTCTAAAGCGTTTCTCTCATAATATGCAAGGTTTACACCAAGAGGGAGAATACCGGCAGCTGGAATTCTGGACCTAAGAAAAGCACGTCAGAGATACCTATTCTGCACAACTCCAATGAAGCTGAAATTTTACGGAGAATATTTTTGCATTTAATAAAAAAAACTCTAGCAGAAAACTACCGGAGGGGGCCTCCCAGGTGGGCACAACCCACCAGGGCGCGCCAGGCCCCCCTAGGCACGCCCTGATGGGTTGTGGCCCCCTCGACCCACCTTCGGTGCCCATCTTCTGGTATAAGGTCACTCTTGACCTAGAACAAATCAGAGGAGGACTTTCAGGACGAAGCACCACCGCCTCGAGGCGGAACTTGGGCAGGAGCACTTTTGCCCTCCGGCGGAGCGATTCCGCCGGGGGAACTTCCCTCCCGAAGGGGAAATCGAAGCTATCGTCATCACCAACACCCCTCTTATCTTTGGGAGGCCAATATTCATCAACATCTTCAACAACACCATCTCCTCTCAAACCCTAGTTCATCTCTTGTGTTCAATCTTTGTACCGGAACCTCAGATTGGTACCTGTGGATGACTAGTAGTGTTGATTACCTTGCGTAGTTGATTACTATATGGTTTATTTGGTGGTAGATTATGCTATTAAATACTCCTCTGATCGTGAGCATGTTTATTATTTGTGAGTAGTTACCTTTGTTCTTGAGGTCACGGGAGAAGTCATGTTGGGAGTAATCATGTGAATTTGATATGTGTTCGATATTTTGATGATATGTATGTTGTGATTCCCTTAGTGGTGTCATGTGAACGTCGACTACATTACACTTCACCATTCATGGGCCTAAGGGAATGCATTGTGGAGTAGTTATTAGATGATGGGTTGCTAGAGTGATAGAAGCTTAAACCCTAGTTTATGTGCTACTTCGTAAGGGGTTGATTTGGATCCAAATGTTTAATGCTATGGTTAGACTTTGTCTTAATACTTTTCTCGTAGTCGCGGATGCTTGCGAGGGGGTTAATCATAAGTAGGTTGTTAGTTCAAGTAAGAACAACACCTTAGCACCGGTCCACCCACATATCAAATTATCAAAGTAGCGAACACGAATCAAACCAATATGATAAAAGTGACTAGACGAAATTCCCGTGTACCCTCAAGAACACTTTGCCTATTAGTAGTGATTGTTCAGGCCTGTCCTTTGCCTCAAAAGGATTGGGCTACCTTGCTGCACCTTGTGTACCGTTACCATTACTTGCTTGCTACCAATTATCTTGCTATGAAACTATCCGTTACCTACAATTTTAGTGCTTGCAGAAATTACCTTGCTGAAAACCGCTTATCATTTCCTTCTGCTCCTCGTTGGGTTCGACACTCTTACTTATCGAAAGGACTACGATTGATCCCCTATACTTGTGGGTCATCAACCAACACTCATGAGGAGCACTGGCCCGGGTTGTTGATTAATTATCCACGGGGTCCGAAAAGTCCCTATGCAATTTTATTAGTTATTAGGCAAATGTAGTACCAATGTTGGGCCTTGCCAGAAGAGTTTTATCCCATAACAACCCCGAGCATGTTAGGAGCACTCAATATGGAACATAACACCGGTACACAAGTAACTAGGGCGGCAAAAGTGGAACAAAACACCGAGCAAAAGGCCAAGCCTTCCACCTTTTACCAAGTATACATGTGCATTAAATTAAATAGCAATAATATTGTGATAGCTCAAAAACATCCATGTTGGCACATGGAAACATTGCACCTGCAACTAGCAACGCTATAAGAAGGTATGAGCAAGCGGTAACATATCCAAACAATGGTGTGCTGGGATGTGGAAGGTTAGAGGCTTATTATGGCATTTGGGAGGCTTGACAAACAAGTGGTAGGTAGTGAGACAAGCGATAGAAACGAGACATCTAGCATGGCAATGATAGTAATGATATCCAAGGAAATGATCCTCTTGCCTGAGATCCCGCTTGGAAGAAGAACGAGTCCATGAAGAAGACGAGCCAACGTAGTCGAACGAATCCTCACAATCCGAACGCTTTCGGAACTCTATCGAGAAGAAACAAATCGGAAACAACAATCAACACATGATAAACACCACAACATATGCATGACATGTTACACATCAAATATGATGCATGGCAAATATGATGCATGTTATGCATGACATGGCAAAGCACAACAATCAACTTCTACACATTAAGTGAAGCTCAATATGCAACGAGTTGCATAATGACGAAACTCCACGTTCGAATCATTTAGTTCACTCTCGTTTATTTACATGGAAATTTAAATGTTGTTTAACATGGCAAGAGGTGAAGCATAACTAAACTAGACATCTAGGCATATTAAATGAGGTCAGAAACAACTTATAGCATTCCCGAAATGACCCCACGTGTTAATTTCAAAATTGGTCCAGATCTGAACTAATCATGTTTTATATTTATTAAACAGGGAAATAAAGTGCACAATGCGATTCTAGTTGTCATTCTAGTCGATTTACATATATAGATCATATAAAACGGACCTACGGCCTAAAAGATATGACACACACAACATGCATATGTCATGAATGCCAAATGCATGCAAACGACAACCACAAACATACCAAATCATGGATGCAGCAAGATATTATGAAACTACATGAAATCCTAAGCAAGTTTCATATATGGCATGTTTAAAACGGAGCTACGGTTCAACCACAACAACCAACACAAGTTTTATTTAAAATCTACCAAAACAACAACATAGCATATTGCACACATGAAAACAACAAGCTACAAGATTCTAAAATGCACAAACTAAGCATGGGGCAGTAGCATATAACACACACTTAATTTTATCTTCATATATCATACTGAAAAGAATCATGGATCACATGGTAGGAAGCTCACAACATGGCAATAAAATATAGCAGATTAGGACTTAGTGAAAATAACAGTTTTTAGCAGAGCAGTTTTTCACGAAGGCATATTGGCAGCAATAAAACTATATGCTACAGGGCATATTATGACATGAAAATCTACAGCATGGTAGAGGTCATGATGCACTACAATTCATTCCATTATGCCAACATCAAATTATGCACAGATGTATAGCAAACATCAACACAACATGGCATCATGAAGAAAACAGATTCTCAGACTTAGTCAAAATTAGAGTAGACATGAGCAGCAGTTTTTAACAGATTGACATGTTGGACAGCAGAATTAATTATGATGCTAAACCTATTCATGCAAACTATTGGCACAATATGATAGAGCATTACATGCTTTACAATACATCCCATTGTGGCAACATCAAAAGAGCTATAGATCAATAGCAAACCACATGGCAAGACAGCAACAAAATAACACAGATTTCAGACTTAGAAATATTTGGACCCCTCAAAACAGCTATATTTTTATGGCAAGTTGGCAACAAGAATATAACACCTAAACATTCATTTCTATAGCAACCAAAAATACCAGGGCCTAACACACATGTCCAAGGGCATATCTCATGTTCAAAATTATTTCATATCATGCATGGATTAAATCACACGAAAATAACAAAAGGGCATCATAGCAAAATAACATGCACACAAAAATTGCTCAAATGACAAAACAAATTGCACAGATGAATTCTATGGATTTTTCTACCCCAAAATCATATATAATATGTGGGTTTTTATATTAAAACAAATGACACAACATTTATGCAGTATTAGGGCATAAACCGTTATAGCAAGTCATTTATGCAAATTAAATGCAAACATCACATCAAACATTTTTATCATCCAGGAAAATACGATATAATTAATCTACACATTTTACATCTAGGACATGTTTAATTCTGATGCACGGTTATTTAATTACGCGCAATGCAAAATCATGACATTTATGCAAATTAACAGAAAATGGCATGTTAAACATTTTTAGCATGGTTGAAAGTGGCATATTGCAAATCTACACGAAATTCTACACGTTTTACATATATAAAATATTTTCATCGGATGCACGGTTAATTAAATATTGGCATTTTAAAATAGGGCCTTTTTTCTAAATTATGACTTGCCATGGACAATTTGTTAAATTTGTTTAAGGGAAAAAACGCACGGGCCGAATTAGTGAGAGCGAGATAGCTTTAACGTGAACATGGCGAGGCATAGGGGCGATGCTCACCTTGCAGGCCTTGGGCCTGGCTCGGTGTAGTGGCCCACGGGCAGCCAGAGGCGAACTGGGCCTGGGAGAGGCCGACCCACGTGGCGGAGCGAGCGGTCAATGGGCGAGCGGATCGGGCGCTCGTCCTCCCGTGCTCCTGCGCAAGCAGAGGCATGGTGGCTGCATGGCAACATGGGCAGGGAGGCAGGGAACCGGGTGAGGTCGCCGGCGTGGTCCCGGATCTGGGGCGGCGGTTGCTGGCAGCGCGTCGGAGGGGCGAGGAGCTGCGGGCGGCGGACCTCCGCGGCGGCGCGAGCTCGGGCCTCCGGGCGGATGGCGGTCTGGCTGCCGGCGCGACGACGCCTCGAGCGTGGGGCGATGCGGGGACCTCCGGCGAGGCCCTGGTGCGCGTGGGCAGGGCGGCAAGGGGGTCTGCGGGGCGACGTGGCTGAGTCTGGTTGGCCGAGGGCGCAACTGGCGGCGACGCTAGCCAATCCGATGGCGCCAAGTGGCAACGACGGGGGTTGTCGGTGCTGAAAACGAGGTGGGCGGCGGTTGAGAGGTGGAAGGAAGCTGGCTGCATGGAATTTGAGGTGGGGGGCTAGGGTTAGGCCCAAAAATGGACTAGGGGGTTCCTTATATAGCAGGGAGGCCTAGGGATGGGGGATTTCATCCGTTTTCGGACCTTCGGATCTCGATCCGACGGTCCAGAAGCAGAGGGGGGCTAGCTGGGCTAGGTGGGCTATGTAGAGTGGGTTAGGCTGAGATGAGAGGGAATGTGGCCCGACGACAAAGTTTTAAACCACGAAAACGACGGACGATTAAACCGATACGGTGCCACTACGGTCGACCGTTCGGGTATCAAACGACCTCCGATTGCGACGAAATTTGGTAGGCGGTCTACCTACAATATAACAAGACCGCATGCCAACTTTCGACCCAATCCGAGAATATTTTTCGTGCGCTTTTAAAAGCATTTTTTAAACGATGTCGCGGGTGCATGTGTGTGTGGTTGGACTCGAAACGGTCGACGACACGAACGGAGAGAACCGGCGACTACGAACGGATGCAAGTTTTCAAAAATGAGTGACGATGCTATGTAGATGATGTGAATGATGCAATGATGAATGCGACAACCAAGCGAATCACACGACGACAATGGAATAAAAGGGGAATCTTCTCGGGCGTCGGTCTCAGGCTGTTACAACTCTCTTCAACTTACAAGAGATCTCGACCCGAGATCTTAGGATGAGAAGGGAAAGAGAAAGAGAAGAGGTAAATTAAGTTGCTTCTTTGACAAACGAGTGGAAACAACAAAACTTAAAGGTTGCTAAGAGAAGAAGAAAGATATGAGGAACCAGCAAGAATTCACTAGCAATTTGGGCAGCACTTTGGTAGGAAAGAGAAGAAAACTTGATAAGAAGCAATGAACTTGAAAAGAGAACACAACACTCCGGTTAAGAATAAGCAAGAAGAGAACATGATCTTGACAAAACAAGATTATAATTCGAAGATAGCAACATCAGAACACCTCCGGAACAAAAGAATAGAAGCTAGATGTTTAGAGAGAGGAGAATGGAGAAGAAAATGAGAACTTCTACCACAATTGAATTGAGAAGCATCATTACAACGGAGGATTGAATGGAGTTGTTGGAAAAACAACAACGAAAAGAATAAGCTTGTTGTGGGCTTACGAAAAACATCTCGAAAGTATGAGGTGGCAACCAGCCACTAACGGAAACAAAGATTGCTTGCGAGCATCAAGATATGCAAAACTTCTTTCACCAAGAAGATACATTGAGAACCTGGATCCTTGATAAGCACCATGGTAGCAACAAATGCTTTAGGTGAAATCCAATCCAAGATAGCTCCAATGAGGAAGATGATGGGTTTACATATCTCATTCTTGTCAACTGCTCTTCGAGACTCCTCATGAATCAAGAATGCTATAACACCACCTCAAAGATAAGGGAGAATGAATTGCACTTTGAAATGCAAGATAAGTAATACTTGAGGTCCTCCAACAAGAATCTTGAAGAACACCTTGAGAATGAAAGAAATTTTGATGAACCACCATGTAGAGCCTCCATCAAGAACTCTGGATAGAAAATGATAATAGAAAACAAATGAAGGATGAAAAGAACAAGCGTTGAAGCCTTGCAAAGATTAATATGGAACTTTGTGAAGAGATACTTGACAAAACTTGGAACTCCGGAAAAGAAAAGACAAACAACTTAGAATTGAGAATTTGATAAGCTGAACAACTCCGAAAGAAGGATTGAAATCATCTCAAGGAAACAAGAATAATAATTATGTTATGCTTATCCTTCATCAATTTAAATTGATGACAAGCAATGGATTTAGCATAACACTTATTCTTCTGGAAAAGATTGAATAGGGAGAAAACAAGCTTGAAGAAGTCTTGAACGAAACACCGGTACGAATTTGAAATGAATGATGATACTTCGAATGAATGGAAACCATGAGAACAAAGAGAGCACGATCCACCTAACAGAAAACTTGAACAAAGCGCCGGAATACTTGAGATACGAACGAAGGGACAACGATTTAGAAGAATTTGAGAACGAAAGCTGAAAGTTGAGAACGAAGAAATCTTCTGAAATGATGGCCTTCGGAGGATCGAGAAATGAAAACAACATTCAAATGCTCCAGATAGATATGAAAGGAATTACTCATGATCAAAAACAATTTAAGAGGATAGCACAAAGCTGAAACCATGAATCTTCGAGAAAGGAACAAGATTTAAGAGAAACACTCCTTCGATCTTCAAAGCTGAGAAAGACAATGATGAACACCACCATGGATTACTGAGATACTCTGGAATGATGAAGGAAGAAATGTTGAGCCGACAATGAAAATGATTTAGAAGCGATCTTCGAGAAGGAATATGACTGATGGAATTTATTCTTACGTCACATTTGAAAAGAACTTGAGGTCTCCGGAAAAGATTATAAGAGCCAGGTAAGATCCCGGGGAAAACCTGTGGGTTATGGGCCCACTGAAGGAAACACTGTTGAAATGATTGCTTAGAAGGATATTGCACCGGTACAAATGAAAACTTGATGAGGTGAGAACCTTAAAACAATTGAAAGGATCTTGAATGAAATCACGAAACTTCTGAGATATCTTCAACACTCCGGATAGAATAGAGAGATACGAATAAACAAGAGAGGCTTGGATAAGAACTTCCATCATGGGAGAGCATTTAGAGAATGAAAAGGATAAGATGAGCACCGAAAGCTTGAATTGAATCCATCGGAAAAGAAAACAAAGATGGCGACTAAGAAATGATGAACTTGAGCACTTGAGCATCTTTACATGAACCACCGGATCAACATCGAAGAAAAGATAGCGGAAGCATCAGATGAATAGATAAGTTACTTGGATGATAATAACTCTTTGAAAGAAAAGGGCGGGAGTGTGGGAAAAAACAAACACAACTTACATAGATGAAAAGAACTCCGGAAAAAAACATGAGGATTGATCTTGCAAATCTTGAAGAGGAGCACTCCGATTGGAAATAATTGACATGACAATTTGATTGAGAAAAATGATTCGCACCCCCATAGAAATACGAGAACACCACTTAGAAAAGATATGAAATCACCACTTGACATTGAAGCAACTCGAATTACCATACTCCAATAAAACAAAAGGTGAGGCTTGAGGATTAAGCCGGAAGCAAGTACATAACCCACCATGCATTTGTTGGGAGGATAATCCTAGGTAACTACTTGAATTCCCACCTAAGAACTTCCGAAATCTTTCTGGTTATGCAATCTGGTCCAACGGATACACGGATAAATTACTAAATAAATCACTCAACTCCTAGCAATAATACTACCCACCGTGTATCACATCCGTCAACACAAAACCAGATAAACCTCGGAAATCCATCTACCTCAGACCCTCGTAATCACAATGATACTAAACATGGCAGTACATGTGATCCCGCTCCCCAATACTGGGTGCCGCCACACTCTTCGCACCACGAATAGTATTGAAGCAATTTCGAACATCCGCGTCCTGAGATACTAAGGAAACTGAACGATAGCGATGTGTCAAGAACCCCTTGGAGCTCAACTCCTCGGGTCCAATCCATACGTACGGGAGGCACCAAGAACAAAGTTCTGGTCACATCGACATCATAGAGGTTCCAAATTACCCGCGTGATCCTAAAAAAATTGAGTGAGAAGAGGGTAAAATTAAAATTCCTAAGTCGTAATTCCTCACCAGAACATAGAAGAGGAGTAAAAAGAATCCTACTCTCCGATATATAACTAGACTCAAAATAGTTTTACTAGACTCGACTCAGCCAACTTCGAACAATCAAGGGGACTCCTAGGTCGGTACAGGCTCTGATACCAACTTGTAACGCCCAAGATGCGATCCTATCGTTATTTTGGCACGAGGGCCTCGACAGGGATGGAAGCGCATCTTGTCGTTTCGCAAGAATGGATATCATTACAAGTACATGTAAAGAAGAGATGAGTATATGGAATTGACATACACTCGCCACAAGCTAAATCAAGATCACATCAATGCAACAACATATACAATCATCATACAGAAGAGCAGGGTCCGACTACGGACGAAATCAAACGACAAAATGACATCCATCCTTGCTATCCCAGGCTGCCGGCCTGGAACCCATCCTACATCGATGAAGAAGAAGAAGAAGAACTCCAAATCAAACAAGCATCACGCTCACGTCAAATCATCGCATTACCTCTACCTGCAACTGTTGTTGTAGTAATCTGTGAGCCACGGGGACTCAGCAATCTCATTTCCAAGGGTATCAAGACTATTAAAGCTTAATGGGTGAGGTATGGTTAACTGGTGAGGCTGCAACAAGCACTAAGCATTTATTTGAGTAGCTAACTTACGAGTACAAGAATAAAGGGGGATGTTTGTCGCATAAACGGACATGATCTAGTAATGATCACTAAGTGATCTAGTAATGATCACTAAGTGATCCGGAACACCTACTTACGAGTCAAACATAACCCCACCGTGTTCTCTCTCAGATCAGCAATTCACGAGAAGAGACAGTCACGGTTACGCACACAGTTGGTGTATTTTATTTGAGTTTACTTCAAGTTTTCAATGACCGGGTGTTAAACAAAGTTTCCAAGTTGCCACGTAACCGCGGGCACGGCTTCTCGAAAAGATTTAACCCTGCAGGGGTGCTCCAACTCATCCATCACAAACTAACCACACACCGCGGGAATAACCTTGACAACGAAACCCGTGATCTCCTTGGAAATTCCGTTGGAAAACCTCAACCTCGAGATAGCCCAAAGTATCCTCGGAATTCCGCGCACAAGACGTTCGAGAAAGGTAAAACAAATCCAGCAAGGCCGCCCGATGTGTCGGCGAACCCGATAGGAGCCGCGTATCTCGTTCTCAGGACACGACGGATAAGCGAAGCATACGGTGGCCTGATAGACATCTCCCGAGTTGCCCCGGGTTGGCCCCGCACGATGCTCTAGTTTGGACCAACACTCATGAGGAGCACTGGCCCGGGTTGTTGATTAATTATCCACGGGGTCCGGAAAGTCCCTATGCAATTTTATTAGTTATTAGGCAAATGTAGTACCAATGTTGGGCCTTGCTAGAAGAGTTTTATCCCAAAACGAAAGTCAAGGGGGTCCCCATAACAACCCCGAGCATGTTAGGAGCGCTCAATATGGAACATAACACCGGTACCCAAGTAACTAGGGCGGAAAAAGTGGAACAAAACACCGAGCAAAAGGCCAAGCCTTCCACCTTTTACCAAGTATATATGTCACTACTGCAGGATGCTGCTAACGCGACACATGAATCAGAGACCCTTCGACGAAACTGTTTGCGATCCATCAATCACAAACAGTATAGTTCAAGCTCCGCCGCCAATGACTAAAACCATGCGCGATGAAGAACGAGCAAATACGGTCCAAAAAATAGTTGCGTGTGTGATGCGTTGCATACAGTTTGTTCTTATGAACTGTTTGTGATTATGGAAGATAACAGAAATGGTTAACAAACTATATACATGTGCGTAGTGTGGCATACAGTTCACTCGGACAAACTGTTTGCGCTGATCCAACAGAACACAAACGAATTAGCCTAAGAAGGCGTGTGTGATTCCCGGCAAACAGTTCATTCATCAGAATTGTGCGGGAAGACCAATAATAACCCAAACGATTCATCCTGAGAAACGTGTGTGTTGTGGGTACCTGGCAAACTGTTCATCCATCAGACCTGTGTGGGAAGACCAGCAATAACCCAAACGATTCATCCTAACAACCTATGTGTGTTGTGGACACACGATTGCTGCCAATAATTGTATGAGATGTGATTTTCTCTGTTTGCACAACATCTATATGCTCTGTCTACAGAACACCAACATTATTGTTGCATAACCAACTTGAACATACAGTTACGTAAGTGACTACACAACACATGTACATTCCTCAATATAAATTTACAAGAAGTAGACGATCACCAAATCATACTGTTCTTCTGATGACGGTTGCCAACACTGCTCTGCTTGTGGCTATCCCTCGTCATCTGCAGGAAGGAGGCACTTCCTCATGTCAATGATCCTCCTGTACATCTCGTAGCTGGTGTACGCGTCCTTGGCCGCGTACTTGATGTGTTCTTCATCCAGTTCGTTCACCCAGGCCGTGTGCCAGGCAGTCTTGTCCTTGTGGCAATCAGCCTTCATGTCTCTGTAGTAGGGGTCGATGATGGCCGCGGCAAGGTCAACCAGGGAGTCCTTCTGCTTCTTCTTCTCGCCGCCCCAGACCCTGTACTGACCTTGGATGTTGACAAGCTTCTGGCAGGACAAGCCCGAAGTCTTGAGCACCTTTAGATCGTTGGTGGTGTCCACCATTGCGAACCTGTAGTCGGGGCTGTTGACAAACCTGGCGAAACGCTCGCAAGGCCTTATGGCCAGGCAGTAGTGCTAGACGAGCACGTGATGGCGCACGCACAACTGGGCGACAGCAACCTTCTGATCATGCCCGGCACGACCGCCGGTGTACTCGAGGTTGAAGCCGACCACTTTGTACTTGTCATCCTCAGCAAGCAGCTCCTCCAACGTGTTAATGGAGTTCACCACCACGACCGGGTCATTGGTGAACACCACCGAGAGGTCCGTCTTCCTGATGTGTGTGTCCACTTTGACAATTTTGGCGAACTGCCGCTCGGCGCCAGCAGCCGCCATTGGATCCGCACGGGAAGGTTGAAGCAATGAAGAGATGTGCATCCTCTCTGTATTATTTTCCATCGTGGGTGTGCTCCTTGGGTTGTGTGGCACGATCCGAATGTGGAATAGATGAAGGTAAATGGACGCATCAACCGTATGGCAGTTTCTGCAGTGCTTAACTGCATGGTGGCACCTGGAGCGGTGCAACCGCTTGCATATGGCTCCCCGAACGTGCCTGATAGTTCGTGCGTGGACGCCGGCAGAGCGGGCGCGCACGGACGCGAGCACAGCGGGCCGAGGCCGCATCAACCGCCTCATGCGTACATTCATTCGTGACGGTGCGTACAGAACGACCGTTTGCTTTGTAATAAAACGCAAACAGTTTTTTATTATTAACCGTCTGCGTACTTGTCATTTCTCCCACCTCTGTCCTGTCTTGTCACCGCGTTGCCGCACGAGGATTCCAGTGCACGCTTCGGGAGCGCACAACATTTCTTTTGGGCTTCCCGTTCCCGCACAACCGCGCTGGAACGCGCGCAAGCTTCCAGTTCCCGCGCAACCGTGCTCGAACGCGCGCAAGCTTCCAGTTCCCGCGCAGGAACGCGCGCAAGCTTCCCGCCCGGCTCGCCTTGGCCGCCTGCTTTATAAACCATCATGGCCGGCCTCTCCACATCACATTCATCCCCTCCCTGCCCGTAGCTTCCCAAGTTTGCTTCTCCCCCAATCGCCAATGCCACCTGTCCGTCGTCGTCGCTCCGCCACTCCGCGAGAGGGCAGCTCTAGCTGGGAGGCTGCACCACGTCGGCGGCGCAGTACCCGTAAGCGTGAAGTGCGTGTGGCGTCCTTGTTGGCTGTGCGCATGGCACTGATACATCTCCAACGTATCTACTTTTCCAAACTCTTTTGCCCTTGTTTTGGACTCTAATTTACATGATTTGAATGGAACTAACCCGGACTGACGCTGTTTTCAGCAGAATTGCCTTGGTGTTATTTTTGTGCAGAAATAAAAGTTCTCGGATTGACCTGAAAATTTACGGAGAATATTTTTGGAATTAATAAAAAATACTGGCAAAAGAATCAACCAGATAGGGGCCACCACCTGGTCACAAGCCAGGGGGGCACCCCCCTAGGACGCGCCCCCTGTCTTGTGGGGCCCCTGAAGCTCCTCCGACCTCGTTTCCACTTCTATATATTCCTATTCGTGGAGGAAAAAATCAAGGAGAAGAGTTCATCGCGTTTTACGATATGGAGCCGCCGCCACCTCCTGTTCTTCCTCGGGAGGGCAGATCTGGAGTCTGATTTGGGCTCCGGAGAGGGGAAATCGACGCCGTCGTCATCACCAACCATCCTTCATCACCAATTTCATGATGCTCTCCGCCGTTCATGAGTAATTCCATCGTAGGCTTGCTGGACGGTGATGGGTTGGATGAGATTTACCATGTAATTGAGTTAGTTTTGTTAGGGTTTGATCCCTAGTATCCACTATGTTCTGAGATTGATGTTGCTATGACTTTGCTATGCTTAATGCTTGTCACTAGGGCCCGAGTGCCATGATTTCAGATCTGAACCTATTATGTTTTCATGAATTTATCTGTGTTCTTGATCTTATCTTGCAAGTTGTAGACACCTATTACGAGTTATGATCCGCATCCCCCAGGGTGACAATAACTGGGATTCTTTCCGGTGATTACCGTAGTTTGAGGAGTTCACGTATTCACTAAGTGCTAATGCTTTGGTCCGGTTCTCTATTAAAAGGAGGCCTTAATATCCCTTAGTTTCCATTAGGACCCCGCTGCCACGGGAGGGTAGGACAAAAGGTGTCATGCAAGTTCTTTTCCATAAGCACGTATGACTATATATGGAATACATGCCAACATTACATTGATGAATTGGAGCTAGTTCTGTATCACCCTATGTTATAACCGTTGCATGATGAATGCCATCCGACATAATTATCCATCACTGATCCATTGCCTACGAGCTTTTCACATATTGATCTTTGCTAAGTTACTTTTCCGTTGCTACTGTTACAATCACTACAAAACTGCTACTGTCACTTTGCCATCGTTACCGTTACTTCCATACTACTTCGCTACTAAATACCTTGCTGCAGATATTAAGTCTTTCAGGTGTGGTTGAATTGACAACTCAGCTGCTAATACTCGAGAATATTCTTTGGCTCCCCTTGTGTCAAATCAATAAATTTGGGTTGAATACTCTACCCTCGAAAACTATTGCGATCCCCTATACTTGTGGGTTATCAAGACCTTTTTCTGGCACCGTTGCCGGGGAGCATAGCTCTATTCTCTGAGTCACTTGGGATCTATATCTGTTGATCACTATGAAGAATCTGAAAGATGCTAAAATCAAGATCTACCCCTCAACTATGAGGACAGGTAAGGAACTGCCATCTAGCTCTGCACTGGATGCACCTTCTGTTATGAGTAAGCTTGCGACACCACCTGCTAGTAATTCTGATATGTCGCAAGTAATTGATGATGCCACTTCTGCTATGAAAGATGCTTATGATGATACTTTGCTTGATACTACTGTGCCACTGGGTGAATTTCTTGATGAACATATTGCTAGAGTCAATGCTGAAACTGATGATATCTCTGAATCTGATGAAATTATTGAAACTGAACACTATGAGACACCTGCTAGACCTAGCTCTCCTAGATATGAATTGCCTGATATACCTGAGGGTTATGTTATGGAAGGAGAGGTAGCTAGGGACTTTCTTGCTTGTAAAGATAGAGATGATCTTAAAAAATTGTTATGCAAGTGGAAAGAAAAATCTTTGAATGCTAGAATGCAATATGATCCTAAGTTTGCTACCTCACCTATCTTTGTTACTGATAAGGATTATGAATTCTCTGTCGATCCTGAGTTAATTACTTAGGTTGAATCTGATCCTTTCCATGGTTATGAGTCTGAAACTGTTGTGGCACATCTTACTAAATTGAATGATATAGCCACCCTATTTACTCATGAGGAAAAAATTCGTTAGTACTATATTCTTAAGTTGTTTCCTTTCTCATTAAAGGGTGATGCTAAGATATGGTTTAATTCTCTTGCTCCTGGTTGTGTGCGTAGTCCCCAGGATATGATATATTACTTCTCTGAAAAATATTTCCCTGCCCATAAGAAACAAGCTGCCTTGCAAGAAATATTTAATTTTGTGCAAATTGAAGAAGAGAGTCTCCCACAAGCTTGGGGGAGGCTTCTCCAATTACTTAATGCTTTGCCTGATCATCCTCTCAAGAAAAACGAAATACTTGATATCTTTTATAATGGACTAACCGATGCTTCTAGGGACCACCTAGATAGTTGTGCTGGTTGTATTTTCAGGGAACAAATTGTTGAACAAGCTGAACTCCTATTGAACAATATATTGAGCAATGACAATGATTGGACTATTCCCGAACCACCTCCAAAGCCAACTCCGAAGAAAAGAGGTATTCTATTTCTCAGTCCTGAAGATATGCAAGAGGCAAAGAAATCTATGAAGGAAAAAGGTATTAAAGCTGAAGATGTTAAGAATTTACCACCTATTGAAGAAATACATGGTCTTGATAACCCGACACAGGTAGTAGAGGTAAATTCTCTCCGTAGATTTGATGAAGGTGATATTCCTTATAATAAGTCTACTAGTCAATGCTTGGATGAATTTGATACCTTTATTGTCAAGCAAGAAAATTTCAATGCTTATGTTAGTAGACAATTGAAACATAATGCTTACATGCTTGATCGCTTAGGTGATTATATGAGTAGAACTATCAATGATCTTAAGCTTATTAGTAAACTTGCTTCAATGGTAACTACTCAAGTTGAACAAGTACTTAAGGCACAAAATGATCTGCTTAATGAGATGAATGGTAAGAACAATAATCATTCTGTTAAAGTTGTGACTAGAGGCGGTAGAATGACTCAGGAACCTTTGTATCCTGAGGGCCATCCTAAGAGAATTGAGCAAGATTCTCAAAGAATTAATTCTGATGCACCTAATCGTCCTAGTAATAAAAGGAAAAAGAATGACGATAGGACTTTGCATGCTGCTAGTGAACCTGTTATAGATACACATGAAAACCCAAATGATATTTCTATTTCCGATGCTGAGACACAATCTGGTAATGAACATGAGCCTAGTGATAATATTAATGATGATGTTCCTGTTGATGCTCAACCTAGTAATGATAATGATGTGGAGATTGAACCTGCTGTTGATCTTGATAACCCACAACCTAAGAATAAAAGATATGATAAAAGAGACTTTGTTGCTAGGAAGCATGGTAAAGAAAGAGAACCATGGGTTCAGAAACCCATGCCCTTTCCTCATAAGCCATCCAAGAAAAAGGATGACGGGGATTTTGAGCGCTTTGTTGAAATGCTTAGACCTGTCTTTTTGCGTATGCGCTTGACTGATATTCTGAAAATGTCTCCTTATGCTAAGTATATGAAAGATATTGTGACAAATAAAAGAAAGATACCGAAAGCTGAGATTTCCACCATGCTTGCTAATTATACTTTTAAGGGTGGAATACCAAAGAAACTAGGACACCCCGGAGTACCTACTATACCATGCTCTATTAAAGGAAATTATGTTAAAACTGCTTTATGTGATCTTGGAGCTGGTGTTAGTGTTATGCCTTTCTCTTTATATCGTAGACTTGATTTGAATAAGTTGACACCTACTGAAATCTCTCTGCAAATGGCTGATAAATGAACTACTTTACCCATCGGTATTTGCGAGGATGTGCCTGTCGTAGTTGCCAATGTTACTATTCTAACGAACTTTGTTATTCTTGATATTCCCGAGGACGACAGTATGTCGATCATCCTTGGTAGACCCTTTTTGAGCACTGCAGGGGCTGTTATTGATTGCAACAAGGGCAATGTCACTTTTCATGTTAATGGTAATGAGCATACGGTACACTTTCCGAAGAAACAACCTCAAGTTGATAGTATCTACTCCATTGAAAAAATTCCAACGATTATTATTGGAGGTTTTGAATTCCCTCTCCCTACTGCCAAAAAGAAATATGATATACTTATTGTTGGGGATGTGCATATCCCCATTGAGGTAACCTAGTGTCATTCGAAAATTCTCCGGTTCCGTGTCATTCGAAAAAAGTTTGTCAATAAGACTTGATCAACCTTATTGATGGATTCTTTTTTATGAGCATGAGATGGATGAATTTAGGAGGCACAACCTTCTGTACCCAACTTTTACTTTCTGTTATTTAGTTTAAATAGAGTAAAAATGCTATTATTTTTCTGTTTTCTGTTTTATCCGTGCAATAGAAAAATGACCTGAAAATAAAAGTCCTCAGAATACCCTGAAAATGTAGTATGATTTTTTCTGGAATATTTTAGAATTTTTGGCACTGAGAACACATCAGGGGACTGCACCAGTGGGCCACAAGCCTGCAGGGCACGCCCACCCCCCTGGGCGCGCCCCCTGGCTTGTGGGTCCCACGTGGGGCCCCCTCACTTATTCCAGCCACCATCCACTTCGTCTTCCTCTAGAAAAAACCCCACCATTGCTCAAACCCGTGTTCTAGTTCATTTTGCTGCCATTTTTTATCTCCTTGCTCAAAGCTCCATTTGCAAAACTGTTTTGGGGGATTGATCTTCGGTATGTGACTCCTCCAATGGTCCAATTAGTTTTTGTTCTAGTGCTTTATATATTGCAAATTTTTGCTGCTGTGGTGACCTTGTTCTTGAGCTTGCATGTCAAATTTGTATGGTCCCAAGTAGTTTTGATGCATGATATAGCCTCTAGGCACTTGTGGGAGTAGTTGCTATGAGTTTTGTTGAGTTTCATTCACCTTTACTTTGAGTCACTAAAAATTTCAGAATTTTTTTAGAAAAAAATGATGAGGAGATTGTTAAGAGGCTCTTCAAGCCGGGGCTCTAGAGAAGATGAAAATGAGGTGAAGAAGAAGAAGCCCAAATACAATCTTCCTCGCGCCGCGGAGGTTCGGCCATGTGAATGGCCAAGTGATGCATTCTTGAGAGCGGCCGGAATTTATGAAGATTTCTATTATTTGGCAGAGAACGCAGGCATCACCGACTTCCTCAACGATAAGTGTGACCAATACCTCTTGCTCACTAATACCTTTGTGCAAAACTTTCACTTTCATTATAGGGAAGACCCTCCTACGGTAGAATTTCACTTATATGACGTGCCTAAGAAAATGTCACTTTACGATTTTTGCAATGTTTGCAAAATACCTTTTGATGGCAGCATCAGTGAGCCATGTCCTAGAGACATGGAGGACTTTATTGCCGCAATCACTGTGGGGGAACAGAGAGGTGTGTCAAAGGCAAGAGCGGCTAGTTTACATTTTCCTGTTCTACGCTATTATTCATTATTCGCGGGGAGATGTTTAGTTGGTCGTGGGGAGAGTGGAAGCCTTAGTGCACTTGACCTCGCTATTTTGCGCCACGCTTTACTTGCTGATAGAACTTTTAGTCTGGGCGCTATAGTGGCCCAACGGTTGAACTTAAACCGTTTGAAGGGCCCCATATTCGGAGGTATCTACGCATCTTGTCTAGCCAAACACTTTGAAATACCCGTTAGGCTTGATGAGAAGATGAAATGTTACAACCTACGAGATATTTAGACTATGATAGTATGGTAGCACATGATTTTATTAGAAAGGATAAAGATAGAAGGCTGCTTTACAACCTAGTATTTAGTCAGGGTACTTGTGAGATTATTACTCTGCCTACTTCTTCTTTGTTCGATATTCATTCAGGCAGGTACACTATTATGCCCGAGGACATCTACAGATATTGGGGTCTGTCGCAACCCCCAGCACCTGGGTCGGTACCAGCCCTTGATCCGTATCGGGATCCAGTTTTTCAGTGGGAGCCACAGGAGCTCGCCAACCAGTGGAACCCTCAGTATCCTCCGGAGTATCCAGGAGATAGTCACTTCCAGCCATGGCCCTAGACCAACTTAGGCCAAAAGCCTAAGCTTGGGGGAGTACGTATTTCTCACCGACATTACATTCATGTTCACACATTCATTCCAGTTGTCGGTGTTCATACTTTTTCATTGTATCATCCATGGTATTTTATTTCTCCTTTCCGTTTTCTTCTTGTGTGCTTGATTAAACTTGAGAAAAATCCAAAAAAAATTAGTTCTAGCTTTACCTTTTAGTTTGTTTAGTTGTTTCATTAAAATAAAACCCAAAAAGATTTCCCATTCTTCTTTTGCTTGTTGGGAGCTTTCCCGTGTAAATAGTTTTTCTCGTTCTTATTTCGAATTTTCTTTTCTTTGGGTCGTAAGGAGAAGGCCACGATGAAAATGTTGAGTGGCTCTCATATGCATCATTGTTTATCTTACAGAGAGCCCATATTACCTTGCCTTCTCCTTTGAGTTATCGTTTGCAGATTCCAGCTTAGTCCAATGCACGTGCACTCTTATTATTATTCACACCGTTCGGTCGTGCAAGTGAAAGGCAATAATGACGATATATGATGAAATGATTGAGATGAAGAAAGCTGGTATGAACCTATATGAGTCCACCATATCTACCTATATGCGGTATTTACCTGCCGTTCCTAGTAAATTTGCACGTGCCATACTCTAAACCTTCAAATAATATTCCGTTTTGTATGCCCAAATCGCTCATGTAGTGACTAGGGGCTGTCAGTGTCTTCCATGCTAGGTGGGTTATTCTCACGATATGTGTTGATTCACTATCATTCACGAGAAAGTGGCTGGTATTCGGGATGCCCAGTTCCATGCTCAAAAATAAATCAAAATATAATAAAACAAAACTCCCCCAGGATTGTGTTTGTATGGACGGTACCGAAATCTCTTGGTTGTTATGTTGGCAATGAAAGCATACCGCTCAAAATCATTATTCATCCCTGTTTTAAAAGCTCGAGCTCTGGCACCTCTGCAAATCAATGCTTCCCTCTGCGAAGGGCCTATCTATTTTACTTTACTGTTGAGTCATCATCCTCTTATAAAAAGGCACCAGTTAGAGAGCACCACCGTCATTTGTATGCTTTGTAATTAATTGATAACGAGTATGATTGTGACTAGATCTCTTTTACCATGAATTACAATGTTTAGTCAGTCCTTGTTCTTTAGAGGTGCTCTGCATTTATGTTTTGCAGTCTCAGAAAGGGCTAGCGAGATACCATTATGTCATATTGTATCATGATTGTTTTGATAAAATTGTTGTCATCCGAGACTTATTATTATTGCTCGCTAGTTGGTTATACCATTGATATGAGTAAATGTGAGACCTAAATGTTATTGTGAATATGGTTAGTCTATAATCTTTGCTGAAAATCTGAACATCAGTTAGACATATTTACAACAGCAAGATCAAACAGAGTTTGTAAAAGTTTTTCTTTATCACTTTCAGTTTGTCAACTGAATTGCTTGAGGACAAGCAATGGGTTAAGCTTGGGGGAGTTGATACGTCTCCAACGTATCTACTTTTCCAAACTCTTTTGCCCTTGTTTTGGACTCTAATTTGCATGATTTGAATGGAACTAACTCGGACTGACGTTGTTTTCAGCAGAATTGCCTTGGTGTTATTTTTGAGCAGAAATAAAAGTTCTCGGATTGACCTGAAAATTTACGGAGAATATTTTTGGAATTAATAAAAAATACTGGCGAAAGAATCAACCGGAGAGGGGCCACCACCTGGTCACAAGCCAGGGGCGCGCCCCCCCCCAGGGCGCGCCCCCTGTCTTGTGGGGCCCCTGAAGCTCCTCCGACCTCGTTTCCACTTCTATATATTCCAATTCGAGGAGGAAAAAATCAAGGAGAAGAGTTCATCGCGTTTTACGATACGGAGCCGCCGCCACCTCCTGTTCTTCCTCGGGAGGGCAGATCTAGAGTCTGATTTGGGCTCCGGAGAGGGGAAATCGACGCTGTCGTCATCACCAACCATCCTTCATCACCAATTTCATGATGCTCTCCGCCGTTCATGAGTAATTCCATCGTAGGCTTGTTGGACGGTGATGGGTTGGATGAGATTTACCATGTAATCGAGTTAGTTTTGTTAGGGTTTGATCCCTAGTATCCACTATGTTCTGAGATTGATGTTGCTATGACTTTGCTATGCTTAATGCTTGTCACTAGGGCCCGAGTGCCATGATTTCAGATCTGAACCTATTATGTTTTCATGAATATATCTGTGTTCTTGATCCTATCTTGCAAGTTGAAGACACCTATTACGAGTTATGATCCGCATCCCCCAGGGTGACAATAACTGGGATTCTTTCCGGTGATTACCGTAGTTTGAGGAGTTCATGAATTCACTAAGTGCTAATGCTTTGGTCCGGTTCTCTATTAAAAGGAGGCCTTAATATCCCTTAGTTTCCATTAGGACCCCGCTGCCACGGGAGGGTAGGACAAAAGATGTCATGCAAGTTCTTTTCCATAAGCACGTCTGACTATATATGGAATACATGCCTACATTACATTGATGAATTGGAGCTAGTTCTGTATCACCCTATGTTATAACCGTTGCATGATGAATGCCATCCGACATAATTATCCATCACTGATCCATTGCCTACGAGCTTTTCACATATTGATCTTTGCTAAGTTACTTTTCCGTTGCTACTGTTACAATCACTACAAAACTGCTACTGTCACTTTGCCATCGTTACCGTTACTTCCATACTACTTTGCTACTAAATACCTTGCTGTAGATATTAAGTCTTTCAGGTGTGGTTGAATTGACAACTCATCTGCTAATACTCGAGAATATTCCTTGGCTCCCCTTGTGTCGAATCAATAAATTTGGGTTGAATACTCTACCCTCGAAAACTGTTGCGATCCCCTATACTTGTGGGTTATTAGGCACCCACCACATGCTCCTCCACATTTACCTGAAGGCAGCTGCTGCCGGCGACCGCCGTCGCCCCCACCCCATCGCCGGTAGCCGTTTTCTCCATCCCACCAGCTGCCTCCTTGGCCGCCACCACACCAGCATCCGCCTTGGCAGCCACCCCACGGTCATCCGCCGGGGCCATCACCCGCTCCGCCACCGCCACCCGAAGGCGGGAGGAGGAGGCCGCCGCTGAAGCACAGCTGCTCGGCTTTTGTGTCAGTGGCCTAGCGCGCTACATCAACTTCCTACATGAGGAGGAGGAGCGCCAGGTCGAGCACGCGCTGAGGCTCACCGCCGCCGTGGCCGCAGCAGACGCCGCAGCTATGGCGCGGATTGAGGAGATCTATGCCGAGTCCGGCCGCTTCGAGGAGGCGCGTCAGGAGCAGCGGAGGGCGGCGGCGCTACTCTGACTTGATTAACTACTAGTAACTAGGATCGTTCAAACAGTGAGCCGACGAAGTCGACTCCTCCAGCTCATCGGTAGGCTTCTCCTCCCCTGCCTCTTACTGAACGCGCTCGAGAGAGGAGAAGGCTACTGGCAGTAGCACGAAGCCCCTCCGGAGTAGTATTTAGGGGCTATTTTGTTCAGTTCATCTTACTATAGATATGGTTGAACTGTACCACATACTTTAAATTAGCTAGTATATATAGTTGAACTAGCTATTTCAGTACGTGGTTGGCAACAAATGGGGAAAAGTTTGTTCGATTCAGCTGTCGAGTTGAACTATTTTGTACAAAGACCAATGCTTGATCTATGAATGAAATCCATGTTTACTGAATTTCAGTTGCAAAATTGCACCGTAATAGTGATTTTGTTAGTGCAAAATTAGACAAATCAAAGTGTTTCCAATTTGACAAATGAAAATTTACCCAATATGACAGATTCGAATCTTACCTGACTCCTACTGCCAATGCATCGATCGGTGCTTACATGGGGTGCTTAGTGTATTAAATGTCTTAGCAACTCAAGTCCACAATGCATTGTTGCTGAGGTCCCTTCATTTAATGATTTAGCAACTAAACTCTTGCATGCATTGGTGATTTCCTTCACTTAAGTGTTTTGCCAAGGTGCACGCGGTGGGTATTGTTTCTTCATGTGGTCACCAAACTCATATCTCTCCTTAATTACCTTCCCACATCAGATTTTTTTCCATACATGGCAACCTCAGCAGTTAGCAATAGTAGAAGTTGTAGCATCGGGAAGGGCACACGGTCATCATTCACAACCATTTGCGATGACGCAATGGAAAAATTCATTCGCGCCAGATTTTACCTTGGCTTAGTTGGGAAGGAACAATTGCCCTCGGTTTGCATATGGCTATTCAGTCTGAAACGTCTTTGACGACTGGCAAAGGACACGCCACTCCGATGAGCATGCGCAGGACACTACTCGCACGCCACCCGTCTACTCAAAGACCTGTCCGCACGCTACCTCCTTGCCAATACACATAGCGACACGTGGCCCGCACATATATGGTCAGCAGAACGTCCATGAATTATAAATAATACGCCCATTTGCGATGGTAACGTGACAGATTATTGTTCCAAAATGCCTTTGTTGGCTATTAATAATGCTTACTCTTTCTCTCAAAGTGGACACTAAAAATAGCACAACATATTTATGCTTTATATGATGAGGCCCTGCCCAACATAGACCTTGTGACTGTAGTTCATGTTTGAATTTTGTACATTAAATGCACATAAAACTCAATTAATGTATAAAAAAGCCATACAAACCGTTAATAATTTAATATGTTTGCAGTACACACCTATTGCTTTATGTTGTTTCTAGGAAAAAATCAAGGAGAGAAGAGGCATCGGATGTCGTTTTTCACCCGCAGATGTGGCATGCATATATATGTTCCTTAACGGAACCACTATACGTAGCTTATTGTGTGAGAACCTCATGTTTGTAAGAGGCTTGTGACAAAACATGGCCAACTTGGTATTTTTTTACCACGGCATATGTGTGCCTTCACATGACACCATTCCAAGTTTCATGAATTTCTGATAGAGTTTTGGATTTACGAGAATTTGGAAACAAAGTTTCTCGATATTTGTGGCCGAGCCAACATGCTTAGATGTTTGAAATTTGTTCTCATTTCTTGCATGTGACCTAACACATGCATCCAAGGATGCATATATGATTTTTCAACCCATTTTACCGCCCCGGACCTTGTGACTGTAGATCAAATTTGAATTATGCACATTAAATAATGCATCGAAAACTTAATTAATGTATTTAAAAGCCAGACGATCCCTTAATTTAATCATATTTTTGCACTTCGCACGTACATGTCTATGTTGTTTATATAAAGAAAATCAAGGAGAGAAGGGGCATCAAATGTCTTTTCGCCCGCATATGTGACATGCATATATAATGTTCCCTATCGAAACCACAAAGCTTCTTGTGAGGAGCTTCGATTTGTAAGGGGATTGTGCAAGAACATGTCCAAATTGGACAATTTTTTACCACGGCATGTGTGTGCTCTTGTCACAACACCATGCCAAGTTTCATGAATTTCTGATGTGCTTTGGATTTACAGGAATTTGAAAACCAAGCATCTCAATGCTTGCGGCCGAGCAAACAGTCAATGAGATGTTAGAAATCCATTCCCATTTCTTGCGTGGGACCTAAACATGCATCCAGGGAAAGACATATATTTTTCCAACCTATTTTTCATGTGTTAGACCTTGTGATTGTAGGTCAAAGTTGAATTATGCACATTAAACGACTAGAAAACTCAATTAATGTGTTAAACAGGCCTCACGAACCCTTGAAAAAATCCACAGTTTAGCATGACTGTCAGAAAGTTGCTCTATGGTGAGTCCAGAAATAAATACAAGGCCAAAAGAGATAACAGATGTTGTTTCGCACATAAAATGTGAACTTTCCCTATCGGAACACACGACTTTCTTGTGAGAACCTTCGGTTTGTAAGAGGCTTTGTGCCAAAACTTGTCCAAAATTGGGCAATTTTTTTACCACAACAAACACACACAGGGCAATTGATGGAACCATGCCCAAATTTCAGGAATTTCTATCGAGGTTTTCATTTACATGAATTTAAAAACTAAGTTTCCCGATGTTTGCGGTCGAGCCAAGACGATGATGATATGTTTGAAATCCATTCCCATTTATTGTGTGGGACCTAATTAAACATGCAGCCAGGAAAACGTATATGGTTTTTCGACATATTTTCATGAGCTGGACCGTGCAGTGATTGTAGTTCAAATTTGAATTATATATGCACATTGAATGCCTAGAAAACTCAATTAATGTACTTAAAAGGCCAAACGAACTCTGTAAGATTCCATTGTTTCGCACGACATATTCACGTTACTCTATGGAGACTTTAGAAATAAATTCAAGGCGAGAAGCGACATCAGATGTTGTTTCACACATAAAATGTGAACTGTCCCTACCGGAACCACATGACTTCTTGTGAGAATCTTCGGTTTGTAAGAGGTTTGTGCCAAAACTTGTCCGGAACTAGGCATTGTTTTTACCACAACACACATGCGCCATGACATCACACCATGCCAAGTTTCATGAATTTCTCACGATATTTGGATTTACTGGAATTTGAAAACACGACTTCTCAAAGTCTACGGCCGAGCCAAAATACCGTGAGGTTTGGAATTCGTTTAATTTCCATTTCTTGCATGGGACCAAAACATGTATCCAGTGACAAATAGTTGATTTTCAACCCATTTAGGTGCACTCTAGCTAGTATGTGCTTAATTAACTGCAGTTCAAATTTGAACTGTACACATGAAATGTCTAAAAAACTCTTAAATGTTTTAAAGGGCCTAAACAACCCTGAATTATTCCATATTTAACACACAGTCCTATAGTTGCAAGTTCACTGCAGATAAATGTTATTGCCATCCAAACACCTTCAATTGCCAATGTAACTTCATTTTTCGTCTCAAAGCAGTTTGAAAATCAAATACATCGCAAACAGTTTTTGATCATGAAACGTGTGTGATGTGGTATCAAAATATCTTGGGCCAATCCTCATATATGGCTTGTGCCGGAAGGTTCAGTCCACCACCGGCGCGTCAACCACACAGTCACACTTGTTCCCCAAGAACACTATACTATTCAAGCGTCCCCGGTGAAAGATGGGGACGTGGATCCGTGTCGTGAGGGCAACTTTGGCGACCCACTCCGGCCCGAGAGCGGCTGCATCAGCCACGAACGCGCTCACAACATCCTTGAGCGCGGCCGCACTCTCCGACAGGGCGGCTGCGGCCGCCGAAAGGGCAGCTGCTGCATCTGAGATGGCGGCAGCAACATCCGCGACCGGGATAGCAAATGGCGAGAACGGCACAGCAGCTGTCCGTTCCTCGGCAGCCGCCGTAGCCCTGATGGCGGCTGCCCACGCCTATGCCGATGCCACCCACGCCCAGCTCGTGTCGGTCACCGCACAAATAGCAGCGGCCTTCTCCGACAACGGTCGGCAACCTATGTCCGAAGAGTTGGCAATCGCCGAGAGCGCTCGGGTAGCCGTCCATTCGTCGGCAGCCTCCCTTGCCAAGATGGAGGCCGTCAATGCCCGGACCGCGGCCGCCCACGCCAAACTCATGGCGGCCTTTTCCAAAGAGATGGCGGACGCGGACGGTGAGATGCTTGCAGAGTATGTGGCGATGGATGCCATGGAGCCCCTTCCCCTGGAGGTCGTCGAGCGCGAGCTGGTCATGGAGGATGCGGCGGAGATCGGCGAGCATCAGGCGGAACATTAGTCGTTGTTTAGAGCGCTGGTATTTTGTTAGAGTAACATTTAGGTCAACCAGCTTTGTTTAATTGCTCGATTAAGTAAGTGCGGGCTGTGGTGTAGGCTCTTTTGTGCAGTACCCAAATTAGCAATTGATGTTAAATTATGCGACGACGTGGATGACCACTGTAACCAGGGAAATTCGGACCAAAAATTTGCCGCCATCTACCCATTCCATCTTCCAATTGAAAATAAAATTGAAGTTCATCACACACACTTTATTGGAATGAACCGTGTGCAATGTAGTATCCAATCTTACATCCGAAGATTGGAGACAAACAGTTGCACGTCCAAGTTCATCACACACGGGGTATATCACAGGCTTCGTTTGTGATGTGTTGATATCGATAACTATTCTGAAAAATTTGCATGTTCAAGTTCATCACACACGGTGTATAACACAGGCTTCGTTTGTGATGTTTTGATATCGCACACGGTTCCGAATAAGGGACTGTTTCCGATGGTGCTTTCCACGCCAGTTTTTCGCTGCACCGAATGAAAATTTTGGGCTGCCGCGGAAATATCTACCTCCCTTGCCCCCCGGTACCAATCAAAAGCCACATTTCCTCCTTTTCCTCTACCTTTCCTAGTTCAAACCTTCATTGCTTGCTTGCAGCGCCGCCTCCTCGCCGACAACGCTCCTTCCTGCTGCTCGGCCTCGTCCATCTAGCCAGGTAATCGACACCTCCCCAATACCCCCTCACCCCCTCCTCCTCCATCCCACATGGCCTGACCGTCGGCGCGACACCTTCCACCCAAATCACCGCCCCATCCTCCAAATAATTGCCGCCAAAAGCCATGGTGCACGTAGTATAGCCAGGATCTCAAAGAGCATTTGGCTGCGAAGAAGCAAATCGCGGCTGCACGCGCAGATGAGGCAGCTATGGCTTCCATGCGTGCCGACCCCCAGATCTTGGAGGAGCACCTCGCTGTCGAGGCCACCGTCGATGCCTTGCGCGCTGACGCCGCCACGCGGTTGGATGCTATAAACGACAGCTCGTGGTCTTTTCTCGAGGGCACCGCCGGTGCGTTCGACGAAGACTTCGATGTGTTTTCTCAGCGTGCATGTGCTTACCTCAACTCCAGAGCCGGCATGTTGGTGCCGGGGCAGGATCAGGCCACTCACCACTATGAGGGGTGCACCCACGGTGTGGAGGCCTCGCCCTCTTCGAAGTTGACGGAGCGCATCATCATCGATATCTCCGACGATGAGGAATAGCTTGTTTTTCTGACCTTTATCACTAAGGACCTATGTTCACCTAGCTATGTCAGTTAAGCATGTTTCGTTTAGCTATTGCGTGTGCCGCTACTGCCTTTCATTTAGAAATTCTAGTGAAATGTCCAATGTAATGCTACTGCAACCTGAACTTCTAGTATGTTCTATTATGCAATGCGGTGTTTAGTTAACTGTTTCGTTCATTTGTTGTGGTGATCATTTAACTATTTAATTCAATTCTTAAATGTGATGTACGATTGTTGTTGGTACAATTTTGTATTGTTATGCATGTGACGAATAAATCGAATTTAGATGTACTAAATACATGTGCAACATATAGAATTGCTACATTTCCTAGTTCTTAGCACGCTTGGTTTAGATAACTGGATTTTCAATGTGGCTCGATCTAATCTGTTGGATCCGCAATGTGTTTATTTTCCATTAACATATTTCAGTGATAGTATGCCAAATATCACTTGTAACCTGATCAATATTTGTCTTAAATATGTTGCTGGGGGAAACAATGGGGGACACTGAAGTTTACCATCGAGGTTTGCACATCCATAGTCATTTGGCTAATAGCACATTATTGTGCAATTGCAGAAACCATTGTAATATGAATGTTTTTATTAATAATTTGTTCTTGCACATGTAGGTCCTGCTGTAAGAGGTTTAGACCCACTGTACGACCCTTTTTGCATGTGGGGAAATGAGGTGTCATTGAATATCAGTCAAATCAAGAAACTCAGAAAGATTGTTAAGATAAAGAAACTAGATACGAAAAACAACAAGATGTTTGTCTGCACAATGAAAAAGACATCAGTCAACTATAGGATGGTACCATCTTTTTCACCTTGTCCTTTTCCATTTGCGCCATTTCAAATTTTAGAAAAGATATTTATGCGTATGTTTGTTTTCAGTCCTTCTCAAGGCAGTTCATCGATGATTACGTCTCAAACCACCTGTATGATCAAGAGGCGATGAAGGTATTCATACAACACCCACGGTATAATCTTGAAGTCTTCCTTAAGAGGATGAAGGATGGGCGGGCAATCATCCACATGCACTGGCCTAAAGTTGCCAGGACCTTCAACATCATTGAAGGCTTAGTATTCGCCTTCCGCTTTAACAGTTTTCTAGATGAGATTCATCTGTCTATTTACCATCTATGATGATACTTAATTTCCAAAGGTTTTAGATGTTGCATTTGAAACTTTGTCTTGTTGTGCAATTGGGTAGCTAGGCAGTATATGCCTATATGTTGTTGTACCCTGATGTAATTCAATTATGAAATCCTGGTTGCCGTACTACGAATAAGAACTATATTCTGTGGTTGATATGAAATGTTAATTTTGATTACTAAATGGATTATAAATAATTGATCAATCAGGCTGATTATTGGGGATCCCATTGCAGACGTTTTCTAAGACAACACTGTGGGCGATGACCTGAACAAACCCACACGGTTTCTAGAAAGTTGGTGTGTTGGATCGTTGAGCAATCACACACGAATTCTGGTCGATAACTGTGTGCTTTAGGACACCCAATCACAAACGCTTTCACATAGCTAGTGTGTGTGATGGGCAGCCCAATGACAAACAGTTTCTTCTAGACACCGTGAGTGATGTTTTGTGTAACGCAAACAATAGAATTATAAGTATCGTGTGTGATGACCACACCTATCACAAACGATGTGATGCAGAAAATTGTGTGTGATCTGCAATACGAACGGAAACGTACCCTTGGGATTCCCTGTGTGGGATGCTAAGCTCATCTCACACGTCTTCCCCAATATGTCTGTTTGTGATGGTCCTTCCAATCGCAAACGATATGTTTTGTCCATCGTGTGCGACCAGGTGCAGGCATCGCCGACGGGTTTTGCCTGTCGTGTGGGATAGCCCCCCCTCCCTATTGCCCACACTTGCAAGGTGACGGTTTAAGACTATGTCACGGAAAGGGGTTAAAAACCGTTTATATAGCACGCGGCTGCACTAGTGTGTGCATTAAATTAAATATCGATAATATTTTGATAGCTCAAAAACATCCATGTTGGCACATGGAAACATTGCACCTGCAACTAGCAACGCTATAAGAAGGGCTGAGCAAGCGGTAACATAGCCAAACAATGGTGTGCTGGGATGTGGAAGGTTAGAGGCTTATCATGGCATTTGGGAGGCTTGACAAACAAGTGGTAGGTAGTGAGACAAGCGATAGAAACAAGACATCTAGCATGGCAATGATAGTAATGGTATCCAAGGAAATGATCATCTTGCCTGAGATCCCGCTTGGAAGAAGAACGAGTCCATGAAGAAGACGAGCCACCGTAGTCGAACGAATCCTCACAATCCGAACGCTTTCGGAACTCTATCGAGAAGAAACAATCCGGAAACAACAATCAACACATGATAAACACCACAACATATGCATGACATGATGCACATCAAATATGATGCATGTCAAATGTGATGCATGTTATGCATGACATGGCAAAGCACAACAATCAACTTCTACACATTAAGTGAAGCTCAATATGCAACGAGTTGCATATTGACGAAACTCCACGTTCGAATCATTTAGTTCACTCTCATTTATTTACATGGCAAGTTTAAATGTTGTTTAACATGGCAAGAGGTGAAGCATAAGTAAACTAGACATCTAGGCATATTCAATGAGGTCGGAAACAACATATAGCATTCCCAAAAGGACCCCACGTGTTAATTTCGAAATTGGTCCAGATCTGAACTAATCATGTTTTATATTAGTTAAACAGGGAAATAAAGTGCACAATGCGATTCTACTCGTCATTCTAGTCGATTTACATATATAGATTATATAAAACGGACCTACGGCCTAAAAGATATGACACACACAAGATGAATATGTCATGAATGCAAAATGCATGCAAACGACAACCACAAACATACCAAATCATGGATGCAGCAAGATATTATGAAACTACATGAAATCCTAAGCAAGTTTCATATATGGCATGTTTAAAACAGAGCTACGGTTCAACCACAACAACCAACACAAGTTTTATTTAAAATCTGCCCAAACAGCAACATAGCATATTGCACACATGAAAACAACAAGCTACAAGATTCTAAAATGTACAAACTAAGAATGGGGCAGTAGCATATAACACACACTTCATTTCATCTTCATATATCATACTCAAAATAATCATGGATCACATGGTAGGAAGCTCACAACATGGCAATAAAATATAGCAGATTAGGACTTGGTGAAAATAACAGTTTTTAGCAGAGCAGTTTTTCACGAAGGCATATTGGCAGCAATCACTACTGGAATCAGGACATTTGCCGTCTGCTGGCAGACGGCAAAGAAGGCCTTTGCCATCAGCTTCCCGAAAACAGACGGCAAAGGCATGGCAGACGACAAAGGGTCTTTTTGCCGTCAGCCAGGTCTTTACCGTCGGCTAGCAGACGGCAAAGATGGGGCAGGCAGACGGCAACGGTCACGGGCGGGCCCCACCGCACCGTGGGTTCGGAGGACAGCCTCGTTGCCGTCGGGTACATTTTGCCGTCTGCCTCCCCTCTCTTTGCCGTCCGCTAGCGGACGGCAAAGAGGACGCCCCCCTAACGGTCACGGCGGGGCCCCACCCCGCGCACCCCCCCTCTTTGCCGTCTGCTAGCAGACGGCAAAGAGGACGCCCCTATAACGGCCGGATCCCTCCTCCACCCCCCTCACTCTCCCGAATCTCAATCTTTCCCGCCCCGCGCGCCCCTCCCTGCGCCGCCAGCCCCCCACCACCGGCCCCCTCCCTGTGCGTAGCACCCACCACCGCGCCGCCACCCTCCCTGCGTCGCCCCCACCACCGCGCCGCCCCCCACCACCGCTCCGCCACCCTCCCTGCACCGCCCCCACCACCGCGCCGCCACCCACCCCGCGCCACACTACTAGGAAAAGGCTTATTAGTGGCGCACCTGTTTTGGCCATTAATGGCGCACTACAGGTGCGCCACTATCATCACGCCACTAGTAACATATACTAATGGCGCACCCCTGGTGCGCCACTAGTATACCAGACTATAGTGGCGCACCAGGCAGTGCGCCATTAGTAAGTCACACGGTGCGCCATTAGTATGCCTCCCAGGGGGCCATATTTACCTTGTGCTCTGGGTTACTAATGGCGCACTAACAGATAATGCGCCACTAGTATTTTTATAGCAGTGCGCCACTAATGTGCTGTATGGTGCGCCACTAGTATGAATATTAGGAATTTTTTTTTCTTTTCTGATATTTGCGCAGGTTACAAAATATATTAGTGCACAGAATATAGACAGTACAACATATAAACAGCAGACTCATCGAATACAATAGAAGATTAGTCTCCGAATACAATTCATCATATTAGCTAGTCTCCGAATTCAAAAGACCGAACAAAGTTAGAACATTTACAAGTCTCGAGCTAGACCGCGAGTAGCGAGTTTGTCTTCACATTACAAGTCGATATCGATCATCTAAACTACCATCACATAGAAGAGAGCTGCGGTCATCACGATGAGCATCATCGCGATGAAACTGGTCTTCATCCGGTTCCTCCTCCGCTCCCTCCTCTCTCCCGCTAGATAGCGCGCGTATCTAGCTTCCACCTCCGCCCTAGTGGTGTACCCTTTGTAACTGTTACCGCTGAAACGGTAAACCTGTTTCCGACACTCCTCCTAGTCGTCGTTGACTCCGGGAACCTTACCCTTGTACACGACATACGACGACATCTCTATGCACTAGACAAACAGAACGTTAGTAGCAATTCACAGACAATACATAAGCAATATATAAGTATGCAACAAAAGGATCGGAAGAGAAAAGCAACACATTAATAGCACGATTCATGGTCCTACTAATAAATAGCATCGATTACATATAAGTTGAACGACTGTCCAAACTAAAGAGCTAATCGATATTTCAGAACTACATACCATCACTACTTTCGACTCGACTCAGGGACCGGAGCGTGGATGAAGCCGCCGTCTATCGTGATGGTCATGAAATCGCGGTTGTTGTCAGCCTGCATTTGTAGCGTTGTTTCTATCTCACTGTTGGACGGTTGATATCTAAGGTAGAACTGCCCCGAGGTACGAAGGACATCTTGATGGATGATTTCCGCAAACTCCGACTGGATGCGAAAGAATTCTTGTCTGATGTCCGTGTCCTGGATTGCCGACAAGCTTGCGGCCCAATCTTTGAGATTATTTGGTAGCAGAAGGTGATTATGGTCCCGCACGATCGCCCGCATGTGATGGAGGGCGTAGTAGGCATCCTTCTGACCGCCAGGCGGCTGCTTGACGCAGGGGAACATCGTACTGTGGGCGAACACGTGCTTGCCGTACCTACGAATTGGCCTCTTGAAGGTGCCTCCAGATCTGGCATAGCCGGGGAGAGCTTCATCAAGAACTTTCTTGATATTTGTGTAGTCTTTCTTCGACTGACGGTCCGAGTCGAAATACGTGGCCATGGAATATTTCGGGCTTAAGAGGATGAGTGTGCAATGTGTGTCACTGCACAAAACACGGAATGTTAGAAAAAAAAGAACGATCGAAATCTAAGAAATCATATGTTACGGGGCGGTGAGGGGATGACTTACTCGGGAAAGTAAGTCACGAGGAAGTTATCCTTATCTGGGTTCGCCAGAATGACGCCTTCGAGGTATGAACTCGCGACTTGCCGGTCCCCAGCGCTGCCCAAGATCTTGGCACACATGTAGAAGGGGTCGACTATCACGATGTCCGGGGTCTTGTCTCTAATGATCCGCATCTCCATACTAAGCGAAAATAGCCGAACGAAGGTGTAGTGCAGCGGATGAAGGTTAAACATAGCGAAGATGTCATCAAACCGCAGGACGATCATACCCCCGATGGCGCTATCCACAAAGCCCTTGCCCTCTGGCACCTTGGCCACGAAAACCGGGTATGCCACATCATTCTCTCGGAGACGCCGCTTCTCCAAAGAAAGAACACTGTCATGCAGACTCCGCATAGCGATCGTCTTTTGCAGGGTTGGGTTCTTGAGAAGGAGGCCCCAAGAATTCATCATCGTACCCATGTTCATTGAAGTACTTATCGACTTTGGTAAATGTACCGTCGTCGTCGTCGTCGTCGTCGTCCGGATCCTGTGCCATATGCATGCCCGGATCCTGTGCCATATGCATGTCCGGCATGTCCGGTAGCGTTGCGGCGGTCTTGCCATGGCTTGGCGCCGGCACGACTGGCGGTGTTGTCTGTGGGGTGGTGTCCCCCGCCCCCAAACGAATCTGGCTCTTCGGCCAAAGCAGGGGCCAGCTTAAGCAGGCGCTGAGGGTCATCACATCGTCTTCGTCGGCCCCAGCGGGTCAAAACGGAGGTAACAAGTCGTCGCAGCCCCGCAGCACCCGAACCAGTTGAACCCTATACACGGTGGTTGGCATCGGATTACCGTGGAACACGCGGCTGCCCGGTTGAACGATTCTGGCCTTGGCGACATCGATCAACTCGCCGTCCACGAAGTGCAGGAGAGTGCATGGAACGTCAGCGAGGCCCTGCGAAAACATGTAGGGCGTCAGGGATGCCCAGTCAAAGGCAAGGAGATGAAGTCATCGGCCGAGAGGCTTAATTAGTTACCGTGATGGCGTCGAGCTCGGCTAATGTCGAGGCACCGCCAACGGCGGGCGTGCAATTGACGGAGGGGCCGCTTGCTGTCGAGGTGCCGGGCGGCGTATTCTTCCCACACAAGGGTGCATTAAGCTGCAATGCTGGCGCCGCCACGGGAGACACCAATGCCGCCTCCGCCGGAGACACCAATGGCGCCGCCGCGAGAGACACCAATGCTGCCTCCGCCTGAGACACCAATGGCGCCGCCGGCGCGTTGCGCGAGTTGCTGCCCGTCAAGCTGGGAATCGGGGGCGGCCCCTGTTGGCCGCCCGCCACCCACGCCTGCAGCCCAGAAACCAAGGTAGGTATAATGGCGGTGATCGTCGCTCCCAGTTGGTCTCGCACTTGCTCTTCGACCATCTCCGGAATCCGCGCCACTTGTGCCTTGAGTTGTTGAACCTCGCGCTGCTGGCTTTCCGAGCTGGTCTTTCTCTCCTTTCGCCCAGCGGTATAGTATTCCGACCATTTCGTGGACAAGCCTTTGCCGGCCACACGCCCTGCTGACGACGGCTTCCTGAGCTTATCCTTGTTTTTCATTACGTTCAACGCCCTATTTAAAGGGGTGTCGAAAGGGGAGCTCTGAGACGACCCCGTGCTACTGCTTTCAGTGTCCTACGGAAGGAACGTGAACCATTTAGAAATTTGGCTTCATTAATTAGAATGCAACCATATGGAGCTAATTACGCGGGGGTGTATTCCTTACCAGAACACGCTCAAGCGCCTTGGTCTTCGGATCCGTGGTAAGCTCCTTGGTTACCGGGTCAATCTTGTACCGGGCCCTGACATAGTTCCTGGTCTGCTTCTCACGGTATTTCTCGAAGCGGGGCGGTAGGCCTTGCTTGGCACGCTCCGCGTCCTCCTTGTCCCATATAGGTTCCGCCACTCTGTAACCGCCGGGACCGAGTTTGTGGACCCCTAAGTTCAAGTCCCGCATATCTTTCCCCCACTGACTTGATTCCCCGGATGCGTTGCTCTCGCACTTGATCTTGAACTCCCGGTAGTCATCTTCGTTGATCGAAGGATTTTTCTCCTTGATCTTCTCATAACTATCACCTTTTTCAATCATGCTCTTCACCGCGCCTCTCCAAGTAGCCAGGGCCTTGCTCATCTTCGTGAGGGCGGCACTGTTCACTTTATTCCCTGAGAGGCGTGTGTTTGCGAAGTCACCGGGGAACTTGTATCGTTCGTGCAGCTTCGTGAAGAGGAGGTTGCGCAAATTCCCTCGGTCACGATGCCTTAGGTTCTCGGTGTTGATCAAGACGGTGCTCCGGAGAATGCACCCGAGCTGTCCCGCGTACCCCTTGATTATTTCTTTGGGCGCCGTTGGATGCCCCTCGGAGGACACTTCAGTAAATTCCTCCTTGACGGTGCCGAGCACGTTCGGGCGCCGGTCCTTCCGTTGCCTCTTCGGTTGGCTGCCATCTGTGCGTGCGCCGCCATCATCAGTGGTGGCATCCTCGGCGGCACCATCAGTGGTGTCATCCCCGACGCCACTAGGGGTTGTGTAGTCGGGATCGGTGTCTTCTGCGGCGTCCTCATAGCGGTGAGGGTCTCCCTCCATCTGCTGGGACAGCTCCCAGAATGGCTTGCCGCCCAAACCGCCGACCTCATCGTTGTCGGCCATGTTCGCTCTAAATAGGAAAAAGTTTGGACCTGTTAGTGTGTTGTTGCTAAGGTCCAAGTCCCTTCCTAACCCCCTTCTTCTTGTCTCCTATCACTATCTCTCTCACACACATGTAGTTTATCGAGTGATGGACAAAAAAACAGTTGATCCTACTTAATTAAGTACTAAGATACCCCGGCCCATGCATTAGTCGCAAGTACCCCATATGTCCTATTTTTAGCAAAGTCATGCTAAAATTCACGGAAAATTTCAGCATGACCTTTGCTAAAAATAGGACATATGGAGTACCCGAATTTGCCGGAACGGAAGTTAATCGACATTCCGACAAACTCAAGGGCCTCTCGGGGTACCTGCAAAATCATTATCCAAGGGTTATATACGCTGGCACTGGTTATATCTCTGCTTTGCCATTGTGAAATCTGTAGCCAAGGGTTATATACGCTGGCACTTTGTGTACTATGTTCGGAGGTCCAGTTCAATCATATAATATAAACTCTTCCGCCAATCGGCTGTTAACTTGATGTAGGTGAAGAGCCATCAGCAGCTATGTTGTGTTTGGCAAGTCACCTGCTAACATACTCAATGGTGCAACCCTCTTTGACAGTAGTCATCTACACACATTATCATAGAAATGAAAAAGAAACATTCTACTTTGTTCTAATTACTGAATGATCTGCTGCTTTTGAAATATGCCTATTTTTTTTTACTTTCTCTGTGGTTTCTATCTTTTCTGATAGGTCAAAGCTAAGAAGGAAACATTTTCTACCTTTGAAGAGTTATTGGTGAAGTCTGAAAAGCCTTTACTGGTCGACTTCTATGCAACTTGGTAAGTGACCCACTAGCAAAGCTATTGCTCCTGAATGTATATATGGCCTAATACATCGCTTCTCTATACTAGATATACTATGAATTATGTCCATCATCATTGTGTTAAACCTTATGGAGCCAAGTTCGGTGGTGGCATGTCCTGTTCCTACTCAGAAAAATAATAACATACAAAAGGGCAGAAACACACATGATGATTCACACAAAGACAATTGTTTCAGACATAAATTAAAGAGCTCAAAGCTATAACTTACCACTATAGTTGTACAAGCTGCGAAAATTATGGCGTCGAAAAGAGTGGCTGACAAACTCCCCTAGCTGTTTGCTGATGTTTCTGTAAAATGAAAAGATAATAATATTCTAGGATTTATATGTGTAAATTTCACTTTAGAAAAATAAAAATAGATAGCAGGTAGATGTTACAGAAACTAGAACCTAGAAAAATTAAATAGCAAGTAGATGGATGCTGGCACTTTACTGCATGCATACATTCCTCAATCAATACCATTGCTATGTTTGGTTGGTTTATACTGTCCGAGTTGTACTGACTGGTAACTAGTAGTTTAGTTTGTCAAATATTCCATGGCTTAATACTTTGATTCAAGAGCTGGCTATGTATGAATGGACGGATGTGTCTCATTGATTCAGAGCTGCTGCAGATTCAGTCAGTAGCAGTAGCAGTGTCAACTTGTTCAATTAGCACAGATCTGCGTTATGCTACATATATATATATATATATCTATTTATTTTTGTTTGTTGATGAAAGGTTAATGGATGATGCTTTCCTGTGTTGGTGACACAGAGAAAGAACTAGTGCACTGTGTTGTTGCAACTACACTACACTACACAGAGAGCTAGGTAAATTTTTTGTGTAATCTTGAGGCATGCCCTCTTCCTCCTCTCCATATATAGTCCAGAAGATCAAAATCTAGTAGCAGCGGAAATTGAGACACGGTGTTACTCCCGTTCTTGGGGCATATGGTGCATCAGTACAACTCATGTGGCTAGTCCACCGTATGTGCCCCAAACTTGCTTTTGTGTAAGGGCTGCCATTATGTTCCAAGGTAAGTAACAGGAAATAAGTTTTGCTATCTAACTCAAGGCATTTTTGTTAATCTACTTCTGTTTTGCAAATCTTAATAAATAAAAACCTGTAAAATAAACATAAGCGGCACAAATTGAGAAGTACAACAGAACCAAATGAGTGGGAGGGGGGAGTTGTGGCTACCTGCCTATGGAGTGGTCGCCGGCGTTGCTCCTGGGATGGGGTTCCTGGACCGGCGGTGGAGACGGGCTGATCTGCTGCAGAGGAGGGGGCGCACGGTGAGAGAGAGAGAGAGAGAGAGGAAGGGAGAGAGAGAGGGAGGGAGGGAGCGGGAGGCTTACCGGAGCGGAGGGGGTCGCCGGAGACGAGCAGGTAGGGGGCGGCCCGGCGGGCGGTCGCGGGAGAGGCGCTCGATCTGCTGCAGAGGAGGGGCACACACGATGAGAGAGAGAGAGAGAGAGGGAGGGAGGGAGAGAGAGAGGAAGGGAGGGAGAGGGAGGCCACCGGAGCGGAGGGGGTCACCGGAGACGAGGAGAGGCGGCGGGGACGGCGCGGCGGGGCGGTCGCGGGAGAGGTGGGGATGGGAGTGTGGCGGCCGGATAGCAAAATGGCGATGGGAGAGTGAGCGGAGGGGGTCGCGAGAGAGGTGGGCGGGATGGGAGTGCGATAGCAATGGCGCACTTTTGAGGATGTGCGCCATAAACATCTGGATAGCAATGGCGCACTTTTAAGGGGTGCGCCATTACTATTAGTACTAATAGGTTAAAACAATTGCGTGTGTGGCTATGGACAGAACCACTTACATGGCCTAGTGGTTGGTCCCTTGATACATTAAGCAAGTCACCCGGCCGGCCAGGTTCGAATCTTGGCAACCCCATTTTTTGCACCTTTTTTAAAATTTTATTTTAACCTTATGATAAACATCCAAACACTTTAAAATAAACACATGGCAATTTTAATACTCCCTCCATTCCTAAATATAGAATTAGATGCAAATGGAGTGATAAAACCATTGTGCAAAGATTTAGAATTAGATGACATGGTTGAAATCAAGTGATACATCTAATAATTTAGTTGCATGTAATAATTGAGCTTGCCACTGACACACACACACGTGGCCGACACGTCGTGATTCGATCTTAGCTATCTTTTCACAATCTTCTTGCCCTTCTTTCTCGCGGTTGAATAATTTAGCCCCGAAACCCCTTGAATTGATCTTCTCTTGAACGGACGTCCTTTAGGTAGGGTGGTCCTGCTTCTTCTTGTGGTGTATGGTACTTCATCGTCGTTGTCATCTTCCATCTTCGGGTCGCCGTTCTTGTCAAAGTCTTGCTCATTGGCGACTCCATCCATTCCGATGATGTTCCTTTTGCCTCTCCTCACGACAACACGACTGGGCTTTGGCGGGTCGGTAATGAAGAAGCATTGGTCCACTTGGGAAGCCAGTACCCATGGCTCATTTTTCGCGGTGACGTTTGCGCCCGCGGTCTTGGATTTAGCTTCGGGTATAACCATGGTGGTGAAATACCGGTCTTCTTTTAGGACGCTCTTGGCCCATCTGACACGGAACATCGGGACCTTCTCTCCAGGGTAGCTCAGCTCCCAGATCTCCTCGATCCTTCCGTAGTATCTGTCCTTGTCGTTACCGGTGTAGGATTCCATCGTTACCCCGGAGTTCTGATAATCGCTCTTCATGTCCTTTTCCTCGGTGTAGAATGTGTAGCCGTTGATATCGTACGCCTCATACGTCATCAGGTTGTGCTCGGCGCCCTGTGACAAGGCGAATATGAGTTGTTCTTCCGCGGAAGAATCCTCATGTAAAGGGTACGACAGAAGCTTCTCCTTGAACCAACGCGTGAAACATGAGTTGTGCTCTTTGATTATATCTCCGTCCGTCCTCTGTTGGCCTCGGTCATTGTATGTCTTCTCAATAAAGGTTTTGTGCTCTACCACCCAAGGATCGACCACGTCTATGTGTTGTAGCACGACTAGGTTTGCTCTTTCAAAGTCGGCGAGTCGACCCTCGAAGTCGACATGCATTTCGCGGCGACCCTCGCGGTGACCCCATCCAGCGAGCCTGCCGAGGTGCCTGTTGACGGGCAGACCAACGGGGTTCTCGATGCCTAGATAATTCGTGCAGTAGGAGATGCACTCTTCGGTCAGAAAACCCCTGGCTATGCTTCCCTCTGGACGTGACATGTTGCGAACGTATCCTTTGATGACACCATTCATCCTTTCGAACGGCATCATGCTGTGCAGGAACGTCGGCCCGAGTTGGATGATATCCTCCACGATATGGACCAGCAGATGCACCATAACGTCGAAGAATGCGGGCGGGAAGTACATCTCAAGCTCGCATAGTATCACCACGATCTCTTCCTGTAGCCTTCTGAGTTGCCTCACGCCAACCGACTTTCGAGAGATGACGTCGAAAAAGTTGCATAGGCCAAATAGCGTTTCACGGACGTGCGCGTCCATGATCCCACGGATTGCAACTGGAAGTATCTGCGTCATCAGCACGTGACAGTCATGAGACTTCATCCCGCTGAACTTCTGCTTCGCTGAGTCTAGGTATCTGCTTATCTTCCCCGCGTAACCGTAAGGAAGTTTTACTCCTACGAGGCAGGTGAAAAACTGCTCGATCTCCTCCTGACTTAGAGTGAAGCACGCGGGAGGGAAGTCATTTCCGATCTTCTTGGCCTTTTTTGCCTTTGCGACGACTTTCCGTGTCCATCGCCTCATCATCATCATCATCATCATCATCATTAGCGTGAAGCTCCTCCCTGATGCCCATTGATTTCAAGTCTGCCCTTGCTTTCGGCCCATCTTTGGTCCTCTCTGGCATGTTGAGCAGGGTACCAAGCATACTCTCGCACACGTTCTTCGTGATATGCATGACATCAAGGCTATGAGGCACACGGAGGATCTTCCAGTACGGCAAGTCCCAGAAAACAGACCTCGTTTTCCATACCTTCAGCAGCGGCTCTGGCGCCTTTCGCTTCTTTCCCGATGGTGGCGCCTTTCCCGGCTCTGGCGCCTTTCCCGGCGGTGGGCACTCTTTCCAATTTTTCAACAGCTCGTCTATTTCCTCGCCGCTCCTCGTACGCGGGCGTCTTCGGGGTTCGGTTTCACCATCGAACAGATCCTTGCGTTTTCTCCATGAGTCATCGTCGCGAAGCCACCTTCGATGTCCCATGAACACGGTTTTCGAAGACCCAGGATCTCTATCTAGCTGGCGATACGTTGTGTCATCCATGCACCTGACGCATCCAGAAAATCCGTGGACCACCTGCTCCGCGACATATCCGTAACCGAGATAGTCGTGCACCATCGTGAGCAGTGCGGCTCTCATAGGGAAATATTCTTTCTCTGCGGCGTCCCACGTATTGGCTGGCGTTTTCCACAGCGTGTCTAGCTCCTCTTTCCGCAGCCCCAGATACAGATTGATGTCATTCCCTGGTTGTTTCGGCCCTTCAATTAGCATACTCATGTGAATGTACTTCCTCTTCATGCACAACCAGGGGGGAAGGTTGTACATCCACACAAACACAGGCCAGGTGCTATGTGTGCTTCTCTGGCTGCCAAACGGATTGACTCCATCGGTGCTCGCGCCCAGCACGATGTTCCTTGGATCGTCCCCAAATTCTGGGTGTTCGAAGTTCAACGCTTGCCACTGGCTCGCATCCTTAGGGTGACTCAGCATCTTGTCTTTTTTATTTATCTCCGGATCATTTCCGTCATCTTCTCGCTTCTTCTCCTCCCTATCCGCATGCCAACGCAGGAGCTTTGCTGCCTTAGGGTCCGCGAAATACCGCTGCAGACGAGGAGTGATCGGAAAGTACCACACCACTTTTCGAGGAGCTTTCTTCCTCTTCTTGTATTGAGTGACGCCGCACACCGGACATATGGTAGACTCCGCGTGCTCGTCCCGATAAATGATGCAATTGTTCATGCACACATGGTATTTCACGTGCGGTAAATCCAGAGGACACACGATTTTCTTCGCCTCCTCGATACTGGTCGGGCACTTGTTCACCTTGGGAAGACGTTCGTGCCAGAATGACATGTTCTCGTCGAAGCATGCGTCGGTCATTTTGTGTTTTACCTTCATCTCCAGAGCCATGAGCGTTACTTTCAGGCGGGTATCCTCGGGCCTGCATCCTTCATACAATGGAGTAACCGCGTCTATCTCCAGTTGATCCAGCTTGGCTTTCTCTCGGGCGGCAGCTCTTGCGTTATCCGTCTGCTTGAGAAGCAGCTCTTGAATATGAGGGTCCTGCACCCAGCCCATCGATGGTCCATCGTCGTCTGCTCCGGCATCTTCATCTTCATGATCATGCCCTTTGTCTTGATCTTCCTCATCACCATGTCCGGCATCTTCTACAAGATGACTGTGTACTGCATCACCGTCGTGATCATGTCCTGGAGATTCTTCGTCTTCTCGCCCGCCCTCGCCGCGGTGGTTGTCTTGTTGCCCTTCCTCATTTCTTGCCCGGCCCCCATGGACGACTTCATAGTCATCTTCATCACCTTGCCACCGATAGCCATCCATGAAACCACGCAATAGCAGGTGGTCCCGCACCTGCCCGGAATCCGGGTCCGCAATAAGGCTCTTCAGCTTGCATCTTCGACACGGACATCTTATCTCCGTCTCGTTCTTTTGAAGCATCTCGGCCTTCGTGGAGCTCAAAAACCTATTCACGATGCCTTCGGTCATCGTGCGGACCATGGTCGCCTGCGGGGTAGAGCAAAACGATATTTTAGAACCAAGAAAAAATTTGGCATGACTTTGCCTAAAAATAGGACCAAAAAGAATGCATAGTGCCAAATTCTCGCCGAAACGGAAATGAATCAACATTCCGGCAAAATATTGGCAACTATCGCATTTCAAATACCGGTACCTGCAAACACAAACATATATGCAACACCACAAACATACGTAGATCTAGCTAGGCCATAAAAAGTGCATGTGCACGTTGTTGGAGGGAGAAAAAAGTAGATCTACAACATAAAGAAAGCTTTCCCCTTACTTACCTATCAAAAAAGGTAATTTAACCACTTAATTTGGGTGAATCTATGGTGCAAATGAGGTGAGGAGGAGGAGGCAGCCGAGACAAGCTTGGAGGAGGAGGTGGAGAGAATGAAGTGGGGAAAGTGAGTGTGGTAGGTGGCGCGCTGTCCAAAATATCTAGCTGGTCTCAGGTTACTAATGGCGCACCACCTAAAAATGCGCCATTAGTAACCTTGGTTACTAATGGCGCACCAGTTAGGGGTGCGCCATTACAAGTTTTGAAAAAAAAAGTAAAAAAAAAATTGTTAGTAGTGGCGCACGGAGCGTGTGGTGCGCCATTACTAGTTAAAACTAGTAATGGCGCACTGTGCCCTGGTGCGCCATTAATAGTTTTGGAAAAATAAAAAAAAATAAAATTTGCTAGTAATGGCGCACCGTGTGTCTGGTGCGCCATTAGTAATGAGGACACTAATGGCGCACCTGTATCTGGTGCGCCACTGCTATATAGCAGTGGCGCACCACATACATGGTGCGCCATTAATGTCCATATCAGCTATAGCCCTTTTCCTAGTAGTGCCACCCCCATCACCTCGGCGGCACCACCGCTCCGCCCCCCTCCCCGAGCCGCCCCTCCCCTCGCCAGCCCCCTCCCTGCGCCGCCCCCACCACCGCGCCGCCGCCCTCCGTGCGCCGCCCCCACCACTGCAACGAGCCCTCCCTGCGTCGCCCCAATCCCCTCGGCGGTGCCCCCACGCCGCCCCCCTCCCCGAGCCGCCCCCTCCCCTCGCCGGCTCCCGAAGCCGCCCCCTCCCGGCAGCCCCCCTCCCCGCGGATCTCCCCTCCCCCCGCCGCCCCGGCCGCCCCCACCCAACTCCGGTGAGTGCCCGGCCACCGCCCCCCTCACATTTTTTTTTGTTTTTCCCTGTTTTTTAGTTAGTTAGTTAGTTAGTTAGTTAAATTAGATAGTTAGTTTATTTTCTCTTTTATTTTCTGTTAAATTAGATAGTTAGTTTATTAGGTAGGAAAAATTTAGATAGAAAATGAAAAACTTAGAAGAAAAAAAAACTAGAAGAAAAAAGAAGAAGAAGAAGAAGAAAGAGGAGAGGAGGAGAAGGAGAATAGGAAAAAGGAAAAGAAGAAGAAAAAGAAGAGAAGAAGAAGAAGAAGAAAGAGGAGAGGAGGAGAAGGAGAAGAGGAAAAAGGAAAAGAAGAAGAAAAGGAAGAGAAGAAGAGAAGAAGAAGAAAACGACACCCGACACGACGCCCCGCCAAGAACCGCGACACCCCAACATGACACCCCGACACCCAGACACGACGCCCATACACGACGCCCCGACACCCCGACACCCAGACACGACACGACACCCCGACACCCAGACATGACACCCCGGCACGACACTCCGAGCAATTGTTAATACGCCGCCCCCGACGTCACTGACCCCCGACACCTCTTCGGCCTCTTGTTGACCGAAGAGGTGCTCTTCGGCCTTCCAGAGGCCGACGGGGTCATAGTTTTGTAAATTATCAGTTAGGTCATATATATATTCGAATTTTGTTATGAAAAACATCATATTTGTGTTGATCGGGTGGATTTCAATGTGCAGTTGTTTCGTCGCTGCGAGGGTCTGCTGTTCGACGACCTCCCCGTGCGTTTGACGAGCTTCCCAACGCGTTCGTGGGTGAGCACAAATGACATCTCCCCCGGCCCCCTTAATTTGCTCGGTTCCGGTCTTCGTGCCGATGAAACTTGCTAGCTATAGGTGTCTTCAATCATCAGTATGCGTGACCAGTATGCGTCTCCCGTTCGAAAGGGCGGCATCTATAAATATGCATGTCTTTGCATATTTATAATCGCCATCCTTTCGAATTGTCCAGCGTTATCCATGGACAGCCTGAGTATGTGTAGATTGGGTTCGTTTTCCCTTATGCTCTGCTCCGGATCCGATGCGGAATTTCGTCAGTGCCTCCCTGTTGTTCTCCGGGTACACATCCTCTCTGCTTATTGCCGAGACGTGTACCAGGAGAACAGCGGGGAGGTGCTGCCGAAATTCTGCGTCGGATCCGGAGTAGAGCATGGGAAAACGAACCCAATCTACACATACTCGGGTGGGATTAGGACCTATCTCTACCTATTAGCGTGTAGGTTGCATGGACGTAATAAAACTGACAAACTTGATTAACGGATGAATATAGACGATGAATTATATATATATATATATTTGTTGTGTGTTTAGTAGGTAGGCAAGATGAGTGATCGTGCTTGGATGTACACCGATCACCCTAGTCAGAAAGAAATGACCATTGAATGGTTAACAAAAACCAAGGGGTTTCTGAGCGCCGCATTTGCAAATGGCCAGGAAATAACCTGGTGCCCCTGTGTCCGGTGCGACAACCATAAAAAGTGGACACGGGATGAAATGGGTAAACACTTGCAGAAGTGGGGTTTTACGACTGATTATACGGTGTGGAGATTTCATGGTGAGTCTGCCCAACGTGCCAGAGCTGAGGTGGTTCATCGTCGCACCGACGAGCATGGTACTGGGATCGAAGACATGGTGCAAGACTTTGATGATGCTCGGGATTCGGACGATGAGATGGAGGAATCTGCAAAGGCCTTCTATGAAATGTTGGAGTCTTCAAAACGTCCTCTCCACGAGCACACTGAGCTTTGTCAGTTGGATGCCATCGCGCAAGTAATGGCTTTGAAGGCTCAGTTCAACCTGGGCAGAGAATGCTATGACGCGATGATGACGATATTTGGACGCTTTCTACCCAAAGGCCATGTATTGCCAGCAAACCTGTACCAGTCGGACAAAATCCTACGTGCGCTTAAGATGCCCTATGAGAAGATAGATGCCTGTGAGAATGGATGTGCCTTATTTAGGCTTCAGTATGCGGGCTTCAACTATTGTCCCATTTGCATGTCTTCCAGGTATGTTGTGGTAGACAACGGTATGGGTGAGAAGAGTCAGACCAAAATCCCAGTTAATGTTCTTCGGTATATGCCAATCATACCAAGACTTCAATGTATTTTCATGGTCGAAGAGACGGCCAGACAGATGATGTGGCATAAATTGGGCAAAAGAACCGAACTAGATGCAGATGGGAATCCGATGTTGGGACACACTTCAGACGCTTTTGCGTGGAAGCACTTCGATGCATTACATAAGGATAAAGCGGCAGATCCAAGGCATCCTCGAGTCGCCATCAGCACGGATGGGTTCAATGTGTGTGGTATGACGGCAACCCAATACAGTTGCTGGCCTGTATTTGTCATTCCACTCAATCTTCCCCCCGGAGAGATTATGAAAAGAAAGAACATTTTCTTGACGTTGATAATTCCAGGGCCCAACTATCCGGGGAAGAATATGAATGTGTACATGCAGCCGCTTAAGGATGAATTGCAAGAAGCTTGGGATAATGGGATCAAGACATATGACGCCGCTACAAAAAAACTTCAAAATGCATGTGTGGTACATGTACTCGTCGCATGACTTGCCGGCGTATGCGCTATTCATTGGCTGGTGTGTGCATGGAAGGTTCCCGTGCCCCACATGCAAGGCAGCTCTTGAGTTCCGTTGGCTGCAGGCGGGTCGCAAGTATTCTTGCTTCGACTTGCATAGACAGTTCCTGGATCCTCGCCATAAGTTCAGAAAAGACAAGAAGAATTTCATGAAAGGTAGAGTTGTCAAAGACTCTGCACCGCCTGCATTGACAGGCCAACAGACCCTGGATCAGATAAACGCTCTCGAGCCGGATCCAAATCGTCCAGGGTATTTCAAAGGGTATAATTCGAAACACGCCTGGACTCACAAGATATGCTTGTGGGATCTGCCTTACTTTAAAGACCTCCTTTGCCCACACAACATCGACGTGATGCACACTGAAAAGAATATTGCCGAGGCCCTTTTTGGTACATTGTTCGGCATAGAGGGGAAGTCGAAGGATAATCCTAAGGCTAGAGTCGATCAGGAGGCTCTATGTGATAGACCGTTACAAAACATGCGACAACCGAAAGGAAAGAAGAACTGGAGGAAGCCAAAGGCATGGTTCAATCTTGGAAGGACAGCTATGAGGGAAATGATCTTGTGGGTGAAAATGCAGTTGATGTTCCCCGATGGGTATGCAGCGAATCTAAAGAGGGGAGCGAGTCTTGACAAATTGAAAATATTTGGTCTCAAGAGTCATGATTGGCACATATGGCTTGAGCGGGTAATGCCGGTGATGTTGCGTGGCTTTATCCCTGAGGATGAATGGCTAGTACTGGCAGAGCTGAGCTATTTCTTCCGTGCTCTTTGTGCGAAAGAACTATCGCCTGACGTGCTAGACGAACTGGAAGAGTTGGCGCCGGAGTTGATCTGCAAGTTAGAAAAGATCTTTCCACCGGGATTCTTTAATCCAATGCAACATTTGATTTTGCATCTCCCGACCGAGGCAAGATTGGGGGGGCCGTGCAAAATCGTTGGTGCTTCGCAACTGAGAGGATGCAGAAGACGCTTCGAGCAAAATGTAAAAATAAACGTAGAATTGAAGCATCGATGGCCGAGGCATTCATTACTGAGGAGGCGGCAAACTTCGTGACAGCACACTACAAAGCCAAGAATCGTCATTTGCATAATCCGAAGCCTCGGTACAATGATGGCGACTGTGAAAAAGGTCGATCCAACCTCAGCCTATTCAAAAGGAAGCTCGCACCAGCCGGTGCTTCGAAAGCAATAGCGTTGTATGTCGAAGAATGGCGGACCATTTTGTTGTATATCTTCAACAACCTAACAGAAGTGCGGCCGTACATCGAGTAAGTTCTCGGTACATTGTTTCGCAACTTCTAATTCCTTTGAAATGCTCTTATTCCCGGATATGTGATACAGTCGATACGTCGCAAAATTCTCGGATGGAGTGGTGATCCAAAAGGATTCCATCGAAGAGTGTGAGCTTCTGGCAAAGCATGGAGGCGGCTATCCCGGTTTCATCTCTTGGTTCAAACAAACGGTAATTTCCATTAGACCATTTCATTTCTTCGTCTAGTTTGCGGCTAATGCAACAATCCTTTCGTATTAAACTTGTAGGCTAATGTAGAGTCTATGGACTCCGAATTGAGACAAGTTGCTAATGGTTTTGACTATAAGGTCCATTCATTTGACAAATACGACATCAACGGGTATCGCTTTCGTACTTTTGGCAAAGAGCTATCTATGGCCGACCGAAAGCCTACAAATTGTTGTGTCTCCGCTGTCGGCGAAGGAGGTGTCGAGTATTATGGAAGAGTTGAAGCAATTTATGAACTTAGATTCTTTGGTGAAAACCCACCAAACGTCGCAGTCTTCAAATGTTATTGGTTCCAGCCGAAGGAGACTAGAAGGACTCATGAACATATAGGGCTAGTCGAAATCAAACAAAGCACCCATTTAGATGTTCCCGATGTCTATATTATGGCTCAACAGGCGACCCAAGTTTTCTATCTACCGTGGGCCTGCCAAACTGATCCAAATCTGAATGGTTGGGATGTCGTTTATGATGTGCCGCCACATTTTAGACCACCTCCCCTCAATGAAGATGATTATGAACCTCACATTAACCCAGACACATATGAAGGAGAATTCTTCCAAGAAACACGTCTTTCCAAAAAACGTTTCAAGAACCGCTCTACTTCACCCCAGAACATTGAGGTAGACAGCGATAGTGAATCCGACTTCACCCCTGAGCCGGAACAAGAAGAGACGGAAGAAGAAAAGGTTACTACTGCGGATGACCTCTCAATGCTTGACCGATTACATAAAGGAGGCCTTCCACATGTTGCTCCCGATAGTGATGATGATGCATTTATTAATGATAGTGATGATGATGATGCATTTATTGATCCCGGAGCATATATAGACGATGAAGATTATTATTAGTTCATGTCAGGTATACATGATGATGATACACTCAAATTATATATATACATATTATTATTCATGTCGGTATTCATTTTTTTATGTTGTACTAATTTCGTTTACTCTTTGTCATGGCAGGTGTTGAAATATGGTGGGTGCGGGTCGAGAGCGATCCGAGGATCCTTCGTCGGCGCGTGGTGGGAGGGGTAGTTCCATTCCACCCCAAACTCTCCGGAGAGCGTTGTACGACAGTATTGGGACACCCGAGGGCGCTTCTTCGTCGGCGAAGTTGCCGACCGGGAGAGGAGGTCGGGGGAGAGGTAGGAAGGCTCCTAAAGTTACACGTGGTGGCCGCGGGAGAGGTAGGAAGGCTGCTACACCTTCCTCGCCGCCACCCCCAGCTGATTCACCCGAGCACAGGACTGCTACGGTGGACCCGTCTGAGGTGGAGGCTACAAGGACTCCTGTCCACGAGCCTCGGGTCGACGATCCTTCTGTCTCAGACGCGGCCACCCGCGAGACTCCTGTGCCAGACGCTTCGTCCCGCGAGACTCCTGTGCCAGACGCTTCGTCCTATGAGACTCCACAGGCTTCCACCGGATGGGATACCTGGCCGGATCTGCATCAGCCGGAGCCGAGTGGCCATGCTGATGGTGGCGGGGATCGGCTTTCTGATAGCGGGGACGAGGTGGTTGAGGGCACCATCTACCAGCGTGGGTGTACATGGCTCCCGCCCATGCCGGCGACCCGCAAGCAGAGGTGGCTGATTAAGCCTGAGTCACTGAAGTAAGTGCATTTACTCTTTTTAAACCTTTTGCCTTCATGTTTCTTCACATATCTAATGTGTTGGCTTTGTCATACTGCAGGGGTTGGATTCACGCCAAGGATGTCCGCAGGCCCAACTCCATCCTTGGTGTGATTTTACGGCATAACTTCCCGGGGTTTGTCACGTTGCCCGGCGAGGGTCAGCAAGAAGAGGTAGGATTGAAATGGGAGCACTACTTGGCTGCCCCTGCACCGCCGGAGGAGATGATTGACGGTGTGTTGTGCCACACGAGGGCCGACATGGTCATCAGGAAGTTCTGGGTAATTTCTCCTTTACACAATTAAAAATCAATAATAGCTAGTTATTGTACTAATCAGTGTTGTCTCTTTTGATTGCAGACCTTCTACAGGTGTGAGGAGGGATACGAGGAGGCCGCGGCAAAGCTTATCGATTACGAGTGCAGGCGCCTACTACAGAACTTACGGCACGAGGCTCGGGTACAGGCTGTTCGAGACTACTACACCTCGCGGCGTATTAAGAAGGCCAAGTCGTCGTCCCGCCGAAAGTTTCTGGACAAGGAGCAGTACATGAAGGTAATTACCTATTCTTTAGGCCTTGTACTTAGTTTCCTTTGCTTTGATTCGTAGGCGTAGCTCTCAAATTTCTCTTTATTAACTTAGGTGCCCCCTAGATGGTGTGCGGATAAGATGGGTTGTTGGGAGGCGTTGGTGAATGAATGGTGCTCTGACCAATGGCGAGTCGTCCACGACGATGCCAATGCACGGCATGCCCAAATGGAAGGTGTGCCACACCATCAAGGCAGCGCCAACATTTATCAGTTCGGGCGGAACTGGGTATGTGGTTTGCTTCATGATTCCTGCAATTCATTCTTGTAGTGCTAGGTTTACCCATTATTAATACTTTGTTCCTCTCTTGTAGGCTCATCACAATAAGACGGAGGTGCCAGCGGTGTACGACCTCTATGCCATGGCCCATACTGCCTCATACAAGAAGGTCAAGGCATTCTCTAAGTCTGACCTTGATGATCCCGAGAACTTCAGCAATATCTCCTCCCACCACAAGCTCGTGAGGTACAGAGATGTGGGGAAGGCGGTGAATGGGGAGGACTTCAACCCGAGCCAGCATCCACTTGATCCAGACCTGGTGATGATAGCTGGCCACGGGAGGCCCCATGGCTCGATAGCCATTGGAGATGGACATATACGGTCTTCGAGCACTCTCCGGCAGATCAAGGCGCGCCAAACGAGCTCCTGTCCTGAGATGTCGCCTCGTCCACGGCCAGTCCATCTCGCCATCGAGGTTAGTCATACGGACTCAGATAGGTTTCCTCCATTACATTGTGTGTGCGAACAAAGATGATTACAATGCTAACGAGGAGTTGTGTTGCAGGCTGCTCTGCAGAAAGAGAGAGAGACAACCCAGGCGCTTCTGGCGGAACATGCCCGGCAGGCGGCGGAGGAGAAGAGGGATCTGGAGGAGAGGACGGCTAGGTTGTTGGAGGAGGAGAGGGCACGGAACGATGCGTCTAACCGGGCCATGTACGAGCTCATCGTGGTAAGTTTCTTCTTTATATTAGCCAAATCATGCACTACATGTTCTTTTCACTAATAACCAATATGATTGACTTGGCAAAACCAAATGTGCAGACTTTGTGCAAGAAGAACGGCCAGACCCCTCCGCCGATGCTAGTCATTACCACGGCTGGAACGGTGAGTTCCATTTCAATGTTCATTAGTTACTAGTCTTAACATTTCACCGTCATCATGCTAACGCAAATGATCTTTGGTACAGCATAACTCCCGAGCCGCATCGCACGACCCGTGCAACCCCAGTGCTTCACCTCCGTGATGACGAGGACGGTAAGCCCTAATATGCCACTTACTTGGCTCATTTTCTCAAACAAATACAAACATAGCACTTAGACAAACTTAGCACTTAGACAAATGTCATATTTTACCTAAGTTAGCTTTGTTTCCTATAAAATGACATAGTAAGCTCACTTACCTCCAAAATGACATATTGTACCTAAGTTAGCTCTAAAATGACCTATACTTAGCATTGTTTCCTCCACACTGACATAATAAGCTTAGTTAACTCAAAAATGACATAATAGACTTGGTAACCTCATAGATGCCATAGACTTAGCTTATTTTCTTGCAAAATGACACAATAAGCTTAGTTAGGTAAATAATGTGATAATTACCTAGGTTAGCTCTAAAATGACACAAATAAGCAATAAGAAGAAGAAAAACAAGAGGAGACAGAGAAAGAATCTTGCCACACTTTGGCTTGCCACACTTTGGCTTTAGGTGCTCAAATAGTTAGCCACAATTTGGCTTGCCGCAATTTTACCACACTTTGGCTTGCCACAATTTTACCACACTTGCCTTACTTGAGGTGCTCAAATAGTTACCACACTTTGGCTTGCCTAAGGGAATCTTGCCACACTTTTTCTATCTATGACATGTGGGTCTTACTGCTAATAAAAAAAATCTTGCCTTAGTTGTGGCAAGAACCAAACACACACCTAACATGGTCAAACTTGCCTAAGTTGAGTTGTGGCAAAGTGTGGCTAGTTGTGTCTTGAAACCAAACAACCCCTTCATCTTCTTCTAATTCTAGATCTTCTTCTACTTCCTAATTCTAGTATTATTTTTCTAACTTTCTTATTTCCAATTTTGCAGATTTGACACGAGTTCACGGCAGCTTGCTTTGATGTAGTGCTAGGTTTACTTTCTGTTTTCATGTATTGAGTCATTTGTGTCGATGAGACTATATGTATGTATGGATGAACCTATTGTAATATGGCGAACAATGTGGCATTTGATACTTTTAATTTGGTATAATTGTTGGTTGATCATATATGGCTGTTGCACATTGTTTCTGTGAATTATTTATGTATATATCATATATTGTTTGTTTGAAAATTGTTGAATGTAACAAAAACAAAAAAAAGAGGCAATACAGCCTCTTTGCCGTCTGCCCCGGACGACAAAGGCAGCTATGCCGACGGCCGCCGTCGGCAAAGCTGCCACGTGGCAGCCGCCTGCGAAACTTGGGAAAAGAAGGCTGGCCCATTTTGCCTCTTTGCCGTCCGCGGCAGACGGCAAAGGGGGAGGAGGCAGACGGCAAAGGGGGGGCGGGAGGCAGACGGCAAAGGGGGGCGGGAGGCAGACGGCAAAGAGAGGCGCTATGCCGACGGCCGCTGTCGGCAAAGCTACCACGTGGCAGATGGCAAAGGGGGGCGCGAGGCAGACGGCAACGGGGTGCGGGAGGCAGACGGCAAAGGGTGGGGGTCCGTTAGCCGCCTGACGGTGGAGCCGTCAGTACTACGCCGTCCAGGTCCTTTGCCGTCTGCAAGCTGACGGCAAAGATTCTTTGCCGTCCGCTGGGCCGAAGCAGACGGCAAAGAACCCCTTTGCCGGAGCTCGTTGGGCCCGAAATTGTGTCGTCCGCTAGCGGACAGCAAAGGCCTTTGCCGTCCGCCTTTTGCCCTTTGCCGTCTGCCATGGCAGACGGCAAATCTCCTGATTCCAGTAGTGAATAAAACTATATGCTACAGGCCATATTATGACATGAAAATCTACAGCATGGTAGAGGACATGATGCACTACAATTCATTCCATTATGGCAACATCAAATTATGCACAGATTTATAGCAAACATCAACACAACATGGCATCACGAAGAAAACAGATTCTCAGACTTAGTCAAAATTAGAGTAGACATGAGCAGCAGTTTTTAACAGATTGACATGTTGTACAGCAGAATTAATTATGATGCTAAACCTATTCATACAAACTATTGGCACAATATGATAGAGCATAACATGCTTTACAATACATCCCATTGTGGCAACATCAAAAGAGCTATAGATCAATAGCAAACCACATGACAAGACAGTAACAAAATAACACAGATTTCAGACTTAGAAATATTTGGACCCCTCAAAACAGCAATATTTTATGGCAAGTTGGGAACAAGAATATAACACATAAACATGCATTTTTATAGCAACCAAAAATACCAGGGCCTAACAAACATGTCCAAGGGCATATCTCATGTTCAAAATTATTTCATATCATGCATGGATTAAATCACACGAAAATAACAAAAGGGCATCATAGCAAAATAACATGCACACAAAAATTGCTCAAATGACAAAACTAATTGTACAGATAAATTCTATGAATTTTTCTACCCCAAAATCATATATAATATGTGAGTTTTTATATTAAAACAAATGACACAACATTTATGCGGTATTAGGACATAAACCGTTATAGCAAGTCATTTATGCAAATTAAATGCAAACATCACATCAAACATTTTTATCATCCATGAAAATATGATATAATTAATCTACACATTTTACATCTAGGACGTGTTTAATTCCGATGCACGGTTATTTAATTACGCGCAATGCAAAATCATGACATTTATGCAAATTAACAGAAAATGGCATGTTAAACATTTTAGCAAGGTTGAAAGTGGCATATTACGAATCTACACGAAGTTCTACACATTTTACATATATAAAATATTTTCATCGGATGCACGGTTAATTAAATATTGGCATTTTAAAATAGGGCCTTTTTTTCTAAATTATGACATGCCATGGACAATTTGTTAAATTCGTCTAAGGGAAAAAAACGCACGGGCCGAATTAGTGAGCGCGGAATAGCTAAAACGTGAACAGGGCGAGGCATAGGGGCGACGCTCACCTTGCAGGCCTTGGGCCTGGCTCGGTGTAGTGGCCCACAGGCAGCCAGAGGCGAACTGGGCCTGGGAGAGGCCGACCCACGTGGCGGAGCGAGCGGTCAACGGGCGAGCGGATCGGGCGCTCGTCCTCCCGTGCTCCTGCGTGAGCAGAGGCATAGCGGCGGCGCGGCAATGCGGGCAGGGAGGCAGGGAACCGGGCGAGGTCGCCGGCGCGGTCCCGGATCTGGGGCGGCGGTTGCTGGCGGCGCGTCGGAGGGGCGAGGAGCTGCGGGCGGCGGACCTCCGCGGCGGGGCGAGCTCGGGCCTCCGGTCGGACGGCGGTGGGGCTGCCGGCGTGACAACGCCAAGGGCGCGGGGCGATGCGGGGACCTCCGGTGAGGCCCTGGTGCGCGAGGGCAGGGCGGCAAGGGCTGCGGCGATGACCTCCGGCAAGGTGGCGGTCTCCGGGGCCGGCGATGGGCGCTCCAGCGCGGGAGGCACGACTGGTGGGCGGCGGCGGCGGGCGCTCGGGCCGGCTCGAGCCCGGTTCGACCCGGAGCCGGCCGGACGTGGGTTCGGGCGGGCGCGGTGGAGGCTGGGGGTCTACGGGGCGACATGGCCGGCTCTGGTTGGCCGAGGGCGCGGCTGGCGGCGGCGCTAGCCAATCCGATGGCGCCAAGTGGCGGCGGTGGGGGTTGCCTGCTCTGAAAACGAGGTGGGCGGCGGCTGAGAGGTGGGAGGAAGCTGGCTGCACGGAATTTGAGGTGGGGGGCTAGGGTTAGGCCCAAAAATGGACTAGGCGGGTTTCCTTATATAGCAGGGAGGCCTAGGGATGGGGGATTTCATCCGTTTTCGGACCTTCGGATCTCGATCCGACGGTCCAGAAGCGGAGGGGGGGGGCTAGCTTGGCTAGGTGGGCTGTGTAGAGTGGGTTAGGCTAAGATGAGAGGGAATGTGGCCCGACGACAAAGTTTTAAACCGCGAAAATGACCGACGATTAAACCGATACGGTGCCACTACGGTCGACCGTTCGAGTATCAAACGACCTCCGATTGCGAGGAAATTTGGCAGGCGGTCTACCTACAATATAACAAGACCGCACGCCAACTTTAGACCCAATCCGAGAATATTTTTCATGCGCTTTTAAAAGCATTTTTTTAAATGATGTCGCGGGCGCATGTGTGTGTGGTTGGACTCGAAACGGTCGATGGCACGAACGGAGAGAACCGGCGACTACGAACGGATGCTAGTTTTCAAAAACGAGTGACGATGCTATGCAGATGATGCGAATGATGCGATGATGAATGCGACAACCAAGCGAATCACACGACGACAATGGAATAAAAGGGGAATCTTCTCGGGCGTCAGTCTCGGGTTGTTACACCTACACCCTCTAGCCTTGTTGGACCACTTCACAACATACCAGCGATGGTCGTAGCCCGCTCAGGGGCTGGGTCCAAGCGACGCATAGCAAAAAGGCAATGTAAAAAGGAAAAACAAATCTCACAAGAAAACAAAGGATAAGCAGAAAGGAATTAAAACATAATAAGGTAACAAAATAAAATTTTCTTTATGCCCTGCGGGGCCTCGCAAATCATGGTGCAACAGGAAAAAAGAAGATAAGGGCCTCAGGCTGAATGAAGCGCTGTCTTCGTCGTCGCCAAGAAGGTCCGCCTCAGGATCGTAGCCATCTTCGGAGGGCTCGACAACGTGAACGAAGCGATCAATCAAGGAGTCCACATGGTGGCGCACCTCCCTCATGATGCCGCTCTGTAGCTCCTCCGGCACAGGATCCACCAGGCGGGCGAGGTCGAAGGCGGGGTCGTAGCGGACGAGGTTGCTGAAGACGCGCGTCATTGCCTGGTCCATGAGCTCGCGGGCCCCTTTCTCAATGAGGGTGTCCTGCCTGGAGACGCCCACCTCCAGCATCTCCACGATCTTGGTGAAGAAGTCGAGGTAGCCACCATCGTACTCCGCGATGGGCAGGCTCGGGACATCCTCGACGAAGCGGCTGAGCGTCCCATGAGCTCGCGCGGCCAGCCCCAGGTACAACTTGGCGCGCTACGACTCCATAGTCCGCGCCTGTGCGGCCTCATCTTGGGCCTTCTTGACGGCCTTGGAGGCGCTGCCGTCTGCGCCTGAAGCGAGTGCAACTCCCTTTCAGCTTCTTCCTTGATCCTGAGGGCAAGGTGGAGGTTAGCCTCGACCTGTTGGACCCGCTCCTTGAGTTGGGTGATCTTCGTCTTGAGCTCATCGCGCTTCGAATGGAAGCAGGCCTCCTACCGCTCCAGCTTGCCGTGGTGCTCCTTCAGGAGGTCCGCCTGCTCCTTAGCGACCTTGGCGTCGGCGTCGACGTTGATCTTGGCCTCCTTCTTACCGAGCAGGGCGTTGGCCTTGGCGCATGCCTTTTCAAAGGCGGCCCTGTCGGCAACAACCTGGTTCTCCAGTGTCGCGAGACACTCGCGCTCTGCCTCCTAGTCAGAGGTGGTCCGGGCGGCCTCCTGCTCCCGGATGGCCATGTCCCCCTCGCGGCCGGCGACGGCCTCCTCCCTCTTGGCCAGCCCCTCCTCACGGGCCAGCCCCTCCTCACAGGCGGCATACTGCTGCTCGCGTGCAGCAGTTGCGTCCTAATGTGCCTGGAGGTCCTGCTCTCGGAGGGAGATCTGCTCCTCTACCTTCTTTGCTTCAGGTCGGCCACCTCCGCATCGCGGATGTCATTCTCCCAGAGTTCCATGGCGTCGTGGGCAGTCTTGTTCCGCTTCTCCTTGGCCACCACATCCTGCCGGTGGCCCAGCTTGACGGTTGCCTAGGGCTTGCGCCATCAAACGTCTAAGCCCAGGTGCTCAGCTGCCAGGCACGCCTCCTCCGCCTGGAGGTCGGCCTCCAGCATGTCGAGGGCGGAGCAGGCATTCTCGAAGGCCCCGCACCTAACCAAGGTGCTGCTGCTGATCCTTTGAAGGACCAGGCACGGGCGCGCTCCGTCGCCGCCTACTGAGGCGGTTACCCTCGAAGTCCCTGCGGAGGCCTCCTCCTCCGCATCCCTCTTGCCCTTGATGAGGGCCTCCTCTCTAGCCGCGCGTTGGGGGCTACGCGCGGGCTCCTCCTCGTCATGCCGCGGCTCTAGGGAGCCCGCCGCGGCCTCTCGGTGGGCATCATCCCCCCCTCCCGGGAGGCGCAGAGCTTGCCTGGGGGTCCTCCACAATATCCAACTCCATCTCAATGCCGCCTTTGGTGCTTGGCGCCTCCAGAGGCACCTCCTCCGCCTCTGCAGATTTTTCCCCAGGATGGCCCGCCTCAGGGGGGTAGGCAGGTCTTCATGGGGGGTAGGAGGCGCCTCACGCTCCCCCACCACCTCACCCTCCGCCTCGGCCTCCGGCTGGCGGGCGACTTTGTCAGGCCCCGCAAGACCTGGCGGGGGTGCGGTGGCTCCCCTGACATGCGCTGCGGGTGAGGGCAACGTTGATGACGCGATCATCTGCCTCTTGTGCACGGGCGCCCTTATGATTCAACGACTCAGCCCCTGGGTCCTTGAGTGGAACAGACAGAATGAAAGAAAGGTGGGACAATAAATACTTACTCATCCCTGGCGATTGATGTCTACTATGCAACTTTATTCTTGTAGATGTTGTTGGGCCTCCACGTGCAGAGTATTATAGGACAGCACCAAATTTCCCACAAGTGGATGACCTAAGGTTTATCAATCCGTGGAAGGTGTAGGATGAAGATGGTCTCTCTCAAACCACCCTGCAATCAAATACAAGAAATCTCTTGTGTCCCCAACACACCTAATACGATGTCAAATTGTATAGATGCACTAGTTCGGCGAAGAGACGGTGATACAAGTGCAATATGGTGGTAGATATAGGTTTTTGTAATCTGGAAATATAAAAATAGCAACGTAACAAGTAGTAAACAACGAGCACAATGGTATATCAATGCTTGGAAATAAGGCCTAGGGTTCATACTTTCACTAGTTAAATCTCTCAACAATGCTTACCTACTAGAATCATGTGATCATCCCTCAACATGCAACAAAGAATCACTCCAAAGTTCATAAGTAGCGGAGAACATAAGATGAAATTGGTGTAGGTAGTAGAACCACATCAATGTTATTCTTTCTGTCACCTCAAGTATCCATGGGTTAATTATTCGACACGCATCAAACAATGTCAGATTCATCATATTCAACCCAACAAAAAGAACTTCAAAGAGTACCCAAGATTTCTAGGGGCTTTGCATCTGACATTCGTTGGGCTTTCCTCTGCGGGAGCCCGCGTCCCGGCCTTTTTGTGCAATAAACCCCTCCGACCGAAGACTAGTGATAGGTGGTCCCGCGGAGCTTTCGGAGAAGGGTAGTGATACGTCTCCAACGTATCTATAATTTTTTATTGTTCCATGCTATTATATTATCTGTTTGGATGTTTTATATGCATTAATATGCTATTTTATATTAGTTTTGGGACTAACCTATTAATCTAGAGCCTAGTGCCAGTTTTTGTTTTTTCCTTGTTTTTGAGTATTGCAGATAAGGAATATTAAACGGAGTCCAAACGGAATAAAATCTTCGGAATAATTTTTCTTGGACCAGAAGACATCTACCAAGCTTGGAGACCAAGGCAGGAGAGCTGCCGTGTGGCCACAAGCCACAGGGGCGCGCCCAGGGGGGGTAGGGCGCGCCCCCTGGCTTGTGGGCCCAAGGCAGCTCCCCCAACCCTATTTCTTGGCCTATAAATTCACAAATATTCCCTGGATACCAGAGAGAGCCACGAAAACACTTTTCCGCCGCCAGGAGCCTCGGTTCCCGTGAGATCCAATCTTGGAGCCTTTTCCGGTAATCTGCCGGAGGGGGATTCGATCACGAAGGGCATCTACATCAACTCCATTGCCCCTCCGATCATGCGTGAGTAGTTCACCACATACCTTCGGGTCCATAGCTAGTAGCTAGATGGCTTCTTCTCTCTCTTTGCTCTTCAATACCATGTTCTTCATGATCTTCATGGAGATCTATCCGATGTAATACTCTTTTGCGGTATGTTTGTCGAGATCCGATGAATTGTGGGTTTATGTTCAGATTATCTATGAATATTATTTGAGTCTTTTCTGGATTCTTATATGCATGATTTCATATCTTTGCAAGTCTCTTCGAGTTATTGGTTTGGTTTGGCCAACTAGATTGGTAATTCTTGCAATGGGAGAAGTGCTTAGTTTTGGGTTCAATCTTGCGGTGTCCTCACCCAGTGACATAGTTGGGGTAGCAAGGCACGTATTGTATTGTTGCCATCGAGGATAAAAAGATGGGGTTTTCATCATATTGCTTGAGTTTATCCCTCTACATCATGTCATCTTACCTAATGCGTTACTCTGTTCTTCATGAACTTAATACTCTAGATGCAGGCAGGAGTCGGTCGATGTGTGGAGTAATAGTAGTAGATGCAGAATCGTTTCGGTCTACTTGACATGGGCGTGATGCCTATATGCATAATCATTGTCTTAGATATCTTCATAATTATTCGCTTTTCTATCAATTGCTCGACAGTAATTTGTTCACCCACCGTAATACTTGCCATCATGAGAGAAGTCTCTAGTGAAACCTATGGCCCCCGGGTCTATTTTCCATATTATACTTTCAGATCTAAAACCAAAAATACCAAAAATATCTTGCTGCTATCTTTTTACTTTTTGTTTTACTTTCCGTTCAAGCAATCATATCTATCTATCTCTATCAGATCTCATCCTTGCAAGTAACCGTGAAGGGATTGACAACCCCTTTATAGCGTTGGGTGCAAGTGTTTGATTCTTTGTGTAGGTACATCTATTGGGGACTTGCTTGTATCTCCTACTGGATTGATACCTTGGTTCTCAACAACTGAGGGAAATACTTATCTACTTTGCTGCATCACCCGTTCCTCTTCACGGAAACCAACGCATGCTCGAGAAGTAGCAAGAAGGATTTCTGACGCCGTTGCCGGGGAGATCTACATCATGCCTACTAAGTACCCATCACAAACTCATCTCTTGCATTTACATTATTTGCCATTTGCCTCTCGTTTTCCTCTCCCCCACTTCTAAAATGATTTTCCAAAAAGATTCGCCTTTTTATTTGCCCTTTTTTCGTTCGTCTTTTCGTTTGCTTTTTGCTTGCTTGCGTGATAGATCGTTTCGCCACTATGTCTGAATCTGGGGAGGCTTTCATTGAAAAGGATAGTAATAGTCTTGAAGGAAACCTTGACAATCTTGCTAAAAATGACTCTCATGAAGCACCTACTATCATGCATACAAAAAAAATTCGCATAGGTAGCGGTAATATTATTGGAAAAGGTGTTATTCAAGATTTCTTTACTTGTGCTGGTACGCTACCCACCTTAGGAGGGTCTATCCTCGATAAAACTAATAGTCTTGCGGACGCCATAACACTATTAATAATTGAACTTGAGAGGCAATTTGTTCATATGCATCCTTGCATACAAAGGATTTTTCTTGAGTTCTCTACTATTCAGATTGCTTCCGTTAAGCGTGCCGCCACTATATTTCTAGCCCACGAGTTTAGATTCATCATGAAAGAGGCTAGTGAAATCTTCGCTCATTATAAAATTAATGGTGGATGTCCCCCTATAGAGGAGATCCTTTTTAATCAAGAAGAAATAATGAGATTGCAATCCCCGGATTACGTTGCTTATAATGAAAATTTGAGGAAGTGGGTCCCTATTGAGGTTTTGATTGATAAGATTTCTGAACTCAATGATAATTTTGCTATACAAAATAATGGATTAGAGTTCATATTAAGAGATAGGCTTATGACCTTCCACCAAAGGAAAGCCAACAACGATGAGTTGATTATACAATATATGGGGCCAAGGAAGGAACCTATCCCTCCCGCACTAGATCTCAAGGATCCATATCCTATTAAATTTAGCCCTTTTGATTATTTTTGCTTGCCACAAAGAAAGCTTGCTGCTGAAAGAAGGGAGTATGAGATGATCATGGACGATCTCCCTTACTATTATGAAAAGACCTAGATCTATTGCGTTTTGCCTAGCTAGGGGCGTTAAACAATAGCGCTTGTTGGGAGGCAACCCAATTTTATTTTTTCTTTCTGTTTTTTGCTTCTGTTTTGGTGTGTTTTGCACATTATTACTTCTGTAATAATTGTGTTTTCTTGTTTAAATTAGTGTTTGAGCCAAGTAAGACCTTTGGGATGGTCTACGGTGTTTGTTGATTTGATTTTGCTGAAAAACAGAAACTTTTGCTCTCAGTCCAGGAATTTTGTAAATTCACTGGAACGTGCTTTTGATCTGAAATTTTTACACAAGATTGATATACAAATTTCCCTTATTGTACTAATTTTTCTGAATTTTTGGAGTTCCAAAAGTATTCGAAGTCTATAGATTGCTACGGACTGTTCTGTTTTAGACAGATTCTGTTTTCTTTGTGTTGTTTGCTTATTTTGATGAATCTATGGGTTGTATCGGGGGGTATGAACCATGGAGAAGTTAGAATACAATAGATATTACACCAATATAAATAAAGAATGAGTTCACAACAGTACCTAAGTGGTGGTTTATTTTTCTTGTACTAACGGATCTCATGAGTTTTCTGTTGAGTTTTGTGTTGTGAAGTTTTCAAGTTTTGGGTAAAGATTTGATGGACTATGGAATAAGGAGTGGCAAGAGCCTAAGCTTGGAGATGCCCAAGGCACCCCAAGCCATATTAAAGGATACCAAAAAGCCTAAGCTTGGGGATGCCCCGGAAGGCATCCCCTCTTTCGTCTTCAATCCATCGGTAAATTTACTTGAGGCTATATTTTTATTCACCACATGACATGTGTCTTGCTTGGAGCGTCTTGTATGATATGAGTCTTTGCTTTTTAGTTTGCCACAATCATCCTTGATGCACACATATTTTTGAGAGAGACACGCTGAATCGTGAATTTATTAGAATAGTCTATGTGCTTCACTTATATCTTTTGAGCTAGGCAATGTTGCTCTAGTGCTTCACTTATATCTTTTTAGAGCACGGTGGTGTTATATTTTATAGAAATTATTGAACTCTCATACCTCACTTATATTATTTTGTGAGTTTCTTAAAACAGCATGGTAATTTGTTTAGGTTATGAATTTAGTCCTAATATAATAGGCATCCAAGAGGGATATAATAAAAACTTTCATATTAAGTGCATTGGATAGTATGAGAAGTTTGATTCCTTGCATATAGTTTTGAGATAATGGAGATGGTAATATGAGAGTCATGCTAGTGAGTAGTTGTGAATTGGAAGAGATACTTGTGTTGAAGTTTGTGATTCCCGTAGCATGCACGTATGGTGAACCGTTATGTAACGAAGTCGGAGCATGATTTGTTTAATGATTGTCGACCTTTGTGTGAGGGTCGGGAGCGCGCGATGGTTAACTCCTACCAACCTATCCCCTAGGAGCATGCGTCTAATGCTTTGTTTGATAACTAATAGACTTTTGCAATAAGTATGTGAGTTCTTTATGACTAATGTTGAGTCCATGGATTATACGCACTCTCACCCTTCCACCATTGCTAGCCTCTCTAGTACCGCGCAACTTTCGCCGGTACATCAAACCCACCTTCCTCAAAACAGCCATCATATATTTTCCTCAAAACAGCCACCATACCTACCTATTATGGCATTTCCATAGCCATTCCGAGATATATTGCCATGCAACTTCCACCGTCCCACTTTTCATGACATGCACCATCACTTTCATATTGCATATAGAGTCATATTTTGTCATAGGTATCGAGTTGTAATTTTCCTTTTGAGTTGTAAGTAAATAAAAGTGTGATGATTTTCATTATTAGAGCATTGTCCCGTGTGAGAAAAGGATGATGGAAGCCATGACTCCCTCACAAGTTGGGATGAGTATCCGGACTTTACAAAAAAATAAAAGAGGCCAGCGAAGCCCAAATAAAAAAAAGAGGCCAAAGATGCCCACCAAAATAAATAAAAAAGAAAAAAATGAAAGAAAGAGAAAAGGGACAATTGCTACTATACTTTTCCACACTTGTGCTTCAAAGTAGCACCATGATCTTCATGATAGAGAGTGTCCTATTCTGTCACTTTCATATAACTAGTGGAGTTTCATCTTGCACGACCACTTAGTTTTCTTTTTGAGCTTTCATACACTTATAGCTCTAGTGCACCCGTTGCATGGCAATCCCTACTCACTCACATTGATATCTATTGATGGGCATCTCCATAGCCCGTTGATACGCCTAGTTGATGTGAGATTATCTTCTTCCTTTCCCTTGCAACCTCCACCATATTCTATTCCACCTATAGTGCTATATCCATGGCTCGCGCTCATGTATTGCATGAGAGTTAAAAAGGTTTGAGAACACCAAAAGTGTGAAACAATTGCTTGGCTTGTTCATCGGGGGTGTGCATGATTTAGATACTTTGTGTGGGGAAGATGGAGCATAGCCAGACCATATGATTTTGTAGGGATAACTTTCTAAGGCCATGTTATTTCGAAAGGACACGATTGCCTTGTTGGTGTGCTCGAAGTATTACTGTTTTTATGTCAATATTAGACTATTGTTTAGAATCTTACGGATCTGAATATTCATGCCACAAAAAAGAATATTACATGGATAAATATGTTAGGTAGCATTCCACATCAAAAAATCTGTTTTTATCATTTACCTACTCGAGGACGAGCAGGAATTAAGCTTGGGGATGCTTGATAAGTCTCCAACGTATCTATAATTTTTGATTGTTCCATGCTATTATATTATCTGTTTGGATGTTTTATATGCATTAATATGCTATTTTATATTATTTTTGGGACTAACCTATTAATCTAGAGCCTAGTGCCAGTTTCTGTTTTTTCCTTGTTTTTGAGTATTGCAGATAAGGAATATTAAACGGAGTCCAAACGGAATAAAATCTTCGGAATAATTTTTCTTGGACCAGAAGACATCTACCAAGCTTGGAGACCAAGGCAGGAGAGCCACCATGTGGCCACAAGCCACAGGGGCGCGCCCAGGGGGGTAGGGCGCGCCCCCTGGCTTGTGGGCCCACGGCAGCTCCCCCAACCCTATTTCTCGGCCTATAAATTCACAAATATTCCCTGGATACCAGAGAGAGCCATGAAAACACTTTTCCACCGCCAGGAGCCTCGGTTCCCGTGAGATCCAATCTTGGAGCCTTTTCCGGTAATCTGCCGGAGGGGGATTCGATCACGGAGGGCATCTACATCAACTCCATTGCCCCTCCGATGATGCGTGAGTAGTTCACCACAGACATTCGGGTCCATAGCTAGTAGCTAGATGGCTTCTTCTCTCTCTTTGCTCTTCAATACCATGTTCTTATTGATCTTCATGGAGATCTATCCGATGTAATACTCTTTTGCGGTGTGTTTGTCGAGATCCAATGAATTCTGGGTTTATGTTCAGATTATCTATGAATATTATTTGAGTCTTTTCTGAATTCTTATATGCATGATTTCATGTCTTTGCAAGTCTCTTCGAGTTATTGGTTTGGTTTGGCCAACTAGATTGGTAATTCTTGCAATGGGAGAAGTGCTTAGTTTTGGGTTCAATCTTGCGGTGTCCTCACCCAGTGACACAGTAGGGGTAGCGAGGCACGTATTGTATTGTTGCCATCGAGGATAAAAAGATGGGGTTTTCATCATATTGCTTGAGTTTATCCCTCTACATCATGTCATCTTACCTAATGCGTTACTCTGTTCTTCATGAACCTAATACTCTAGATGCAGGCAGGAGTCGGTCGATGTGTGGAGTAATAGTAGTAGATGCAGAATCGTTCCGGTCTACTTGACACGGACGTGATGGCTATATGCATAATCATTGCCTTGGATATCTTCATAATTATTCGCTTTTCTATCAATTGCTCGACAGTAATTTGTTCACCCACCGTAATACTTGCCATCATGAGAGAAGTCTCTAGTGAAACCTATGGCCCCCGGGTCTATTTATTATACTTTCAGATCTAAAATCAAAAATACCAAAAATATCTTGCTGCAATCTTTTTACTTTTTGTTTTACTTTCCGTTCAAGCAATCATATCTATCTATCTCTATCAGATCTCATCCTTGCATGTAACCGTGAAGGGATTGACAACCCCTTTATAGCGTTGGGTGCAAGTGTTTGATTCTTTGTGTAGGTACATCTATTGGGGACTTGCTTGTATCTCCTACTGGATTGATACCTTGGTTCTCAACAACTGAGGGAAATACTTATCTACTTTGCTGCATCACCCGTTCCTCTTCATGGAAACCAACGCATGCTCGAGAAGTAACAGGTAGCCTAGTGTGTAAGCACAGAAATGAACCGTGGTGAACCCTCAGACGACCCTTCTAAGATAAGGGGGGGGGGAGATCCGATTTAAGAGTAGTTCACTACTGCAATTCAAAAAAGAAAGAGAATTCTAGTTAACGGTTCCAATTTGTTCTGAATTTTGCAGCCTGTGACTAGAAATCTACTTTTCTTCTTTTTCATCTCAATAGAAAGAAATTTCGGAGAAAGTAGGACAAGAACATGTATCAACCCATATGCATAGATTACCCCATTGTCACCATGGGAATCCGTAAGTTCAGTACCAAAACATATATCAAGTGAATCAATAGAACACCCTATTGTCACCACGGGTATCCACATGCAAGACATACATCAAGTGATCTCAAATCCAATATTGAATCTGACATAACAAAATCTCAAAGGGAAAGATTCAATTCATCACAACAAGATAGCAAGGGAAGAACACCATATGATCCAACTATATTACCAAAGCCCACGATACATCAAGATCGTGCCATCTCAAGAACACAAGAGGGAGGGATTAAACACATAGCTACTGGTACATACCCTCAGCCCCGAGGGTGAACTACTCCCTCCTCGTCATGGCCTCGGCTGGGATGATGAAGATGGCCACCAGTGATGATTTCCCCCTCCGGCAGGGTACCAGAAAGGCTCCAGATGGGTTTTTCTTCGATACAGAGAGTTGCGGCGGTGGAGCAGAAGTTCTAGGTTTATTTCTGAGGGTTTCTGTATATATAGGATTTTTCAGCATTGGACTCACGCTAACTAGAGCCACGAGTGGACCGCAAGCTATCAGGGCGCGCCTAGGGGGGTGGGGCGTGCCCTGTTGGCTTGTGGCTAGCAGGTGGCCCCCCTCCGGTGGTTCTTCGCTCTGGTATTTCTCATATTGTCTAGAAAAGCTCATTAAAAAAGTTTCCGGCGATTTCGAGAACTTTAATTTTCTGCATAAAAACAACACACGGTAATTCTACTGAAAACAGCGTCAGTCCGGGTTAGTTCTAATTAAATCATATAACATGCATCAAAACCATATAAAAGTATTGTAAACATAGGTAAATATGGAAAGAATACTTCACAAATTATCAATACGTTGGAGACATATCAGCATCCCCAAGCTTAATTCCTACTCGTCCTCGAGTAGGTAAATGATAAAAGAAATAATTTATGAAGTGTGAATGCTAGCATAGTGTATAAAATTGACCAAGGAATTTCAGTCACTTTTCTAGCATCATAACCAGCAACTTTTTCTCATTAAACTCATTATGATAAAGTATCAATCAATTCACATGTCATGGTTCAAACAATGCATCCTCTTGAAACTTAACAACATATGTTCTTAGTCAATAAAACAATTTCAATGCATCATCAAGTCTAAGTGAGAGCCCCACATACTCAATTATCATATAGTCTTCTATGATTGCTAATACTCAAAGTATATTTCTAGAACAAACATCATCCATCGAACACAGAGAAAGATTTGGGTTTAATTTTTCGCCTCCCAACGTACTTATCACGTAGATAATTGTCAACAATAATGAATCATGATCAAATATATTTGACTGGATATATGTGTTTGGATCTTTCCCCACCACATGGTGCTTGCCAACTAATAGATTGAGGTTGGAATAAGAAGTTGACTCATCATGAAAAGTAAATAAGAAAAAGTAAATAGATTGTCCCTTCAGAGAGGGAAGCAGGGATTTGCAAAGGTGCCATAGCTCATTGTTTAAAACAGTGATGGATATATTTTGGGTGGTGTGCCTTTCCTGTCAACGTTATGACAAGAGATTTCAATATCTTCCATGCTAACCACATTATTGGTGGTTCCCAAACAGAATTGAAATTTTACCCCCCTCAACCATTCAAACATATTCCATGGCTAGCAGTATCCACGGGTACCTACCAAACAATCAACTTTCTAGGGGGAGTTCCTATTGATTTTACTATGCAGGACTGGGAATCCTTTTTACCAGCCTCTCTCGTGCAATGACAAGTGAATAAACACTCATTATGAGAATAACCCGCTTGGCATGGAAGATATTGACCACCCCGATGGCTCCATGAGCGGTACAAGCACACAAAAGGATGTTTTTTGAAGGTTTTCAAGGTAGCACATGCAAATTGCTTGAAATGGCAGTGAAATACCATATATAGGTAGGTATGGTGGACTCTCATGGAAGAAACTTGGCTCAAGGATTTGGATGTACAAGTAGTATCTCTACTTAATACGAAGTTTTGGCTAGCAAAAGGTTCTAAACAAGCACCACATGTTGGAGGATCCATAACAATATAACTTCTATGCAAATATACCCAAACATAACCATTATGTTGTCTTCCTTGTCAAACTTCAGCAATTTGATCAAGGTTGAAAATAATTAATGGGTATTCACAATCATAAAAGATGTCCAAGATAATATATTTGTATGTGAAAGTTCTCTTTCTTATACTAATCATTCATGAATTGCTTGTCTGACCAATATTGTGATTGTAAAACTTCAATAGATTTTACTTTCTAAACCAAACGTGAACCTGCTACTAATAAGATAGCACATTGATAATTTCATATTTATGAAATTTCATTCATTCACAATTTACTCTTAGGATATAAGTGAAGCACAAGAGTAAACATCAAACTACTCTCAAAAGATACAAGTGAAGATCAATGAGTAGTTAAACAATTAAGTAGCTATGTGAGGACTCTCTATTAATAAAGTCTTTCGGATCTGAGAATTTTATTCAAATAGCAAGCAAAACAAAAGACACTCCAAGAACAGCACATATCATGTGAACGAATAAAAACTTAGGATCAACACAGGCTAATCGATAATTGTTTATGAAAAGAGGTGGGATGCGTAGCATTCCCAAGCTTAGATGCTTGAGACTTCTTGTAATATTGAATTGGGGAGCCTTGGGCATCCCCAAGCTTGAGCTCTTGTGTCTCGTTAATTCCTCTCATATCACGGTATCACCTAGGTCTTAAAAACTTCATCCACACGAAACCTGAAAAGAACTCGTGAGATAGGTTAGTGCACATAAGAATAAATCAACTCTTTATGCACTGCCAAGACAAGTTGCATAATAATTTTCAAATATTATCTACTGTATACTATCATTTCCACAATTTATATCTACCAATAGAAGTCATGAAAATTGTAGGAGAAGTAGATAACAAAACTATGACAGCAATATGTCTAAACATGACAGCCAGTAGCAATTAATTTACAAAGTGCATTTCTGAAACTCCAAAAATTCTGAAAATTTAGGACATGATAGAAAATTTATATTACAATATTGTCTAAACATTTCAGAATCTTTCCACGTTCTAGTAAAATAAGAAAAATTCAAACACTACAACAAAAGTTTCTGTTTTTACACAGCACACATCAAACATGTAATTCAAGCATCCTAAAAGGCAATTCTTGGAACTTTTTATTGAAAAACAAGAGTATAAATAACAGCAATGAAAGTTTAACAAAATAATATGACGCTCCATGAAAAACTCATATTATGTGACGAATAAAAATATAGCTCTAAGTAAGATATATCGATAGTGTTGAAGACGAAAGAGGGGATGCCCTCCCGGACATTCCCAAGCTTAGACGCTTGAGTCTTCCCTGGATATTAACTTGGGGCTGCCTTGGGCATCCCCAAGCTTAGGTTCTTTGCACTCCTTATTCTCCTCATATTGGCATCTCATCCAAAACTTGAAAACTTCAATCACACAAAACTCAACGGAACTAAGTGAGATGGGTTACTGTGATAAAGATAGACCATTCATTTAGGTGCTGTCAAGACAAGATTCATAATTGTTCTCACATAATACCTACTGTATTATATCATTCCCATACTTTATATCACAAAATATAAGCTATGGGAACACTCAAACAAGCAAACTATGCATGCAAAACAGAATCTGCCAAAAACAGAACAGTTTGTAGAGATCTGAACTTAAACCATACTTCCGTGTCACTAAAAAATCTGAGAAGTTAGGACAACGCAGATAATTTGCATAGAAAAACTATGTAAAGTTCCAAAAAAAATTGGCCCTCCAGTAAAATCAGAGAAATTCTGCACTGGATATAAAAGATTCTGTTTTTTTGCATAGAATCAAACTAACAAGTATCCACACTGGATATTACCTCTGGGTGCCTTGGGCATCCCCAAGCTTAGGGTCTTTCCACTCCTTATTCTCCTCATATCGGTGTCTTACCTAAAACTTGAAAACTTAAATCACACAAAACTTAACAGAACTTCATGAGATGGGTTAGTGTAATAAAGATAGATCATTCACTTAGGTACTGTCCAGACAAGATTTATAATTGTTATCGCATAATACCTACCGTATTATATCATTCCCATAATTTATACCACTAAATATAAGCTATGGAAACACTAAAACAAGCAAACTATGCATGCAAAACAGAATCTATCAAAAATAGAATAGTCTGTGAAGATCTGAATGAAATCCATATTAATCTATCTCTAAAAATTCTATACAATTAGGAAAACGTAGGAAAATTTGTATATAAAAAATTTGTAAAAATTTCAGAATTGTGTGACTCCACAGTAAAATTAGAGAAATTCTGCACTAGACGTAAACGTTTCTGTTTTTGCACAAAATCAAACTAACAAGTATCCACACTATCCCAAAGGCTTTACTTGGCACCTTTTTAAAACATAAGGCACAAAACATGATTACTACAGTAGCTTAATGATGTTAACAAACAAAAACAGAAAGTATAAATATTGGGTGGTCTCCCAGCAAGCGCTTTTCTTTAAAGACTTTTTAGCTAGGCATGATGATTTCTATGATGCTCACATAAAAGTAAAGAATTGAAACACAATGGGAGCATCATGAAGCATATGACAAGCACATTTAAAGTCTAATCGTATTCCTATGCATGGGGATTTTGTGAGCAAACAATTTATGGGAGCAAGAATCAACTAGCATAGGAAGGCAAAACAAGCATATCTTCAAGATTTTCAACACATTAGGAGGAAACTTGATATTATTGCAATTCCTACAAGCATATGTTCCTCCCTCATAATAATTTTCAGTAGCATTATGAAAGAATTCAACAATATAAATATCTCATAAAGCATTCTTTTCATGATCCTCAAGCATAGGAAATTTATTACTCTCCACATAAGCATTTTTATTCTCGTTCATAGTAGTGGGAGAAAACTCAACAAAATAACTATCATGAGACACTTGATTGACCTAACCACATTGAATATAAAAATCATGATGAAAAGTTTCATGCTTATCATTACTCTTTATAGCATACATGTCATCACCATAATCATCATAAATATGAGGCATGCCATCATCATAATAAATTTGCTCATCAAAACTTGGGGCACTAAAAATATCATCTTCATCAAACATAGAATCCCCAAGCTTGTGGCTTTGCATATCCTTAGCATCATGGATGTTCATAGAGTTCATACTAACAACATTGCAATCATGCTCATCATTCAAAGATTTAATGCCAAACATTTTATTAAATTCTTCTTCTAGCACTTTGGCACAGTTTTCCGAACCATCATTTTCACAAAAGACATTATAAAGATGAAGTAATTGAGGCAACCTAAACTCCATTTTTTGTAGTTTTCTTTTATAAACAAAACTAGTGATAAACAAGAAACTAAAATATTTAATTGCAAGATCTAAAGATATACCTTCAAGCACTCACGTCCCCGACAACGGCACCAGAAAATAGCTTGATGCCTACTACGCAACTTTATTCTTGTAGACGTTGTTGAGCCTCCAAGTGCAGGGTTTTGTAGGACAACAACAAATTTCTCTCAAGTGGATAACCTAAGGTTTATCAATCCGTGTAAGGTGTAGAATGAAGATGGTCTCTCTCAAACAACCCTACAATCAAATACAAGAAATATCTTGTTTCCCCAACACACCCAATATAATGGCAAATTGTATAGGTGAACTAGTTCGGCGAAGAGATGGTGATACAAGTGCAATATGGATGGTAGATATAGGTTTTTTTAATCTGAAAATATAAAAACAAAACAAGGTAACAAGTAGTTAACAGCGAGCAAAACGGTATAGCAATGCTTGGAAATAGGCCTAGGGTTCATACTTTCACTAGTGCAATCTCTCAACAATGCTAACATAATAGAATCATATGATCATCCCTCAATGTGCAACAAAGAATCACTCCAAAGTTCATAAGTAGCGGAGAACATAAGATGAAATTGGTGTAGGTAGTAGAACCACCTCAAAGTTATTCTCTTCGATCAATCTTTTGAGCTATTCCTATAAGTATCACAAACAGCCCTAGAGGTCGTAGTAAAATAACACCTATGATACATATCAATCAACCCTAATGTCACCTAGATACTCCAATGTCGCCTCAGTATCCGTGGGTTAATTATTCGACAAGCATCAAACAATGTCATATTCATCATATTCAATCAAACACAAAGAACTTCAAAGAGTACCCAAGATTTCTCTCGGAGAAAGTAGGACAAGAACGTGTATCAACCCATATGCATAGATTACCCCATTGTCAGCACGGGAATCCATAAGTTGAGTACCAAAACATATATCAAGTGAATCAATAGAACACCCCATTGTCACCACGGGTATCCACATGCAAGACATACATCAAGTGATCTCAAATCCAATATTCAATCCGACATAACAAAATCTCAAAGGGAAAGATTCCATTCATCACAACAACATAGCAAGGGAAGAACACCATATGATCCAACTATATTAACAAAGCCCGCGATACATCAAAATCGTGCCATCTCAAGTACACGAGAGAGAGAGAGAGAGGGAGATTAAACACATAGCTACTGGTACATACCCTCAACTGCGAGGGTGAACTACTCCCTCCTCGTCATGGCCTCTGCTGGGATGATGAAGATGGCCACTCGTGATGATTTCCCCCTCCGGGAGGGTATAGGAAAGGCTCCAAAAGGGTTTTTCTTTGATACAGAGAGTTATGGCAGCAGAGCGGAAGTTCTAGGTTTACTTCTGAGGGTTTCTGTATATATATATATGATTTTTCGGCGTTGGAATCATGCTAACCGGAGCCACGAGGGGTCCACAAGCTATTAGGGTGCGCCTAGAAGGGGTGGGCGCGCCCGGTTGGCTTGTGGCCTACAAGTGGCCCCCTCCGGTGGTTCTTCACTCCGGTATTTCTCATATTGTCTAGAAAAAATGTCAAAAAGTTTCGGGCGATTCCGAGAACTTTTATTTTCTACATAAAAACAACACCATGGTAATTCTGCTGAAAACAACGTTAGTCCGGGTAAGTTCTAATTAAATCATATAAAATGCATCAAAACAATATAAAAGTATTGTAAACATAGGTAAATATGGCATGGATACTTCATAAATTATCGATACGTTCGAGATGTATCAGCGACACAGCGCTTCCTCTTCTAGAGAGGGTTGGAGCTGGTGCCGCTGCCGCTCCCTGCAGGTCCGCCTGAGCTCCCTAGAGAGGGCGCCCCGCGAGGCCTGCTGGAGCCCGCGCCAGCCCCGCTAGGCTGGCCTATCTCCTTCGGGGGTTCGACAGCCCCCTTGGTTGCCCCCTTGAGGGGGTCCTTGATGTCTACTATGCAACTTTATTCTTGTAGACGTTGTTGGGTCTCCAAGTACAGAGTTTTGTAGGACAACCGCAAGTTTCCCTCAAGTGGATGACCTAAGGTTTATCAATCCGTGGGAGGTGTAGGATGAAGATGGCCTCTCTCGAACAACCCTGCAATCAAATACAAGAAATATCATGTGTCCCCAACACACCAAATACAATGGCAAATTGTATAGGTGCACTAGTTCGACGAAGAGACGGTGATACAAGAGGAATATGGATAGTAGATATAGGTTTTTGTAATCCGAAAATATAAAAACAGCAAGGTAGCAAGTAGTAAACAGATAGCAAAATGGTATATTAATGCTTGGAAACAAGGCCTAGGGTTCATACTTTTGCTAGTGCAATCTCTCAACAATGCTAACAAAATAGAATCATATGATCATCCCTCAACGTGCAACAAAGAATTACTCCAAAGTTCGTAAGTAGCAGAGAACATAAGATGAAATTGTTGTAGGTAATAGAACCACCTCAAAGTTACCCTTTCCGATCAATCTATTGAGCTATTCCTATAGGTGTCACGAACATCTCTAGAGTCCGTACTAAAATAACACCAATGATACATGTCAATCAACCCTAATGTCACCTAGATACTTCAATGTCACCACGAATATCCGTGGATTAAATATTCGACATGCATCAAAAAAATTCAGATTCATCATATTCAATCCAACACAAAGAACTTAAAAGAGTACCCCAAGATTTCTATCAGAGAAAGTAAGACAAGAACGTGTATCAACCCCTATGCATAGATTACCCCATTGTCACCACAGGAATCTGCAAGTTGAGTACCAAGACATACATCAAGTGATCCGAAATCCAATATTTAATCCGACATAACAAATTCTCAAAGGAAAAGATTCAATTCATCACAACATGATAGCAAGGGAAGAACACCATATGATCCAACTATATAAACAAAGCCCGCGATACATCAGGATCGTGCCATCTCAAGAACACGAGAGAGAGATATTAAACACATAGCTACTGGTACATACACTCTGCCCCGAGGGTGAACTACTCCCTTCTCATCATGGCCTCCACCGGGATGATGAAGATGTCCACCGGTGGTGATTTCCCCCTCTAACAGGGTACCGGAAAGGCTCCAGATGGGTTTTTCTTCGATACAGAGAGTTGCGGCGGCGGAGCGGAAGTTCTCTGTTTAGTTCTGAGGGTTTTTGCATATATATGATTTTTTGGCGTTGGAATCATGCCAAACGGAGTCACGTGGCCCCACGACCCAACATGGCCCACCTAGGGGGTGGGCGTGCCCTGTTGGCTCGTGGCCCAGAGGTGGCTCCCTTCCAGTGGTTCTTTGCTCTGGTATTTCTTGTTTTCTCCAGAGAAAATCGTAAAAAAGTTTTGGGCAATTCCGAGAACTTTTATTTTCTCAACAAAAAACAACACCATAGTAATTCTGCTGAAAACAACGTCAGTCCGGGTTAGTTCTAAATAAATCATATAAAGTGCATCAAAACCATATAAAAGTATTTTAAACATAGGAAAACGTGGCATGAATACTTCATAAATTATTCATACATTGGAGACGTATCAGCATCCCCAAGCTTAATTCCTACTCGTCCTCGAGTAAGTAAATGATAAAAGAAATAATTTATGAAGTGTGGGTGCTAGCATAGTGTATAATATTGATCAATGAAAATTCCAATCCCTTCTTCTAGCATCATAAATAACAAGTCTTTTTCATCGTGATAAAGTAGCAATCAATTCACATGCTATGGTTCAAACAATGCATTCTCTTGAAACTTAACAACCTATGTTCTTAGTCACCAAACAATTTCAATGCATCTCATTTCCAACAAAGTCTAAGTAAGAGCTCCACATACTCAATTATCATATAGTCTTCTATGATTGCTAATACTCAAAGCATATTTTTAGAACAAACAACATCCATCGAACACAAACAAAGATATGGCATTAATGTTTCGCCGCCCAACGCACTTATCATAAATATAATTGTCAACAATAATGAATCATGATCAAATATATTTGACTGGATATATGTGTTTGGATCTTTTCCCACCACATGATGCTTGCCAACTAATAGATTGAGGTTTGAATAAGAATTTGACTCAACTTGAAAAGTAAATAACATGAAAGGAAATAACATAAAAGTAAATGGATTGTCCCTTGGCAGAGGGAACTAGGGATTTGGAGAGTTTCTAGAGCTCATTTTTCAAAATAGAGAAGAATATGTAATTTTGAGTGGTATACTTTTCCTGTCAATGACACAACAGAGTTTTCAATATCTTCCACGCTAAACACATTATTGGCGGTTGCCAAACAAAATTGAAATTTTACTCCCCCTCCACCATTCAAACACATTCCACGGTTGACCGAATCCACGGGTGCCATCCAAACAATCAACTTTCTAGGGGGAGTTCTTGTTTACTTATTTTTTATTATGCAGGATTGGGCATCCTTTTTACCAGCCTCTCTCGTGCAATGATAAGTGAATAAACACTCATCTTGAGAATAACCCGCTTAGCATGGAAGATAATGACCGCCCTGTCGCTCCATGAGCGGTACGCGCACACAAAACGGATGTTTATTTGAATGTTTAGAGGTGGCACATGCAAATTTACTTGGAATGGCAGTGAAATACCATATATATGTAGGTATGGTGGACTCTCATGGAAGAAACTTGGCTCAAGGATTTGGATGCACAAGTAGTATCTCTACTTAGTACGAAGTTTTGGTTATCAAAAGGTTCTAAACAAGCAACCACATGTTGGAGGATACATAACAATATAACTTCTATGCAAATATACCCAAACGTAACCATTATGTTGTCTTGCTTGTTCAACTTCAACTATTTGATCAAGGTTGAAAATAATTAACGGGTATTCACAATCATAAAAGATGTCCAAGATAATATATTTGTATGTGAAAGTTCTCTTTCTTATACTAATCATTCATGAATTGCTTGTATGACCAATATTGTGATTGTCAAACTTCAATAGATTTCAATTTATAAACCAAATGTGAAACTACTACTAAGCATAAAGAACATTGATAATTTCAGATTTATTCATTTCATTCATTCACAATTTACTCTTAGGATATAAGTGAAGCACAAGAGTAAACATCAAGCTACTCTCAAAAAATATAAGTGAAGATCAATGAGTAGTTAAACAATCAAGTAGCTATGTGAGGACTCTTTCTCAATAAAGAGTTTCAGATCTTAGAATTTTATTCAGACACCAAACAAAACAAAAGACACTCCAAGAACAGCACATATAATGTGAACAAACAAAAACATAGGATCAACATAGGCTAACATATAATTGTTGATGAAGAGAGGTGGGATGCGTAGCATCCCAAAGCTTAGATGCTTGAGAAGTCTTGTAATATTGAATTGTGAAGCCTTGGGCATCCCCAACATTGAGCTGTTGTGTCTCGTTAATTCCTCTCATATCAAGGTATCACCTAGGTCTCAAAAACTTCATCCACACAAAACTGGAAAAGAACTCGTGAAATAGGTTAGTGCACATAAGAATAAATAAACTCTTTTATGTACTGCAAAGACAAGTTGCATAATAATTTTCAAACATTATCTACTGTATACTATAATTTCCACAATTTATCTACCAATATAAGTCATGAAAACTATAGGAGAAGTAGATAACAAAACTATGGCAGCAATCTGTCTAAACAAGACAGTCAAAATCAATTAATTTACAAAGTGCACTTATGTAATTCCAAAAATTCTGAAACATTAGGACATGATAAAAAATTATATGAAAATACTGTGTAAAAATTTCATAAACTTTCCATGTTCCAGTAAAATATGAAAATTCAAACACTACAACAAAAGTTTCTGTTTTTACACAGCACACATCAACCATGTAATTCAAGCATCCTAAAAGGCAATTCTTGGAACTTTTTATTGAAAAATAAGATTATAAATAACAGAAAGCAAGGTTTAACAAAATAAAATAATGCTCCAAGCAAAACTCATATTATGTGACGAATAAAAATATAGCTCTAAGTAAGATATACCGATAGTGTTGAAGACGAAAGAGGGGATGCACTCCGGGACATCCCCAAGCTTAGACGCTTGAGTCTTCCCTGGATATTAACTTGGGGGTGGCTTGGGTATCCCCAAGCTTAGGGTCTTTTCCACTCCTTATTCTCCTCATATCGGTATCTCACCCAAAGCTTGAAAACTTCAATCACACAAAACTCAACGGAACTAAGTGAAATGGGTTAGTGTGATAAAGATAGATCATTCACTTAGGTGCTGTCAAGACAAGTTTCATAATTGTTCTCACATAATAACTACTGTATTCTTTCATTCCCATAATTTATATCGCAAAATATAAGCTACGGGAACACTCAAACAAGCAAACTATGCATGCACAATAGAATCTGCCAAAAACAGAACAGTTTGTAGAGATCTGAACTTAAACCATACTTCCTCTCTCTAAAAAATCTGAGAAGTTAATTTGCATAGAAAAACTGTGTAAAAATTTCAGATTTTTTGACTCTCTAGTAAAATCAGAGAAATTCTGCACTGGACGTAAAAGATTCTGTTTTTGCACAGAATCAAACTAACAAGTATCCACACTATCCCAAAGACTTTACTCGGGACTTTATTGAAATAAAAGACACAAAAAATTATTACTACTGTTTCTTTATCATGTGAACACACAAGAACAGAAAGTATAAAAATTGGGTTGTCTCCCAACAAGCCCTTTTCTTTGAAGCCCTTTTTAACTAGGCATGACGATTTCTATGATGCTCACATAAAAGTAAGGAATTGAAGCATAATGGGAGCATCATGAAGCATATGAAAAGCACATTTAAGTCTAACCCTCTTCCTATGCATAGGGATTCTATGAGCAAACAATTTATGGGAGCAAGAATCAACTAGCATAGGAAGTCAAAACAAGCATATCTTCAAGATTTTCAACGCATAGGGAGGAAACTTGATATTATTGCAATTCCTGCAAGCATATGTTCCTCCCTCATAATAATTTACAGTAGCATCATGAAGAAATTTCACAATATAACTATCACATAAAGCATTCTTTTCATGATCCACAAGCATAGAAAATTTATTACTCTGCCTACAAGCAAACTTCTCATACATAATAGTGGGAGTATCATAGGCGACTCGAATGCATAAATTGTTTCCACATTAAAAGAATAATGTTCAGAAAAAGGTTATTCATAATTGTGACAAGTTTTATAATAATAATAATCATCACTACTTTTTATAACATAAGTATCATCACAATAATCATCATAAGTAGTAACTTGGTTCTCATCATAATCAATTGAAACCTCTTCCAAGATAGTGGAATCATTACTAAATAAAGTCATGACCTCTCCAAATCCAGTTTTATCATTATAATAAGATTCAACACCCTCCAAAATAGTGGGATAATAATTATCTAAAGTTGACACTCTTCCAAACCCACTTTCATAAAAATTGCAATCATCATAAATAGGAGGCATGCAATCATCATAACAAATTTGATCATTGAAAGTAGGGGAACTAAAAAGACCATCTTCATACAACATTGCATCCCGAAGCTTGGAATAAACATTATTTTTAGCAAATAAATTCTCAAACATAGCATCCCCAAGCTTGTGGGTTTGCATACATTAGCCTAATCATCATTAGTATGAATGGCACCAATAGTGTAACAATTATAGTCATCATAATTTTCCAAGTTGGTGCCAAAAAGATTTCAACATTATAAGGAGTACCATTATCTTCCCAATCATCCTCATCACAACAAGTAGTTGGCATAACAAAATAATCATCAAGTGTATCATCGTACACACTACTTTCGGAATTATTCTCAACGATTATAGGAGCAACATTATTTGGGAGAGATACCTTTTACCTCCACTTTTCCTTCTTTTCTTCTTCTTCACCACCTTATGTGTGGGTTTAAGTAATTTATCCGAGCTTCTTATTGAAGAGATGGGAAGCTCCTCCTTGCAACCTGATTCATTATGAGAAATAATAGGAGGGTATTGGGAGACCTTTACCCTTTCATTAGTATTCCTTTTATATTCTATTGGTTTTCTCGTATTTATATAGTTGGCAATATAAGCATTCTCATTGCAATTTACTACACAAAACATATAGATTTCTTGTAGATTAGTTTCATTATCACTAGTGATAAGGAATATATCAAACCGATCATTTTATGTGACAATTCTTCACACCCCAAAAAATAAACAAAGTTCATTATAGAGTTCACCGGAGATCAAATTATCACAATATTTGGAAATAGTTTGATCATGAAAATGCATGCACTGGAAATTAAGATGACCAACCCTGTTGCAAATTTCACAAGTCATGGGGTGAAGAGAGCATAATCTGGTGGCAAATTCATATATCACTTTAAGCCATCAATTAGTTAGATCATGTTTATGCTTCTTACAAAATCTATCATCCCTATATGGCATGTCTTCACAAATTTTATTAACTCCACAAAAATTGACATGCTTATAGGAAATATTTTTATCATGGCTAGTGCAATCATCATTAGCATCATGGATATTCAGAGAATTCTTACTAACAATATTACTATCATGCTCATCATTCAAGGAATTCACATTAAGCATTTTTATGAATTTTTCCTCTAACAATTGAGCACAATCTTCCGAACCATCATTTTCCCGAAAGATATTAAAAAGACGAAGCAATTGAGGTAACCTAAATTTCATTTTTTATAATTTTCTTAGTGATAAACAAGAAACTAAAAGATTTAATTGCAAGATCTAAAGATAAACCTTCAAGCACTCATCTCCCCGGCAACAGCGCCAGAAAATAGCTGGATGTATACTATGCAAATTTATTCTTGTAGTCGTTGTTGGGCCTCCAAGTGCAGAGTTTTGTAGGACAACAACAAATTTTCATCAAGTGGATGACCTAAGGTTTATGAATCCGTGGGAGGTGTAGGATGAAGACGGTCTCTCTCGAACAACCCTGAAATCAAATACAAGAAATCTCTTGTGTCCCCAACACACCCAATACAATGGAAAATTGCATAGGTGCACTACTTCGGCGAAGAGATGGTGATACAAGTGCAATATGGATAGTAGACATAGGGTTTTGTAATCTGAAAATATAAAAATAGCAAGGTAACAAGTAGTAAACAGCGAGCAAACCGGTATATTAATGCTTGGAAATAAGCCTAGGGTTCATACTTTCACTAGTGCAATCTCTCAACAATGCTAACATAATAGAATCATATGATCATCCCTCAACGTGCAACAAAGAATCACTTCAAAGTTCATAAGTTGCAGAGAACATAAGATGGAATTGTTGTAGGTAATAGAACCACCTCAAAGTTACCCTTTCTGATCAATCCATTGAGCTATTCCTATCGGTGTCACAAACAACTCTAGAGTTCGTACTAAAATATCACCAATGATACATGTCAATTAACCCTAATGTCACCTAGATACTTCAATGTCACCACAAGTATCCGCGGAATAATTGTTCGACATGCATCAAACAATTTCAGATTCATCATATTCAATCCAACACAAAGAAATTCAAAGAGTACCCCAAGATTTCTATCGGAGAAATTAAGACAAGAACGTGTATCAACCCCTATGCATAGATTACCCCATTGTCACCACGGGAATCCGCAAGTTGAGTACCAAGACATACATCTAGTGATCTCAAATCCAATATTCAATCCGACATAACAAAATCTCAAAGGGAAAGATTCAATTCATCACAACAACATAGCAAGGGAAGAACACCATATGATCCAACTATATTAACAAAGCCCGCGAAACATCAAGATCGTGCCATCTCAAGAACACGCGCGAGATAGATTAAACACATAGCTACTAGTACATACCTTCAGCCCCGAGGGTGAACTACTCACTTCTTGTCATGGCCTCCGCCGGGATGATGAAGATGACCACCGGTGATGATTTCCCCCTCCGGCAGGGTACCGGAAAGGCTCCAGATGGGTTTTTCTTCGATACAGATAGTTGCGGCAGCGGAGAGGAAGTTCTCTGTTTGTTTCTGAAGGTTTCTGTATATATAGGATTTTTTGGCATTGGAATCACGCTAAACTGAGCCACGTGGGCCCCACGACCCAACAGGGCTCGCCCAGTGGGTGGGCGTGCCCTGTTGGCTCGTGGCCCATAGGTGGATCCCCTCCGGTGATTCTTCGCATAGGTATTTCTTATTTTCTCGAGAAAAAATCATAAAAAAGTTTCGGGCGATTCCGAGAAACTTTTATTTTCTGCACAAAAAACAACACGGTAATTCTGCTGAAAACAACGTCAGTCCGGGTTAGTTCTAAATAAATCATATAAAGTGCATCAAAACCATATAAAAGTATTGTAAACAGAGGCAAATATGGCATGAATACTTCATAAATTATTGGTACGTTGTAGACGTATCAGTCCTCCACCTTCGTCACCTCGTCGACGTCATCGTCGTCGTCGTCACTGGCCCCCAGCAACAACTAGCGGCGCCTCGGCATGTGCCCCTGCTGCTGGTGGTGCCATTGCTAGAGGAGGGCCTAGCATCCTTGAAGTCCCTTGAGGTGGGCACCACGAGGATGGGGTTCTCTTGAGGCCCCACTTCCCTCGGGGACCAGTCCCTACTAGTCAAAGATAGGCATTTCAGCCTGGATCTCCGCCCCGTCGTCGCGGCAGTGCAGAGGGAGCGCCCAGTCTGACATCTCCTTCAGCGTGGGGTCCATGAAGAGGATCTGCATGATTGCGTCCAGCGTCTCCTCCAGCAGGGCGTCGGTGCGGAGGCAGGTCCGGTCGACGCGGTCCTCGTACTCCCACATGGCGTGAGAGCGTTTCTGGAGCAGAGTGAAGCGGCTTCGCAGGAACTCCTGAGCCACCATGGCGCTCGTGAGTCCAGCCTCCCGCGGGTGCCAGCAGCCTGGCTATGACTTCCTCGAGCTTCGGGTCCATCAGCTTAGCGTGCTCCCAGCCGGAGCTCCTTCACGGCAGGCCCGACAAGAGGCGCGAACAAGGTGCTGCACTGGCCTACCTTCATGTAGACCCAATGCGCCCGAAAGTTCTCCACCTTCTTGAGCGTTAGCATCTCGATGAACCTCGCCAACATGCGGTCCACCATGCGAAAGGAGGCGCACCCCACGGTCAACCCCTTCTTGCACCTCATGCTGTAGAAGGTGCGAAACAGGGCTACCGAGGGCATCACACCCAAGAAGGCCTCACAGAGGAAGGCGAAGGTGGCAAGGAAGAAGGCGGAGTTGGGGTCGAGATGAAGCACGTGGATCTAATAGTGCTCCAGAACAGCGCTAAAGAAATCAGAGAAAGGAAGTAGCAAACCTCCAAAGATGCTGTGGAAGAAGAACGGGAACGTCGTCACCGACAGCTCCCTGGCCAGCTTCGCACCCGGCCAAATCTTGGAGGCCCCATGCTCATTGTGCGCGGTGGCCGTCATGAGGGCAAGCTTATCCAGCCCCTCTTGATTCTTGATGGTGGAGGGCAGCAGGGCCGGCTCTGCCTACGCTCCGGTGGTGGTGGCGCTCTTCTTCTTCGGTGCCATGGTAGCGACGGTGTAGCAATGGAGGAGGAGGCAGCGAAGGAGAGCAGCGAGCATTGTGTGCACAAGGAAGGAGGAGCAGCAAGTAGGGGAGGCGTCTGGAGGAAGGCAAGCAATGATGGTGCTTACCCGGTGCGCACGGCAGTTTTAAGGCAAGCGTGCGGTTAACGAGGCGTCTTGGGGAAAGTGGGTACGTCTTGTCCAATTGCCGCTGCCACGCATCGTCTCTGGGCCTGACAGTTTGTCAGGCCCCGTGGCGTTTCGGCCCGCGCCGTTTCGTGCTTCACTCGCGGAACGTGCACGCTGCGGGCCCAGGGGCTACTGTCAGTCAAGAGGAACCATGGCACCACGACGCATCTACTGTCGGCCCATTCGACTGTGCTAGGAAGGCCCAGTGCGGTATCCAGCCCACTGGAAGACTCTGGAGTCCACCTCGTGAGCCCTTGGTTCCGTGAGGACATCTCTCTTTCTAAGAGGGACCCACCGGATTTTCATCTACCAGCAACAAGAGGCCTCGTGACGTCTCCCCCGCGAGGCCGCTTCCCGCGAAGCTCTTCGCTGGGAGGGGCTATTCAACACTGGCCATGCAACGGTCCGCCCACAACGTGAGTGACGTGCAGTGCCACCAGAGGATGTAAGGACGGCGCCAGCGGGTGCCACAGAAGAATCTTTCCCCTTTGTGATAAAAGGGTGGCGAGCAACTGTCCCCCCGGAAGGCGAGTTCCAACACTTACCCGTTTCGTGCAAGGAGACCAACGTGACACCGGTCGCCAGGACGGACGTCATTGGCGAGCCCATGAGCGTGTCATGGACGACGGCTTTGGCAGGACGAAGACCGCCTTTGTCAGGGAGGACTGCACGTTTGTCCCCCTTCGATTTGCCACCCTATGGTCTCCCTTTTCCCGCCAGTTTTTTGGGAAGAGAGGCCCATGGCAAGGATAAGGGAGGGGCAGACGGCTACCGGAGAGAGGGCAAAATTTTGAGCTCCCATTCCATGGACAGAGAGGAGGAGAGAGCTCTTCTTCTTCCTCGTAGCTTGTAACAGTTGTGCAACCCAACAGAGAAAGAAAACACACAAGGCAGGAGTAGGGTTTTACACCGCAAGGTGGCCCGAACCTGGGTAACTCCGGCGTCCTTCTTGTGTTCTGCGTGCATGTCTTGGTCGTAGTAGAGGGGAGGTTGTAGGTGCGTTCAGCTCCCCGGTGTTCGAACTTGGTTCCTGAGAGGTTTCCTCGTAGGCACAAAACCAATCTCCGACAGGTGGCTTTTCCACAAATACTATGTTAGCTACATGATCATGCAAAGCAATATGACAATGAGTGCACAAGTCAGATGATGTAACGGTGGAAGTTGCATGGCAATATATCTTGGAATGGCTATGGATATACCATGATAGGTAGGTATGGTGGCTGTTTTGAGGAAGATATAATGAGGCTTATGTGCAATAGAGCGTATCATGTCACGGGGTTTGGATGCACTAGCAAAAGGTGCATCGATTCTCGAGGTGAGAATGGGCAATGCACGGTATCGAAGAGGCTAGCATATATGAAAAGGTTAGCGTGCGTACATCCATGGATTCACATTGGTCATAAAGAACTCACATACTTATTGAAAAGCTTTATTAGCTCTCTCGAAGCAAAGTACTACTCGCATGCCCCTAGGGAGGAGGTTGGTAGGAGTTAACCATCGCGCGTCCCCGACCTAAACAACACTAGGTTTTCAACGAGGAATAAGAATGCTCACACATCATCATAATGCCATAACCAAGATCTAGACGAACATCAAATTAACAGCCTTTAATTATCGATATTTCTACTAACCAACAACCTTGCACTCACGCCCTTTCATATTACCACATCAATATCATTAAACCACAATTTCTCTTTTATGTGCTACATGAAGGTTTTGATTATGCACTCCTTGTATACCTATTATTTTTGGACAAGTTTTATAACACATGCAAATTACTGTCACTATATATTAGACTCTCAAACAAATTTAAGTGAAGAACGAGAGTGCAGTTATTTCTATAAAATCTATACGCCACCATGCTCTAAAAGATATAAGTGAAGCACTAGAGCAACTACTTAGCTCAACAGATATAAGTGAAGCACGTAGAGTATTCTAATAAATTATGGTGATCATGTGTGTCCAACAAATAGTTGTGTCAACAAACAATGATTGTGGAAAACTAAAACTAAATCAAACTAAAACACAAGACGCTCCAAGCAAAACTCATATCACGTGATGAATAAAAATGTAGCTCCAAGTGACATAGCGATGGATTGAGACGAAAGAGGGGATGTCTTCCGGGGCATCCCCAAGCTTAGACGCTTGAGTCTTACTAGAATATACCATGGGGTGACTTGGGAATCCCCAATCTTAGGCTCTTTGCCGCTCCTTATTCCTTCATCAATCGTGATAGCACCCAAAACTTGAAGAAAACTTCAGCACACAAAACTCAACAGAAAACTCGCGAGCTCCGATAGGTAAATCAAAAACTTTAGGTACTGTTTGATTCGTGTCCAACATATCGATAATTTATGAAGTATTCATAACATATTTTCCTATGTTTACAATACTTTTATATGGTTTTGATGCACTTTATATGATTTATTTAGAACTAACTCGGATTGACGCTGTTTTCAGCAGAATTACCGTGGTGTTGTTTTTTGTGCAGAAAATAGAAGTTCTCGAAATCGCCCGAAACCTTTTTATGATTTTTCTGGAGGAAATAAGAAATACCGGAGCAAAGAACCACCGAAGGGGAGCCACCTGTGGGCCACAAGCCAACAGGGTGCGCCCACCCCCCTGGGTGCACCCTGATGGCTTGTGGGGCCCATGTGGCTCCGGTTGATGTGATGCCAACGCTGAAAAATCCTATATATACAGAAACCCTCAGAAATAAACCTAGAATTTTGCTTCACCACCACAACTCTTTCTATCAAAGAAAAACCCATCTGGAGCCTTTCCAGTACCCTGTTGGAGAGGGGAAATCATCACCGGTGGCCATCTTCATCATCCCGACAAAGGCCATGACGAGGAGGGAGTAGTTCACCCTCAAGGCTGAGGGTATGTACCAGTAGCTATGTGCTTAATCTCTCTCTCGTGTTCTTGAGATTTCACGATCTTGATGTATCACGTGCTTTGTTAATATAGTTGGATCATATGGTGTTTGTCCCTTGCTATCTTGTTGTGATGAATTGAAAATATTTCCCTTTGAAATTTTGTTATGCCGGATTGAATATTGAATTTGAGATCACTTGATGTACTCAACTTGCGGATTCTCGTGGTGACAATGGGGTAACCTATGCATAGGGGTTGATACACGAACTTGTCCCACCTTCTCCAATAGAAATCTTAGGGTACTCTTTGAAGTTCTTTGTGTTGGATTGAATATGATGAATCTGAAATTGTTTGAAGCATGTCGAATAATTAACCCACAGAAACTTGTTGTGACATTGGAGTATCTAGGTGACATTAGGGTTGATCGATATCTATCATTGGTGTTATTTTAGTATGAACTCTAGGGCTGTTTGTGACACCTATAGGAATAGCCCAATAAATCGATCGGAAAGGGTAACTTTGAGGTGGTTCTTACTACCAATGTTGGTGTACTAAAGAATGGGGTCCCTTAGTAGCCTGACTTGTGCACCAAACGACCGCGGCCTTCGGACCGGCAAGACCCTGCCGGGATGGATCGGGACGCCAAGCCTCTTCATACGAGGGCCCGAACGAACCAGCAAGCCCTCCTTGTCGGAGGACTCGACTGTTAAGGCACCCGCCAAGGCCTCCGCCCGCCAAGCTATCGCTCCACGTTGCCAGGCTGGTTGTCTACATCGCCTAGGTGTCGAGCGGACAGGCAGTTCGGTGGAGCTGGTCGGGGCGCGTGGCAACCTACCAGAATTACACCAGAGCTTTAATGGCACCTGTCTTATGGCGTGGCGAAAGAATAAGAGGTAGCTGGGCAAACGACACAGAAGAAGAGGCAACCCATGCCGGAGGACGTCGCCAGCGTGCCACCTCACGGCGCATTTAAAGCGCCTGTCCTAGTCTGTTAGAGTTAGGTATTTCCCACTATCGTTGTTGCCAGCAGTTTTAGAAGAGGGATATACATTATTTACTCTATGTAAAGACCATTTTAGCTACTGTGGTAGCCCCTTGAATTATAAAAGGAGGTCCATGGCTACATTTAGAAAGGTCGACACTCCGTTCATTTACACGCCTAGTGATGCTCTCCGAGCATCCTTGCCGGGATGCGATGCTCCTATACTGTGAACCTGAATATTCCACAACCACACATGACGTAGGGTATTACGCTCCGGCGGCCCGAATCTGTCTAAACCTTCGCACGTGCATGGTCCAGTGATGCTCTTTGCGTTATAGGATCTCCCTTGCCGAACCACGAAAGGGGCCTTGCCGGCCCATAGATCGTCCGTCGGTGTACTAAACTTTGGGTCCTTTAGCACCCCATACTTGTGCACGGGCGGTTGCAGCCACACCAGCGGCAAGGCCTGCCGGGGGACAGCTGGACGCAAATGCAAGAGTATCAAGGAAACATTCAAGCTAATAATCAGAAGACAGAAGACCGAAGGCTGGAGCCCCGGCAAGATCTTGCCGGGATGGCTCGCAGCCCCGGCAAAGCTCGCACCCGGCAAGACTTCGCCACCCTGCCACCACTCCAGCGCAGCGACCAGCTTGACGTTTAGCTGTTGTCCTCCTGGATGCATGTCAGGGCGCTAACGGCGTTGGGCTTAAGCGGTGCTGATGGGACGGCCTCTTTTCCCATCCCCAAGAGGCTAAGGGACACCTCAACGGAGCATTAAATGCATTTGTCCAAAGCCGTCAGTATTAGGTATGATAGCACTATAGCAACTTTACACCTCTTGTACTTCGCCACTGTTGGTGACCCCTTCGAACGTATAAAAGGAGGCCCAAGGCGGAGCTACAGGGGGGAGGAGCTTCTGGCCCATTCTGCATGTGTAGTCGCTGCTCAAATGTACTGTTCATCGCAAGCGCTCCTGGGCTAGAGTTCAAGCACACCTAATACAACCAAAGCAGGAGTAGGGTTTTACGCTTCTCAGCGGCCCGAACCTGGGTAAAAATCTCCCGTGTTGATCGTTGGATCTGCTCTTTGTGCAAGCCTTTCTCCCTGCCAAATCATAAAGGGGTCCACGTGATCCCATAGGTGTCGTTTCTCCGACATCTTTGGCGCGCCAGGTAGGGGGAGAGGTTGTGTGAACCTGATCTAGCGATCAGCGCGCCAGTTTACTTCATTATCATCATCGCCATGGATCCCAAGAAGAAGGGTTTCACGGCGGTTGGTCCATCTGCGTCCGGTGCGCCTGTAGTTGCACAGACGGGCGGCGGTGTGGACGCGGGCGGAGGAGGCGGAGATCCTGAGCTTCCACGACGCTCTAGTGATCAAAGCCAGGCGAGCGGCGTCGTGAGTGCCGCTAGATCTAAGGACGGAGCTGTGCTGCCAGCAGGCGGTATAGCGAACTCCAGGGATGGAAGGGCGCCTTCCAAGACACCCATGCCGGCGCATGCGCCGTGACCTTCTTAGGTCGCGCGCGATGAACAGCGCCGCGACGTTGGTGGTTCCGAGCGTCCCCATGAAAAGTCTCCTGAGCATCACCCTCGAGATGCGCGAGACCAGCATGCACGCCAACATGTTGGAGGAAGCGGCACGCGGTCACGGGACCGTGATGGAGCTCCTTCTAATATGGTTAGGAGTCAGAGCACCTCACGTTCCTCGCACCTGTCGCCGCCGCCTACGCCAGCAGAAGCACTGGCGCGAGCACAATTGCTCCTGAACTTTCCTCCTGCCGCGGACAAGCTCGGCGAATGGAGAGCTGCCATTCAGAGCCTCGTCGGCCTCGCTAATGATGATAGACCGCAGCAGACGGAACCTTCGCGGCGGCAGTCCATCGTGCCGGCGCGCGCTGGTGGTGAGAAGAATGGAGGCGGTACAGCCACGGTGCACTCTCCTCCACGGTGACAACAGCAGACGCTGACCCGACGGACCGACGCTTGTGATGACGATTCAACGGTGTCGTCTGATCCGCGAACTCGGAGCGATCAACGTCAAGTTCTTCGGGAACGAAGCAAAGAAGACGCTCGGACTACCATCGAGCGGCGGCAGGAAGCGCGCCATCAATCTGATAAGCGCGCAGGACCCACTGTAGACAAGCCTGCGCTAGGGAATCCTGGTGACTTACCTTACGAGGTGGGTTGTCCAGCTTTTACCCATGAGCTGCGGCGAGTCCAGTGGCCCAATTCCCGCACGTTCAAACCATAGGTCCCGGAGAAGTACGACGGCAAGACCCACCCGTCGGAGTTCCTGAGCGTCTACACCATTGCGGTGCAGGCTGCCAGGGCTCGCGACGACAAGATACTCGCCAACTACTTCCCGTTGGTGCTTAAGCCCAACGTCAGGTCTTGGTTGATGCATCTGCCGGAGAATTCCATTTCTTCCTGGGCAGATCTGTGTCATGAGTTTGTTGGCGCCTTTACCGGAGGCCACCAAGCTCCTGGCCAGGAAAGTGATTTGCATCTCATCCCCAAGAGAGAGGGCGAAACTTTGCGCAAGTATATACAGAGATTCAGTCGCATACATCATAACATCCCGGACGTTCATCCTGCCGCCGTTGTTAGCGCATTCCATCAGAACGTGCGCAACCGCAGGATACGCGAAGAGCTGGCGATGAACAAAGTCAGGGATGTCGCCGAGCTCTATGCTCTGGCTGATAAGTGTGCTCGAGCTGAAGAAGGGAGGAGACTCCCCGGCGAGGATGCTGGCGCAGGGGGCGACTCTGAAGACGAAGACGCCACCGCCCCGGCAAAGAAAGGCTGACGCCGTAACAGGAAGCGCAAGGGCAAGGCCGTGCTTGGTGTCGAGGGATCCGGCAACATCGACACCGCCAAGAAGGCCAAGGTTGACGGCCCCGGCAAGGAGGTTGCCGGGTGCGCCTCCTGTCAGGCCTTGGTGGCTGCCGACAAGCCAGAAGGCTCCGACAAGCAATATTGCAAGATCCATCGCACCAAGGGCCACGATCTCTAGAACTGCCGGCAAGTTGAGCAGCTTGTCGAGAAGCAGAAAGCCGAATATGAGAGGCGAGATAAGGAGAAGGCCCAGGATGGCGCTGAGGGGTCCGGCAAGAAATGCGGTGGCCAAGGAGGTTACCGCGGCAAGGCCAAGCAACAGAAGGAGAGGCCCGCTCGAGGCCGCGACAAGCAAGAGGGGGGCGACGATGACAACGAAGAGGACGACGAGTCCAGCAAGCAAGAATTCCAAAAGGCTACAGACATGATGTGCATTGACGGAGGTGCTTCATTCCATTCCTCCCGCCGCCAACTTAAACAGTGGGCACGCGAGGTTAACGCAACAGAGCCATCTGTCAGTGCCCAGAAGCCATTGAAATGGTCCAACACGCCTATCATTTTCGATGCTGAGGATCACCCTGATCGCACAACTGCGGTTGGGTGTTTGCCATTGTTGGTTTCACCAACTATTTGCATCCTCAAGGTGACGAAAATGTTAGCTGACGGTAGGGCCGGCTTGAACCTGATCTCGCTTGAGGTGATCAAAAGGTTGCAAATTCCTGATGAGGATCTCGAGGAAACGGGCACGTTTCAAGGGGTCAATCCAGGAAGAAGCCAGCCGAAGGGTAAGATTACGCTACCAGTAACATTTGGTAATGACCTGAACTTCAGGACAGAGAAGATCGTTTTCGACGTCGCAAAGATTCCATTGCCATATAATGGGATCCTTGGCCGCCCAGCGCTGGCCAAGTTCATGGCGGCATCGCACTATGCTTACAATGTATTAATGATACCCGGGCTGATGAGCATCATCACTGTCAACTCCGACAAGAAGGACGCGCTTGTCTGCACCGATCAACTCTACCGGGAGGCAGTTGCAGCATCTGCCGCCAAAGCACTTGCTCCTGCCGCTGAAGCTCCCGGGGGGAAGAAGACTGGCAAGACCTCTCGCGCTCACTTCGGCAAGCGCACCTCCTTCGAGTGCTGCGCTCCCGTTGAGGATGTGCCAGAGAGCTCCACCGGCAAGAGCAAGAAATCCAAGGCAGCTCCACCAGAAACTAAGTAGGTGCCCGCCAAGGAGGATGGTACGGGAGGAACTTTCACCATAAGTTCCACCCTTGATGACAAATAGGAAAGCGCGCTCGTTGCTTTCCTGCGGGCTAATATCGATGTGTTTGCGTGGCAACCATTTGATATCCCCGGTGTTCCCAGGGAAGTAATTGAGCACCACCTTGCTGTCTGTCCTCATGCGCGGCCCGTCAAACAGAAGGTTAGGAAGCAGGCTTTGGAGCGGCAACAATTTATTGCCGAAGAAATCAAGAAGTTGGAAGCGGCAGGTTTGGTAAGAGGAGTACACCATCCAACATGGTTGGCCAATCCAGTTGTAGTGCGCAAGGCGAATGGAAAATGGAGGTTGTGTATTGATTATACAGATATCAATAAAGCCTGTCCAAAGGATCCTTTTCCCTTGCCGCGCATCGACCAGATTGTGGACTCCACCGCCGGCTGTGATTTGCTTTCATTTCTTGACGCCTACTCAGGATATCATCAGATCTTCATGGCAAAGGAAGACGAAGAGAAAACCGCATTTAATACCCCATGTGGTACGTATTGCTTCTTACATATGCCTTTCGGGTTGAAAAGTGCTGGTTCGACGTTTGCAAGAGCGGTCCAGATTGGTTTTGAGCCCCAACTACATAGAAATATGGAGGCTTATATGGATAACATAGTGGTCAAAACCAAGGACAAGGCGACGCTCATACAAGATTTAGAAGAGGCATTTGCAAATCTGCGCAAGATCAATTTGAAGCTCAATCCTGAGAAGTGTGTGTTTGGCGTTCCGTCCGGCAAGCTTCTCGGGTTCTTTGTATCTCAACGTGGAATCGAAGCAAATCCTGACAAGATCAAGGCGATTGAGCAGATTGAAGCGCCAAGACGTGTCAAAGATGTATGTCGGCTTGCCGGTTGCGTTGCTGCTCTGAGTAGGTTCATCTCAAAATCTGCTGAGCGCGCCCTGCCCTTTTTCAAAATTTTGAAAAAGGCAGGTCCAATGAAATGGACTCCGGAAGCAGAGGCAGCGCTGCAGGATTTGAAGAGGTACCTCTCCTCTCCGCCGGTACTAGTCGCGCCAAAACCACAAGAGCCGTTGCTGCCATATCTAGCGGCAACGAATCAAGTGGTGAGTGCTGCGTTAGTGGCAGAGAGAGAAGTCGACGAAGAAGCAGCGACGAACTGGGATCTTCCCCGGCAGAGTCTGGTGCTGACAAGACAGGATCTGCGCAGTCAAATGAAGCGACACAGAAGAAGAAGATGGTGCAGCGCCCAGTTTATTTTGTCAGCTCCCTTTTGCAGGGGGCTAGGTCAAGATATTCTGGTGTGCAGAAGTTGCTCGTCGGCCTTCTTATGGCCTCGAGGAAGCTGCGCCATTATTTTCAGGCACATGAGATCACCGTTGTCACTCGCTTTCCGTTGCAGCGGATTTTGAGAAATCCAGATGCAACTGGCAGGATCGTGGAGTGGGCTTTGGAGCTGTCAAGTTTTGGTCTCAAGTTTGAAAGTACTTCAACCATTCAGAGCAGAGCCTTGGCAGAGTTTATTGCGGAATGGACTCCAATGCCAGATGAAGAGACTCTGGAGACAACTCTCCCTGGCAAGGAAACGAATCAAGAATGGATTATGTATTTTGATGGGGCTTTCTCGCTGTAAGGCGCCGGTGCTGGCGTTCTGCTTACCGCGCCCACCGGAGAGCACCTCAAATACGTGATCCAGATGCGCTTTCCCCGGGAGAGATCGACAAATAACACCGCAGAGTATGAAGGGCTGCTTGCCGGTCTCAGGATCGCGGCAGACCTTGGAATCAGGAAGCTCATCGTCAGAGGTGATTCGCAGCTTGTCGTCGAGCAGGTGAATAAGGATTATCAGAGTCCATTGATGGAAGCTTATGTTGATGAAGTGAGGAAATTGGAAGAGCGTTTTGACGGCCTGCAAATGGAGCACGTCCCTCGAGCAGAAAATAGCATTGCTGATGACTTGTCAAAGCGCGCTGCCCTTAAGTTGCCTGTGGAACCGGGAACTTTTGTGCTCCAATTGACTCAACCATCCGTAACACCATCGATGAGACAAGAAAAAAGAAGGAAGTTGAGTTCCGGCAAGTATTTTCCGGCAGATCTCCCAGAAGCCGCCGGCAAAGAAGTTGCTGGGAACAACACCAAGCTTGCCGGTGAGCGAGAGGCTCCAGCAGGGCCTCAGGCTCTTACCGTAGAGACAAACGCTCCTGCCGAGCTTGCCGGGGAGCAACAGGCTTCGGCAGGGCTTCGAGCCTTTGCTATAGAGACAAATGCTCCCACGGCAGAAGACATGCCTTTAGTCCTTGTTGTCGAGCCCCAGGCGCCAGTATGGGCACAGCATATTGTCCATTTCCTTCAGACAGGAGAACTCCCCAAAGAACAGGAAGAGGCGGAGAAAGTAGCTCGTCGGTCAAGCATGTACCAGTTTGTGGACAACGTTCTGTATAGAAAGCGACCGAACGGTGTGAAATTGAAGTGCATTCCTCGGGAGGATGGACTGGAGCTGTTGGCAGAGATACATGGAGGCATATGTGGTTCCCACATAGGATCAAGAGCCCTTGCCGGTATGGCATTCCGGCAAGGTTTCTTTTGGCCTACTGCTCTCCAGGATGCAACTGCATTAGTAACCAAGTGTGAAGCATGCCAGTTCCATTTGAAGAAATTGCATCAACCAGCTCAAGCTCTTCAGACAATCCCTCTTTCCTGGCCATTTTCGGTCTGGGGCTCGACATATTGGGCCCTTTTCCCCATGCTACCGGGGGCTTTGAGTACTTGTACGTCGCAATCGACAAGTTCACAAAGTGGCCAGAAGTGGAAGCAGTGAGAAAGGTGACAACACAGTCAGCCGTCAAGTTCTTCAAGGGACTAGTTTGGCGTTTTGCTGTGCCTAACATGATCATCACCGACAACGGCACACAGTTCACGAGCCACACCTTCATGCAGTATGTCCAAGACCTCGGCGGCAAGATCTGTTTTGCTTCTGTTGCTCACCCAAGGAGCAACGGCCAGGCGGAAAGGGCAAATGCTGAAGTGTTGCAAGGCCTCAAGACAAGAACTTTCGACAAGCTGCGCAAGTGCGGAAGGCGCTGGATTGATGAGTTGCCGGTGATTCTTTGGTCAATCAGAACGACACCAAATCGAGCCACCGGCCAGACACCCTTCTCCCTAGTGTATGGGGCAGAAGTAGTTCTCCCCACGGAACTCATATATGGATCACCTCGAGTGCTCGCCTATGATGAGCTCGAGCAAGAGCAGCTGTGGCAAGATGACGCTGTGCTCCTTGAGGAAGATCGTCTTCAGGCTGCTGTGCGAGCTGCACGCTACCAGCAAGCCTTGCGCCGCTATCATAGCCGCAAGGTTCATGCCCAAAGCCTTGAGGAAGGCGACCTTGTTCTTCGGCGCGTTCAGTCGGCCAAGAATTCCAACAAGTTGACGCCGAAGTGGGAAGGCCCTTATCGGGTAGTACGAGTCACCAGGCCTGGCACAGTCTGCCTGCAGACCGAAGATGGCGTTCCAGTGAGCAACTCCTGGAATATCGAACATCTTCGTAAGTTCTATCCATAAGGCGCGGTTGCCGGGCCTCCCGGCAACCTCCTTTTGTACGAGTCTTGCCGCCAAGGCATGTAATCCTCTGTACAAAGCCAGGCGCAGACCCTGTGCATAGTTGAATAAGATTAATTGTTTTCCAATTCTTGTCGATTTTCATGTTTACTTATGTGCATGCTTATCTGAGACATTGTATTACACTTGCTTTTGGTAAGCATTAACGAACCGCTAAGGTTCCATATCTCTATTTTCTCTTCTTTCTTTTTCTCAAAGGACAGAAGGTTCCCTCGCATGCAAGTTTGCCGGGGGGGGGGGGGAATGATGGTATGGATACCGACATGCGATGTTCAAAGTTGACATCTTGCCGGAAGGAGTACAACAACGAAAAGCTAAGTTGCAGAAATTTCAAACAAATTTTTGTTTGGTAAAAGTTATTCTCCCTGAACGATTTTGATCTATGTATGGTAAACTTGCACGCGAAGGAACCTTGTCGTGATTGGTCGCGCCCTTACTCTGTTTCGAGTCTGCTCAACAATTTAGGTGGCTGCACTAAAAATGCCAAGGTATTTTGCCGGTAGTGGCACCGCTAGCAGGCTGCTAAAGTCCCGCACCTAGCGCTCGCGGCAAGGTTGCGCGCACCGGCAAGTTCCCAATAAGCGTAGGGTTCTTTCCACACAGAAAGAAATCAGACAAGGGAGATAGCATGCATTCATCCAACACACAGCAAGTTATATTACATCAATAGTTGTCGCAATCTAACATAAGACAAAATTGTCTTTGGCATGGAATGACGGCGGCAACGAGAAGTGAAGTAGCTAGTCCCGGCGATCGCCTTCAACCCTCTTGACTTGGTTCACTCAGTCGATTATGGGCGCGACAAGCTCTTCAAGTGCCTTGACGTCTACATCCTTCGGCAAGCGGTCAAGAACGTTGGTGAGGTTGATGCCGGGGTTCTTGTGCACCACTTTGACGAGCACCTTGCGGAGGACGGCATGGCAGAGTTTGCGGGATTCGCTGGCCAGACTGGTTGCTCGGTCAGACTGGTGCTGCTTCAGGGCATCGATCATACCTTCAAAGAACATGGTCAGCTTGGCGCTCGTGGACACCCTGTCGTCGGAGGAATAATTGAAGTCTTGCAGGTCCATGGTGGACAGTTGTGCGGCAAGCCTCTTCGCAACATCGACGAGGTGCTCAGTCGAGATCTGCGTACCGGCCACATAGTCATTATGGGTGATGGCGGCGCTCTCGAGCAGCTCCTTCTCATTCTGGAGATCTCTGATCAAGACCTTTTCACGAGCCCTGCTGCCTTCCAGAGTCTCATTCAGCGTGGTCATCTTGAGCTCCAGATCGGCAATGGATTCTGTGGCGGCGGTGAGCTGCTTGGTCTTGTCGGATACGGCAATTTGTATCTCCATCAAGCTGTGGAGAGTCTTCTCTCTTTTGGTTTCGAGCGTCGAGATCTTCTTGCCGTGATCCTCAAGGTCCGCCTCCAGCTTTTTCACCTTATCGGCGAGCTCATCCTTGGCGGCCTCTGCAGCTTCGGCAGCATTGACGGCTTCCTTCAGGTTGCCGGCGTGGTCGGAGATCAGAGCCTCGAGGGCTTCCTTGTGTTGCTGCTCTAGCTCTTGGGTCCGCTACGCAACAAGCTTTTCGATCTCTTCGTCCTTGGCGCGAAGTTTGTCGGCAAGTGCTTTCTCGCGAGCGGCGAGCTCATCGTCATGAGCCTCAAGCCCGACACGGAGCTCTCTCAAGCGTGCTTCCTCTGCAGCGGCCTGTTGTTTGGCCTTCTCTTGTGCCTTCTCAACATCAGACTGCTTCATGAGGAGCTCGTTCCAGTTTTGGCTCAGCTGCTCTTGATTCTCCTTCAGCTCCTGAAATGCCTCAGCGTACCAGGCTTGCGTTTCCTCGACGCGCTTCTGGAAGTCTGCTTCCGCTGCTTCAACAACTGCCCTCCTGGAGTCTAGTTTCTCTTTCCGGGCACGGTGAAGTGCTTGGAGCTTCTGGAAGTTGGTGCTCATGGCCTGGAGGAGCTGCTCTTCTTCAGATTTGCTGCTGCTGGTGTGTGGCTCGTCAACAATCTCGAGCCCAGCAGCGGCAATGACGTCTTCGTCAAAGATCTCCCCTTCAGCTGGCACCCCAATGCTTGCCGTTCCTGGTATGCTGACGAACAGGTTGTCGCCAACCTTGAGGTATCTGCTTGAGGAGGGGGCTTCGGATGTTGACGGTTGCTCCTCAACAGCCGCCTCACCGGTAAATGGGGGCTCCGTGGCCGGCATAGCGTCTGGCGCCCCTGCTGCAGGAATGTCGTCAGTATGGTCACCGGTCTCCTTGCCGGCCTCCTCAGCAGACCTCTTGGTGGCCTCCTCCTGTGCAGCCTTGGCAGCCTCGGCAGCAGCAGCCTCGGCGGCAGCATTCTTGGCGGCCTCGTCAGTGGCAATTCTGTCAACCTCGGCGGCAGCATCCCTGGCGGTCTCCTCGATGACAGTATCGACATCCATACGCTCCGTCGAGGGAAGATCTGAAGGCCGAGAAAACAAACAAAATACGGCTGAAGGGGAAGTTCAAGAAGACAAAAAGAGAGATGAAGGGACAGGTATTCTGAGGCAAACAGTTACTTGTATCGAGTTGTTGAGAGGTGGCTTCTCCTTTCCCGGCAACATCAGTTGCCGGGGTAGGACCACCAGAGCCTACGCCTGCCGGCTCCTCTTCATCGCGATAGAGCTCGCTAGCCGAAGATTCGTCTCTGGGCGGCGTGGTTGACGGAGGCGGCACGTTATGGGTGGCTTCTGATGGCGCTCCTTGTTGCCGCTCTTCTCCTACACGCCCGGTGAGGTTAGCAGTGAAGATACACACCCCGACACTTGCCAGCGGAAAGTGAGTAGTGGACTCACGCCGGGGGCTGCGTCGGGGGCTGCGTCGTGGGCTGGACTCCGAGCTGATGTTAATCAGCTCTGGTGCACTTGAGGTGCTTGCCGGTGGCTCATCACCCGTTGAAGTCTTCATCCTCTTCGCCATCCTTTGCGCCAAGGTTTCCGTATCTCTGCGGAAACGGACCAAAGCAAGACAAATTAATAAGCAAAATCAGAAATTCAGAAGATCAAGTATGTGGCAGGACCCTTACTCTTCATCTTCCGAGCTGAAGGCAGAGAGCTCGAAGTCGACTTCCGCCAAGGTGCTCGTGTGAGGAGGCGAGGGAGTGGTCCTGGGTCGGTTGGCTGGGGCAGAGGCGGAAGGTTGCTGGGTTGAGGCACTAGGGGCAGCTTTCCGGAGGATGCACTTCTTCTTCTTCTTGGGAGCTGGGAGCTCCTCGTGTAGCTCCTCCTCGGCTATATCTCCGGCAGAAGGACCCCCGGCAAATGTGCCACTCTGCTCCCCGGCAACCTCGCTCTGCTCGGCAAGTTTTTCCTCCGACACCACTTCTTCTTCGCTGGCTTCTCCTTCTACGAAGCCAGCGCTGTCGGCCTCCGTAGCAAGATCCGCCTCTTCTGCCCTGCTGGCGATGTACGCCACCTCTTCCTCAAGAGTGGGGCAGATGAGGATTGCTTCTTCCCGGATGGCCTTCTCCGATAGATTATCAAAGAATGCCTGTGCCTGTTCTGTGGATGGCTCTTCCCAAGTCCCGTCGAGGCTGTGAGCGTTGCACGCTGGCATCATGGAGATGATTGAGGCTAGAGCAGAGTTGTTGCATAGAGGGATTATGCCCGCCGGCAACTTGAATCTGGCGTCGGTCCTGAACAGCTTGTGGCAGAGGGCTGTGTGCTGCATGACCGTCAAATTGTTGTTCAGTCCAGGGCGCAGCCTCATAATATCTGCCGCGTTCCGGAATTCCCAGGCTGGTCTTCCTTTGTTCATCAGAGGGGCGATGCGCCGGCGAAGGAAATCAGCACCGATCATCTCTATTGTGAGCCCGGCAGCTTTGAGGCGGTGAATCCTGGTAATTGCGACTGTGAGCTTCTAATCTTGAGGATCGAAGTCACTCCAATCCTTGCCACGCGTCATCTTTGTTTGCCGAGGCGCACAGAAGGGCTGAGGATCATCCTCCTGAATCCAGCACCACTTGGCCCGCCATTCCTCCCACTTCTCGCGGTAGACCCTGTCTGGATATACATCCTTGTTCCATGCCCTTGGAATCCAGGTGATGGAACCAGAAAGAGCTTCTCCCGCTTGAATACGAGGAACGAAGAAGTGGCGAAAGAGGGCTGTGTTGGAGACTACCCCGGCAAATTTTTTGCAAAGATGCGCAAAGACCGACATGCATGTCACGGCATTTGGCGTGAAATCCAAGAGTTGGAAGCCGTATGTGTACATGATGTCGTTAAAGAAATCAGAGAAAGGGGGACAGAGCCCGCAGTAAAAATAGTCGACAAAGAAGGGATATTTATTTGGGCCGCCCTTGAAAGAACCTGGACTCACGCGAGTAGCGGGATGCGCCTTCGTCTCCCTCGCCCACATGCAGAGATATCGATCCTTCAGAGCATTCGCATCGAGCGCCGAAGCAAAGATGGCGTGCTTCTTCCGCATCTTCGCCATTTCGCTCTCGGAGACGGTGGCCTTCACCGCCTTGCCCTTGCTCGCCTTGGGCGGCATGGCGGCTGTGGAGCAAAGACCGTGGACGGAGAGGGCGTGGAGGCGGCGGATGAGTGGGAGAGGCTTTGTTTCGGGCTCAAGGAAGGAGACGACGGCGGTTCCTAGATTGGAAAAGATTGGAGGTAAATGAGCAAGCGCCTCTGCAGTTTCCTTTTTATGGGGAAGGCGCGAGGTTGTCTCTTCACTTGTCAATATGAAAACACTTTTGCGAGCGCGCTGCTATAACGGCCGCTCCGCCCACGTCTCCCGCATCGCGCATTCAACGTGCGTAGTGGGGGGCGCAGTAAGCGGAATAATTATAGCAGTTAACTCCTGCCACGCGTGCCCGTGCACTGTTTCGGCCTAGCCCAACAACGCTTCACACTCGTGTATGGCCTAGGCCCGGGGGCTCCTGTCGGTGTACTAAAGTTTGGGTCCTTTAGCACCCCATACTTGTGCACGGGCAGTTGCAGCCACACCAGCGGCAAGGCCTGCCGGGGGACAGCTGGACGCAAATGCAAGAGTATCAAGGAAACATTCAAGCTAATAATCAGAAGACAGAAGACCGAAGGCTGGAGCCCCGGCAAGATCTTGCCGGGATGGCTCACAGCCCCGGCAAGGCTCGCACCCGGCAAGACTTCGCCACCCTGCCACCGCTCTAGCGCAGCGACCAGCTTGACGTTTAGCTGTTGTCCTCCTGGATGCGCGTCAGGGTGCTAACGGCGTTGGGCTTAAGCGGTGCTGATGGGACGGCCCCTTTTCCCATCCCCAAGAGGCTAAGGGACACCTCAACGGAGCATTAAATGCATTTGTCCAACGCCGTCAGTATTAGGTATGATAGCACTGTAGCAACTTTACACCTCTTGTACTTCGCCACTGTTGGCGACCCCTTCGAACGTATAAAAGGAGGCCCAAGGCGGAGCTACAGGGGGGAGGAGCTTCTGGCCCATTCTGCATGCGTAGCCGCTGCTCAAATGTACTGTTCATCGCAAGCGCTCCTGGGCTAGAGTTCAAGCACACCTAATACAACCAAAGCAGGAGTAGGGTTTTACGCTTCTCAGCGGCCCGAACCTGGGTAAAAATCCCCCGTGTTGATCGTTGGATCTGCTCTTTGTGCAAGCCTTTCTCCCTGCCAAATCATAAGGGGTCCACGTGATCCCATAGGTGTCGTTTCTCCGACATCGTCGTACCCCGACATCTTTGGTGCGCCGGGTAGGGGCCTCCCTTACGTGAACCTTCACCGACTCCTGCACGTCGTCGGCGGCAGCATCTCCGATGACCATGCCTCCTAAAAAGACAAAGGGCGCAGTGATACCAACACCATCCGGGTCCAAGCTACCCTCGCAAGTGGTTGATACGTCTCCAACGTATCTATAATTTTTGATTGTTCCATGCTATTATTTTATCATTCTAGGACACTTTTTGAGTAATTATTTACCAATTTATATTATTTTTGAGCACTAACCTATTGACGAGTGCCAAGTGTCAGTTCCTGTTTTTTTTGGTGTTTTTTGTTTCGCGGAAATTCCATATCAAACGAAGTCCAAACATGATAAAAATTTACGGAGTTATTTTGGAATATATGTGAATTTTGGGAGTCGGAATCAACGCAAGACGATGCCCGAGGGCGCAACAAGCCAATAGGGCACGGCTTGGGGGTCGGCCTAATGGCTTGTGGCCAGCCCTTAAGTTGGTTGAGTCTCTCCTTATGCATCAAGAAAGATGTTTTCATGGTAAAAATCCCCTCAATATTTCATCCCGATCGGAGTTACGGATCTCCGGATATATAAGAAACGGTGAAGGGCCAGAAAACAGTCGTGGAAACAAAAGAGAATTAGAGAGAGATCCAATCTCGGAGGAGGGGAAACCCTCCTTCCACCTAGGGAGGAAGCCAAGGAAGAAGAAGAAGGAGGGGGGCTCTCCCCCTCTCTCCCGGTGGCGCCGGAGCGCCGCCGGGGCAACCATTGTGACGGCGATCTACACCAACATCTTCGCCGCCGTCACAACCAACTCTCTCCTCCTCTATGCAGCGGTGTAACACCTTTCTTTCCCACTGTAATCTCTACTTAAACATGGTGCTTAATGCTATATATTATTATCCAATGATGTGTGGCTATCCTATGATGTTTGAGTAGATCTCTTTTGTCCTACGGGTTAATTTTGGTATGATGTTATTGATATGAGTTGTATGTTGATATGGTGATGTCCTAATGTGCCTTCCGTGAGGCGCACATGTGAAGGATTCACGCTGGAGGGTTTGCAATATGTTCATGATTCGCTTATAGTGGATTGGTAGAGTGACTGAAACACAAACCCGAGTAAGGGGATTATTTGCTTATGGGAATAAAGAGGACTTGATGTTTAATGCTATGGTTGGGTTTACCTTAATGATTTCTAGTAGTTGCGAGTGCTTTCTAGAGGTCCAATCATAAGTGCATATGGTCCAAGTACGGAAAGTGTGTTAGCGTATGCCTCTCCCTCATTGCATATGCCAAGTATCTATCATGTTATATTCAATTGCCTATGGACAATCTTTCTCTTGCGTTACACAAAAAGCTTTCTACTAAACAACTTACTTATTAATCTTTATCTAAACAACCACTAACTTTTATTTACTTGTTCTTTATTAGCTTCCAAAACTATCTATTACAACTACTAAGTACTTCTAGTTTCTTTCCCGCAAAGTAGTTTCATACTTGTTCTAGGTAAAGTAAGCATTAGCGTGCGTAGAGTTGTATCGGTGGTCGATAGAACTTGAGAGAATATTAATTCTACCTTTAGCTCCTCGTTGGATTCGACACTCTTACTTATCTAAAAGGCTACAAACGATCCCCTACACTTGTGGGTTATCAAGACCTTTTTCTGGCGCCGTTGCCGGCGAGCAATAACGTAGTGGTTGATATTCTCGTGTGTGCTTGTTTGCTTTATCACTAAGTAATTTTTATTTTCTGTTATAAGTTGTTTTCTATCTTTAGATATGGGTAGGAAACGCAAAATACCAAAAAAATAGATGTACTTGCTGCTCCAAAAGTTGAGGAACCACTAGTGTTTTGTACTACTGAAGCTAATTACTTGGATCATCTTCGATCCCTTTGTGCTTGTGCTGAAAACCCAACTAGCTTAGTTAAGGGAAAATCATTAAATGAGCATGCTTATTATGTGCGACATCACATATCTCAAAAAGGGAAACTCTTGTGGCATCAAATTAATACTTTGTGTTGCTATGCTTGGAATTTATGTGAAATACATGATTTTACTTGTTGTTCTGAAGAAACAAAAAAACACCTTCCCTACCAATGTGTGTTTAATGATAATGAAATACTAAATTCTTATGCCAAGGAGGCCTATTGTTATTATGATGTTGAAAAAATTGAAGAATTTGTTGCTTTTAAGGGTGCATATGAAATTGCTTCTTTGATTGAAAAGTGTGATGCCACCCTTTACAAATCTGAAAATTTTGCCGTACTCAAATATTGATATGAAAACTATGCTTCTAATGCTTATGTTAAAGAATTTATTGAAAGAATGTCTGCTGCCTTGAAAGAAACTAATATTTTGTAAGAATCTATGGAGAAGAAATTCCTGAAACTGTGAGCTCATTAGATGAAAAAGATGAGGAGGAGAGCGAAGAACAAAAGGAGGAAGAGCGGATTAGCTACATGTGCCCACCTTCTAATGAGAGTAACTCTTCAACTCATACATTGTTTAATGTCCCTTCGCACATACCGAAGGATGAATGCTATGATGATTGCGATGATCCCTTGGATTCATTTGAAATATCCCTTTTTGATGTACTTGATGCTTGCTATGCTTGTGGCCATGGTGCCAATATGAATTATGCTTATGGAGATGAACTTCCTATAGTTCCTTATGTTAAGCATGAAATTGTTGCTATTGCACCCACACACGATAGTCCTATTATCTTTTTGAATTCTCCCAATGACACTATATCGGAGAAGTTTGCACTTATTAAGGATTATATTGATGGGTTGCGTTTTACTATCACACATGTGCTTGCTTCTCCTACTTGCAATTATTATGAGAGAGGAACTAAATCTTCACCTCTCTATGTTTCCAATACGATAAAATTTCAAGAAACTACTTATGCTATGTATTGGCCTTTACTTTGTGTGAATGAATTGTTCTTTTATGATATGCCAATGCATAGGAAGAAGGTTATACTTTGTTGTCACATGATATATATCACTTTGTGCTCACTACTTAATTACAAATCATTGTTAATTAAAATTGGCTTTGATATACCTTGGGATCCGGGTGGATCAATTACTTGAGCACTATATGCCTAGCTTAATGGCTTTAAAGAAAGCGCTGCCAGGGAGATAACCCGGATGTTTTAGAGAGTCGGTTATTTCTGTTGTGTGCTTTTAAAATAATTAAAAAAATAAAAAATAAAGTGGGGAACTTAAAACATTTTCAAAAAGAAAAGTGAAAGTGAGAAAGACGAGCACCGTTGAAGTGGGGGCTAGCCTTGAACTTTTTTCATGCCCATGGAAACTTTGTGAAACTTGATTACATAAAATTTTCAACAAAAATAATTATCCCCTTGTATAAATCCATTGTATTATAAAAATAATGTGCCAAGAATTACCTTTAGGATGTTTAAATTGCTTGTTTGATATGTGTTGTGTAAAAACAGAAACTTTGGCTGTATTGTTTGATTTTTGATATTTTACTGGAACGTCAAAAGCTTCTGAAATTTTTACACAGTACTGTTATACAAATATTTTATATCTTCCTATTTTTCAGAATTTTTTGAGTTAGAGAAGTATAGGTTTCATTTGCATCTTTACAGACTCTCCTGTTTTTTCATAGATTTTTGTTATAGTTGCTTTGACTGCTTATGTTTGAGTTCTAGTTTAGCCCCATTAACTTGGGAGCCATAGAATTGAGATAGCATATAGTATGTAATGTTAGATTATAATTATACAATTGTAACAGCCTCTGACTGATGCTCTAGTTTCCTTCCAAGTATTTCGAGTGTCGCCGTGTGATTTATGTGTTTGTCGCATTCATCATCGCATCATTCGCATCATACGCATTGCATCGACACTCTGTTGCCATCGTTTTTGAAAACGCGCATCCGTTCATAATTGCCGGTTCTCCCCGTTTTCGTCGACGACCATTTTGAGCCCAACCACACACGCACGCGCTCGCGGCATCGTTAAAATATTGTTTTAAAAGGCGCATATAAAACATTCTTTGAATGGGTCAAAACCTGGCGAGTAGTCTTAATATCTTGTAGGTAGACCGCTTGCCAATTTCGTCGCATTCAGAGGTCGTTTGGTACCCGAACCGTTAAGCTATAGCGGCACTATAATCGGTTTATTTGTCGAATGTTTCGGTTTGTAAAACTCCGTTGCCAGGCTGCAAACCTCCCTCTCTTCTTGCCCCTACCCCTCTACACAACCCACTAGGCCTACCCTAACCCCCGCGACCGGAGCCGTCCGTTCGCAATCGGAGGGTGCAAACCTAGTCTCCATTTCCCTACATATAGACCAACCACATACCAAAACACTATTGTCTAGGGATCCTCCCTTGTCCAAATCGCGTTGCCACCCACCTCATTTTCACCGCCGGACCAACCAGAGCTCCCAGCACCGATCCTCTCATGCGCCTGTCCTCCTGGACGCGTCCACCGCGACGCGCCTCTGCCCGCGCCCGATGCAGCCTCGTCGGAACCCCACGCCAGCCGGAGCTCCTCCAGCCAACGCCGAAGCATGACCAGGCCGACCTTGCCATCCCTCTCCTTCCTCTCACTTCCCTCTCTTTCTCGTGTCTTTTTCTTCTCTAATCTCTCGTCTCGCCATCTCTGAACAGGAGCCGTGGCCGCCTTTCACATGGAGCAATGCCGCCCGAGTAGCGCCATGGTTGTCGCCGTTGAAGCTGTGTTCCTCCCCTGCCTCGGATCCATCGGGGTCGAGATCATGAGCCGCCCCCTGTTGACCCTCTACACGCTCTATCTGTCGTGCATCGCATGCCGGTGAGAACCCCAACAAGCTGCATCTACCCGTGCCCTCTCCACTTGCTCTCCTTGACGTCTCATTCTCTCTCTCTCTCTATCCTACTGCAACAGGAGCCGCCATAGCCATCCTCACCAACTACCGCTGCTGCAGGCCTTGCTCCGACCTGCGCCAAGACCGTCCTCGCGCCAGCCGCACCGAGCCAATGCCAAGCACCACCCATGACTCCGTTCCCCTCCAATATCGTCGAGCCCTTGTTAGAATCGACGAGTCCCATGCCTCGCCATGGCTGTCTTCATGGCCGAGCAGAGCTCCTCCTCCCCGCCTAAAATCGGAGCTCCCCGCCTCCAAGAATGGCTCCGCTGCCTCCGGATATGGATGATCCTCCTCTCCCCGGCCGTGCCGCCGGACGACATCGCCGCCGCCTTCCCGTTCGTCACTGGTGAGGAGCACATCGCCATGGCCGAAAGGCTTCTATTTTGCCTAGATCTGTTCTCGATTATATAATGTTTAGCCATGCTACTGCGTTCATTCACAAACTCTTTGCTAGTTCAACTGGTCATCGCTACGCGTTATAAGCAGAGGCGTGTGGTGTTCGAATCCCGGCCGCCACTATTTTGTTTTGTCATATTTCTATTTTTTTCAGTCAGGTTCGCCCGAGGTATTGATTCAGTTAAAAACTAGACTACCATTTGATCATATTGGCTGCACGTCCTACAGGTTAGCCTAGCGTGTTTGCAATCAGGAGGTCCTTGGTTCCAGTCGAGGCTTCTCCAATTTTTGCACTGCTTCCTTTTTTTTCATGCACACGTGCACACTTGGGCCAAGTCCTCCTGGGCCGCTGTAGTTTGCTGCAATTTGGCCCGTATTGTTTTTTTCCTGCGCTACGAATTTAACGATTATCCAATGCATTTTATCATTGCAGTTGCATCTGTTCTACATTGCTAATAACTAAATAATTATGCATCGAAATAAAACATGTCCTATGTGTAAAATGCTTAGAATTTTATGTAGTTTCACATTATCCAACTTTTGCACATGATAAAAATGCTTAACTTGATGTTTGCATTAATTTGCATAAATGCTTTGTGAAAATGGTTTATTTCATAACTAAATAACCGTAGCTCCGATTTTCATGATCTATATATGTAACTTGACTAGAAAACGTGTAGAATCACATGATGCACTTTATTTTTCTGTTTAATAAATTTAAAATATGATTAGGACAGATCTGGACCAAATTCATAATTTGCATAGGAGGTCATTTCGGAAATGCTATATGTTGCTTCTGGCCTCATTTTATTGATGTAGTTATTTATGTTTCACCTCTTGCCATGTTTAAAAACATTTAAAATTGCCGTGTAAATAAACGAGAGTGAACTAATTGATTCAAACGTGGAGTTTCGTCAATATGCAACTCGTTGCATATTGAACTTCACTTAATGTGTAGCATTTGATTGTTGCATCTTGCCATGCCATGCCTTTCATATTTAACCTAGACATGCATCATACTTGATTGTGCATCATGCCATGTATATGTTGTGATGTTTACCGTGTGTCATTTGTTTGTTTCCGGATTGCTTCTTCTCGATAGAGTTTCGAAAGCGTTCAGAGTGTGAGGATTCGTTCGACTACGCCCGTTCGTCTACTTCACGGATTTGTTCTTCTTTCAAGCGGGATCTCACGCAAGATGACCATTTCCCTAGATACCACTACTATCATTGCCTTGCTAGTTGTCTCGTTTCTGTCACTATGTCTCGCTACCTACCACTTGTTTGTTAAGCCTCCCAAAATGCCATGATAAGCCTTTAACCATCCACATCCCAGCAAGCCATTGTTTGGCTTTGTTACCGCTTTCTCGGCCCTTCTTATAGCATTGCTATTTGCAGGTGCAGATTGTTTCCATGTGACAACATGGATATCTTGAGATATCACAATATTATTGCTATTCAATTTAATGCACATATATACTTGGTAAAAGGTGGAAGGCTTGGCCTTTTGCTCGGTATATCGGAGAGAATTACGAAGCTATAATGATCATGCAAATAAGAATTTAAATATTCAGAGGTGACTCAAATACTTTTCATGAATAATCTGAACATAAACCCACAATTCATCGGATCCCAACAAACACACCGCACAATAGGATTACATCGGATAGATCAAAGCGAAGATACGATGATCATTGTATTGAAGATCAAGAGATAGAGAGATTGCCATCTAGGTACTAGCTATGGACCCGTAGGTCTGTGGTGAACTACTCACACATCATCATCAGGGCAGCAAGGTTGATGAAGAGGCCCTTCGTGATCGATCCCCCCTCCGGCAGGGTGCCGGAATGGAGCTCCAGATGTCCTCACAACGGAACAGAGACTTGCGGTGGAGTAAAAAGGGTTTTGGGACTGCCTCCAGGATTTTTGCGATATTAGAGAATTTATAAGCCAGAGAGGGGCGTCGGGAGAGCCACGAGGGGGCCAGCACAAATCAGGGCGCCCCCCAGGGCGCGCCCTGTTGCGTGCTGGTGCCCTTGTGCGGCCTCCGGTCTCCTCCCGAAGCTTCCAGGTACTCTTTTGTTCCAGAAAAAATCATAAAAAAGTTTCGTGGCAATTGGACTTCGTTTGGTACTGTAAACCTGAAAAATGAAAAACAAGCAGAAAACAGCAACTGGCACTGGGCACTGGGTCAATAGGTTAGTGCTCAAAAATATTATAAATTGGTAAATAAAGGCCCAAAAAGTATCCTAGAATGATAATATATCAGCATGGAACAATAAAAAATTATAGATACGTTGGAGACGTATCACCTACCCGCTGGACCGACGTACAGGACGAGGTGTCGTACGCGTCGACAGATCCGTGGACGAGTAAAGATCAACGCCAAGTCTTGAAGGACAGGCGCAAGGAGGACGCCCGCACCACCATTTAGAGGCACCGACAGACACGCCACCAATCCGATGGCCGTGTGGACCCAGCCGTTGACGGGCCCACGTCGAGGGTGCCCGGCAGCCTGCCCTACGAGGTAGGCTGCCCGGCGTTGACCCACGAGCTACAGCAAGTCCGCTGGCCCTCCAGCAGACCCTTCAAGCCTGTGCTGCCCGACAAGTATGACGGCAAGACCAGTCCTTCTAAGTTCCTCGGCATCTACACCAGCGTCGTGCAAGCTCTCGGGGGACGCGATGAGAAAGTATTCGCCAACTACTTCCCGTTGGCGCTCCACTCTAAATTATTATTTTGGCACAAAATGGCAATTGTGATAATTGTCAAACACTAAGAGTGGAAAAAGTGAAATTTTAAAATCTAGAGTGCCATAAGAAAAATTGGCAAAATCTAGAGTGGCAAAAACAAAATTTTCCCGGCGCTCGAACCAAATGTGAGGAGTTGGTTGATGAACTTGCCTGAAGGATCCATCTCCTCTTGGGCAGATCTATGCAACCAGTTCGTTGGTGCATAACATGGAGGCCACAAGCTTCAAGGGCAGCCCAGCGATTTGCATGTGATCCCTCAGAGAGACGGCGAGACCCTCCGCAAGTACATCTAGAGGTTCAGCCGCGTGCATCACAACATCCCAGACGTCCATCCAGCCGCGGTGATTGCTGTGTCCCACACAAACGTATGCAATCACCGGATGCGCGAGGAGATGAGCATCAACAAGGTGCGGGATGTCGCCGAGCTCTATGCTCTGGCTGACAAGTGTGCACGGTCCAAGGAAGGAAGGAGGCTCCCCGGGGAGGACGCTGGCGCAGAGGTCAACTTACATGATGACGGGCATCCGCCTCCACGAAAAAGGGATGGAAGCGCAGCCGGAAGTGCAAGGGAAAAGCAGTGATGGCTGTCGAAGGGAACGGCAATGCTGACTCTGGCAAGAAGGCCAAGTCTGAGGGGTCCCGCAAGGATATCGCGGCATGTTTCAGAGATGACGAGGCCGCAGCCGGAGAGAAGACCAGTAGGCCATACCGCAAGATCCACCTCACCAAGAGCCACGACATCACTGAATGCCGCCAAGTATAACAACTTGCTGAGAAGCAGAAGCAAGAGTACGAAAGGCGTGACAAAGAGATGGGCCAAGATGGTGCGGGTGGTTCCGGCAAGAAAAACGACACTGGCCGTGGTGGCCGCCGCGTCAAGGCCAAGCAGCGCAAGGAGAAACCTGCTAGAGGCCGAGACAAAAAGTCTGACGATGAAGACAATGATGACGATGGAGATCAAGAGGAATCTGAAGGCCAAGAATTCCAGAAGGTTGTAGATGCCATTTGCATTGACGGAGGTGCATCTTTGCACTCCTCTCACCGGCAGCTCAAGCAATGGGCCCGTGAGATGAACGCGGCAGAGGCGAGGAAACCCCTCAAGTGCTCCAACACTGTCATCATCTTCGACGGCGAGGACCACCCTGACCGCATCACTGCCGTTGGGTGTGTGCCGTTGTTGGTTTCGCCATCGATACACAACATCAAGGTCACGAAGATGTTGGTCGACGGTGGGGCTGGATTGAACTTGATCTCGCCCGACGTGATCAAGCGGCTGGAGATTCTTGACACGGATCTCAAGCCGACAGGGTCCTTGCAAGGGGTCAACCCGGGAAGATCTCAGCCCAAGGGGAAGATCACTCTGTCGGTGACGTTCGGAAGCAAGCTCAACTTCAGGACAGAGAGAGTAGTCTTCAACGTCACAAAGATGTTGCTGTCGTACAATGGGATTCTGGGCCGGCCGGCGCTGGCGAAGTTCATGGCGACAACACACCATGCCTACAACACCCTCAAGATGCCAGTGGCGATGAGTTCCATCACAGTCAGCGCTGACAACAAGAACGCGGTCCTCTACGTTGACAAGCTCTTCTGGGAGGCAGTGGCAGCATCTGCCGATGAGGCACTCGCTCGTGCCGGCAAAGCTCCCGGGGGGGGGGAGAACAGGAACAAGAACTCTGACGAATCTCGTAAGGACTCCGGGAAGCGTGATAAAGAGTGTAACACGCCCGTCGAGGACTTATCTGAGACCTTTGCCGCCAGGAGCAAGAAAGACAAGGTGACCATTCCTAAGACGAAACAAGTGGCTGCACGGGAGAACAGCGATGGCAGCACTTTCACCATAAGTGCCACCCTCGACATCAAATAGGAAAGCGCGCTCGTCAGCTTCTTGCGGACGAATGTCGATGTCTTTGCCTGGAAACCATCTGACATCCCCGGTGTTCCCAGGGAGGTGATTGAGCACCACCTTGCCATTTGTCCCCACGTGCCCCGTCAAGCAGAAGGTCCGAAAGCAAGGCCTGGAACGAGAAGAGTTTATTGTCGAAGAAATCAAGAAGCTAGAAGCAGCAACTTTGATTAGAGGCGTGCTCCACCCAACTTGGCTAGCGAATCATGTGGTGGTGCGCAAGGCAAATCGATAAATGGAGACTTTGCATCGACTTCACTGATGTCAATAAGGCTTGACCGAAGGACCCATTTCCCTTGCCGCGCATCGATCAGATAGTGGACTCGACCGCTGGCTGTGATCTCTTATCTTCCCTTGACTCCTACTCTGGTTACAACCAGATCTTCATGGTTGAGGAAGATGAAGAGAAAACGACATTCATTACCCCCTGCAGCGCGTACTATTTCAGACGCATGCCGTTTGGGTTGAAGAGCGTCGGTTCAACATTCGCAAGAGCAATTCAGATTGGTTTGGGGCCGCAACTACACAGGAATGTGGAAGCCTACATGGATGATATAGTAGTCAAGACCAAGAACAGGGACATGCTGATCCAAGACCTAGAAGAAACCTTTGCAAACCTGCACAAAATCAATTTGATGCTTAACCCCGAGAAGTGCGTGTTTGGAAGCCAACCCCCCCCCCCCCAAGATTGAAGCAATTGAATAGCTGGAGGCGCCGAAGCGCATCAAGGACGTGCGTCGTCTGGCAGGCTGCATCGCCGCCCTCAGCAGATTCATTTCCAAGCCTGCAAAGCGAGCCTTGCCATTTGTCAAGATTCTGAAGAAGGTAGACCCAATGACATGGACCCCAGAAGTGGAGGCAGCACTGCGAGATTTGAAGAGATATTTGTCCTCAACGCCAGTCCTAGTCGCGCCCAAACTAGAAGAGCCATGGTTACTATACTTGGCGGCAACAAACCAAGTGGTCAGTGCGGCAATGGTGACAGAAAGGGAAGCTGAAGAGGATGGGGCGAAAATGCCAGGGTCTGTGGCCGGCGAGTCAGAGCTAGCCGTGGCAAGCCAAGGAGCTGAACAAAAAACTATGCAGAAGAAGAAAATGGTGCAGTGATCAGTGTATTTTGTTAGCTCCCTCCTGCAGGGGGCTAGGTCGAGATACTCTGGGATGCAAAAGATGCTTTTCAATCTCCTCATAGCCTCCCGGAAGCTGCGCCACTACTTCCAAGCACATCACATCATCGTCGTCACTCGGTTCCCGCTACAACGCATCTTGAGAAATCCAGAGGCAACCGGCAGTATCGTTGAGTGGGCTTTGGAACTGGCCATCTTTGACTTGAGCTTTGAAAGCACGGCAACAATCCAGAGCAGAGCCTTGGTGGAATTCATAGCAGAATGGACACCAACGTCGGACGAACAAATTCTAGAAACAACCCTTCACGGCAAGGAAGCACCTCAAGAATGGGTCATGTACTTTGACGGGGCCTTCTCGTTGCAAGGCACCGGTGCCGGAGTGCTACTAGTAGCACCTACCAGAGAGCACCTAAGGTACATGATCCAGATGCATTTCCTTAGGGAGGAATCAACAAACAACATGGCTGAATACAAAGGGTTGCTTGCCGCATTATGGATAGCAGCTGATCTCGGCATCAGGAAGCTGATAGTCCGAGGAGATTTATAGCTTGTTGTGCGCCAAGTGAATAAAGACTACCAGAGTACCGTGATGGAGGTGTATGTTGATGAAGTACAAAGATTGGAGGAGCGCTTCGATGGGTTGCAAATGGAGCATGTCCCCCATGTCGAGAATAGCATTGCCGATGACCTGTCAAAGAGAGTTGCGCAAAAGTTGCCTGTGGAACCGGGCACTTTTGTACTCCCATTGACCCAACCTTCGGTCACCCGGTGGCCGCCAAGAAAGTTGTCGGGAATGACAAACAGCCTGCCGAAGGGCCCCAAGCTCCGGCAGACCCGATGGTCCTTGCCGTAGAAGCTAGAGTCCCCGCGGCAGAAGAAATGCCTTTAGTCCTTGTCGTTGAGCCACAGGCTCCGGCATGGGCACAACAGATAGTCCAGTACCTCCAGACAGGAGATCTTCCCAAGGAACCAGAACAAGCTGAAAGAGTATCCCGACGGTTGAGCATGTACCAGTTCGTGGACATCACCTTATACAAAAGGAGACAGAATGGTGTGAAATTGAAATGCATCTCCCAGGAAGAAGGACATCAGCTATTGGCAGAGATACACGAAGGGATCTATAGCTCCCACATCGGGTCATGGGCCCTTGCCGAAAAAGCATTCCGCCAAGGTTTCTATTGGTCGATGGCCCTTCAAGACTCATTTGAAGTGGTGACAACGTGTGAAGCATGCCAGTACCACGCCAAGCAAACACGTCAACTAGCACAAGCCCTTCAAACCATACTGCTCTCCTGGCACTTTTCGGTCTGGGGGCTCAACATTGTTGGGCCCTTCCCCCTTGCTACCGGGGGCTTCAAGTTCTTGTTCGTTGCAATCGACAAGTTCACGAAGTGGACTAAGGTGGAGCCAGTGAGAAAGGTAACGGCGCAGGCAGCGGTAAAGTTTCTCAGAGGGATAGTTTGTCGTTCCGGTTTCCCCAACAAGATTATCACCGACAACGGCACATACTTCACCAGCAGTAGCTTCATGCAATATTTTCAATACATTGGCACCAAAGTATGCTTTGCATCAATTGCTCACCCCAGGAGCAACGGGCAAGTAGAAAGGGCAAATGCTGAAGTGTTGCGGGGCCTCAAGACAAGAACTTTCAACAAGCTGCACAAGCATGGAAGGCGCTGGATTGATGAACTCCTGGTGGTTCTTTGGTCAATCAGAACGACACCAAATCGAGCCACTCGAGAGACACCCTTCTCCCTAGTTTACGGTGCAGAAGCAGTTCTCCCCACAGAACTCACATACGGGTCACCGAGAGTGCATGCCTTTGACGAGGACCGGTAAGAGCAAGAACGGCAAGATGATGGCACACTCCTCGAGGAAGATCGTCTTCAGGCCATGTTGCGTGCCGCTCGGTACTAGCAGACTCTGTGCTACTATCATAGCCATAGACTGCACGCCAGGAGTGTTGAGGAAGGCGACCTTGTTCTTCGACGGATTCCGTCCGCAAAGGGATCAAACAATTTGACGCCGAAGTGGGAAGGCCCTGACTGGGTAGTACGAGTCACCAGGCCTGGCGCAATCCGCCTGGAGACCGAGAATGGAACCTCAGTGCAAAACTCGTGGAATATCGAGCATCTTCGCAAGTTCGACCCGTGAGGCGCGGTTGTCGGGCCGCCCGGCGACCCCTTTTGTACAAGTTCGCCGGCAAGGCATGTAATCCTTCATACAAAGCCAGGCGATGAACCTGTGTGTAGTCAATAAAGTTAAGTGTTCTACAACTCTTTGTCAAAGTACATATTTATCTTATGTATCTTATGTGAGATGTTGTGATCACTTTTTACTTGCATAAGGTGACTATTGAACCACTTAGGTTCCTAGTCTTCTCTATTTTCTCTTCTTTCTTTTTCTCAAAGGGGAGAAGGGAGAACCCCGCGTGCAAGTCTTCCCGGGGGGAGAGGCGATATTGACACCTACACACACGTTCAAGGACAATTGCCTTGCGGCAAGAAATGCAACGAGAAAAGGCTAAGTTGTGGAAACTTTTCGAAAAATTAAGACTTCCTTCTTGAACAAAGTTGACGCTTGTGTGAGAAAATATGCATGCTCAGGGTCCCTATCGAAATCGTTGCACGCTTGGGTGTTGGAAGCATGCCAGTAGGCGTGGCAAGGATGACAGGGTAGCCTTGCCGGTTGCGGCACAACCGGAAGGGTGCTCGGGACCTATCCTTAGAAGTGCCCGCATTAAGGGCGTGCGCGCCGGCAAGCATACCCGACAAGCGTAGGGGCCAAAGGGATACACAAGCAAAACTTTTGTTTGCCGAAAGGGAAATGTATATTCGCAGACACATGAAGAATCCTTAACGTTTTAAGAATACCCAATATTTTCATTTCGTTTCCTCGCAGGGATACATTGGGTACGAATTAAACGCAAAAGGATATCTGCCACTACGATGTGGCGATTGATCCATAAATGAGGTCTCGTGGATGGAGCCTCGTTCCCGCATCAATCCTAAGCCCTAACTATGGCGCCGTGTGCATCTAGTCGGAGTCCTCCTGCTTGATGCCGAAGGTTCTGCCGTTGTCGTCGCTATCGCTAGAGGAGTCGTAGTCGCTGCCGCTCGAGCTCTCAGCGCAGCACTCCAGGCGGACGCCGGACACTCCGAAGATCTTCACGAAGAGGGTGGCAGAGTCGTCGAACTTGAAGTGGAGAAGATGCTTGGGTCCCAGACCACGGGAGCGGGCGAATGACTTCCACCCTTGCGTCAGGAACATGGCGCTCCTGGCGGGCCCGTTGCAGCAACCGTCCGCCCGAAGCTAAAAGCCTCAAGGCCGGCTGCTCTCCATGGCCCGCGTGAAGGGGTCGGGGAGGCGGAGCCAGCTCCGCTGCCGCCTGGGGATTTCCACGACGAATTCCTGTACCTCCTCCTCCGCGTGGATCCCTGCATGGGGCTATGGGAGGGGTGCGCTGCTACGACCGTCGCGGATGGACGGAGCCATTCGTCCATGGCCCCAGGATGCCATCCTTCCACAGCCCCTGGACGTCGTCCTTCCATGGGAACTGGAGACATCACCCGCCGCCATCACCACGATCCGCATCGGGCTCTGGGAGGTGCCCCTCGCAGTGGCACCGGACCCACGAGCACGATCCTGACGCCTCGCCATGTTGAAAATGGCGTTCTGGAGGAGATGCCAGAGGAAGGGAAGAGAAGGCACTGGCCGGTGAGCTAGAGCAGAAGGGCACAGGTGAGCAGCACTCTGCCTCGCCCCCCTATTTATAGGAACGGGGAAGAGGAGGGACTGGCTTTTCGCGACTCGGGGCGAGTGCGCTCTGGCACACAACCAGTGCTAGCGGCCGCCCCTCCTAGCCAATACCAGACCCCGCGTGTGACACGCGTCATGCGGGATGCAGTGAAGGAGGAGAAGACAAAGCGGAAGGGGCAAAGGAGCTCAAGCGCCGCAGAATGGTTCGAAGGCTGACTGTTCAATACCAAACGCGCTGCCTGGGCAACTGCCTCTCTCCCCCAATACCAAGCTTTGTGTCGGAACCTGCGGCGTGGATTTTTTAAGCATGACTCCTCGATGAAAACACTCCGCCTCACCATTCCCATGGCCCGCAGTCAATACACGTCATGGGCGAGCCAGAAAATTAACATAACCGCGAGTAATTGCAGCCGCGTGTGCGTGTGCACTGTTTTTGGGCCTAGCCCAACAAACATCACAGACGCAAGTGTGGCCTAGGCCCGGGGCTCATGTAGGTGTACTAAAGAACGGGGTCCCTTAGTACCCTAACTTGTGCACCAGACGACCGCGGCCTCCGTACTGGCAAGACCCTGCCGGGCTGGATCTGGATGCCAAGCCTCTTCATACGAGGGCCCGGGCGAACCGGCAAGCCCTCCTTGCGGGAGGACTCGACTACTAAGGTACCCGCCAAGGCCTCCGCCTGCCAAGCTATGGCTCCACGTCGCCAGGCTAGTTGTCTACATCGCCTAGATGTCGAGCAGGCAGGCGGTTAGGTGGAGTTGGTCGGGGCGCGTGGCAACCTACCAGAATTACAGCAGAGCTTCAATGACGCCCGTTCTATAGCGTGGCGAAAGAATAAGAGGTAGTTGGACGAACAACACAAAAGGAGAGGCAACCCTTGCTGAAAGACGTCGCCAGCGCGCCACCTCACGGCGCATTTAATGTGCATGTCCTAGTCCGTCAGAGTTAGGTATTTCCCACTATCGTTGTTGCCAGCAGTTTTAGCAGAGGGATATACAATTCTTTACTTTGTGTAAAGACCATTTTAGCCACTGTGGCAGCCCCTTGAATTATAAAAGGAGGTCCATGGCTACCTTTAGAAAGGTCGACACTCCGTTCATTTACACGCGTAGCGACGCTCTCCGAGCATCCTTGCCAGGTTGTGACGCTCCTATACTATGAACCTGAATAATCCACAACCACACAGGACATAAGGTATTACGCTCCGGCGGCCCGAACCTGTCTAAACCTTCGCACGTGCAAGGTCCGATGATGCTCTTTGCATTATAGGATCTCCCTTGCCGAACCACAAAAGGGGCCTTGCCGGCCCCATAGATCGTCGTACCCCGACAACCTACAACAATTTCATCTTATGTTCTCCGCTACTTATGAACTTTGGAGTGATTCTTTGTTGCATGTTGAGGGATGATTATATGATTCTATTATGTTAGCACTGTTGAGAGATTGCACTAGTGAAAGTATGAACCCTAGGCCTTATTTCCAAGCATTAATATACCATTTTGCTCGCTGTTTGCCACTTGCTACCTTGATATTTTTATATTTTCAGACTACAAAAACCTATATCTACCATCCATATTGCACTTGTATCACCATCTCTTCGCCGAACTAGTGCACCTATACAATTTACCATTGTATTGGGTGTGTTGGGGACACAAGAGATTTCTTATATTTGATTGCAGGGTTATTTGAGAGAGACCATCTTCATCCTACACCTCCCACGGATTCATAAACCTTAGGTCATTCACTTGAGGGAAAATTTGATGTTGTCCTACAAAACTCTGCACTTGGAGGCCCAACAACGTCTACAAGAATAAAGCTGCATAGTAGACATCAAGCTATTTTCTGGCGCCGTTGCCGGGGGGGGGGGTGAGTGCTTGAAGGTATATCTTTAGATCTTGCAATTAAATCTTTTACTTTCTTGTTTGTCACTAGTTTGGTTTATAAAACAAAAGTACAAAAAAATGGAATTGATGTTGCATCAAGTTCTTTACCTTTATGGTGTTTTTCTCGAAAATGATGGATCAGAAAATTGTGCCGAAGTGTTAGAAAAAGAGTTCGCATTATTCCCTTGAATGATGAGTATGATAGCAATGTTGTTAGTATGAATTCTAGGAATATCCATGATGCTAATGATATGCAAAGCCACAAGCTTGGGGATGCTATGTTTGATGAAGATGATATTTTTAGTCCCCCATGTTTTGATGAGCAAATTTATTATGATGATCGCATGCCTCCTATGTATGATGATTATATTTATGAAAGTGGGTTTGTAAGAGTGTCAACTCTAGGTATTAATCATCCCACTATTTTGGAGGGTGTTGAATCTTATTGTAATAAATATTAAAGTGGATTTGGAGAGGTCACAACTTTATTTAATGATGATTCCACTATTTTGGAAGAAGTTTCAATTGATTATGACAACCAAGTTGCTATCTATGATGATTATGATGATGACATGTATGCTATAAATAATAATGATAACTATGAAACTTGTCATCATGATTTTAATTTTCAATTTGGTTATGTCAATCGTGTATCTCATGATAGTTATTTTGTTGAGTTTGCTCCCACTACAATGAATGAGAATAAAATTGCTTATGTGGAGAGTAATAAATTTTCTATGCTTGTGGATCATGAAAATAATGCTCTATGTGATAGTTATATTGTTGAATTACTTCATGATGCTACTGAAAATTATTATGAGGGAGGAACATATGCTTCTAGGTATTGCAATAATATCAAGTTTCCTCCCTATGCGTGCAAAGTTTTGAAGTTATGCTTGTTTTGCCTTCCTATGCAAGTTGATTCTTGCTACAATAAATTGTTTGCTTGCAAAATCCCTATGCATGAGAAGTGGGTTAGACTTAAATGTGCTTGTCATGTGATCCATGATGCTCTTTTGCATGTTTCAAATACTATTCCGATGTGAGCATCATTGAAATCATCATGCCTTGCTAAAAGGCTTTAAAGAAAAGTGCTTGCTGGGAGACAACCCAATATTTATAATTTCTATTTTTGTGTGTTCACATGATTAAGCTACTGTAGTAATCATGATTTGTATATTTTATTTCAATAAAGTACCAAGTAAAGCCTTTGGGATAGTGTGGATATTTGTTAGTTTGATTCTGTGCAAAAACAGAAACTTTTACGTTCAGTGCAGAATTTCTCTGATCTTACTGGAGAGTCAAAAAATTCTGCAATTTTTACATAGTTTTGATATGCAAATTATCTGCGTTTTCCTAATTGTTCAGAAATTTTAGAGATAAGGAAATATGGATTTCATTCAGATTTTCACAAATTGTTCTATTTTTGACAGATTCTATTTTGCATGCATAGTTTGCTTGTTTTAATGTTTCCATAGCTTATATTCAGTGGTATAAATTATGGGAATGATAGAATACAATAGATATTATGTGAGAAAAATTATGAATCTTTTCTTGAGAGTACCTAAGTGAATGATCTATCTTTATTACACTAACCCATCTCACGAAGTTCCGTTAAGTTTTGTGTGATTGAAATTTTCAAGTTTTGGGTAAGACACCGACATGAGGAGAATAAGGAGTGGTAAGACCCTAAGCTTGGGTGTAGCAACCCGACCTGAAACGGTCAAGTCTCTGGTGTTTACGTACAATGCCAAGATCATGCTGGTACACACACAGTACATCAATGTATATATCAAAGGGAAATCACACTGCTTTATTAACGAATCTCATATAGAGTCTTTATTACAATAAATTTTTACTGAAGGCCAACTCATGAGATAAAACTAAATGCGGAACACGTAGACGCCAGCGAGTCCATCCAACTCCAAGGGCATATCGCCAAGCATAGAACGGGACCCCACTCCTGGTCGGAAAAGTACTCTGCAACATGCCACGTTGCAACCGTGTAGGTCAGCATATTGAATATGCCGACAAGTCACGAAAGAGAAGGGGTAAAACATCATCTATACTATATGCATGTATGGCAGGTGGGGCTGTAAGTTTAAATTTAGCGTAAAGAAAAAATTTCCTACAACAAGAGGGGGCAAAAGCAAAAAAAATATTACTACATTGTTGGTTGTTTAATGAGAAGGTTCCACCAACCATTTCTCATACCCCAGGTAACAATAATACCTACATCATTAATATTATTTGTGTTGACAGTTCCTGATAGTTTCAGTTCCTTTGGCTCAAGTTGTTCGTAACCGTGGACATGGCTAACTGATTAGGTTTGGTACTGTAGAGTCTTGCAGACTTTCCCCACAAGATTCGATCGCCTCCGTTGAAGTCCTCACACTGCATGGTGTTTGAGAACCGGATGATCAAAACATGGTCTTCCAAAGGGTTCCTCTGAGCCACTTCTGGTGCCCGTCCAATCCTACAGATCTTCTACATCTCGTAGCACCGTCCGTACAGAGTCCCCATGATGTACAACCAAGCCAGAGCCCATAATGGCTTGTGGCTGTGCAGGTAAGCCTCGGGTCTTGAAGTATCCATCCGTCTCTTTGTGCCTGGGTGGAACTTTCCGCGTGAATACTGGCACTTCTCCAGCAACACCTAGGCTACCACTGGGTCCTCCAGGGAGCCGTTCAACCATTTTCCATCCAGAGGTATATTGCATCATGAGGTCTTGAAAATATTGAAGTCTTGAGGTCTTGATCATAAATTAATTCTCACAACTCTCAAGATAAACACTCAACCAACCCCGTCTACTAAAAGCATAGCAAAAAATAAAATAATGTTTCCCGGGGCCAAAGTGACAAGGGTTTAAGGAGTGTCTACCACATGATACTACTCAAGAACCAAGTTTCCAATACCTACTTTGCATGCAATGGTGGAAAAGGGTGAACTAATGCAATAAAAATCATAGGTAATACATGATCAATGTGAACTTGCCTTGGTGACGATCTTCGAACTCAAGCGACTCTAAGTAGCAAGCCTCGTACTCCGGATGATCTAACGAAACAAAAAAATCACACAATAAGCATAACCATATCACAACTATGAATAACAGCAAGTAAAACTTATAATACTAAAAAAAATCCATAAGACAAACAAAGAAAGGAAAACAAAGATTCATCCAAAACTCCATTGCAAAGCTTTTAGTAAAGTAAAACAAATCATAAATAGTTTTCTGCAACTAATAAAATCTTAACATAAAAAAAACTAAGTTTTATCAAATTAATAGAAAGTATTTCAACTAAAAAATTTCTACACAAAAAAGAATTACTTTAAAACCTAATATAAAACACTTCATAAGAAGAAAACAATGTTTCCTACTAAAACAAGGAACAAAACAATAAAATTATTTTTATTAAATAAAACACTTATTGCTAACCAACATAAACTAAAAGAATATGTCAACAAAACTAAAAGAAAACAATTTAAAAGCAATTAAAACAAAGGAAATAGAAATAAACCTAAAAAGAACCAAAACAGATTCCATTTTGCTAAAAAAACTTAATTAAAACTATCCTAAAAATTCCCAAACTGAACCTACTGATAAAACTAACTAATATTAACCAGTAGCAAAAAGAATCACTCAAAAATATGTTTTTAAACTAAAGTTATTCAAAATCTAGTGATTTGAGCAAAATTCAATGAATTCAAATTTAAACAGTTCAAATTTGAGAACTAATTGTACTGGCAGAAAGTTCATAATATTTTTGACCTAAAGCAAAAAGGATCAACTAAAATCTCTAAATAATCTAGGAGCTAAAGCAAAAACAAAACAAGAACTATACTGTTTTTAAAACAGAAAACAAAAAAGAAAAAGAAAAGCCTAACAAGCGAACAGGCTACGTGGCCGAATCCTGTTGGCAACGGGTGTGCACTGCAGTGTAAACGAGCGAACGCTCATGAATTAAAAGAAAATGGTTTGGGGTATTAAGTCATCTAATCGTGTCCCTTGGATCCAGATCTAGCGGTAGGGGAGGAGTCCGGCACTTACAGAGGGAGGTGGGGGTCCGACGACGTCGACGGCGAGACAGGGGTGGCGGGGTTGGCGTTGGCGTTGCTCCGGTGGTCCACGGCGGCAGCGGAGAGGTTCAGGCGATGGTGGCGAGTCTCCGGCATCGATCTACGGCGTCGACGGGGCTCGGGGACGACGGGCAAGTGGGGCTTCCACGGGGAGCTTCGGTGGTCATCGGAACTCCGGCGAGGTGGTGATGCGGCGTGGTAGGGCGTGGGAGGGTGATTTTTGGGGTGGAACGGGCTGCGGGGCCTGGACTTTTATAGCCCTGGGGCTCGGGGCACTCGGATGGAAGGGGATCGAGGAGGGATCGGCTCAGATCCGTGGTCGGCGCTTGCGAAGGAAAGAGGGGGAGGAAGGTGACGACCGCGGCAGATTTCGGTCGGGCGGTGGGACCACGCGGTCATCGAGAGAGAAAGGACGCGCGTTGGGTCGAGCGACCGATTCGAGCGAGATTCGGATCTTATCCAGGAGATTTGGGCCAGATCCTTCCTTGTGGGCCGCACAACATTTCCAAACAGTGCACACTTGCATTCCTATTTATAAAACCTTTTCCTTTTATTTAAAAACAGGAAAGTAAAACTAAAATAGGAAAATAAATATAACTCCAAACATGGAAGTATTATATATCAAAATTAACATAAATATAAATGCAATCTATTTAACATTTTTCCACGGGCGAAAAATATATTTTTTATTTTTATTCAGCAAAAACCCAAATAGATTTAATTCCTATTTGAAATATTTTTCAAATAACCCCCTGGTTCAAATGGTCAAATGGATTTACAAAAATGCCCCTGACATGGAGGGTCATATTCCTCCTCTCAATTTCAAAAAATTTCAAAGGTGTCCCTATTTGAATTCAAAATGAAAGCAAATTTGAAATGGGTTCCAACAAACACCAAAAGAGCTTTCAACCATCATTCATTTCATCAATGCAAATTCAACATGTAGGGATGCATAACTATTATTATAACATGCCAAAATGAAATTTTGGGATGTTACAAACCTAGCCACCTTAAGATCAATCTCTCCCTCGAGATTCAGGTTGGCTAGAAAATAGGTGCGGGTGGTCTCGACGAAGATGTTCTTCTCGTTCCCAGGTGGCTTCTTCCTCGGTGTGGTGACTCCACAGAACCTTGCAAAACTTGATGATCTTGTTGTGGGTAACTCTGTTGGCAGACTCGAGGATTCTAACAGGCTCATCCTCATAAGTCAGATCACTGTCAAGCTGTATGGCTTCTAGGGGCACTATGTCTCTCAAAGAAATATCAGCCATCTCAGCATGGTATTTCTTCAGCTGGAAAACATGGAAGACATCATGAACTCCGGACAATCCTTCCGGCAATTCCAGTATATGCAACTTCACCTCTACACCCAAGAATTTTGTAGGGGCCTATGAATCTGGGTGCTAACTTTCCTTTAACACCAAACCTCTTGATTCCTCGAAGTGGGGACACATGGAGATATGCTCGGTCTCCCACTTCATATGTCACCTCCTTGCGTTTGCTATCAGCATAGCTCTTCTGACTGGACTGGGCTATCTTGAGTTGGTCAAGAATTAGCTTGACCTTCTCTTCAGAATCTCGGATAAGATCGGGACCAAAAAGTTTTCGGTCTCCAACACCATCCCACATCAATGGTGTTCTGCACCTGCTTGCATATAGAGCTTCGAAAGGGGCCATCTTCAGACTGGTCTGATAGCTGTTGTTGTATGAGAACTCTGTGTAAGGCAAGTTATCGTCCCAGCTAGACCCATAGTCTAGCGCACAAACTCTCAACATGTCCTCCCGAATCTGGTTAACTCTCTCGGTCTGTCCATCTGTCTGCGGATGAAAAGTTGTACTGAACTCTATTCTCGTGTCCAAAGTTTCATGTAACTGATGCCAAAACATTGAGATAAATTGTGTTCCTCTATCTGACACGATACTCCTTGAAACTCCATGCAGACATATGATCCTAGTCATATATATATATATCTTGGCGAACTTAACACTGGTATAGGTGGTCTTCACGGGAATGAAGTGAGCTACTGATACTCGTGATTTGCGTTGGGTTTTCCATGAAGAGGAACGGGTAATCGCAGCACAAAGTGGGTAAGTATTTCCCTTAGTTATGAAACCAAGGTTTATCGAACCAATAGGAATACCAATCCTCAACTGTCTTCAGCGGATGCACACAAAAGAACAAACAACTTGCACCCAACGCCGGCAAGAGGGTTGTCAATCCCCTTGATCTTGTTATTTGCAAGCAAGTGAGTTGTGTAGATAATTGTAGATAATAGTAAAGTGCAAAATAAAATAAAAGGTAATAAATAACAGAAAGGTCATGATAGCATTTGTGAATTTATAAGTGAATAGACCCGGGGGCCGTAGAGTTCTCTAGTGGCATCTCTCATAAGCAAAGCATACGGTGGGTAAACAAATTACTGTTGGGCAATTGATAGAAAAGCGAATAATTATGCGATGTTCACGGCAATGATCATATGTATATAGGCATCACGTCCATAAGCAAATAGGCCAACTACTGTCTGCACCTACTAGTATTACTCTACTTCAAGAGCGCATATATGCTTGCCTCTCTACGTATTAAGTTCATGACAAACGGAGTAATGCTTGGAGAACGATGACATGATGAAGACAAAGTAAAGTAAACTAATATGAATAAACCCCATCGTTTTATCCTTAGTAGCAACAACACAAAGACGCAACTTGTCCCCTTCTGTCACTGGGATATAGAAACTCATCAGGTTGAACCTACTACAACGCACCACTCCCACCGAAGAAATATCAATCTAGTAGGCCAAACTATCTCAATAGATCAGAGAGCATTATGAAGCTATGATGATCATGCAAATAAGAATCATAGTAATCAGGTTTGACTCAAATACTTTTCATGAATAGTATGAACATAAACTCACAATTCATCGATCCCAACAAACACACCATACAAAGGGATTACATCGGATAGATCAAGGCAAAGATGCGATGAACATTGTATTGAAGATCAATAGAGAGAGAGATTGCCATCTATGTACTACCTACGGGCCCGTAGGTCTGTGGTGAACTACTCACATGTCATGGTGAGGGCAGCAAGGTTGATGAAGAGGACCTCCGTGATCGATCTCCCCTCCGGAAGGGTGCCGGAACGGAGGTGTAGATGGCCTCCCGTGGGAACAGAGGCGTGCGGTGGCGGAAAAAGTGTTTCGGGAGCGCTTCTGATGTTTTTAGGGTAGATGTGAATTTATAGGCTAGAGACCGGCATGGGGAGACGCTCCAGGGGGTCACCACATATCTGGCCGCCCCCCCTAGGGGGCGCAGCTGGATATGTGGTGGGCCCCTGGTGCATTGCTTGTCCCTCCTCCGAAGCTTCTAGGTCTTGTATTGGTCCCAAAAAACACCAAAAAGTTTCGTGGCAATTGGACTCCGTTTGGTATTGTAACTCTGAAAAGGAAAAACACGCAGAAAACAGGAACTTGCACTGGGCATTGGGTCAATAGGTTAGTGCTCAAAAATATTATAAATTGGAAAATAAATACCCAAAAAGTATCCTAGAATGATAATATATCAGCATGGAACAATCAAAAATTATAGATACGTTGGAGACGTATGAGCTACCTTGGTCAAGCGATCAACCACTACCTAGATGGAATCATAACCTGAACGGGTCCTGGATAATCCTATGATGAAGTCCATACCAAGCTTCTCCCATTTCCACTCGGGTATCGGCAAAGGTTGAAGTAACCCAGCTGGCTTCTTATGTTCTGCCTTTACTCGCTGGCAAACATCACAGACTGCAACATGCTCGTCAATATCCTTCTTCATACCTGTCCACCAGAAACTTCCCTTCAAGTCCAGATACATCTTGGTGTTGCCTAGGTGTATCGAGTATGGTGAGTCGTGGGCCTCCTGAAGTATCAACTTCCTGAGCTCTGGATCATTGGGCACATAGATACGATCCTCGAACATATAGTTCCGTGTTCATCCTCACAAAAACCTTTGGCTTTCCCGTCCTTCATTCTTTGCTTTATCTCAGCTATTTCCTTGTCTACCTTCTGGGCTTCACGGAGTCTTCCAGTCAAGGTGGACTGAATCTCCAATGTGGCAACATATCCTCTTGGAACTATCTCCAATTTGAGCTCTCTGAGATCGTCGGCTAACTCCCGAGGTAATCCTCCCGCTATGAGAGTGTTCACATAACTCTTACAGCTCAAGGCATCTGCTACAACATTTGCCTTCCCTGGATGATAATGCAATCTCATGTCATAGTCCTTGATCAACTCTAGCCATCTCCTCTGTCTAAGGTTCAACTCCTTCTGCGTGAAGATATACTTCAAGCTCTTATGATCAGTGTAAATATCACAACTATTTCTGATAAGGAAATATCTCCAGGTCTTGAGTGCGTGCACTATGGCTGCTAACTCCACATCATGTGTGGCATAGTTTAATTCATGAGGTCGTAGCTGTCTGGATGCATAGGCTACACCTTTTCCTTCTTGCATGAGCACTCCTCAAGTCCTTGACGTGAAGCGTCACAATATACCTGTAAGTCCCTCCGTATGTTCGGCAAAATCAACACTGGGGCTGTAACCAAACGTTTCTTCAACTCCTGAAAACTGGCTTCACATTCCTCAGTCCAATTATACTTGGACTCTTTCTTCAATAACTCTGTCATGGGCTTGGCAATCTTTGAGAAGTTCTCGATGAACCTCCAGTAACATCCAGAAAGTCCAAGAAAACTGCGGATCTCCTTAACTGAGGTGGGTGCCTTCCATTCGGTGACTGCTACAACCATGGCAGGATCCATTGCTATTCCATCTCCAGAAATAATGTGTTCGAGAAATATGACTTCCTTCAACCAAAATTCACATTTGCTGAACTTGGCATATAATTGATGCTCTCTGAGCTCCTCCAGAACTAAACGCGGGTGTTCCTTGTGTTCTTCCTCGCTCTTGGAGAATATCAATATATCATCGATGAACACCATGACAAGCTTGTCGAGATATTCCATAAATACCTTGTTTATCATACTCATAAAATCTGCAGGAGCATTAGTCAAACCAAAGGACATGAATGTATACTCATATAGACCATACCTTGTGGTGAAGGCTGTTTTGGGTATATCCTGTTCACGAATTTTCAACTGATGATACCCTGATCGAAGATCGATCTTGGAGAACACTCTGGCTCCAACTAGCTGATCAAACAATTCGTTAATCATCGGCAGAGGGTACTTTTTCTTGATAGTCACCTCGTTCAGTGCACGATAATCAACTACCATTCTCAAGGTTTTATCCTTCTTCTCTACCAAGAGAACTGGGGCTCCCCAAGGTGACGAACTTGGGCCAATATACCCTTTGTCCAATAACTCCTTGATCTTCTTCTTGATTTCTTATAAATCATTTGCGGGCATCCGATAGGGTTTCTTGCATATTGGGGCTGTCCTTGGCAATAATTCAATCAGGAACGCGATCTCTCTATCCGGTGGCATGCCTGGCAATTCCTCCGGAAATACATCTGGGAAGTCTTGTACAACCGGCACTTCCTCCTGAACAACTCCCATGAGGGAATTCACCCGTGTACTCTTAGGTGTGTGTCGGCATACATACTTAATTCTCTTCTGCTCCGGGGTGGTGAGAAAGATCGACTTATGGGCACAATCGATGTTTCCTTCATACTTGGTCATCAAATCCATTCCTAGGATCACATCCAATCCTTGTGACTCTAAGACGATGAGATCGGTGGGAAATACATGGTTTCCAATGTTGAGTTTCAATGTGTGGCATCCTATACCTTCCGTCATCTCGGCTCCTGGGGAACTGACCTGAAGGGGTCTACTAATGGTTCTAGTAGGCAAACCATACTTTTCCACAACTAACCTTGATATGAATGAATGCGTTGCACCAGAATTAAAAAGTACCATTACTGGATGTGAATTTAATAAAAACTTACCAACCACGGTCTCAGGTTGACCATAGACCTCCTCCACATCAATGTGGTTCATCTGAGCACGGGGAAAAGGGTTGCTCTTCTTCGTTGCTGTTGTCGTTTCCATTCCCCTGCTTGTTCTGGGGACACTCGGTGGAGTAATGTCATGTCTTCTAACACTTGAAGCAGGTGATATGACTCAGATCCTTCTGAGTCGGAGCGGCACGGTGCTGACTGCCATTGCCTCCATTATCATTCTTGAAATTGCTATTATTGGGACGGTTGTTCCCATTTCCTCCGTGGTTGTGGCCTCCATGGTTGTGCACGGCATGGTTATGGTGAGTGTGTCCTCCAAACTTACCGGATCCTGATCTGGTGTTACTTGAATAAGGGAAGTAACGTGTCGGATTTTGGGCTTCGCAAAACCCAAAGACGTTCGAACACAGGGGCGTGTGCGGAGATTCCCTACAGCCTCGCCCTACCTAGCTCGCTACTTGATGATTTCTACGACGAACTCGCACGATGAAGAAGAAGCAGATGCACACGATGATTTACCCAGGTCCGGGCCGCTGCGAAGCGTAATACCCTACTCCTGCTTTGGTGGATTGCCTCTCGAGGAGGTGAGGTGGATGAACTAGTATAGTGGTGAGCGGCCTCGTGAGGGCACTCGGGTGGTGTTCTTAGCTCTTTGCTTCCCTTGTTCTCTCTTCGGTTGTCCCCTTTCTACGGTGCAACCTAGCCTCTATTTATAGTAGCGGCCCGGGTCCTCCTCCCTTATCGCAATGGCGGGAAGGGATCCCACAATGGCCATATTCGAAGGGGGACAGGAGTACATCCCCGCCCTGTCCAAAGGTGGTCTTTGCCTGCAAAGCGGCTATCGACGATGCAGAGGTGGGCTCAGCGATGACATCCGTTCTGCGGGGCTCGTGGTCGTGGTCTTGTTGCACCGGAATGGAAACCGTTGGGTGGCGCTTTGGGAACCCGCGTACGTCCTTGTTCCCTTTGCACCAAAGGGGAAACTGCACCGACTGGCGTGCTGGCGCCCGCCTGTCCTTCCTTGCGTCATCCTTGACTCCTGAGGCCGGGTTCTGCATAGAGACCTCCGCCGCTCCGGAGGGGGCCTGAGGAGGCTCACTCCTTGCTAGTCTTGGTGCTGCCTTCCTCGCGAGTTCGGGTCCTCGCGAGGGCCTTGTCTTGAGTCCGGCCGCGCCGGGCCGTATTGGCCGGCGGAGTGGGCCGCGCCCTGGGCCACAGGCTGGCAGGTCTGGGTACCCCTGTTCCCAGAACGCCGACAGTAGCCCCCGGGCCCAAGGCGCGCCCGAGCTGGCCTCTAGGCGAAGCCATTGAAGGCGGCCCGAAGCTCCGCGGGCCCCGATTGCCTGTGGGCCAGGCTTGACACACGGCAATCTCCGAGATGTCGTCGCCTCCTCTTCTTCTCGCCGGCTCGGCAATTGCCAGGTTTGTCAAATTGCTTAGTGCACGCCAACAAGCCGTCTTTCGTTCCCCATCGATCTTGCCATCTGTTTTCCCATCTTCCGCGGCTCTCGCCCTTTCCGTCGGATCCTTGCGCGCACGCCGCCCCGCTCCCTCGCCATGGCCCCCAAGAAGAGAGAGGGCGAGGGTTTGAGGGCGCCGATGACCATGCCGGCACCGGAACTGGCGTTGGGCCGGTCCTTGGTGGTGAATCTCGAGGGGTTGGAGAAGGTTCAGCTGGTGGTCGCCGCCAGTTCCAATGAATGGGGGGCAACTAAGATCTGGCTGGGCTCGCGGCCTCAGAGTGAGCTCGAGGCCCCCGCCATCCCCCTTCATCTCCATGCCCTTCTCTCGGGCTTGCTGCCGCCGTTCTCGGGCTTCCTCACCGCCGTGCTTTCGCATTATCGGATCCACGTGCTCCACCTTGACCCCAGCTCCCATGTCCTCCTCTTGGTCTTCGCGTTTCTGTGCGAGGCCTTCGTTGGTGTCTGCCCCTCTATGGCCTTGTTGCGCCACTTCTTCTCCCTCGAGTTGGTCTCGGGGGAACAATGCTCTGGGTGCGTGTCCCTGAGAGCAGCGGACGCATCGGCCAGGGGGGGCCCTCGATGCCGGACTCTCTTCGGAGGCAGAAGGGTTCCGGCTGCAGTGGGTGTACGTCGATGCCGCCGAGGCCGCCCCCCTGTTTCAACCTCCGCTGGCCCCCGCAGTGCCGAATCCCGGGTGGAGGCATGAGGGGCTTGCCAACCCGCGGCTTGCGCGGGTCCTAGCTAGGCTGGCGAGGCTGAAGAAGGCGGGTGTGACGATTGCGATGGTGGTGCGGGAGTTCATACGCTGACGAATTGCCCCCCTTCAGCGCCATTCCCGCCCGATGTGGGCTTTCACAGGTCCTTACGATCCCATGAGGATCCAGGTCCCGTCACTTTCTCCTGGCATGCTCCGCGAGCTGCTCAGCCGCCTGACTGGCGGTGAACCTGACGAGCTCCCCCGAGGCGGCCTCCCCTTGTACAACTACAAGGACCAGGAAGCCCTTGTCCTGAAGATGCCGCGTTTCGATGAGTGGGGATTCCTTCCTCCGGAGGGGGCGTGTCCCCAGGGTGCCTCCTTCGTGGGGGCCCCGACCCTCGGGAACCCTGAAGCCACGGTCACCCCCGTGGCCGAGGTGGGGCGTCCTTTGCCGCCCGCTCTCCCAGTTCCCGCTTCGGGTCGGCCTGGGGTCGAGGGTGACGTCCTGTCGATGATGGAGGCCGCCGGCTCCGCCGCTGGGTGCTAGGTGCTGGTCGTCGGTTCATCATCCCCCGGCCTCCGTGCCGGCCGGAAGAGGAAGGCGCCCAGGGGCGGCCGCCCCTCGACGCCGTGGGCGCCGGTGAAGAGGAAGTGGATCGCCGTGGATGAGTAAGTGTCTGCGTCCCCTCAACCTTCCCTTTTGTGCTCTCCTTCTGAGTTTCTGTTCCGCAGGCTCCCCACCGGTGAGGGAGGAGCTGAGTCGCCGCCGCCCACTTCCGTGGCCGCCGAGCTCCCTGTGGCCTCGTCTTCCATCGGACGCGGGGTTCTGGCCGCCAGGGCGCCTGTACCCGAGCCTGCTCGGCCTTCGGGAGGCCTCGAGCATGGGCCTCCTATGATCTTCTTCGCCCATGGCTTCCAGCTCCCTAGGATGGGGCCGCTCCCCCCGCTGGCGGCCTTCCCTAGGTGCGTGCCGCGCTGCGCCCTTGGGCCCCCTTCGCTCGATGATGTGGGGCCTCAAGGGGCGCGTCCTTCTTCTGGGGCGGTCAGGCGGGAGCCCCCAGCCCCTGGGCACATGTCCGGGCTGGGCGGCCCCTCGCATGCCTCCCCCGTCCATCCTGGGGAAGGCGGAGACCCCGGTTGGGCCCTTGAGCTCGCAAGTGACTGGAGCGCCGTGCGGTGGGGTTTGCTCCAAAGTGCGGCGGAAGCGTTAAGACGCCTGGGGGTGGAGCTTGCCAACGACGATGCCCACTTGGAGATGGAGCGCCAGTGCCTCGCGCAGGAATGACATCCTCTTGAAGTTGCCGTGAATTTCGGCCGCCTGCAATGCGAGCGCACCTTTGCTGAGGCTCGAGAAGCCGACTGCCGGCGCAAGTCCTCCAAGGAATGCCTTGGGGAGCTTCAAGCCTTCACCGCCACCCTTGAGAGGCAGATTCAGGTGCGGAGGGCCACACTTGATGGCCCGGCAATCAAGTTCATCGCCGCTGGAGCAAGCCCCCGCGCGCCCGAAGACGCGTTGGTGATGGAGTCGCTGGAGCAGAGCCTGGAGCGGGAGAGGCTGGAGGTGAGGGAGTGCCAGGTGTCGCTTGCCGAGGAATCCCTTGCCGCCCACGGGGCGCAGGTTTGGGAGGAGGTCGCCAACGAGGGGGCAAAGGTTCGGTGCTCCCTTCTCCAGGATTATCGCGCAAAGTCAAAGCTTCAGGAGTCTCGTTTCTGCAGGCGCCGCGACCAGTGGAAGCGTGAGTCCGGTGACCTCAGGAGGAGGTTGGCGGCGGCAGAACAACGTCGGGAAGCCGCGGTGGAGGCTCAGGCGACCGTCGAGGCCGAGCTGTCCTCCCTCTTAAAGCAGGTGGAGGGAGTGGCCTCTCTTGCGGAGAAGGCTTCGGACGAGGCGCGCCGGGCTCGCGGCCTTCAGCACACGCGTTCCCAGATGTTCCAGTCGCTCGAGAGGAGGGCCCACCGGGTCTTGAGTGATATCCGCGGTGAGAGCGTCGCGAGCCCCCTTGTTCCCGACGACCCCGGGTATCTGGGCTTCTTCTCCCGAGTTGTAGAGTGCCTTGAAGGGGGCGCAGAGAGGATCAATGAACTCGCGAAGGAGAAGCGCCGGGATTTCCTTACGTGGGCGGCCTCGCGCGTCTTTAGCCACCTTCTTTGCTTCGATCCGCATTTTGACTTCGCGGTGGTGCTTGCCCCCGTGCCTGAACAGATCCGCGTTGCCATGGCCGAGCGGGTCAAGGGCCACGTGGAGGACTTGGTAGCGGAGCTTTCTTCTGACGAACCGGAGGGCCAGGCTGGAGCCGGGGAGCTCAAGGCCGACGGTGGCGGTGATGGCGAGAGCGGTGGCGACTGCATGCCTCCTTGAGTAGTCTTCTCATTTACCTAGCAGGGTTATGCGTGTGGCCTAGTGGCAATTCTAATGTATTTTGGAAAATACCCTTGAATGTGCTCCCGAATGACGAGGTGGGTTGTGCCGCGCTTCCTCTTGCCCGGGGTTCCTGCCACTCCGATTGACACGCTCGCGGTAGGCTTCTACGTCGGGGGGTTTGGCTATGGCGCTTGGGGAGTCCGGATGTCCTGGGGACTTCTTCTTCTTACGGGTGAGGCAGGTTGGGAGCCCTTTCGGCACTCTGTGTCTGCAGGCCCCAGTCCCGCACATTCCTCGACCACCGTAATGTACGTCTGGATCACCAGGACGCAACTACGAGGTGAGGCCTCGACACCCTTGATGCCGACCGGATCGCCAGGACGACATCAAGGGGCGAGTGGCTATATGACCGGTAAGGCTCCTGAGGCGCGTTGCTCAGGAGCCCCCTTTGACGCTCAAGCAGCTCTACATCGGCAGGTCCCAGTCCCGCACATTCCCCGACCACCGTAATGTATGTCCGGATCACTAGGACGCAACTACGAGGTGAGGCCTCAACTCCCTTGATACCGACCGGATCACCAGGACGATATCAAAGGGCGAGTGGCTATATGACCGGTAAGGCTCCTGAGGCGCGTTGCTCAGGAGCCCCCTTTGACACCCAAGCAGCTCCCCAAAAAATTTGAAATTTTGTTTCCTGCCCCGGGAGGTGCGAGCCCCCAGAGGCTCTTGATATTACACGCTGGGCCATGGGCGGAGCCTCCGAGCGAGCGAAAAATGGCACGCGCCTGCTGATCCTCTCGGGAGCGCCGCGCGAAGATCCGGGCACCAAGGCCTTGGCGAGGTGCGGGCACCGTCCCCCAGCCCCCGCTCGCGGGGTGCAAGGGGGAGGGGAGCAGGCAAGTGCTTGCCCCGAAGAAAACAAGGCACAAAACGGGGATTGCTATCAAAGAAAACGACATCCCTTCCCTCCAGAAGAAAAATGCAAGAACACCAAATTCTGTTCCAAAAGGCGGCAAGTTCGAGTACAAAAAGGATTCTCAAAGGCGGCAACTTCGAATACAAAAGGAGCAAGAAACGGCCGCGTCCGGCTCTTAGGGTAGTCTTTGTCTTCGTCTTCCCCCAGCGCGGAGCATAGGGCATCCACGTTGCGTGGGCATAGCCATTGGGGGGTAGTGTTGTCCGCCAACGCGGAGCATGGGGCTTCCACTTGGGCGTGGGAAGGAACCCCTCTGCGTCCTCGGGGGGCTCCGGGCGTATACAGCCCACTCATTATTACGTGAGAGTGTCACGGGTTGGTCCCTGCGGTGTACAGGGAGCTCCATGCCCCGCGGACATGAACTCCCAGCCCCCAGGCTTGGCGTGGCGAAGTAGGGTCGGCTCCGGACGGGCCCTCGAGCATAGGGGGAGCCCCTCGCGCTCTCCGATGGGAAGGCCCGCCCCGGGAGACGGCCTTGGGCGCCCCAGAGGCCGTGGCCGGGTGCCGTCGTCATGGTGATGGCGCAACCCCCTGCGCCGCGGGTCGGGACCGGCGGGGCCCTTCCGTTGCGCGTGAGGCCGGCACCCTGGGCAGCGCCCCAGCGCGCCTCACTGGGGCTCCCGAGGTCCTCACGCAAGTACTCAAGACCCTGCCCCTAGGCTGGGCAGCTGGGCTTGGGGACATGGGCGAGTACGTGATCGCCCGCTGGTGATCGAACGAAACCCGAACCGGAGACATGGGCGTATGTTCCACCCTCCGTCTCCAAGCGGGCGTCGCGCGCCCCGGAGACATGGGCGTGTGTTCCACCCTCCATCTCCAGGTTGGGATCATCTAGCCTGAAGACATGGGCATGTGTTCCACCCTCCGTCTCCAAGCTGGGGCCATCCGACCCGGGGACATGGGCGTGTGTTCCACCCTCCGTTTCTAGGCAAGTGACCCCCGGTCCCCAGACCCAGATGCCTGCTCAAGGCAGCTCCCTACCAGCGGGTGCGCCTCGCGAAGCTGCCTACGCCTGGCATCCTCGCGAGGCCAACCCCGCAAGCCACCCTCGTGAGGCTGTGCATACCAGCCCGGACGAGAGCCGCTCGCGAGGTCACGTATGCGCCTCCTGTCGTCGTGGTAGCCGGCGTTGCTTCCTTCGTGGCCCGGGCGCTCGTCAACATGGTCGTTGTAGAGTTGCTCGAGCTCTCGGGTGTCAGCGTAGTCGAGCCTCCAGTCTTCCTCCCTAGTCCCGGTGGGCGTGCTGAGGGGCGCGAGGCGATGCCCTTCTTGCGCGGCCAGAACCTCCCACCGGTCTCTGCCGGCGCCTGTGGCCAGCTCCTGCATCCCCGGCGACCTGGGCCAGGCCCCCAGCGAGGGCGGGTCGCAGCGGACGTCCCGAGCACGCCCGTACGACCGAGGCGCCGTGCCAGTCGGTTGAGCGAGTCCGTGGGCACGAGCCCCTCTGAGACACGCCGGGGCCCCGCCGGTGGTGGTGACGCGCCTGGGGGCATGCTTGGCCCAGTCGTTGCGGCAGTCACGCACAGCGTGGTGGCGTTGTAGCTCGTACGCCACGAGGAGCGCGACATGTCTGTGCGTCGGGTCATGGCAGACACGGAAAGGCGGGGGCGCGGCCCGGATGCGGGGAAGGGCTGGGGCGGCTAGGGCGTGCCGTGCGGTTGGTGAAGGCGGCAGCCCCCGGCGCCTGTTGAGGGCCCGGCCGGGGATGGCGCCCGCCGACGGGGAGCCAGAGCGACGCGTGGTGCCGAGGCCCGCCGGCGCCGCCTGCGCCACGCGGGCAGCCCGCCGCTCAGCACGGGCTCGACGTCCTTTTGCCATGGGTGCGGTGAGCAGAGGTGAGGCGAGGCTTGCGCATGAGTTTCGACACGCCCCCTACCTGGCACGCCAAATGTCGGATTTCGGGCTCCGCAAAACCCAAAGACGTTCGAACACAGGGGCGTGTGTGGAGATTCCCTACAGCCTCGCCCTACCTAGCTCTCTACTTGATGATTTCTACGACGAACTCGCACGATGACGAAGAAGCAGATGCACACGATGATTTACCCAGGTTTGGGCCGCTACGAAGCATAATACCCTACTCCTGCTTTGGTGGATTGCCTCTCGAGGAGGTGTGGTGGATGAACTAGTACAGTGGTGAGCGGCCTCGTGAGGGCACTCAGGTGGTGTTCTTGGCTCTCTGCTTCCCTTGTTCTCTCTTCGGTTGTCCCCTTTCTACGGTGCAACCTAGCCTCTATTTATAGTAGTGGCCCGGGTCCTCCTCCCTTATCGCAATGGCGGGAAGGGATCCCACAACGGCCAAATTCGAAGGGGGACAGGAGTACATCCCCGCCCTATCCAAAGGTGGTCTTCGCCTATAAAGCGGCTGTCGACGATGCAGAGGTGGGCTCGGCGATGACATCCGTTCTGCGGGGCTCGTGGTCGTGGTCTTGTTGCACCGGAATGGAAACCTTTGGGTGGCACTTTGGGAACCCGCGTACATCCTTGCTCCCTTTGCACCAAAGGGGAAACTGCACCGGCTGGCGTGCTGGCGCCTGCCTGTCCTTCCTTGCGTCATCCTTGACTCTTGAGGCCGGGTTCTGCATAGAGACCTCCGCCGCTCCGGAGGGGGCCTGAGGAGGCCCACTCCTTGCTGGTCTTGGTGCTGCCTTCCTCGTGAGTTCGGGTCCTCCCGAGGGCCTTGTCTTGAGTCCGGCCGCATCGAGCCATATTGGTCGGCGGAGTGGGCCGCGCCCTGGGCCACAGGCTGGCAGGTCTGGGTACCCCCGTTCCTAGAACGCTAACATAACGGGGCTTCTGCTGAGCTCCAGAGCTATGCTTCACCTGTCCATTTTTCCTCTTGCGGTTTTCGATCTGTTGCTGCTTTCCCTCCAAGATGAGGGCCTTGTCTACCAGCTCCTGGTAGTTGTTGAAAGTAGCCACCATCAGCTGAATACTCAACTCATCGTTGAGTCCCTCCATGAATTTCTCCTGTTTGGCTGCATCATCAGCCACATCTCCTGGTGCATATCAAGCCAACATGCTGAATTCATCCACATACTGTGCCACAGAGCGATTCCCCTGGCGTAAGTTGCAAAACTCACGTTTCTTCAGACTCATGGCTCCAGCTGAGACATGAGCGGTGTGGAAAGCCTGCTTGAACTGCTCCCAAGTCACACCAGTAATGGGATATGTGGTGGTGTAGTTCTCCCACCATGAAGTTGCGGGTCCTTCCAGTTGATGTGCGGCAAAACGCACTTTCTCTGCCTCAGTGCATCCAACAATGATAAGTTCCCTCTCCATCTTGCGGAGCCAATCAATTGCCACAATGGGCTCGGTGCTGCTGGAGAAGGTCGGTGGATTCAGCCTCAGAAAACGAGTGAGGTTGTCGTCCTGGGGTGGAGGATTGTTGTTGTTGTTGTTGGCCTCATTCTGTATCAGCAACTACATCAAGGCATTCTGCTGTTGGATCAGCTAGGTGAGCTCTGGGGGAGAGTTGGTTCTGGGGTCACATCTCGGAGGCATCTGGTGTTTTTAGAGTGATGAGAAATTAGAATAGAACAAGGGTCTAAAGAGAAAATTCACTACCCATATGCAATGCAACAAACATTAACACACCAAACATTCATTCATTATTCAACTCAACAGGTTCAAACTCGAGATACAAGTCCCATGACAAAACGAAACATCGGCCTACGATTTTAACGAGAAAATAAAAAATACATGGTGGTCAAGACTAAAGTCCTCCTCAAAAGTCCATGGTGGTGCGTCCTCCTCCGTTGGTGTTGTCCTCGTAGTCGTCATCGTTACTGGTCAAGGGAGCCATGTCGCCTTCCGGGTTAAGGTTTTCTCCTTGGTCCAGCTTCTCCTCTAGGTGTGCAACAAGAGTCTTCAAGTTCTGAATCCTCTCTAGGAAGTCCTTCACTTCATCTTCGTGCTCGAAGTGGGCCTCTCGCGCTTCAGCTTCGAGATCAAGTTCATGGAGCATCAGCTCTTTGATCTTCTTCGTGCTTCTGCCTACATGGAGCTCCAGAGTCCTGATGTGTGTCCCCAGCATTTGGACATAGGAAAGGACGGAATGATCGGTCACGATGCTTATGATATCTCCATTGGCACCTCTGCGAGAGATCATGGCAAGGTTTGAATCAGTGGAAATGCCTCTGTAGACCTCCTTGATACATCCGAGTGCACAGAATCACCATGTTCCTCCCGAGAATCCAGTTGGGAGCAACAAACTTGAAGTTAATGGGCTCTGCGTGATTCCCGAAGGTCCTTCCAGGGATGTGCACTTCAATCCTGTAGCCAGTGTCTGTCGGGAGAGCCATGGTAGGGGTCCCAGTGATAGTCGGCAGAGCAATCCTTACGTCCTTAACGACCTCCACCATCTCTTTACTGAAGGGCATCGTTGCGTCGGGCTGGCAAAACTCCGTCAGCAGAACTAGGGTGAAGGTGGCCATCTAAAAATATTGGAAATCGGATAGGAGTCAGAAATGAGCAGATGAGATTATATAGAAAATTTTAAAGCGTAAGTAAAAATGATTTTTCTTCCTAAGGCTTTTCCAATCCTAGAGGTTACGTCCTACGGTCAGCGTGTGCTCTAATACCATATCTGTAGCGACCCGACCTGAAACGGTCAACTCTCTGGTGTTTCCGTACCATCCCAAGATCATGCTGGTACACACACAGTACATCAATGTATATATCAAAGGGAAATCACACTGCTTTATTGACGAATCTCATATAGAGTCTTTATTACAATAAATTTGGCTGAAGGCCAACTCATGAGATAAAACTAAATGCGGAAGATAAAACTAAATCCGACTCCAAGGGCATATTGCCAAGCATAGAACGGGTCCTCCCTCCTAGTCGGAAAGTACTTTGCAACATGACACGTTGCAGCCGTGTAGGTCAGCATACTGAATATGCCGGCAAGTCACAAAAGAGAAGGGGTAAAACATCATCTATACTATATGCATATATAGCAGGTGGGGCTATAAGTTTAAGTTTAGCATAAAGCAAATTTTTCCTACAACAAGAGGGGGCAAAAGAAAAAAAATATTACTACATTGTTGGTTGTTTAATGAGAAGGTTCCACCAACCATTTCTCATACCCACTTTAACAATAATACCCACATCATTAATATTATTTGTGTTGAGAGTTCCTGATAGTTTCAGTTCCTTTGGCTCAAGTTGTCCGTAACCGTGGACATGGCTAATCGATTAGGTTTGGTACTCTGTAGAGTCTTGCACACTTTCCCCACAAGATTCGATGGCCTCCGTTCAAGTCCATGCACTGCATGGTGTTTGAGAACCAGATGATCGAAACATGGTCTTCCAAAGGGTTCCTCTGAGCCACTGCCGGTGTGATAACCCACAAGTATAGGGGATCGCAATAGTTTTCGAGGGTAGAGTGTTCAACCCAAATTTATTGATTCGACACAAGGGGAGCCAAAGAATATTCTCGAGTATTAGCAGCTGAGTTGTCAATTCAACCACACCAGAAAGACTTAATATCTGCAGCAAAGTATTTAGTAGCAAAGTAGTATGGAAGTAACGGTTTTGTAGCAATCGTAACAGTGGCAACGGGAAAGTAACTTAGCAAAGATCAATATATGAAAAGCTCGTAGGCAACGGATCAGTGATGGATAATTATGTCGGATGGCATTCATCATGCAACGGTTATAACATAGGGTGACACTGAACTAGCTCCAATTCATCAATATAATGTAGGCATGTATTCCATATATAGTCATACGTGCTTATGGAAAAGAACTTGCATGACATCTTTTGTCCTACCCTCCTGTGGCAGCGGGGTCCTAATGGAAACTAAGGGATATTAAGGCCTCCTTTTAATAGAGAACCGGACCAAAGCATTAGCACTTAGTTAATACATGAACTCCTCAAACTACGGTAATCACCGGAAAGAATCCCAGTTATTGTCACCCTGGGGGATGCGGATCATAACTCGTAATAGGTGTCTACAACTTGCAAGATAGGATCAAGAACACATATATATTCATGAAAACATAATAGGTTCAGATCTGAAATCATGGCACTCGGGCCCTAGTGACAAGCATTAAGCATAGCAAAGTCATAGAAACATCAATCTCAGAACATAGTGGATACTAGGGATCAAACCCTAACAAAACTAACTCGATTACATGGTAAATCTCATCCAACCCATCACCGTCCAGCAAGCCTATGATGGGATTACTCACGAACGGTATAGAGCATCATGAAATTGGTGATGAAGGATGGTTGGTGATGACGATGGCGTCGATTTCCCCTCTCCGGAGCCCAAAACGGACCCCAGATCTGCCCTCCCGAGGAAGAACAGGAGGTGGCGGCGGCTCCGTATCGTGAAACGCGATGAACTCTTCTCTCCGATTTTTTTCTCCCCGAATAGGGTTATATGGAGTTGGAGTTGAGGTCGGAGGAGTTGCAGGGGGCCCACAAGCCACCTGGGCGTGCCCTAGGGGGGGCGCCCCCTGGCTTGTGGCCAATGGGTGGACCCCCTCTGGTTGATTCTTTTGTGAGTATTTTTTATTAATTCCAAAAATATTCTTCGTAAATTTTCAGGTCAATCCGAGAACTTTTATTTCTTCACAAAAATAACACCAAGGCAATTCTGCTGAAAACAGCGTCAGTCCGGGTCAGTTCCATTCAAATCATGCAGATTTGAGTCCAAAACAAGGGCAAAAGAATTTGGAAAAGTAGATACGATGGAGACTATCAACTCCCCCAAGCTTAACCCATTGCTTGTCCTCAAGCAATTCAGTTGACAAACTGAAAGTGACAAAGAAAAACTTTTACAAACACTGTTTGATCTTGTTGTTGTAAATATGTCTAACTGATGTTCAGGTTTTCAGCAAAGATTATAGACTAACCACATTCACAATAACATTTAGGTCTCACATTTACTCATATCAATGGCATAATCAACTAGCGAGCAATAATAATAAATCTCGGATGACAACAATTTTATCAAAACAATAATGATACAATATGATATAATGGTATCTCGCTAGCCCTTTCTGAGACCACAAAACATAAATGCAGAGCACCTCTGAAGAACAAGGGCTGACTAGAAATTGTAATTCATGGTAAAAGAGATCCAGTCACAGTCATACTCAATATCAATTAATAACAAAGCATACAAATGACGGTGGTGCTCTCTAACTGGTGCTTTTTTTATAAGAGGAGGATGACTCAATAGTAAAGTAAAATAGATAGGCCCTTCGCAGAGGGAAGCATTGATTTGCAGAGGTGCCAGAGCTCGAGCTTTTAAAACAGGGATGAATAATAATTTCGAGCGGTATGCTTTCATTGTCAACATAACAACCAAGAGATTTCACCATCTTCCATGCTAGATACATTATAGGCGGTTCTTAAACAGAATGATAAAGTTTTTACTCCCCCTCCACCAATCAAACACATTCCACGGCTGGCCGAATCCACGGGTGCCATCCATACAAACAACAATCCTAGGGGAGTTTTGTTTCATTATATTTTGATTTTGATTTTTGAGCATGGAACTGGGCATCCCGAATACCAGCCACTTTCTCGTGAATGATAGTGAATCAACACATATCGTGAGAATAACCCACCTAGCATGGAAGATACTGACCGCCCCCAGTCGCTACATGAGCGATTCAGGCATACAAAACAGAATATTATTTGAAGGTTTAGAGTTTGGCACATGCAAATTTACTTGGAACGGCAGGTAAATACCGCATATAGGTAGGTATGGTGGACTCATATGGAACAACCTTGGGTTTATGGAAGTGGATGCACAAGCAGTATTCCTGCTTAGTACAGGTGAAGACTAGCAAGAGACTGGGAAGCGACCAACTAGAGAGCGACAACAGTCATAAACATGCATTGAGATTAACCAACATTGAATGCGAGCATGAGTAGGATATAAATCACCATGAACATAAATATCGTGGAGGCTATGTTGATTTTGTTTCAACTACATGCGTGAACATGTGCCAAGTCAAGCCACTTGAATCATTCAGAGGAGGATACCATCCTATCATACAACATCACAACCATTTTAAAATGCATGTTTGCACTCAAGACAAACCATTATACACTCTTAGCTAATTAAGCATGGCATGAGTAACTATGATCTCTAATTGTCATTGCAAACATGTTTCATCCATAATGAGCTGAATCCAGAACGATGAGTTAATCATATTTACAAAAACAAAATAGGTCGAGTTCATACCAGCTTTTCTCCATCTCAATCGCTTCATCATATATCGTCATTATTGCCTTTCACTTGCACGACCGAACAGTGTGAATAATAATAAGAGTGCACGTGCATTGGACTAAGCTGGAATCCGCAAACAATAACTCAAAGGAGAAGGCAAGGTAATATGGGCTCTTTGATAGATAAACAATAATGCATATGAGAGCCACTCAACATTTTCATTGTGGTCTTCTCCTTACGACCCAAAGAAAGAAATTTCAAAACAAGAACGAGAAAAACTATTTACACGGGAAAGCTCCCAACAAGCAAAAGAAGAACGAGAAATCTTTTTGGGTTTTCTTTTAATGCTACAACTAAACGGACTAGAAGGTAAAGCTAGAACTAAATTTTTTTTGGATTTTCTCAAGGTTAATTAAGCACACAAGAAGAAAGCGGAAAGAAGAAATAAACTACCATGGATGATACAATGAAAAAGTATAAGCACCGACTACTAAGATGAGTGTGTGAACATGAATGTAATGTCGGTGAGAAATACGTACTCCCCCAAGCTTAGGCTTTTGGCCTAAGTTGGTCTAGTGCCATGGATGAAAATAACCATCTCCTGGATACTCCGGAGGGTCCTGAGGGTTCCACTGGTTGGCGAGCTCCTGTGGCTCCCACTGAAAAACTGGATCCTGATACGGATCAAGGGCTGGTGCCGGCTCAGGTGCTGGGGGTTGCGACAGACCCCAATATATGTAGATGTCCTCGGGCATAATAGTGTACCTGCCTGAATGGATATCGAACAAAGAAGAAGCAGGCAGAGCAATAATCTCACAAGTACCTTGACTAAATACTATGTTGTAAAGCAGCCTCCTATCATTATCCTTCCTAATAAAATCATGTGCTACCATACTGTCATAATCTAAATATCTTGTAGGTAGCAGCATTACCTCTTCCTCGTCAAGCCTAATGGGTATCTTAAAGTGTTTGGCTAGACGAGATGCATAGATACCTCCGAATATGGGGCCCTTTGAACGGTTTCAGTTCAACCGTTGGGCCACCATAGCGCCCAGACTAAAAGTTCTATCAGCAAGTAAAGCGTGGCGCTGAATGGCGAGGTCGGGAGCACTAAGGACTCCACTCTCCCCACGACCAACTAAACATCTCCCCGCAAATAATGAATAATAGCGTAGAACAGGAAAATGTAAACTAGCTGCTCTTGCCTTTGACACCCCACTCTCTTCCCCCGCAGTGGTTGCGGCAATAAAGTCCTCCATGTCTCTAGGACGTGGTTCACTGATGCTGCCCTCATAAGGTATTTTGCAAACATTGCAAAAATCGTAAAGTGTCATCTTCTTAGGCACATCATACAAGTAAAACTCTACCATGGGAGGATCCTTCCTAGGATAAAAGTGAAAGTTTTGCACGAAGATATTAGTGAGTAGGAGGTACTGGTCACACTTATCGTTGAGGAAGTCGGTGATGCCTGCATTCTTTGCCAAATAATAGAAATCTTCATAAATTCCGGCCGCTCTCAAGAATGCATCACTTGGCCATTCACATGGCCGAACCTCCGCGACGTGAGGAAGCTTGTATTTGGACTTCTTCTTCACCTCATTTTCATCTTCTTTAGAGCCCCGGCTTGAATAGCCTCTTAACACTCTCCTCATCATTTCTTTCTCTGAAAAATTTCTTAAATTTTTAGTGACTCAAAATAAAGGTGAACAAAACTCAACAAAACTTATAGCAACTACTCCCACAAGTGCCTAGAGGCTATATCATGCATCAAAACTACTTGGGACCATACAAATTTGACATGCAAGCTCAAGAACAAGGTCACCACAGCAGAAAAAATTTGCAATATATAAATCACTAAAACAAAAACAAATTAGACCATTGGAGGAGTCACATACCGAAGATCAGTCCCCCAAAACAGTTTTGCAAATGGAGCTTTGCACAAGGAGATCGAAAATGGCAGCAAAATGAGCTAGAACACGGGCTTGAGCAATGGTGAGATTTTTTCTGGAGGAAGACGAAATGGATGGGTGCTGGAATAAGTGAGGGGGGCCTACATGGGACCCACAAGCCAGGGGGGCGCGCCCTGTAGGCTTGTGGCCCACTAGTGCAGCCCCCTGATGTGTTCTCAGTGCCAGAAATTCTTAAATATTCCAGAAAAAATCATACTACATTTTCAGGGCATTTGGAGAACTTTTATTTTTTAGGTCATTTTTTATTGCACGAATAATTCAGAAAACAGAAAAATAATAGCATTTTTACTTTATTTAATCTAAATAACAGAAAGTAAAAGTTGGGTACAGAAGGTTGTGCCTCCTAAATTCATCCATCTCATGCTCATCAAAAAGAATCCATCAATAAGGTTGATCAAGTCTTATTGACAAACTTTTTTCGAATGACACGGAACCGGAGAATTTTGTGATAACACTAGGTTACCTCAACGGGGATATGCATGTCCCCAACAATAAGTATATCATATTTCTTTTTGGCAGTAGGGAGAGGGAATTCAAAATCTCCAATAATAATCGTTGAAATTTTTCCAATGGAGTTGATACTATGAACTTGAGGTTGTTTCTTCGGAAAGTGTACCGTATGCTCATTACCATTAACATGAAAAGTGACATTGCCCTTGTTGCAGTCAATAACAGCCCCTGCAGTATTCAAAAAAGGTCTACCAAGGATGATCGACATACTGTCGTCCTCGGGAATATCAAGAATAACAAAGTCCGTTAGGATAGTAACATTTGCAACTATGACAGGCACATCCTCACAAATACCGATGGGTAAACAGTTGATTTATCAGCCATTTGCAAAGAGATTTCAGTAGGTGTCAACTTATTCAAATCAAGTCTACGATACAAAGAGAAAGGCATAACACTAACACCAGCTCCAAGGTCACATAAAGCAGTTTTAACATAATTTTTTTTAATAGAGCATGGTATAGTAGGTACTCCGGGATCTCCTAGTTTCTTTGGTATTCCACCCTTAAAGGTATAATTAGCAAGCATGGTGGAAATATCGGCTTCCGGTATCTTTCTTTTATTTGTCACAATATCTTTCATATACTTAGCATAAGGAGACATTTTCAGAATATCAGTCAAGCGCATACGCAAAAAGATAGGTCTAAGCATTTCAACAAAATGCTCAAAGTCCTCATCATCCTTTTTCTTGAATGGTTTAGGAGGAAAGGGCATGGGTTTCTGAACCCATGGTTCTCTTTCTTTACCATGCTTCCTAGCAACAAAGTCTCTTTTGTCATGTCTTTTATTCTTAGGTTGTGGGTTATCAAGATCAACAGCAGGCTCAATCTCCACATCATTATCATTACTAGGTTGAGCATAAACATGAACATCATCATTAATATTATCACTAGGCTCATGTTCATTACCAGATTGTGTCTCGGCATCAGAAATAGAAATATCATTTGGGTTTTCAGGTGTATCTATAACAGGTTCACTAGCAGCATGCAAAGTCCTATCATCATTCTTTTTCCTTTTATTACTGGGACGACTAGGTGCATTAGTATTAATTCTCTGAGAATCTTGCTCAATTCTCTTAGGATGGCCCTCAGGATACAAAGGTTCCTGAGTCATTTTACCACCTCTAGTCACAACTCTAACAGAATGATCATTGTTCTTACCATTCATCTCATTAAGCAAGTCCTTTTGTGCCTTAAGTACTTGTTCTACTTGAGTAGTTACCATGGAACCATGTTTACTAATAAGCTTAAGATCATTAATAGTTCTACTCATATAATCACCTAAGCGATCAAGCATGTAAGCATTATGTTTCAATTGTCTACTAACATAAGCATTGAAATTTTCTTGCTTAACAATAAAGTTATCAAACTCATCCAAGCATTGGCTAGCAGACTTATTATAAGGAATATCATTGTCATCAAATCTACGGAGAGAATTTACCTCTACTACCTGTGTCGGGTTATCAAGACCATGTATCTCTTCAATAGGTGGTAAATTCTTAACAACTTCAGTTTTAATACCTTTTTCTTTCATAGATTTCTTTGCCTCTTGCATATCTTCAGGACTGAGAAATAGAATACCTCTTTTCTTCGGAGTTGGCTTTGGAGGTGGTTCGGGGATGGTCCAATCATTATCATTGCTCAATATATTATTCAATAGTAGTTCAGCTTGTTCAACAGTTCGTTCCCTGAAAACACAACCAGCACAACTATCTAGGTGGTCCCTAGAAGCATCGGTTAGTCCATTATCAAAGATATCAAGTATTTCGTTTTTCTTGAGAGGATGATCAGGCAACGCATTAAGTAATTGGAGAAGTCTCCCCCAAGCTTGTGGGAGACTCTCTTCTTCAATTTGCACAAAGTTAAATATTTCCTGCAAGGCAGCTTGTTTCTTATGGGCAGGAAAATATTTCTCAAAGAAGTAATATATCATATCCTGGGGTCTACGCACACAACCAGGAGCAAGAGAATTAAACCATATCTTAGCATCACCCTTTAATGAGAAAGGAAACAACTTAAGAATATAGTAATAACGAATTTTTTCCTCATGAGTAAATAGGGTGGCTATATCATTCAATTTAGTAAGATGTGCCACAACAGTTTCAGATTCATAACCATGGAAAGGATCAGATTCAACCAAAGTAATTAACTCAGGATCGACAGAGAATTCATAATCCTTATCAGTAACAAAGATAGGTGAAGTAGCAAACTTAGGATCATATTGCATTCTAGCATTCAAAGATTTTTCCTTCCACTTGCATAGCAATTTCTTAAGATCATCTCTATCCTTACAAGCAAGAAAGTCCCTAGCTACCTCTCCCTCCATAACATAACCCTTAGGTATATTAGGCAATTCTATCTAGGAGACCTAGGTCTAACAGGTGTCTCATAGTGTTCAGTTTCAATAATTTCATCAGTTTCAGAAATATCATCAGTTTCAGCATTGACTCTAGCAATTTGTTCATCAAGTAATTCACCCAGTGGCATTGTATTATCAAGCAAAGTATCATCATAAGCATCATGCAAAGCAGAAGTGGCATCATCAATTACTTGCGACATATCAGAATCAATAGCAGGTGGTGGTGTCGCAAATTTACTCATAACAGAAGGTGAATCAAGTGCAGAGCTTGATGGTGATCAACAGATCTTGGTTTTTGGGTCCTTTAGATTCTTCATAGTGATCAACAGATATAAATCCCAAGTGACTCAGAGAATAGAGCTATGCTCCCCGGCAACGGCGCCAGAAAAGAGTCTTGATAACCCACAAGTATAGGGGATCACAACAGTTTTCGAGGGTAGAGTCTTCAACCCAAATTTATTGATTCGACACAAGGGGAGCCAAAGAATATTCTCGAGTATTAGCAGCTGAGTTGTCAATTCAACCACACCTGAAAGACTTAATATCTGCAGCAAAGTATTTAGCAGCAAAGTAGTATGGAAGTAACGATTTTGTAGCAATCGTAACAGTGGCAACGGGAAAGTAACTTAGCAAAGATCAATATATGAAAAGCTCGTAGGCAATGGATCAGTGATGGATAATTATGTCGGATGGCATTCATCATCCAACGGTTATAACATAGGATGACACAGAACTAGCTCCAATTCATCAATATAATGTAGGCATGTATTCCATATATAGTCATACGTGCTTATGGAAAAGAACTTGCATGACATCTTTTGTCCTACCCTCCCATGGCAACGGGGTCCTAATGGAAACTAAGGGATATTAAGGCCTCCTTTTAATAGAGAACCGGACCAAAGCATTAGCACTTAGTGAATACATGAACTCCTCAAACTACGGTAATCACCGGAAAGAATCCCAGTTATTGTCACCCTGGGGGATGCATTTCATAACTCATAATAGGTGTCTACAACTTGCAAGATAGGATCAAGAACACATATATATTCATGAGAACATAATAGGTTCAGATCTGAAATCATGGCACTCGGGCCCTAGTGACAAGCATTAAGCATAGCAAAGTCATAGCAACATCAATCTCAGAACATAGTGGATACTAGGGATTAAACCCTAACAAAATTAACTCGATTACATGGTAAATCTCATCCAACCCATCACCGTCCAGCAAGGCTATGATGGGATTACTCACGAACGGTAGAGAGCATCATGAAATTGGTGATGAAGGATGGTTGGTGATGATGATGGCATCGATTTCCCCTCTTAGGAGCCCAAAACGGACCCTAGATCTGCCCTCCCGAGGAAGAACAGGAGGTGGCGGCGGCTCCGTATCGTGAAACGCAATGAACTCTTCTCTCCGATTTTTTTTCTCCCCGAATAGGGTTATATGGAGTTGGAGTTGAGGTCGGAGGAGTTGCAGGGGGCCCACAAGCCACCTGGGCGCGCCCTAGGGGGGCGCCCCCTGGCTTGTGGCCAATGGGTGGATCCCCTCTGGTTGATTCTTTCGCCAGTATTTTTTATTAATTCGAAAAATATTCTCCGTAAATTTTCAGGTCAATCCAAGAACTTTTATTTCTGCACAAAAATAACACCAAGGCAATTTTGCTGAAAACAGCGTCAGTCCGGGTTAGTTCCATTCAAATCATGCAGATTAGAGTCCAAAACAAGGGCAAAAGAGTTTGGAAAAGTAGATACGATGGAGACGTATCACGGTGCCGATCCAATCCTACCATTCTTCTACATCTCGTAGCACCGTCCGTCCAGAGTCGCCATGATGTCCAACCAAACCAGAGCCCATAATGGCTTGTGGCTGTGCAGGTAAGCCTCGGTTCTTGAAGTATCCATCTGTCTCTTCGTGCCTGGGTGGAACTTTCCGCGTGAATACTAGCACTTCTCCAGCAACACCTAGGCTACCACTGGGTCCTCCAGGGTGTCGTTCCAATTTCAACCCAGAGGTATATTGCATCATGAGGTCTTGAAAATCTTGAAGTCTTGAGGTCTTGATCATAAATTATTTCTCACAACTCTCATGATAAACACTCAACCAACCCCGTCTACTAAAAGCATAGCAAAAATAAAATAACATTTCCCGGGGCCAAAGTGACAAGGGTTTAAGGGGTGCCTACCACATGATACTACTCAAGAACCAAGTTTCCAACTACCTACTTTGCATGCAATGGTGGAAAAGGGTGAACTAATGCAATAAAAATCATAGGTAATACATGATCAATGTGAACTTGCCTTGTTGACGATCTTGAAACTCTAGCGACTCTAAGTAGCAAGCCCCGCAATACAGATGATCAAATGAAACAAACAATTCACACAATAAGCATAACCATATCACAACTATGAATAACAGCAAGTAAAAATAATAATTCTAAAACAATTCCATAACACAAACAAAGAAATGAAAAAAAGGGAAACAAAGATTCATCCAAAACTCCATTGCAAAGCTTTTACTAAAGTAAAACAAATCATAAATAGTTTTCTGCAACTAATAAAATCTTAATAGAAAAGAAAACTAAGTTTTATCAAATTAACAGAAAGTATTTCACCTAAAAAATTCTACACAAAAAAGAATTACTTTAAAACCTAATATAAAACACTTCATAAGAAGAAAACAATGTTTCCTACTAAAACAAGAAACAAAACAATAAAATTATTTTTATTTGCAGCAAATAAAACACTTATTGCTAACCAACAGAAACTAAAATAATATGTCAACAAAACTAAAATAAAACAATTTAAAAGCAATTAAAACAGATTCACACAATAAGCATAACCATATCACAACTATGAATAACAGCAAGTAAAAATAATAATTCTAAAACTATTCCATAACACAAACAAAGAAATGAAAACAAAGGGAAACAAAGATTCATCCAAAACTCCATTGCAAAGCTTTTACTAAAGTAAAACAAATCATAAATAGTTTTCTGCAACTAATAAAATCTTAATAGAAAAGAAAACTAAGTTTTATCAAATTAACAGAAAGTATTTCACCTAAAAAATTCTACACAAAAAAGAATTACTTTAAAACCTAATATAAAACACTTCATAAGAAGAAAACAATGTTTCCTAATAAAACAAGAAACAAAACAATAAAATTATTTTTATTAACAACAAAGGAAATAGAAATAAACCTAAAAAGAACTAAAACAGATTCTATTTTGCTAAAAAACCTTAATAAAAATTATCCTAAAAATTCCAAAACTGAACCTACTGATAAAACTAACTAATATTAACCAGTAGCATAAAAGAATCACTCAAAAATATGTTTTTAAACTAAAGTTATTCAAAATCTAGTGATTTGAGCAAAATTCAATGAATTCAAATTTAAATAGTTCAACTTTGAAAACTAATTGCACCGGCAGAAAGTTCATAATATTTGTGACCTAAATAAAAAATAATAAACTAAAAACTCTAAATAACCTAGGAGATAAAGCAAAAACAAAACATGAACTATTCTGTTTTTAAAACAAAAAACACAAAAGAAAAAGAAAAGCCTAACGAGCGAACAGGCTACGTGGTCGAATCCTATTGGGCTACTTGTGTGCACTGTGGTGTAAACAAGTGAACGCTCGTGAATTAAAATAAAATGGTTCGGGATATTAAGTCGTCTAATCATGGCCCTTGGATCCAGATATAGCGGTAGGGGAGGAGTCTGGCGCTTATAGAGGGAGGTGGGGGTCCGGCAACGTCGACGGCGAGACAGGGGCGGCGGGCGGCAGCGTCGCTCTGGTGGTCCTCAGCGGCAGCGCAGAGGTCCAGGCGACAGCGGCGAGTCCCCGGCATCGATCTACGGCGTCGGCGGGGCTCGGGGACGACGAGGGTGAGCGGGGCTTCCTCGGGGAGCTTCGGTGGTCGTCGGAACTCCGGCGAGGTGGTGATTTGGCGTGCCAGGGCATGGGAGGGTGTTTTTGGGGCGGAACGGGGTGCGGGGGCTGGGCATTTATAGCCCTGGGGCTTGGGGCACTTGGATGGAAGGGGATCGAGGAGGGATCGGCTCGGATCCGTGGCCGGCGTCGGCGAGGGAAAGATGGGGGGGAGGAAGGTGGCGACCGCGACATATTTCGGTCGGGCGGTGGGGCCACGCGGTCAGCGAGAGAGAAAGGGCGCGCGGTGGGTTGAGCGACCGATTCGAGCGAGATTCGGATCTGATCCGGGAGATTTGGGCCAGATCCTTCCTAGTGGGCCGCACAACGTTTCCTAATAGTGCACAGTTGCTTTCCTATTTATAAAACATTTTCCTTTTATTTGAAAACAGGAAAGCAAAACTAAAATAGGAAAATAAATATATCTCCAAACATGGAAGTATTATATATCAAAATTAACATAAAAATAAATGCAATCTATTTAACATTTTTCCACGGCCAAAAAATAATTTTTTTAATTTTTTCTTCAGAAAATGCCCAAATGGATTTAATTCCTATTTGAAATATTTTACAAATAACCCCCTGGTTCAAATGGTCAAATGGCTTTACAAAAATGCCCCTGATATGGAGGGTCATATTCCTCCTCTCAATTTCAAAAAAATTCAGAGGTGTCCCTATTTGAATTCAAAATGAAAGCAAATTTGAAAGGGGTTCCAACAAACACCAAAAGAGCTTTCAACCATCATTCATTTCATCAATGCAAATACAACCAACATGTAGGGATGCATAACTATTATTATAACATGCCAAAATGAAATTTTGGGATGTTACATTGGGTATGCCCAGGGCACTCCCAAGGTAATATCCAAGCAAGACTCAAGCGTCTAAGCTTGGGCATTCCCAGGAAGGCATCCCCTCTTTCGTTTTCAATACTATCGGTATATCTTACTTTGAGCTATATTTTTATTGGTCACATAATATGTGTTTTGCTTGGAGCATCATTTTATTTTGTTAGTATTTTCTTGCTGTTATTTATAATCTTGTTTTTCAATAAAAAGTTCCAAGAATTGGCTTTTAGGACGCTTGAATTGCATGTTTGATGTGTGCTATGTAAAAATAGAAACTTTTGCTGTAGTGTTTGAATTTCCATATTTTGCTGGAACTTGGAAAGTTTCTCAAAATTTTTACACAGTATTTTCATATAATTTCTTTATCATGTCCTAAATTTTCAGAAATTTTGGAGTTAGAGAAGTGAACTTTATAAATTAATTGCTACAGACTGTCCTGTTTAGACAGATTGTTGTCATAGTTTTTTTATCTACTTCTCCTATAGTTTTCATGACTTATATTGGTAGATATAAATTGTGGAAATGATAGTATACAGTAGATAATATTTGAAAATTATTATGCAACTTGTCTTGGCAGTACATAAAGAGTTGATTTATTCTTATGTGCACTAACCTATCTCACGAGTTCTTTTCAAGTTTTGTGTGGATGAAGTTTTTGAGACCTAAGTCATACCGTGATATGAGAGGAATTAACGAGACACAAGAACTCAAGATTGGAGATGCCCAAGGCACCCCAATTCAATATTACAAGAAGTCTCAATCATCTAAGCTTGGGGATGCTACGAATCCCACCTCTCTTCATCAACAATTATCGGTTAGCCTATGTTGATCCTAAGTTTTTATTCGTTCACATGATATGTGCCGTTCTTGGAGTGTCTTTTGTTTCATTTACTATTTGAATAAAATTATTAGATCTGAAAGTATTTATTGAGAGATAGTCCTCACATAGCTACTTAATTGTTTGACTACTCATTGATCTTCACTTATATCTTTTTGAGAGTAGTTTGATGTTCACTCTTGTGCTTCACTTATATCCTAAGAGAAAATGGTGAATGAATGAAACACCATAAATCTGAAATTATCAATGTGATTTATGCTTAGTAGTAGTTTCAGATTTGGTTTAGAAAGTAAAATCTATTGAAGTTTGACAATCACAATATTGGTCATACAAGCAATTCATGAATGATTAGTATAAGAAAGAGAACTTTCACACGCAAATATATTATCTTGGACATCTTTTATGATTGTGAATACCCATTAATTATTTTCAACCTTGATCAAATAGTTGAAGTTGGACGAGTAAGACAACGTAATGGTTATGTTTGGGTATATTTGCATAGAAGTTATATTGTTATGGATCCTCCAACATGTGGTGCTTGTTTAGAACCTTTTGCTAGCCAAAGCTCCATACTAAGTAGAGATACTACTTGTGCATCCAAATCCTTGAGCCAACTTTCTTCCATGGGAGTCCACCTTACCTACCTATATATGGCATTTCGCTGCCATTCCAAGTAAATTTGCACGTGCCACCTCTAAACATTCAAATAAGGGTTTTCTATTCTTGTGCCCCTAGTTCCTTAGCTGTACTCATTCATTCCCACATCCTTAACTTTTGCTCACTTTTCCCCACTCCCTAGTCCAAAACCCTCACGAATGGTCACAACGGAGGATGCCATCGGGTCAATGGTTTGACCATTAACAGCTGACGAGTGGGGCCGCGCTGGACTGTGTCGCCCGTTGGACCTGCCAAGTGGGGCCGTGTTGAAGGGTGGCGCTGGTTGGACCGTTGAGCCGTGGTTTCGTTGGACTGTTGGGCCGTTGCATGAAATGCCTACATGCATGCGCTAATGCACGCCGCCACGATAAGCCTGCTATGCATGCGCAGCATGATCCAGCTGGCCTGCCTGCATGCGCCGATGCGTGCCGCCACGATGCCCCACTAACGCAGCCTTCCTTGAGCCGCCACGGGCGCAGAGACGGTCGCTGCCGCTGGTACATCTCTTCTCGCACGCGTCTCCTCGGTCGATTCATACTAGTTCATGTCGTTTCAGCCTTTAACATCCGCAGCATCAATTCAGCGTAGTAATTAAAGTCTAGGGCATACCGATCGCCGCGCGGCGTTTGAACGTAGCAACATGCGGCCGATGCCCTTATTTAAACCACCCACCCCTCCAACTATTCTCCACACATCCATTTGCGTCGCTCCCCTTCTCTTCTTCCCCCAGATCCAGAGCACTCTCCAAGCCAGGCGAAGATGGAGTACTACGGCCCCCCTTCCAGATGCCACCAGTCAGGCCGGAGATGCGGTACCCCCCGGCGTCGTCGTGGAGCAAACGCTCCGCGTGTGGACGATCTCACACTGGAGGATTGGCCGGGATTTGGCCGAGTGGTTCCTCCGTGCGGGCTCCGCCCACCTCTCGGCGGGCTCGCCGGTGATGTTCCGACTGGAGGAACTGCGTCCAAACTCCAGCTCTCCGCCGTCGGGGCTCATCGTCAACTTCCACAACAGGTTTGATGCGTTCCACCTGCTCGGCAAGGTGTTTTGGTGTGGGTGTGAGCTCATCGCATTCACAACCTACAACATCTTCACGGATGTTGATAGGATCTTCTCCAACTGCAATGTCATCCACAGCCTCCCCTACCACCTCGGCGAGAACGGCAGGGAGGCAGAGCAGTGAAGAGGAGGCGCGGAGAAGCTTGTCTTGCCCTAGGGTGTTAGACCCTAGGGCTTTTTTTATATATTTCTATGTTATGTCGTACGGTGTAACGTGAACTATTTACCTATGTCGTGTTATATAGTATTTTATGTAAGAATTATGTTATGCTTTGTACTTACCTTACCCTATTTATATATCTATGTTATGCTTGCTACTTTTATTTGTTATTTTGTAGCCCATTCGGTGATATTTGTGTTTTGGTCCTATATTTTATGCGTTTCAAAGTTTTGGCACGCGCGGCTAATGGGCTATTTGAAGTGTCAAAAAGGAAAGGGTACCCAAAAGGAAACTAAAGCTAGAAAAATGAGCCATGTTGATGTTGAAAAGAAGAAGAAGGGACAAAAAGATAAATTTTTCGAATTGTCGCCGGCGGTCTAGTGTTCGTAGACCCTGCCGGGGTTGGAAGGGACAGGCTAGGCTTTGGAAGGGTGGAAGCTACTGTCCATGAGTTCCCACTTAAAGAAGGACGACGACCCGAACAGAGGTGGCTGACGACCGGGGCCCGTCGCGCGTGCGCATTTACTTTGGGCTATGTGGGTAGTTGGAAGGCCGCCACGCGTCCCCGAGGCAGACGAGGAGAAAGCGTGTGCACGTGAAAGCACATTTGCTCCCTTGGTGGTTTTGGTAATTAATAACAACATATAAGGCATTGAACTAATGTTTCCACTAAGTATATTTCAGGAAAAGTTCAATGATAGGATTGGCAAAAGGATTGTGGAGATTATGGAGATACCCCAAGATGCAAGGAAATGGATTGGCAAAGCTTCAAGCAAGAGGACTCTACATTTTACTTTGTGAGAAATCACTTTGAGTCCATAGGAAAGCCAATACTATTAAAAGGGGGTAAGGTATTGTTGGTGAACAAAATGCTCATACGTTCACAAGTGATAGTCACCAAAAACACCCACAAGCTCTTCCACAAAAGTCTGTCCAAAGTCAAATATCCAAAATCGGTGCAACCAACACTCTCCATTCAGTGCCACCGATTCCCATACTAAGACAGACTCAAGCCAAACCCTACCTTTTCGGTGCAACCGATTCTGCTTCGGTGCCTCCGAGTTTAGGTTGCCAACTCTCTGTTTAGCCATCTTCAGTCTTCGGTACCACCGAGATTTGCCTTTCGGTCTCACCGAGTTTCTGGACCAACTCTCTGGATAGCCATTCACCTGATCGGTAACACCGAGAAGTGTGGATCGGCGCCACCGAGTTTCTGGACCAACTCTCTGGTAAGCCTTGGTCAAGAATCGGTACCACCGAGATGTAATGATCGGCTTCACCGAGTTCGCGCAATCTGACCATTGGTCACCTTATCGGTGCAACCGAGAGTTATTTATCGGTCTCACCGAGATTCAAAAGTTGCCACCTTTTGGTCACTTCGATACCACCGAGATTAACACATCGGTGTCACCGAGTTGGTCATTTTGTGTGTAACGGTTGGATTTTTGGGGATGCCTATATATACCCCTTCACCACCACCTACTCGAAAGTGAAGCACTCAGAACTATTCCATACTTGCCCCATCCAGTTTTCTGAGAGAGAGCCACCTACCCTTGTGTTGAGGTCAAGATCATCCACTCCAACCATATGGATCTTGATTTCTAGCCTCCCCAAGTTGCTTTCCACCAATCCCATCTCTTCCACCAAGCCAAATCTGTGAGAGAGTGATTGTGTGTTGAGGAGTCTATCATCTTGAAGCACAAGAGCAAGGAATTCATCATCATTGCCGAGCCTATTACCTTTTGGAGGGTGGTGCCTCCTAGATTGGTTAGGTGTCGCTTGGGAGCCTCCTACTTCGTGTTGTGGAGTTGAACCAAGAAGTTTGTAAGGGCAAGGAGATCGCCTATTTCGTGAAGATCTACCCATAGTGAGGCTAGTCCTTCGTGGATGGAAACCGTTATGGAATAGTCAAGGTTGCTACTTCGTGGACCCTTATGGGTGGAGCCCTCCGTGGACTCTCGCGACCGTTACCCTCCGTGGGTTGAAGACTCCATAAACGTGGATGTACGATAGCACCACCTATCGGAACCACGGGAAAAATCATCGTGTCTACAATTGCGTTTGATTCTCCTACCCTACCTTTACTACTCATGCTTGTTGCTACTTTCCGCTGCTATACTCTTAGACATGCATGTGTAGGGTGTACTTGACTTGCTATGAATGCTAAAATCTGCCAACACTAAAAATTGGGAAAAGGCTAGATTTTTATTTGGTCAAGTAGTCTAATCACCCCCCCTCTAGACATACTTTCGGTCCTACAAGTGGTATCAGAGCTTTGGTCTCCATTGTATTGGTCTCACAACCTAGGAGAGTATGGCGTCTAGTGAGGGAAATTATCACCGTAGAGGTCCGTACTTTGATGGCACTAATTTTGCTAGTTGGAAGCACAAAATGAAAATGCATATTCTTGGTCATAACCCCACCGTATGGGCTGTTGTTCGTGTTGGCTTGCAAGGTGAATTCTTTGGTGATGGAAAGGAACCGGATCGTGAAGCGACCGCGGATGAATTGAAGATGTTGCAATACAACGCTCAAGCATGCGACATTCTCTTCAACTGCCTATGCCCCGAAGAATTCAACAAAATCAGCCGTCTTGAGAATGTAAAAGAGATTTGGGATACTTTGGTTGATATGCACGAAGGAACCGAGTCCGTGAGAGAATCCAAGTTGGATGTTCTTCAAAGTCAGCTTGACAATTTCAAGATGAAGGATGGTGAAGGAGTCGCAGAGATGTACTCTAGGCTAGCTCTCATCACCAATGAGATTGCCGGCTTAGGAAGCGAAGAAATGACCGACAAATTCATCATCAAGAAGAAACTTAGAGCTTTGGATGAGAGATACGACACCGTATGCACATTGATCCAAATGATGCCCAACTACAAAGATCACAAGCCTACGGAAGCCATTGGAAGGATTGTTGCTCATGAGATGACACTCAAAGACAAAGAAGAGCTTCACAACAAGTCTAGCGGTGCTTACAAAGCCACAAGTGATGCTCCCACAACTTCAAGCGACAACCTTGTCACCAATGAAGAGATAAGCCTCATGGTCAAGAAATTGAACAAGTTCTACAAGAATAGAGGCAAAGAACGAAGCTCCAACTCAAGATATGAAGAGAAGCGTTCGTCAAGTCGTGACCGCAATTGCTACAATTGTGGGAAGTCCGGACACTACTCCAATGAGTGCACGGCTCCCTACAAATGAAGAGAAGAGTCACCTCGAAGACGAAGCTCAAGGAATGAATCACCTCAAAGAGAGAGGAGTAGAGATGATCGTTATGAACGAAGACCCTCAAGGAGAAGTAGAGATTCGGAGAAGAAGGACAAGTACACCAAGAGCTACACAAGAAGAAAACATCAAGCTCATGTTGGTGAATGGGTTTCCGACTCCGATAACAACTCCGAGAGAAGTTATCACTCCGACTCCGACTATAGTCAAGATGATGGTGTTGCCGGTATTGCATTAGTGACCACCAACTCCTATGATCTATTTGACTCACCAAACGGACGGAGTGGAAGTTGCTTCATGGGTAAAGGCCCCAAGGTATCACACCCCGAGTATCTTGATTTCAATAGTGATGAAGACGATTTGCTTTGTGATGATGACTTGCTCTTTGATAAAACTAGTGATGTTAGTCAAAATGAACTTGATAATTCTCATGCTAGTCAAGATAAGTCATTTGATGATGATAAGATGAAAATAGAACAACTAACTAAAGAACTAAACACTCTTAAGTTAGCTCATGAATCTACTCTAGAAGATCATAGAGAGCTTGTAAGAACTCATGAGAAGCTACGCTTCAAGAAGCTCAACTTGGAGCAAGAGCATGAGTTTCTTAAAGCTATTAATGACGATCTCCGAAAGAAGACTTCATCTTATCTAGCCAAACGACTACTCTTGTCTACATTCATGCCACAAGTTAAATCTAAGCAAACTAGTAACAAAGGCAAGAAAGGTTCTTCATCTAGTAGCAACAATAAAAATGCTAAACCCAATGATGTTGCTTCTAGTAGTTCTATTGATTCCAATAATGATGATTCTCTTAGCCAAGTTACACTTGAGCAAGAAAATGCTTTATTGAAAGGACTTATAGAGAAAGGTATCTACAAGAGTTTTGTCGGGTGTAAGCAATTTGAGGAAATTGTACGCAAGCACGGAGGATACCGGAACAATCATGGTGTTGGCTACTTCAACGCTTATGGAGTTGAATGGGAAGAAGGTCAATACCCCAAGCCCAAGTTTGTTCCTCAAAAGGAGAAGTATGAAAATACTCTTCCCAAGGGAACAAACACTCAAGATGACCTTCCACCACAAGACCACAAGCTCAAGGGCAAGAACAAGCTTCAAGAGGACATTGACTCATATGAAGATGAATCCCTAGCTTTGGTGGAGTGGGTTCCCAAGGCTACTTCAAGCTCAACTTCTACAAAGGCTACTTCAACACCAAGGATCCCCATCAACTTGATGTGGGTCCCCAAGAAGAAGAACTAGAGAGTTCTTGAGGGGTGACTCCGCCAATGAAATTCACTCACATTCATTATTGGCAAGAACTATTTGCACTCAACATCAACTCTATGCAATAGTTCAAGGAGTCACACATTCCCTCAAAGGTAAGCAAGGGACAAGGTAATCAACAAATCAATGGACATCATTACACATGCTTTGCACTCCATGTCCATAGATATCCTTGTATTTGTCTCTTATATGTTGGGACTAACCCATGTAGGTGAGAAGAGTAAGGAAACAACATGGATGCTCCCAACTCTTGGTGATCTTCATCAACCTTGGGCATCCACTACTACCTCACCAACATGAAGTCTTCATCGACAAAACCAAAGGTTAGTTTATCCCTCTTATGGGGGGATGTCACATCAAGGGGGAGCTTTACTCTAAGACTTGAGTTAAAGCGTCTCTTAGCATGTGACAACATTAAATGCTTTATGTAAAAGTGGTAACCCCACTTGTGCTTAAACGATGAGTATGACCTATGATCAAGTATTCTTACTTGGCTCCTAAGTCAAAATACTCATATATAGATGACTTCGTCATCGCCAAAGTGCTTGTTAGATGCTAGTATGTATGTGCATGTTTGTCATGATTTCATTTGACATCTTATTGTGTGAGCATGTTGGTCTGCATTTATTTACCCATTCGAGGACATCCAATTGTTGCTATTTGGCTTTTGATTTATCTTTTGACCAATTGGATGGACAAGAATGCCTAGGACCACTCTCTAGCTATCTATGCTTTCTCACATCACATTCCATTCATGTTGCATCACAAAATTTGAACAAGTACTTTTCGATCCCTCTGTGTGTGGAGCACTCGGAGTTCCATATCGACAAGGACTGACCATTAAAACCTCCCAAGTGCATTTTGGTGGATCCAACCCACAATTCTCGGTCTCACCGAATGCCTAGGGTTGATCTGGTTTTCAATCTCGGTACTACCGATTCCATATTCTCGGTTACACCGAGTTTCTCTGTCAGCTGACAGTTGAGGAACTCGAGTTTCTCTGTCAGCTGACAGTTGAGGAACTCGGTGACATCGAAAATTTAGAATCGGTGACACCGACAGTGAGGGGTATATATGCTATGGACCCGACGCTTCGAAATTCAATCTTCAAATCGTCGCGCCCCAAAACCCTAAGCTACCGCAAAGGACCCCCTGGTCGTCGCCCTTGTCTCCCCGCGCTCCACCGCTGGGATCCTCACCGTCGACGGGCATCTTCGCCGCCGTCGCCGCCGTAGCGGATCCGTCGCCAAGTTAGGCTACGGATTTGATTCTTCTTGCGCTCCCCGTCTGATTCTTGCACAATGAAGTGAAATTTTATCTATAAGCCACAGATTGCAATCCTCTCTATCCTCTAGAACTTCCAGTAGATAGCGAATGATCGATTTTCTTGGGTTTACCGTCCGCCCAATGGAACTCGGTGGAACCAAAGCAAACAAATCGGTGTCACCGATTTGCCAATCTGTGCTGCTGAGAACTATCTCGGTGAAACCGAGTACTCCTTTTCAGTCTCACCGAAAGGAGTGCCAAGTTTCTGTTAAAGAGAAAGTCAGTCTCGGTAGCACCGAAATCTTTGCTTCGGCTGTACCGATTTTCATATGACAGAATGTAAACCTTGAGAATCTTTTGTTCAAACTTTCAAAAATAGCTGCATTTTGTGATGACTTATCTTCTTCTGCTCCTCTATACTCTATTCGCAGGGTCAGTATGTCTGATGCTGAGGACAGTGAGAACAGGATCAAGACCCTTAATCACAAGGTAGATGGGCTGACCAAGACAGTCAATGAGCTCAAGAAGGAAGTTGACTCTGTGCCTCTTCCTCAGCCTTCTGATGATGATGATGATAAGGATGACTCACCTCTCAGGCCAGGCACACACTTCACTACCCAGGCCAGATCAGCCACCGTGCCAGCTCCAGATTTGAGGCCCTCTTCATCAGCTCCTGCTACTGTCACCTCAGCTCCATCAGCTCCAGTTCCTCCAGTTGCCACTCCAACTCCATCCACGACATCTGCTGAGATCTTCACCGACGCAGTTCTCTCGACTCCTTCATCAACAACCGGAGGAGATCAGCCCAAGAACTCTTAGATATATGCCTTTGAACTTTTTGGTAACTTGTTGCCAAAGGGGGAGAAGTGTATATAGATCTTTAGGCTTCGAGTGAGAGAGCGTTTGGTTTTTATCGCTTTTTCAAAAACAATTGGTCTTTTGATGTGTTTGCGTTAAACCTTTGTGTGTTTTGATCATACGCTTAATGTGTGCTGCTACTATTTCTTATCATTATGCTACTTATGAGATGATCTTTCACCTTCGCTTGATTGTGTTGTGCTATGATGTTCACTCTTATTATTCTCGCACACCACCAAGATGTATGTGACATGGAAAAAGTGCCCCATGTACCTAATTGATTGTGCATTTGCATTCAAACGCAAATTTCAAATAGTGCCCAAATTTAGGGTGAGCTCTTGCTTATCACATACTTCTCAAAGTGACGATTATATTCTTTGATTTTATCGTTGTCGAAGCTTTGATCTATATGTTGTCATCAATTACCAAAAAGGGGGAGATTGAAAGCACATTTGCTCCCTTAGTGGTTTTGGTAATTAATAACAACATATAAGTCATTGAACTAATGTTTCCACTAAGTATATTTCAAGAAAAAGTTCAATGATAGGATTGGCAAAAGGATTGTGGAGATTGTGGAGATACCCCAAGATGCAAGGAAATGGATTGGCAAAGCTTCAAGCAAGAGGACTCTACATTTTACTTTGAGAGAAATCACTTTGAGTCCATAGGAAAGCCAATACTATTAAAAGGGGGTAAGGTATTGTTGGTGAACAAAATGCTCATACGTGCACAAGTGATAGTCACCAAAAACACCCACAAGCTCTTCCACAAAAGTCTGTCCAAAGTCAAATATCCAAAATCGGTGCAACCAACACTCTCCACTCGGTGCCACCGATTCCCATACTAAGACAGACTCAAGCCAAACCCTACCTTTTCGGTGCAACTGATTCTGCTTCGGTGCCTCCGAGTTTAGGTTGCCAACTCTCTGTTTAGCCATCTTCAGTCTTCGGTACCACCGAGATTTGCCTTTCGGTCTCACCGAGTTTCTGGACCAACTCTCTGGATAGCCATTCGCCTGATCGGTAACACAGAGAAGTGTGGATCGGCGCCACCGAGTTTCTGGACAAACTCTCTGGTAAGCCTTGGTCAAGAATCGGTACCACCAAGATGTAATGATCGGCGTCACCGAGTTCGCGCAATCTGACGTTGGTCACCTTATCGGTGCAACCGAGAGTTATATATCGGTCTCACCGAGATTCAAAAGTTGCCACCTTTTGGTCACTTCGGTACCACCGAGATTAACACATCGGTGTCTCCGAGTTGGTCATTTTGTGTGTAACGTTTGGATTTTTGGGGATGCCTATATATACCCCTTCACCACCACCTACTCGAAAGTGAAGCACTCAGAACTATTCCATACTTGCCCCATCCAGTTTTCTGAGAGAGAGCCACCTACCCTTGTGTTGAGGTCAAGATCATCCACTCCAACCATATGGATCTTGATTTCTAGCCTCCCCAAGTTGCTTTCCACCAATCCCATCTCTTCCACCAAGCCAAATCTGTGAGAGAGTGATTTTGTGTTGAGGAGTCTATCATCTTGAAGCACAAGAGCAAGGAGTTCATCATCATTGCCGAGCCTATTACCTTTTGGAGGGTGGTGCCTCCTAGATTGGTTAGGTGTTGCTTGGGAGCCTCCTACTTCGTGTTGTGGAGTTGAACCAAGAAGTTTGTAAGGGCAAGGAGATCGGCTGCTTCGTGAAGATCTACCCATAGTGAGGCTAGTCCTTCATGGACGGAAGCCGTTATGGAATAGTCAAGGTTGCTACTTTGTGGACCCTTATGGGTGGAGCCCTCCGTGGACTCTCGCGACCGTTACCCTCCGTGGGTTGAAGACTCCATAAACGTGGATGTACGATAGCACCACCTATCGGAACCACGGGAAAAATCATCGTGTCTACAATTGCGTTTGATTCTCCTACCCTACCTTTACTACTCATGCTTGTTGCTACTTTCCGCTGCTATACTCTTAGACATGCATGTGTAGGGTGTACTTGACTTGCTATGAATGCTAAAATCTGCCAACACTAAAAATTGGGAAAAGGCTAGATTTTTATTTGGTCAAGTAGTCTAATCACCCCTCCTCTAGACATACTTTCGGTCCTACAGCACGTCAATTCGGTTGGTGGCCATATAAAAATTTCAGATTTCCATAATATTAGGCTCATTTTGAGTCTAACTGAGTTAAAATGCTTGGAGTCTCATGCCATATTTAATTCATGCTTTTAGTCTAACTGAGAAGGAAGGTGGTACATATATTGCTTTGGAAATTGAATATGAGAGAATTATTTCATTGGCTAGTTAAAACTAGTGCCATCCACTTAGAATTCACCTTGGTTGATGAGATTTCAGATTTGAGCCCTATAAACCGGAAAGGAGGGAGTATGTCCCTATATATTATGAACAGAAAGAAGATTTTTGAATAGTTTGTGGTCAGTTTACACGCTGTAAACTAATTTTTTGTGGCCATATTTCAAATCAATCAGCAAAAAGGCAAACAGAATCAACTTGCACCCATTCTCTGTAGGTGCAATCAAATCAATAAGCAAAAAAGAAGAAGAACCAGCGCGTGCACCATTTCGTAGGCCTCTTTTATCTTTGGGCCTTCGACAGTCAATGCCATGCGACGGCCCAACCAGAGCTGGAGAACCAACGGGGACATAGTTTAAGCAACCCAGAGAGCACATGATCCACAAATTAAGCTTACACCGCAGTAATAACATCTCTAACAAGTGATGACCAGCAAGTAAGCAAATCCTAGGGCAACTATACAAAAATAAAATCCTAAAGCTATCAAATTCGCCTGCTTGTTCAATTGAATCATCTGCCTCAAGTTCTTGTTCATCTTCTTTAATTCTCCCTTCAGATCCGCATCTCCAGCTGTCGGAGCAGCACTTTCAAAGACCAAATTCCGCACGGCTGATGGCAGATTGAGCTCCTGGGTTGCAGCCCCATTGAATTGAATCAAGCCCTCCCCTTGAAGCCTTAGAACGTAGTCATCCAGCCATTCAAAATGTGTGCACTTCTTCACGATCTGAAATGAAATCATGAGCCCTAAATCCCAGATCCAATGAAAAAGAATTAAAAGCAAAGAGGAAAATCATGATATCTAACTTGCCCCTCTGGCTTGCTCTCACGTTTCACGAACTCGCGCCCAAAGTTGTCGTTCCTGTCCTCCTTCAAAGTCAACCGCTTCAGTGGCGTGATGACCCACAAGTATAGGGAATCAATCGTAGTCCTTTTGATAAGTAAGAGTGTCGAACCCAACGAGGAGCAGAAGGAAATGACAAGCGGTTTTCAGCAAGGTAATTTCTGCAAGCACTGAAATTGTAGGTAACAGATAGTTTGATAGCAAGATAATTGGTAGCAAGCAAGTAACGGTAACGGTAAACAAGGTGCAGCAAGGTAGCCCAATCCTTTTGAGGCAAAGGACAGGCCAGAACAATCACTAGTAATAGGCAAAGTGTTCTTGAGGGTACACGGGAATTTCGTCTAGTCACTTTTATCATGTTGGTTTGATTCGTGTTCGCTACTTTGATAATTTGATATGTGGGTGGACCGGTGCTAAGGTGCCGTTCTTACTTGAACTAACAACCTACTTATGATTAACCCCCTCGCAAGCATCCACAACTACGAGAAAAGTATTAAGACAAAGTCTAACCATAGCATTAAACATGTGGATCCAAATCAGCCCCTTACGAAGTAGCGCATAAACTAGGGTTTAAGCTTCTGTCACTCTAGCAAGCCATCATCTAATAACTACTCCACAATGCATTCCCTTAGGCCAATGAATGGTGAAGTGTCATGTAGTCGACCTTCACATGACACCACTAAGGGAATCACAACATACATATCATCAAAATATCGAACACATATCAAATTCACATGATTACTCGCAACATGACTTCTACCGTGACCTCAAGAACAGAGGTAACTACTCACAAATAATAAGCATGCTCAAGATCAGAGGAGTATTGAATAGCTAATGGATCTGAACATATAATCTTCCCCCAAATAAACCATATAGTAATCAACTACGCAAAGTAATCAACACTATTAGTCAAGCACAGGTACCAATCTGAGGTTCCGGTTCAAAGATTGAACACAAGAGATGAACGAGAGGAGATGGTGTTGTTGAAGATGTTGATGAAGATTGGCCTCCCAAAGATGAGAGGGGTGTTGGTGTTAACGATAGCTTCGATTTCCCCCTCCGGGAGGGAAGTTCCCCCGGTGGAATCCCTCCGCCGGAAGGCAAAATTGCTCCTGCACAAGTTCTGCCTCGAGGCGGCGGCGCTTCGTCCCGAAAGTCCTCTGATTTTTTCTAGGTCAAGAGAGACCTTATACCAGAAGATGGGCACCGGAGGTGGGCCAGGCTGGACACAACCCATCAGGGTGCGCCCAAGGGGGCCTGGCGCGCCCCGGTGGGTTGTGCCCACCTGGGGGGGCCTCCTCCGGTTGTTTCCAGCTCCAGTATTTTTTATTAAATGTAAAAATAATCTCCGTAAAATTTCAGCTTCATTGGAGTTGTGCAGAATAGGTATCTCTGACGTGCTTTTCTTGGGTCCAGAATTCCAGCTGCTGGTATTCTCTCTCCTTGTATAAACCTTGCATATTATGAGAGAAAAGGCATTAGAATCACTCCCCAAAGCATTATTATTCAACAAAACAAAGTAAATAATAGTAGGAAATCATGATGCAAAATGGACGAATCAACTCCCCCAAGCTTAGACCTCGCTTGTCCTCAAGCGAAAGCCGATATTGAAAAACATGTCCACATGGTTTGAGAGAGAGGTGTCGATAAAAACAAAATACGAACATAGAAGCATCATGCTTATTAACATAACAACAACAAACTCTAACAAAGGAACTTATTTCAATACATTTTTATCATATAGCTTCTCATGAACAAGTAACAATTCATCACAACATAGAAGTATGAAGCATAAACCTTATTGGGAACCAACAAACTTTCCTCACCACATGATGTTTGCGAAAGAAAAAGTAAAAAGGGAGAGGGAAGAATACTTTGACTCTATGCATAGAAGTAAGAGCATAAAAGTAAAAGATAGGCCCTTCGCAGAGGGAAGCAGAGGTTGTCATGCGCTTATTGGTTTGTATGACCAATCCCTTAATGTAAAAGAATGTCACGCTATATTGCCCCCTATGATAGCAACCTTTATTATGCAGTTCATCGCTTTTATTACTTTGCCATCATAAGTTCATATAACGCTCAATTTTCTCTTACACTAATTGATCAAAACACTTTTAGAAGCAATTTTTATTGCCTTGTTGCACCGATGACAACTTACTTGAAGGATCTTTCTCGATCCATAGGTAGGTATGGTGGACACTCAAAGAAAGAGTTTGGTTTGGGTTTTTGGATACACAAGTAGTATCTCTACTTAGTGCGGAGTTTTTGGCTAGCAAAGATATTGGGCAATCACCACATGTTAAAGGATCTATGACAATATAACTTCTATGTGGATATGAACAAACATAAATCATTACGTTGTCTTCCTCGTCCAACGTCAACAATTTTGACATATAATATTTGATGGGGGCTCACAATCATAAAAGATGTCCAAGATAGTGTATTTGCATGTGAATCTTCTCTTCCCTTATTAATTCTTTCATGAATTGCATCATTGACCAATGCTATGTTTGTCAATCTGCAACAAATTTTACTACTTATACTTTTCCTTATGTGATGTCATTACTCACAATAAGATTAGCATATGATTTTTTATTTGTTCCTTTTCCTTTATTTGATTGCAACAAGAAAGTAGAGAGGCAAAAACTCAAACTAAGCTTTATTATATAACTTTCACTCGATTACATAGATAGATAGGCCACGAGACTAACACATGAAAATAGATCATACTAAACTTTTATTCAACTAAAGCAAAGGGAAACTAAAGATCGAACTAAAATAGGTAAAGGTGAATAAAAGCAGTGGTGATACGATACTGGGGCACCTCCCCCAAGCTTGGCTTAAGCCAAGGGGAGTGCCCATACCCGCGTGCTCAAATCTCCTTTGGTGGTGGTGATGAAGAAGGTGGAGGTGTTGATGTAGGTGGTGGTGATGATGTAGTAAGCTTGTCCTCCAGCTTCCAGGGCAAGGGCTCCCAATCAAAGGTTGACGCGAGAGTCCCGTGAGTCCTGCAACTGGCAGCTAAACTCATACCGTTAAATCTCGCTTCATATTCGAAGACTTGGTTTTGAAGATCATAAACTTGGCTCTACAGAAAGTTGATTTGCTCGTTGAAGTTGGAGATGATGTCCTTCACAGACCGGCCATCCACCGTTTGATCATGGGTGAATTCCGTGATGATGAAGTGATTGGCACTAAGTCCACGCTCCACCATCTTCTGGCACTTGAAGATTTCCTGTTCCACCGCCTCGAGCCTAGCCTCCACGCTTCCGGTCTTCTTGGGTCCTTGACCATCGCGGATGTGGAGCACCCCCTCACGCATCTCAATGGATTGAGGGTGCTTCATCACCTCCGGCAAATACGGGTTGCTGACCTTCACGAAGAACTTGTCCTTGGAGGAGCTTGATGGAGCCATGGAGATCTGGATCTGACGAGAAACAGCAAGAAACAAGAACAGATGATTTTTCTGCGATCCGGTCGTCAAAACAGTCGGGGCTATATATAGAGAATTTTTATTCTTGGGAAACAAGTATTTGGAAGGAAAACGGAGTGGGGAAGGCAGCCGAGGTGGGCACAACCCACCAGGGCGCGCCCAGGGGTTCCTGGCGCGCCCTGGTGTATCATGCTAACCTCGATCACCTTCCGGTTTATTTTTTTTATTTCCAAAATTCTAAAATAATCCAAAAATGACAAAAAATATTTTTGCGGATTTTTTGGAGTCCGTTTACTTACCGTATCACGTACCTCCTATTTTTAAGTATTCTGGAGTGTTTCGGAAGGTTTCTTTTATGTGTTCCTCCAGTGTCATGGTTTGGATAACATTGCTTTCAACGTTAATAGGCGTACCTGAGATATAATGCTTAATTCTTTGTCTACTGATTACCTTCAGGTTAGTACCTTCGGCGTTATTAATCTTGATAGCTCCAGAGTGATAAACCTCTTCGATAATATATGGTCCTTCCCATTTTGAGAGAAGCTTTCCTGCAAAAAATCTTAAACGAGAGTTGAACAAAAGAACATAGTCTCCTATTTTGAATTCCCGCTTTTGGATTCTTTTGTCATGCCATATTTTTTACTTTTTCTTTGAATAGCTTGGCATTTTCATAGGCTTGGGTTCTCCATTCATCCAGTGAGCTAATATCAAATAACCTCTTTTTACCGGCAAGTTTGAAATCATAGTTGAGTTCTTTAATTACCCAAAATACTTTGTGTTCTAGTTCTAGAGGCAAATGACAAGCTTTCCCATACACCATTTTATATGGAGACATACCCATAGGATTTTTAAGCTGTTCTATAGGCCCAAAGTGCATCATCTAATTTCTTAGACCAATTCTTATGAGACCTATTGAAAGTTTTTTGTAATATTAATTTTATTTCTCTATTGCTAAGTTCAACTTGACCACTAGATTGAGGATGATAGGGTGATGCAATTATATGGTTAACATCATATTTAGCAAGCATCTTACGGAAGGCACCATGAATAAAATGTGAACCACCATCGGTCATTAAATATCTAGGGACTCCAAACCTCGGGAACATAACCTCTTTTAGCATTTTAATGGAGGTGTGATGATCAGCACTACTAGTTGGAATAGCTTCTACCCACTTAGTGACATAATCAACCGCAACTAAAATATGAGTGTACCCGTTGGAGGAAGGAAAAGGCTCCATATAATCAAAACCCCAAACATCAAATGGTTCAACAACAAGTGAATAATTCATAGGCATTTCCTGACGCTTACCGAGATTGCCAATTCTTTGACATTCATTACAAGACAAGACAAATGTACGGGCATCCTTGAAGGGGTAGGCCAATAAAAACCAAATTGCAATACCTTATGAGCAGTTCTATCTCCCGCATGATGTCCTCCATAAGCTTCTGAATGGCATTTCCGTAGGATTTGTTCCTGTTCATGCTCAGGTACACAACGTCTAATAATACCATCTACTCCTTCTTTATAAAGATGTGGGTCATCCCAAAAGTAATGTCTCAAATCATAGAATTTTTCTCTCTTTTGTTGATAAGTAAAGGTAGGTGGTATATATTTAGCGACAATGTAGATAGCATAATCGGCATACCAAGGTGTGCGTTGTGAGACACTTATTGCAGCTAGCTGTTCGTCAGGGAAACTATCATCAATAGGTAGTGCGTCATCAAGAATATTTTCTAACCTAGACATGTTGTCAGCTACGGAGTTCTCGGCTCCCTTCCTATCAACGATGTGTAAGTCAAATTCTTGGAGCAAAAGAACCCACCTAATGAGTCTAGGTTTAGCATCTTTCTTTTCCATAAGGTATTTTATAGCAGCATGATTGGAGTGAACAGTGACTTTGGAATCAACAATATAAGATCTAAATTTATCACAAGCAAACACAACTGCTAAAAATTCTTTTTCAGTAGTAGCATAGTTTCGTTGGGCACTGTCTAGAGTTTTACTAGCATAATGGATAACATTCAATTTCTTATCAACTCTTTGTCCTAGAACAGCACCAACAACATAATCACTAGGATCACACATAATTTCAAAAGGCAAGTTCCAATCAGGTGGTTGAACGATAGGTGCAGAGGTTAAGGCTTTCTTGAGTGTTTCAAAGGCTTCCACAAAATCATCATCAAAAACAAAAGGAATATCCTTTTGCAAAAGATTAGTAAGAGGCCTAGAAATTTTAGAGAAGTCTTTAATGAACCTCCTATAAAAACCAGCATGACCAAGGAAACTTCAAATACCTTTAATATCTTTAGGACATGGCATTTTCTCAAATGCATCAACTTTAGCTTTATCCACCTCAATACCTCGTTCGGATATTTTATGCCCCAAGACAATGCCTTCATTAACCATAAAGTGGCACTTCTCCCAATTCAAGACAAGATTAGTTTGTTCACATCTCTGCAAAACACGATCAAGGTTGCTTAAGCAATCATCAAAAGAAGTTCCGTAAACGGAAAAATCGTCCATGAAAACCTCCACAATCTTTTCACAAAAATCAGAGAATATAGCAGTCATACATCTTTGAAAGGTAGCAGGTGCATTGCATAAACCAAAAGGCATACGTCTATAAGCATAGGTTCCGAAAGGGAAAGTAAAGGTAGTTTTCTCTTGATCAGATTGTGACACGGGTATTTGAGAGAAACCAGAATATCCATCTAAGAAGCAAAAGTGTGTGTGCTTAGAAAGTCTCTCTAACATTTGATCAATGAACGGTAGTGGGTAATGATCTTTTCTAGTAGCTTCATTTAATTTTCTAAAATCAATTACCATTCTATAGCCAATAACAATTCTTTGTGGAATGAGTTCATTCTTATCATTAGGAACAACTGTAATACCTCCTTTCTTAGGGACGCAATGAACGGGACTTACCCATCTACTATCAGCAATAGGATAGATTATACCTGCTTCCAGAAGTTTTAGTATTTCAGTTCTTACCACTTCCTTCATCTTAGGATTCAATCGTCGTTGGTGATCAACAATGGGTTTAGCATCAGGTTCCATATTGATCATGTGCTGACATAGAGTGGGACTAATGCCCTTAAGATCATCAAGAGTATATCCAATGGCAGCCCAGTGCTTCCTTAGAACTTTTAATAGTCTTTCTTCTTCATGTTCTGAAAGGTTAGCACTAATAATAACAGGATATATCTTTTTCTCATCAAGATAAGCATATTTCAAAGTGTCAGGCAATTGTTTCAATTCAAACAAAGGATCACCTTTAGGTGGAGGAGGACCTCCAAGAGTTTCAATAGGCAAATTGTGTTTCAAGAGAGGTTGCTGTTCGAAGAAAATTTGATCTATTTCGTCTCTTTCACGCAAATGCATGTCATTTTCATGGTCGAGCAAATATTGTTCTAATGGATCAGTAGGAGGCACAACAATAGAAGCAAGACCAATTATTTCATCCTTACTAGATAACTCTTTATCACAAGGTTGTCTACTAAACTTGAAAAAATTAAACTCATGAGACACATTACCGAAACTAACACCGACAGTTTGTTTTTCACAATCTATCTTAGCATTGACGATGCTCAAGAAAGGTCTACCAAAGATAATGGGACAAAAGTCATCTTGTGAGGAACCAAGGACTAGAAAATCAGTAGGGTATTTTACTTTCCCACACAAGACTTCAACATCTCTAACAATCCCAAGTGGTGTGATAATGTTTCTATTAGCAAGTTTAATAGTGACATCAATGTCTTCCATTTCAGCGGGTGCTATTGCATCCATAGTTTCTTGGTACAAGGTAAAAGGGATAGCACTCACACTAGCACCTATATCACATAAACCATGATAGCAATGATCTCCTATTTTGACCGAGACAACAGGCAAGCCTTCTATGGGTCTATGTTTATCTTTTTCATCGGGTTTAGCAATTCTAGCAGCTTCATCACAAAAGTAGATAACATGCCCATCAATATTTTCTACCAAGAGATCTTTGACCATAGCAACACTAGGTTCTACTTTAATTTGCTCAGAGGGTTTAGGTGCTCTTATATTACTCTTATGAACCACAGTTGATACCTTAGCATGCTCCTTTATCCTAACAGGGAAAGGTGTTTTTTCAATATAAGCGGTAGGCACAACTGGATCAACATTGTAAAAGATGGTTTCTTCTTTAGCTATGACCGGTTCTTTAATTTCTTCTTTAATAGGGGGATGATATTTAAACCACTTCTCCTTAGGGAGATCAACGTGAGTAGCAAATGCTTCATAGAAAGAGGCTACTATCTCCGAGTCAAGTCCATATTTAGTACTAAACTTGTGAAAAGCATCGGTATTCATAAAAGATTTAACACAATCAAATTCAAGCTTTATACCTGACTCATTACCTTTGTAGAGTTCCCAATCTTCAGAGTTGCGTTTAATTCTTTCTAAGAGATCCCACTTGAATTCAATAGTCTTCATCATATAAGAACCAGCACAAGAAGTATCGAGCATGGATTGATCATTATGAGAAAGACGAGCATAAAAATTCTGAATGATAACTTCCCTCGGAATGTCATGATTGGGGCATGAATATAACATTGATTTAAGCCTCCCCCAAGCTAGAGCGATACTTTCTCCTTCACGAGGCCAAAAATTATATATATAATTCCGATCATGATGAACTAGATGCATGGGATAAAACTTTTGGTGAAATTCCAATTGCAAACGATTCCAGTTCCACGATCCAAGATCATCACATAGCCTATACCATGTCAATGCTTTTCCCTCCAAAGATAAAGGGAAAACCTTCTTCTTAACTTCATCTTCGGGTAAACCTGCAAGCTTAAATAATCCACAAATCTCGTTCACATATAAAAGGTGCATATCAGGATGTTCAGTTCCATCTCCTGCATAAGGTTTAGCAAGCAGTTGTTCTAGCATACCCGAAGGAATTTCATAAGTAACATTTTCAGTAGGTGTTGTAGGTTGAGGGGCAACTAATTGTGGTTCCGGTCAAGGTGAAGAAACCCCGAACAAACCCCTCAAAGGATTGTTCTCCATAGTAGCAAGTAACAATAAATTTCAGCACGTAGTATAAGTTTTTACTTACCGATTTCCACTTACCAAGAGTGTTTCACTCCCCAGCAACGGCGCCAGAAAAGAGTCTTGATGATCCACAAGTATAGGGGATCAATCGTAGTCCTTTCGATAAGTAAGAGTGTCGAACCCAACGAGGAGCAGAAGGAAATGACAAGCGGTTTTCAGCAAGGTAATTTCTACAAGCACTGAAATTGTAGGTAACAGATAGTTTGATAGCAAGATAATTGGTAGTAAGCAAGAAACGGTAACGGTAAACAAGGTGCAGCAAGGTAGCCCAATCCTTTTGAGGCAAAGGACAGGCCAGAACAATCACTAGTAATAGGCAAAGTGTTCTTGAGGGTACACGGGAATTTCGTCTAGTCACTTTTATCATGTTGGTTTGATTCGTGTTCGCTACTTTGATAATTTGATATGTGGGTGGACCGGTGCAAAGGTGTTGTTCTTACTTGAACTAACAACCTACTTATGATTAACGCCCTCGCAAGCATCCGCAACTACGAGAAAAGTATTAAAACAAAGACTAACCATAGCATTAAACATGTCACACCATGTGTTTTGCCTTATGACTAAGTTAACCTGACTCAAAAATTAGGGCCAATTAAAACTTTTTCTGTGCTTGTGATGCTTGACTTGATTGACGATTGCTTGTTTGCTTGTTGGTGCTCTATATTCATAAAATCCCTCCTACTCTCAAAACTCATCTCCTTGCTTCAAATATTTGCCCAATGATCATGCCTTGTGTATAGGACATAAAACTATTTTTATAAAATTTTATTTTGGCCAAAATGGATTTATTCAAATTAGGTTTTCCAAAACCCCTGAATTGAGGTTTGTACTACAAGTCCTCAAATTGGGTGGATTGTTATTCCCCAAAGGCTTTGTTTGGAACCCACTATATATATGAATTCCCAAAACCACCAAATATTAATTTTAAAGATTATTTTTATATTTTATTTAAAGGCTTTTTCTTAAGGCCAAAAATGGTATTTTATAGAGAAAAATTATTTAAATGCTTTAAAAATATTTTAGAAACTTTAGGGAAACTCAGTGGACATATATTTTCCATATACATGAGTTTCAACACATGGTCATGTTCAAAATCATGGGCAAAACCCCTCAAAACCCTTTCTGCCCAAATCAAGCTTTTGAAATATTTCTATAAGAAATATTCTCAATAAACTCCAGGAAAATTCCAGCACGTCACACATGACATATGTGATCATCTTGCCAAGTTTCATGCCAATCCCAATTTTTTTGCTTCACCAAAATATTCCAAAACCCTCTCTATCCAGGATCAAATTTGAGCAACTTTACATTGTGAAGTTTCTCCTATTTCCCCCAAACTTTGTGGACATGTTCTAATCCCCAAATAATGCTACTACACCAAGTGGTGCATTTAGGATATTAGTTTAGCATGCCTAGATCTACAGGAATCTGATTCTGTGAATTTCTAGGGTTTACCAAGTTTGTGTTATCAACTTTCTTCATTTGGGCTCAAAACTTGTGATCAGCACCAAATAGACTTTTCATTTAACCCTGCTAAATATCAAGGCCATAGGATTCCTTGAACTAGCCCAATCACAGCACAAACACCTTCAGCCATAAGCTTGTGGACAAGGAAAGTGGGCCCAAAAAGATTCTCCTTGTCTCTAACTTTTTACCACTGCATGGGCTAGCCCCCTTCTACCTCCAGTAACCTTGCCATGGCCTCTGATCAATCATTTGGGGGGTAACTCCCTTATTTTCCCTCTCTTTTTACCATAACAGCACCTCTCTTTCCTCTGTCCTATAGTTATGCCCATATCAATGCCCCAAGTTTTACCACAACATCATTTGCATGTTAATGCATCAATCCAAACCCAAACTTGTCATGCTCATGTGGAAAATATGAGAAAATCATCCAAACATAGTTTATGGCAGCAAATATGGCTTTGTACTACAAGTACCAGTTATACTTGTCTCCCTGAGCTGAAATTTGGGGTGTTAGTACTCCTTCCATACCTAAGAAACCCAGACAACTCTTTACCCCCTAAGCCCTTGAGTAAAATCCCCTGAGCTAGCCCCCAAGTTTGCTGCTGCAAACTTGTCCCTAGTGGAAAACCACCCCACCTAGATCCATAGGCAATGCAACCCCACCAGTGCTCTCCTGCATGCATGCCTTTCCCCCCAGACAACTTTGGCTGACCAAAAAGGTGCCCGGGACACGCCTTAGCGTGGTGACCACGCAATGGGCATGCAGAAACAGCGCTCTGCCAACCGAAGCTATCCTGTAGCTCGTGGCCGGCTGCGGCAGGGCATCCACGCGCGCCAGGCATCTCCCCTCGGCCTCCCACGCCTCTTCATGACGCGCGCAAGCTTCCAAGGAGGCTCTTGCACGCGTGCTCTCCGCGCCCGAGGGCATCCGAGGCGCGCCCGAGCTCCCCCTCCGTTGCCCCCTGGATAAACCTTCCCCTGAGCGCTCTGGTGGCCCTAGTCCACCCCATTTTCCCCTCATATACTCCCCAGACCGATCCCTATTGCTCCTACGCCCTCCTCCACCTCCAACGGCCGCCATTGCTCCCGTTCGGCTTCGCTCAAATTCGAGTGAGTCAGCCTCCCCTCGTCTCGATCTCCACCTCCAGGAGGACCCCCGCGAAGATTCCAGCCTCCCTGGCCACCCGAGGATCCAATCCCGCTACCGAGTCGTGCTCCCGCGTGACGCCGGCGCCGCCGTCCGCCCCTGCTGATGGGCCGCTCGCTCCGGGCGCCTCTGCGGCACTCACAACCGTCCCCGGGCACGGCCCGGAGTGGGGCATCCGCCCGGGCCACCGGCTCGACGGCCGGCGCAGCCGAGTGGCCGGAAGGCGCGACTGCCGGCGCCTCTCAGCCCCTGGCGGGAGGTAGAAGAAGGGGGCCGAGGGAGCGAGAGAAAGGACCCGGCGGGCCCCACTTGTAAGCGACCCAGGGGGTCGGGCCCAGCCGGTAAGTGGAGGCGGCCCCTGGGAAGTCGCTTTCGGTCAACGAAGGCGTACTTCTGAAAAGGCGCTTTCAGCGTGGCGGGCTTCGCGCGCGCGACCGAGCCGCTGGGCCGGCCCATTCCACGCGCGGCTATTCAGCGCCTAGGGTGCGCATTAGGCCCATTGGGTAATTCTCTTTTCCTTTTTCTTTTACCCGAGAAATGGTTTAATCCATAATAAATTCATTTCAATACCAAATTTGATGATTCCAAATCCTATGTGTTTATAAAATCATGATATATCCAAAAACATATCCTACTCATTTTTCCAGTAAAATTTTCTGTTGTGTTCAAATTCAAATTTGAATTTGAACTATGAAAACCCCACCTTCCAAAAATTCCTAGGGAATTCAAATCAACTCCAAATGGAGTGATTCCAATTTATAGGTGCTCTAAATAGCATGCCTCATTTATCAAGCCATGGTTAACATTTTTACCATGCATTGATTCTTCTAGGTCAAATAATAGCCCCATTTTTCATTATTGCCCTCTTAGGAAATTCATCTCAAATCCAAATCCAGTGAAACCACTACCTACTTGTTTCTAAAATCATGCCCTATTTAATAGGTGCATTCACTCATTTTTGTTAAAACATTTTCTGTGGACATCTTATAGGATCATCATTTCCCTCATTTCCACCATTCAAAGCTCCCCCTTGATCCACATCCAATGAAACCTCCTCGGTTATTTTTCTTATGACCAAGGACATCCAAGAAAAATAAACCTCCTATTTATGGAGCACTTTTATTGTCTGCTTGTTGTGTTGCTTATTGCGGTTGTTTCCGGCGATAGTTGACGAATTAGACGGAGTGCTCGGAGTTGGACGAGAAGCATGTGAAGACCTCGAAGAAGTTGCTGAGCCAGGCAAGTAGCCCTTTGACCATGATAAGAAACTTTTTCATGCATGACATATAGCACTTGTTGTTTCAATGATTTGATCATGATGTGGTGTTCCCCCTTCAGTGGGATGCCTCCGATACTTTACCGTTGATACTTGCATCGTGCATGACCCTACCATCCTTATGAGGGTTGTGCGGGTGGGAGTAGTTAGGTTGCTAGTAGATGCTACGCAAGTGGGACGGGAATATGCATGGTGATGGAAACAAAGTGATTTTAAAGACTTTTCGAAAACCCCGTCGGGTGCCACTAATGCCCGAGGGAGATGATGTCGTGCTAGGTAACCACTTGAGAAAGAAGTGGTGTACCGGAGCAGGTTGTGTGTGTGTGTTTTCGAAAACGGAGAGATTTAAGATTTGCTGACCATCCCAACCTTACATGTACGACCACGATACCCCTTATGGGAAGGGGCTTTGTTGATTACCTTGGTGGGTACTAGCATGGAGCCCGCATTACTAGTGGCGGGAGTGGCGTGGTCACTCTCGATACGGGGTCGTGCCTGGAAGGGCGACCATGCGCTGTCTTTACAGGCACCGGGCACACCGTTGTGTTCCTTCATGGATGGTACTGTGTAGAGCAAGGCTCGTGTTTGTACATCATGAAGACACGGACCAACGAGTGGACTCTTTGTTTAGTATCGCTAGGGGAAAGGCATTGTTTACGTGCTTACCTCGGGTATGTATTATACCGCGAGTCGTGGATGACACGGAAGTTCCCCGAGTCTTGTGGGTAAAGCGTGCAACCTCTGCAGAGTGTCAAACTATTTGAATAGCCGTGTCCACGGTCATGGACAGTTGGAGGTCCTGCTTAAACTACGTCCGATGTTTTCACAAACTGGTGTGTGTGTGACAAAGAGATACTTGAGCTAAGTCAGAAGACTTGATGAAATGATTGAACATGTGATGTTCAAACCCTGCTTATGTTGATATCTGTAACTTGTTCATATGGATATCTGCAACCTGTTGATGCATGCTTTTACAAGTTGCTTGAACATGTCATTGCACTCAAACTAGCTTTCCACAAATTTAACTATTAGTGCTATATCATGCTCTGTTGAACCTTGTTCCAAACATGGGTTGCTTGCGAGTACATTCAAAGTACTCATTGGCTTGCCACTGGTTATTTTATTGGCCAGGCATGAAAGACCAGGTTGTGATGAAGAATACCGTGGTGACGACCATGCGAGTTAGGATGCTTCCCAGTCAGAATTCCTGTAGGGTTAAGTCAGATGGCATGGGTTCACGCTATCGTTGAAGATTTTCGCTGCAAGTTTATGAAGACTTGGTTATAAAGGCCATTTTTGAGTACAACGGTATGTAATGGATGTAAGACTCTTGTTATTCAGTTTCTGTGTGTTCAGTGAGCATTGATCTCTGGGATCACTGTGCACGTCATTCGGTGATCACGACTTATGAGTCGGGGTCCCCACAAAACATGTGGATCCAAATCAGCCCCTTACGAAGTAGCGCATAAACTAGGGTTTAAGCTTCTGTCACTCTAGCAACCCATCATCTAACAACTACTCCACAATGCATTCCCTTAGGCCCATGAATGGTGAAGTGTCATGTAGTCGACGTTCACATGACACCACTAAGGGAATCACAACATACATATCATCAAAATATCGAACACATATCAAATTCACATGATTACTCGCAACATGACTTCTACCGTGACCTCAAGAACAAAGGTAACTACTCACAAATAATAAGCATACTCAAGATCAGAGGAGTATTGAATAGCATAATGGATCTGAACATATAATCTTACGCCAAATAAACCATATAGTAATCAAATACGCAAAGTAATCAACACTACTAGTCACCCACAGGTACCAATCTGAGGTTCCGGTACAAAGATTGAACACAAGAGATGAACAAGGGTTTGAGAGGAGATGGTGCTGTTGAAGATGTTGATGACGATTGGCCTCCCAAAGATGAGAGGGGTGTTGGTGCTGACGATAGCTTCGATTTCCCCCTCCGGGAGGGAAGTTCCCCCGGCGGAATCGTTCCGCCGGAGGGCAAAAGTGCTCCTGCCCAAGTTCCGCCTCGAGGCGGCGGCGCTTCGTCCTGAAAGTCCTCCTCTGATTTTTTGTAGGTCAAGAGAGACCTTATACCAGAAGATGGGCACCAGAGGTGGGCCAGGCTGGGCACAACCCATCAGGGTGCGCCAGGCGGCGCACCCTGGTGGGTTGTGCCCACCTGGGGGGCCTCCTCCGGTAGTTTCTAGATCCAGTATTTTTTTATTAAATGTAAAAATAATCTTCGTAAAATTTTAGCTTCATTGGAGTTGTGCAGAATAGGTATCTCTGACATGCTTTTCTTGGGTCCAGAATTCCAGCTGTCGGTATTCTCCCTCCTTGTATAAACCTTGCATATTATGAGATAAAAGGCATTATAATCACTCCCCGAAGCATTATTATTCAACAAAACAAAGTAAATAACAGTAGGAAATCATGATGCAAAACGGATGTATCATGGCGCGGTGCGTGGGCAGTCGGGACATGGCTGCATGGGCAATTGACCATACTGGGTCCACGCGGGGCGGGAGGCTGAGGTGGAGCTCGACATATCTCGTCGCCGGGGAAGACGAAGTAGATGAGGGGCTCCTGTCGTCGCCGCAGAAGAAGAAGTAGAGGAAAGGGAAGCCAATGCCGCAATGGTGGCCGAGCAGAACCAACCTCTCGCCGTCTCGCGGATCGCCCAACGATCCAACGATGTGGAGCAGTCCATGTGATCCAACGACGCGTAGCCTGCCCTCAGAATTCCTTCTAGAAGACCATATCTGAGGGCTATCGCTTGGCGCTAGGGTATGATCGGACGGCTACAGCTGGACGCTAGGGTTTGTAGAGATGCTGCGGGGTTTTGAGCCGGTCATCGGGGTTATCTTAGGTTTGACCAACTTTCTAATGACCTTAACTAATTCAAAAAAAATCAAAAAAATATGAAACCTTTGCGGTTCATCGTTTTATAAGACATAGTCACCATAAAAAATTATAAACTTGATTTACGGACATTTTTATGAAAACTCCTTCACAAAAATGAGCTATCACGTACGAGGTTGCATAAAGTTTGAGAAGAGAGTGATAGTGGGTATAGGTTTATGATTTTTTTTAAATCACCAAATCTTTGTTTTAGTGCCAATAAGAAGGATATGAACTTATTTTTTCATTATTCAAATTTTGCCACATGTAATAATTCAAATTTTGCCAACATCAACGACAACAACAACAAAGCCTTTAGTCCCAAACTATAATTTAAATTTTTCAAACATCACATCACAGGGCAATGGTCTTCAAATGTTGCCTCCAATTTCGAATTATTACAAATCCTTAAAATTCAAAGGTTAGTTCAAATTCAAATCTCGCCTCCAATTTTGGATTATTACAAATCCTTAAAGTTTAAAGTTTACAACATGCATTCAATGTTCAAAGTTCACATCTTTGCCTTGCTCCTTGTGTCCCTAGACGGTTTAACAGACTTGCTCCTAGTTTCCCTAGCTGGGATATCTACCTTTTTCTTCTTCCTTTTGATCTTCACTTCGGTTGGAGGATGTCGAGGTGCTGGCGGAGAACTTCCACTGGCCAGTTGACAGGGTTCAATAGCTTCAAAACCTTCATAAGCCATGGCTTCAAATTCTCCATCGGATGATGACTGAACCGAAGTTTCATTCTCTCTTGGCCATTTCTCTCCTTTTCCTTTAATTTCCCTAGAGCTACATCAAACAGAAAAAAGAGCATAAGCCATCGATAAAAAACAGAAGAAATGCATAACAAGGAAAGGTTATTGCACACATACCAAGCTGCCGGCAGTGCTAATTCAGTTGCTTCATGCTCCTCTGCACTAGCTGCAATCTGCTCTAATGCTTCATCCTCCTCTGCATTAGCTGCAATATTCTCTAATGGTTCATTCTCCGCTGCAATAGCTGCAATATGCTCTAATCCTGCATTGTCCTCTGCATTTGTTGCTGCCCATTGTTCCTCTTCTCCAAATGAAGCATCCACCGGATTCGTACATTTCCTAGCAATGTGCCCTAAGGTTCCACATTTTTTGCACTTATGCTGTCTTTTTACACGACCTTTTTCACCTCTTATGTACATGTTCTTCCTTGGTCTTCCTGGTGGTCTAGTCAGTACAGGAGAATGTAGTTTGAACTCTCGATCTACTATGTTCCATTGGTCTTTTCCCAAGAGTGCAGGCACATTGGAAGCATAAGCAGCCCTAAATTTGGCAACAGAAAAATATTCAGAGATGTATTGATCAACTTCACCATCTTCACCAGCGATAACAGTCATCAGATGTAGGGCATGTATGCATGGCTTCCCACGGAGCTGCCATTGCCTACAACTGCATTCCCTAGTTGCTAGGTTAACTGGATATCTCCATTCCCTGTTTTTACTGTCAGTATATGTTACCTCAGCCTCGTGTGTCGCCGCTCGAATGCATTTCATTCTGCTCAGTCCTCTTGCCTTGGCATGCAATGCCTTAATTAGAGATGGGAGCATAAGATGGCCAACATATTCTTTTTCTACAATTCTTTTGCGAAGAGCCATCTTTATCATCATCATCTGCCGAATCTTATCAAATATTTTCCATATCAGAAGCCCTTTCAATGACTTGATCTTTGCATTTAAACACTCTGCCAGGTTACTGGTCACATGGTCTACTTTGCATATTGTATTGAATTTGCTTCTTGACCGCAACTTTCCATGGTGTGCATCTACATACTCCTTCACCAGAGGATTGTGAGCATACAACACTCTCAAATGATGCTCATGCTTCCTCTCACTACATGTGTATGATGCTGACCATAAGTTCTCATCATAAACTTTACCTTTGAACTTGCTTCTGAAATTCTGCGCTAGGTGTCGCATACATTCCTTATGCTCCACTCCAGGGAATACAATTTCCACTACACTCTCCAAACCCTTGCAAGCATCTATGTATAGCTAAACCTGGGGGTGTACCTATAAGGTTGCACAACTGTTGCAAAAACCAGACCCAACTTTCCTCGGACTCTGCCTCCACCACACCAAATGAAACTGGGAATAGCCAGTTGTGTCCATCGACTGCAGAAGCTGCCACCAGTTGTCCTCTCCACCTTCCATTCAAAGCAGTTACATCAACAGCCAAATAGGGCCTGCAACCATCCAGAAACCCCTGCCAACAAGCCTTGAAACAAACAAAAGCCCTCCTGAAGCACTCCTTCTCAAATGACTTCCCTTTTATTTTGTATGGAACTGTATGCTTCTCAATCTCTACAACACTCCCCGGACTAGCAGCTTCCACTTCAACTTTAAATGTGTAGAGCAACTGAAATATCTCATTCCAAGGACCAATAATCCTGTCAAGAGCTATTTCCTTACCATAAAAAATCTTCATGTAAGGTACAACAATCTTGTACTTATCAAATAGCTTCCCTTGGAGTTCTGTTGGACCAAGTGTTGGTTTTTCTCTCAACCAATCCAAAATTGCATCTGCCACCCATCTACTCTTTGCTAGCTTTGTTTTAGCCTTCCCCCTTCCCCCTCCAGGTGGAAAAGTGTGATGGTGTGGGTTCCTTTTTATCTGAAAAATATGATCTGAAAACATTACATAATGATCTGAAAATAGAATCTGTATATACTGAAATACACAAACTTGAATGAATTTGCTCCACAACATACGTGATGCATGCAACCTCCATCTACACCTATCATATGGGCAACGAACAGTGAACCTTGATGGCTCACTCCTTTCAATCACATATGTATTTTGTGTGAGAATGCAGTATGTAGTCACTGCATTACGGCAGTCCACCATCGACTGGAATATGGTGTCGAAACCAAGCTGAGGATCTTCCCTGTTCCACTCAATTGTTGGCATGTCCTCACCATCATATTCATCTAAAATGAAGTTGTTGATGTTCTCCTCCCTCTCTTCATCGTCAGTGTCATCAAATCTAGCACGACTGATAGGTTGCTCCTGAAATTCATCTTCCATTGCTTGTTTACTAGCAATATCTAAAAGGTCAGGGAACATATTCTCATCCTCGTCATCATGTTGAGGCACCTCTTCGTCTGGCTCTCCATCCTGTACTACTTCGGCTGCGGCTGCGACAGGAGAAGCGGCACAAGAAACGGCAGCAGTTATATTGTGACTTTCAAAACCACTAGGTCTACTTGGTTTCGACATACAAGGAGTGTCAGGGCGCTCTCCGTTAGCAGAGGCAGAAGATTCCTGAACACCCTTCCCCTTCTCACGTTCATTGCGTGGCTGAAGCACCTCGATATGGATTTTACCGAAGCGGCTTTCATCATTCAAAGAAAAGAGCAATCCCAGATGCTCATCGCAAGTTAGTGGTATAAATTTTTGCTCGGTACTACTGAACATTTTCAGTTCAACAGCAACGGCAGGGCTCCATCCATATGGAGAATTTCGGAGCACGGCGAGCAAATCTTTGAACGACATACTGGTTTCTACCACCTTCAGATAGAAAAATCCAGTAAGCAAATGCGACTTTCTACCGTGCAGCACACTAACTTCCATCCTAACCGACAGCCAGAAAGCAAGCGCAGGATCAGTCCTATTCGATTCAAATAAGGGGTGCTGTTAGGCTGGAAACAATTCAACAAAATTTGAACGATTCAAGCGACTAGCGGTTAAAAAGGGCCGAATTTATGAATCAGCAAATCAGTTAGAGGGGAAAACGACGCTTAGTCATGTGTAATCCATGAATTATCCGCCGCCGATTCCACCCAATCCTCTCCACGGTCGACGGGCTTGAGAGCCTGCTCCCCCGACATTGCTGCTTAATCCAGATGGGGATGTGGGGGTATATCTGGCGGAGGGCACGACGGCGGTGGAGGTGGAATGGGGTTAGAGGTTGGAGGGCACGACAGCGATGGAGGGGGCGGAGCACGACGGCGGAGGGGGTGAAGCGGCGTGGTTCTGTAGGGCTCGAACTCGAGGTTCAGACAAGCCCATCCGACATGTCTCAATGCGGCCCCACACGTCAGAATGGTCAAAGGAGAAGCCGTTCCAACACGGTCCTACTCGTCACAGTTAACGGTCAAACCATTGACCCGACGGCATCCTCCGCGGTGACCATATCTGAGGGTTTCAGACAAGGGAGTGGACAAAAGTGAGCAAAAGTTAAGAGCGTGGGGATGAATGAGTACAACTAAGGAACCTGGGGCACAGATATAAAAAACCCTTCAAATAAACATTCATGTCGTGTGCTCGTGCCGCTCATGGAGCGACGGAGCGGTCATTATCTTCCATGCTAGGAGGGTTATTCTTAAGATGACTGTTTATTCACTTGTCATTACATGAGAGAGGCTGGTAAAAAGGATGCACAGTCCTGCATAATACAAAAATAAATAAACAAGAACGCCCCCTAGAAAGTTGATTGTTTGGAGGGCAACCGTGGATTCGGCCCGCCATGGAATGTGTTCGAATGGTGGAGGGGGAGTAAAATTTCAATTTTGTTTGGGAATCGCCAATATGTGTTTAGCATGGAAGATATTGAAAACTCTGTTGTAATGTTGACAGGAAAGGCACATCACCCAAAGTATATTCATCTCTATTTTAAATAACGAGCTCTGGCACCTCTGCAAATCCCTGCTTCCCTCTATGAAGGGACAATCTATTTACTTTTATGTTATTTACTTTTCATGTTGAGTCAACATCTTATTCCAACCTCAATCTATTAGTTGGCAAGCACCGTGTGGTGGGGAAAGATCCAAACACATATATCCAGTCAAACATATTTGACCATGATTCATTATTGTTGATAATTATCTTTATGATAAGTGCGTTGGGTGGCGAAACATTAAGCCCCTATATTTCTCTGCGTTCGATGGATGTTGTTTGTGCTAAAAATATGCTTTCAGTATTAGCAATCATAGAAGACTATATGATAATTGAGTATGTGGAGCTCTTACTTATACTTGATGATGAATTGAAATTGTTTGATGACTAAGAACATATGTTGTTAAGTTTCAAGAGAACGCATTGTTTAAACCATGACATGTGAATTGATGCTACTCAATAATGATGAATTTTATGAGAAAAGGTTGCTGGTTATGATGCTAGAAAAGTGACTGAAATTATCATTGATCAAACTTATATACTATGCTAGCATTCACACTTCATAAATTATTTCTTTTATCATTTACCTACTCGAGGATGAGTAGGAATTAAGCTTGGGGATGTTGATACGTCTCCAACGTATCGATAATTTATGAAGTACCATGCCATATTTTCCTATGTTTACAATACTTTTATGGGATTTTTACATAGGTGCCCTTGGTTCCTTAGTTGTACTCATTCATCCCCACGCTCTTAACTTTTGCTCACTTTTCCCCACTCCCTTGTCCGAAACCCTCAGAAATGGTCACAGCGGAGGATGCCGTCGGGTCAATGGTTTGACTGTTAACCCTGACGAGTGGGGCCATGTCGGAACGGCTCCTCCTTTGCCCATTCTGACGCGTGGGGCCGCATAGAGACACGTCGGATGGGCTTGTCTGAACCTCGAGTTCGAGCCCTACAGCACCGCGTTGCTCCGCCCCCTCCGCCGCCGTGCTCCGCCCCCTCTGCTGTCGTCGTGCCCTCCAACCTCTAACCCCATTCCGCCTCCGCCTCCGTCGTGCCCTCCGCCAGATATACCCCCACATCCCCATCTGGATCAAGCAGCGATGTCAGGGGAGCAGGCTCTCAAGCCCGTGGACCGTGGAGAGGATTCGGTGGAATCGGCGGCGGATAATTCATGGATTACATCTGGGTAAGCGTCGTTTTGCCCCCTAACTGATTTGCTGATTCGTAAATTTGGCCCTTTTTTACCGCTAGTTGCTCGAATCGTTCAATTTTTGCTAAATTGTTCCTGGCCTAACAACACCCCTTATTTGAATCAAATAGGATTGATCATGCGCTTGGTTTCCGGCTGTCGGTTAGGATGGAAGTTAGTGTGTTGCGTGGTAGAAAACCGCAATTGCTTACTGGATTTTACTATCCGAAGGTGGTAGAAACAAGTATGACGTTCAAAGATTTGCTCGCGGCGCTCCGAAATTCTTCATATGGATGGAGCCCTGCCGATGCTATTGAACTGAAATATTTCAACAGTACCGAGCAAAAATTTATACCACTAACTTGCGATGAGCATCTGGGATTTCTCTTTTCTTTGAATGCTGAAAGCCGTTTCGGTAAAATCCATATCGAGGTGCTTCAGCCATGCAATGATCGTGGGAAGGGGAAGAGTGTTCAGGAATCTTCTGCCTCTGCTAACGGAGAGCGCCCCGGCACTGCTTGTAGGTCGAAACCAAGCAGAGCTAGTGGTTCTGAAAATCACAATATATCTGGTGCTATTTCTTGTGCCGTTTCTCATGTCGCTGTCGCACCTGATGTATTACAGGATGGAGAGCCAGACGAAGTGGTGCCTCAACATGATGACGAGGATGAGAATATGTTCCCTGATCTTGTAGATATTGCCAGTAAACAAGCAATGGAAGATGAATTTCATGAGCAACCTATCAGTCGTGCTAGATTTGATGACACTGGCGATGAAGAGAGGGAGGAGAACATCGACAGCTTAGTTGTAGATGAATATGATGGTGAGGACATGCCAACAATTGAATTGAACAGGGAAGATCCTCAACTTGGTGTCGGCACCATATTCCAGTCGATGGTGGACTGTCGTAATGCAGTGACTACATACTGCATTCTCACACGAAATACATATGTGATTGAAAGGAGTGAGCCATCAAGGTTCACTGTTCGTTGCCCATATGATAGGTGTAGATGGAGGTTGCATGCATCACGTATGTTGAGGAGCAAGTTCATTCAGGTTTGTATATTTCAGTATATATATATACAGATTCTATGTTCAGATCATTGTGTAATGTTTTCAGATCATATTTTTTCAGATAAAAAGGAACCCACACCAGCACACTTGTCCACTTGGAGGGGGAGGGGGGAGGCTAAAACAAAGCTAGCAAAGAGTAGATGGGTGGCAGATGCAATTTTGGATTGGTTGAGAGAAAAACCAACACTTGGTCCAATAGAACTCCAAGGGAAGCTATTTGATAAGTACAAGATTTTTGTACCTTACATGAAGATTTTTTTATGGTAAGGAAATAGCTCTTGACAGGATTAATGGTCCTTGGAATGAGAGCTTTCAGTTGCTCTACACATTTAAAGCTGAAGTGGAAGCTTCTAGTCCAGGGAGTGTTGTAGAGATTGAGAAGCATACAGTTCCATACAAAATAAAAGGGATGTCATTTGAGAAGGAGTGCTTTAGGAGGGCTTTTGTTTGTTTCAAGGCTTGTTGGCAGGGGTTTCTGGATGGTTCCAGGCCCTATTTGGCTATTGATGCACCTGCTTTGAATGGAAGGTGGAGAGGACAACTGGTGGCTATTCCCAGTTGCATTTGGTGTGGTGGAGGCAGAGTCCGAGGAAAGTTGGGTCTGGTTTCTGCAGCATTTGTGCAACCTTATAGGTACACCCCCAGGTTTAGCTATAGACACAGATGCTTGCAAGGGTTTGGAGAGTGCAGTGGAAATTGTATTCCCTGGAGTGGAGCATAGGGAATGTATGCGACACCTAGCGCAAAATTTCAGAAGCAAATTCAAAGGTAAAGTTTATGATGAGAACTTATGGACAGCATCTTACACATGCAGTGAGAGGAAGCATGAGCATCATTTGAGAGTGTTGTATGCTCACAATCCTCTGGAGAAGGAGTACCTAGATGCACATCATGGAAAGTTGTGGTCAAGAAGCAAATTCAATACAATATGCAAAGTGGACTATGTGACCAGTAACCTAGCAGAGTGTTTCAATTCAAAGATTAAGTCATTGAAAGGGCTTCTGATATGGCAAATATTTGATAAGATTCGACAGATGATCATGATAAAGATGGCTCTTCGCAAAAGAATCGCAGAAACATAATATGTTGGCCATCTCATGCTCCCATCTCTTATTAAGGCATTGCATGCCAAGGCAAGAGGACTGAGCAGAATGAAATGCATTCGAGCGGCAACACACGAGGCTGAGGTAACATATACTGACAGTAAAAACAGGGAACAGAGGTATCCAGTTAACCTAGCAACTAGGGAATGCAGTTGTAGGCAATGGCAGCTCCGTGGGAAGCCATGCATACATGCCCTACATCTGATGACTGTTATCGGTGGTGAAGATGGTGAAGTTGATCAGTACATCTCTGAATATTTTTCTGTTGCCAGATTCAGGGGTGCTTATGCTTCCAATGTGCCTGCACTCTTGGGAAAAGACCAATGGAACATAGTAGATCCAGGGTTCAAACGACATTCTCCTGTACTGACTAGGCCACCAGGAAGACCAAGGAAGAACAGGTACATAAGAGGTGAAGAGGGTCGTGTAAAAAGACAGCGTAAGTGCAAAAAATGTGGAACCCTAGGGCACATTGCTAGGAAATGTACCAATCCAGTGGATGCTTCATTCGGAGAAGAAGAACAATGGGCAGCAACAAATGCAGAGGATAATGCAGCATTAGAGCAGATTGCAGCTAATGCAGGGGAGGATGCAGCATTAGATCAGATTGCAGCTAATCCAGAGGAGGATGAAGCAATAAAGCAGATTGCAGCTAATCCAGAGGATAATGCAGCATTACAGGAGAATGAAGCAACTAAATTAGCACTGCCGACAGCTTGGTATGTGTGCAACAACCTTCCCTTTTTGTGCATTTCTTCTGTTTTTTATCGATGGCTTATACTCTTTTTTCTGTTTGATCTATCTCTAGGGAAATTAAAGGAAAATGAGAGAAAAGGCCAAGAGAGAATGAAACTTTGATTCGTCCATCATCTCGACAGCAACCAACCGAAGTGAAGACCAAAAGGAAGAAGAAAAGGGTGGATATCCCGGCTAGGGAAACCAGGAGCAAGTCTGTTAAACCGTCTAGGAACACAAGGAGCAAGGCAAAGATGTGAACTTTGAACGTTGAATGCAAGTTGTAAACTTTGAACTTTTAGGCTTTGTAATAATTCAAAATTGGGTCCCTTCAAAATTAGAGGCGAAATTTGAATTTGAACTAACCTTTCAATGTTAAGGATGTGATGTGATGTTTGCAAAATTTGAAGACAACATTTGAAGTCCATTTGTGATGTGATATTTGCAAAATTTGAATTATTGTTTGGGACTAAAGGCTTTGTTTGTTGTTGTTGATGATGATGATGTCGGCAAAATTTGAATTATTATACGTGACAAAATTTGAATAATGAAAAAATAAGTTCAGATCCTTCTTATTGACACTAAGACGAAGCTTTTGGTGATTTTCTTGATTTTTTTTAAAAATTCGCAAACCTAAACCCACTATCATTCTCTTCTCGAACTCTATACAACCTCGTACGTGATAGTTCATTTTTGTGAAGGACTTTTCATGAAAATGTTCATAAACCAATGTTATTATTTTTTGTCATAACCATGTCACATACAACGGCATTGTGCGCAGGTCTTCCATTTTTTTTGATTTTTTTGAATTAGTTATGCTCATTTGAACTTGGAAATGGTAGCTCACCTCAAAAAAAGATTTTTCATAAAAATGACCCTAAACCAAGTTTATATTTTTAATGGTAAATATGTCTTATAAAACGACGATCCGCGATGTTTCATATTTTTTTGATTTTTTCTGATTTAGTTAAGGTCATTTGCAAAGTTGGTCAAACCTAAAATATCCCCGCTGACCGGTTCAAAACCCCGCAGCATCTCTCCAAACCCTAGCGTCGAACTGCAGCCGTCCGATCATACCCTAGCGCCAAGCGTCAGCCCTCAGATATGGCCTTCTAGAAGGAATTCCGAGGGCAGGCTGCGCGTCGTTGGATCACATGGACTACTTCGCATCGTTGGATCGTTGGGCGATCCGTGAGACGGCGAGAGGTTGGTTCTGCTCACCCACCAATGCGGCATTGCCTCCCCTTTCCTCTGCTTCTTCTTATGCGGCGACGACAGGAGCCCCTCGTCTGCTTCGTCTTCCCCGGCGACAAGATATGTCGAGCTCCACCTGAGCCTCCCGCCCCCCGTGGACCCAGTATGGTCAACTGCCCATGCAGCCATGTCCTGACTGCCCACGCACTGCGTCACTAAAACGGTTGACTTTGAAGGAGGACAGGAACGGAAACTTTGGGCGCGAGTTCGTGAAATGCGAGAGCAAGCCAGAGGGGCAGGTTAGATCTCATGATTTTCCTATTTGCTTTTAATTCTTTTTCGTTGGATCTGGGATTTAGGGCTCATGATTTCATTTCAGATCATGAAAAAGTGCACACATTTTGAATGGTTGGATGACTACGTTCTAAGGCTTCAAGGGGAGGGCTTGATTCAATTCAATGGGGCCGCAACCCGGGAGCTCAATCTGCCGTCAGCCGTGTGGAATTTGGTCTCTGAAAGTGCTGCTCCGACAGTTGGGGATGCGGATCTAAAGGGAGAATTAAAGAAGATGACAAGAACTTGAGGCAGATGATTCAATTGAACAAGCAGGCGAATCTGATAGCTTTAGGATTTTATTTTTGTATAGTTGCCCTAGGATTTGCTTACTTGCTGGTCATCACTCGTTAGAGATGTTATTAGTGTGTTGTAAGCTTAATTTGTGGATCATGTGCTCTCTGGGTTGCTAAAACTATGTCACTGTCTCCAGCTCTGGTTGGGCTGTCGCATGGCGTTGGATGTTGAAGGCCCAAAGAAAAAAGAGGCCTACAAAATAATGCACGCGCTGGCTCTTTTTTTTGGCTTATTGATTTGATTCGTGCGTGCACGCGCTTTCTCCTCATCCGCCTCGGGGACACGTGGCGGCCTTCCAACTACACCCACGGCCCGAAGTAAATGCGCACGCGCGGCGGGCCCCGGTAGTCAGCCACACATGTTCGGGTCGTCGTTCTTCTTTGAGTGGAAACCGTGGACAGTACTCCGTCCAAGGGCATAGCCTAGGCATGTATGGTATGGTTTGGACTGAAAACATTAATTAGCATGTGTTTTTACGCGCACTTAATGAACTATTTTGGGACAATGCACTACCAGTTGCCGTTCGCATGCACAGGTTGTATGCAAACGACTGGACAGAGGGAGTAGCTTCCACCCTTCCAAAGCCCAGCCTGCAGTTGTCCCCTCCACCCCCGGCAGGATCTACAAACCTAGACCGCCGGCGACAGTTCAAAAAAATAGTTTTTTTATTCTTCTTTTCAACATCGACATGGCTCATTTTTATCATTTTTTACACTTCAACTAGCCCATTAGCCGCGCGTGCCAAAAGGTTTTATGCGTTGATACGGTGATGTTTTGAGGTTTTAACATTTTTGAAGAAGAGGACTCCTCTGCTTGATGTTTTGATATGGTGAGGGAACAGGTTTTATATCACTGAATGGGCTACAAAATAACAAAGAAAACTAGCAAGCATAACATAGATAGATAGTTCTTCATTTAGGGTAGCAAGCATAACATAGATAGATAGTTCTTACATAAACATTATATAACACGACATACATAAAATAACATAGAAATAAAGCCCTAGGGTCTAACACCCTAGGGCAAGACAAGCTTCTCCGCGCCTCCTCTTCGCTGCTCCGTGCCTCCTCTTCACTCCTCCGCCTCCCTGCCGTTCTCGCCGAGGAGGTAGTGGAGGCTCTGGATGACGTTGCGGTTGGAGAAGATCGTATCCACATCCGTGAAGATGTTGTAGGTTGTGAATGCGATGAGCTTGCACCCACACCAAAACACCTTCCCGAGCAGGTGGAACGCATCGAACCTGTTGTTGAAGGTGGCGATGAGACCTGACGGCGAAGAGCTGGAGTTTGGACGCAGTTCCTCCAGTCGAAACATGGCCGGCGAGCCCGCCGGGAGGTGGGCGAAGCCCGCACGGAGGAACCACTGGGCCAAATCCCAGCCAGTCCTCCAGCGTGAGATCGTCCACACGCGAAGCGTCTTCTCGACGACGACGTCGTCGGGGTACCGCGCCTCCGGCCTAACTGGTGGCATCTGGAAGGTCGGGTCGTAGTACTGCATCTTCACCTAGCTTGGAGAGTGCTCTGGATTGGGGTGAAGAAGAGAAGGGGAACGGCGCAAATGGATGTGTGGAGAATAGGTGGAGGGGTGGGCGGTTTAAATAAGGGCATCGGCCGTATGTTTGCTACGTTCAAACGCCGCACGTCGATCGGTATGCCCTAGACTTTAATTACCACGCTGAATTGATGCTGCCGGAGGTCAAAGGCTGAGACAGTGTGAACTGTGAACTGTGAACTGTGAATTGTGAATCGATCGAGGAGGCGCGTGCGAGAAGGGACGAACCGGTAGCAGCAAGAGATGCTGTGTCCGTGGCGGCTCACAGGAAGGCTATGTCCCGTGGCGGCGCGCATCGGCGCATGCAGGCAGGTTGGCTGGCTCATGTCGCGCATGCATAGCAGGCTTATCGTGGCGGCGTGCATCAGCGCATGCACGCGGGCGTATAATGCAACGGCCCAAACAAAACCACGGCCCAACGGTCCAACCAGCGCCACCGTCCAACGCGGCCGCACTTGGCAGGTCCAACGGGCGACACAGTCCAGCGCGGCCCCACACGTCAGAATGGTCAAAGGAGGGCGACACACTCCAACGCGGCCCCACTTGGCAGGTCCAACGAGCGACACAGTCCAGCGCGGCCCCACACGCCAGAGTTAACGGTCAAACCATTGACCTGACGGCATCCCCCCGTGTGACCATTTCTTAGGGTTTCAGACTAAGCAATGGGGAAAAGTGAGCAAAAGTTAAGAGCGTGGGGATGAATGAGTAAAACTAAGGAACCAGGGGCACAAGAATAGAAATCCCTACTTTTATATGGTTTTGATGCACTTTATATGACTTATTTAGAACTAATCCAGACTGACGCTGTTTTCACCAGAATTACCGTGGTGTTGTTTTTTGTGCAGAAAATAAAAGTTCTCGGAATTGCCCGAAACTTTTTTATGATTTTTTCTGGAGGAAATAAGAAATACCAGAGCAAAGAACCATCGGAGGGGTGCCACCTGTGGGCCACAAGCCAACAGGGCGTGCCCACTCCCCTGATGGCTTGTGGGGCCCGCGTGGCTCCGGTTGACGTGATTCTAACGCTGAAAAATCCTATATATACAGAAACCCTCAGAAATAAACCTAGAACTTCCGCTCCTCCGCCGCAACTGTCTGTATTGAAGAAGAACCCATCTGGAGCCTTTACAGTACTCTGCCGGAGAGGGGAAATCATCGCCGGTGGCCATCTTCATCATCCCGGCGGAGGCCATGACGAGGAGCGAGTATTTCACCCACGGGATTGAGGGTATGTACCAGTAGCTATGTGTTTAATCTCTCTCTCTCTCTCTCTCTCTCATGTTCTTGAGATGTCACGATCCTTATGTATCACGGGCTTTGTTAATATAGTTAGATCATATGGTGTTTTTCCGTTGCTATCTTGTTGTGATAAATTGAATCTTTCACTTTGAGATTTTGTTATGTCGCATTGAATATTGGATTTGAGATCACTTGATGCATGTCTTGGTACTCAACTTGTGGATTCCCGTGGTGACAATGGGGTAATCTATGGATAGGGGTTGATACACGATCTTGTCCCACCTTCTCCGATAGAAATCTTAGGGTACTCTTTGAAGTTCTTTGTGTTGGATTGAATATGATGAATCTTAAATTGTTTGATGCATGTCAAATAATTAACCCATGGATACTTGTCGTGACATTGGAGTATCTAGGTGACATTAGGGTTGATTCGTATGTATCATTGGTGTTATTTTAGTACGAACTCTAGGGTTGTTTGTGACACCTGAATAGCCTAATAGATCAATCAGAAAGGTTAACTTCGAGGTGGTTCTTACTACCTACAACAATTTCATCTTATGTTCTCCGCTACTTATGAACTTTGGAGTGTTTCTTTGTTGCACGTTGAGGGATGATCATATGATTCTATTATGTTAGCATTGTTGAGAGATTGCACTAGTGAAAGTATGAACCCTAGGCCTTATTTCCAAGCATTAGTATACTGTTTTTCTCGTTGTTTGCCACTTGCTACCTTGCTGTTTTTATATTTCCAGCTTACAAAAACCTATATCTACCATCCATATTGCACTTGTATCACCATCTCTTCGCCGAACTAGTGCACCTATACAATTTACCATTGTATTGGGTGTGTTTGGGACACAAGAGATTTCTTGTATTTGGTTGCAGGGTTGTTTCAGAGATACCATCTTCATCATACACCTCCCACAGATTTATAAACCTTAGGTCATTCACTTGAGGGAAAATTTGTTGTTGTCCTATAAAACTCTGCACTTGGAGGCCCAACAACGTCTACAAGAATAAAGTTGCATACTAGACATCACTGTTATAAATTGATTCATATTTTATTATTGCATAAGTTACTGTATACTAACTTCTCCATGGTTTATACCACCCGATACAATATATAGCATCATCAAAACAAGCAAAATATGCAAGCAAAAGTAGAATCTATCTAAAACAGAACAGTCTGTAATGATCTGCGCAATCACCATACTTCTGTAACTCCAAAAATTCTGAAAAATTAGGATAACCTGGGGAATTTTTATACCAATGTCGTGTAAGGAATTTAGATCAAAAAGACGTCCCGGTAAAATCAGAGAAATTCTGCACTAGACGCAAAAGTTTCTGTTTTTTGCACCGTATCAATTCTACTTATCATGCAAGTTATCCCAAAGGCTTTACTTGGCACAAACACTAATTTAAACATAAAACATAATCATTACGGTAGCAATAATCATGTTATCACATCATGACAGAAAGTAAAAAACAAAAATTAAAGATAACTATTGGGTTGCTGACGTGGCTTGAGACTGCATCGGTATTTCCCCAAAGAGGAAGGGATGATGCAGCACAGCGATGGTAAGTATTTCCGTCAGTTATGAAACCAAGGTATCGAACCAGTAGGAGGATCACCACCACCTAATAAACAGCACCTGCACACAAAGAACAAATACTTGCAACCCGACGCGAAAGAGAGGTTGTTAATCTCTCTACGGTAAAAAGAAAGATTAGGATATGATAGATTGGAGAGATAGATCTCTCAAGAACACAAAATAAAAAGAGCAAATAAAAAGTGCAGCAATATATTTTTGGGTTTTTGGAATAATAGATCTGAAAAAAAGCGGAAAAAGATAGATTGGAAAGGAATATGTTGGAAAAGTAGACTGGGGGGCGTAGGTTTCACTAGTGGCTTCTCTCATGAGTATAGCACACGGAGGATGAACAAATTACTGTTGGGCAATTGATAGAAGATCAAATAATCATGACGATATCCAAGGCGATGATCATTATATAGGCATCACATCCAAGATAAGTAGACCGGCTCCTGCTTGCATCTACCACTATTACTCCACACATCGACCGCTATCCAGCATGCATCTAGTGTATTAAGTTCATGGAAAAATGGAGTAATGCAATAAGAACGCTGACATGATGTAGACAAGATCTATTCATGTAGGAATAGACCCCATCTTGTTATCCTTAATAGCAATGATACATGCGTGCCTCGCTGCCCCTTCTGTCACTGGGAGAGGAGACCGCAAGATTGAACCCATCACAAAGCACCTCTTCCCATGGCATGAAAAATTGGTCTAGTTGGCCTAACTAAACCAAAGATTTGAAGAAGAAATAGGAGGCTATACGTAATCATGCATATAAGAGATCAAAGAAGACTCAAATAATATTCATGGATAGAAACTGATCATGAACTCAAAATTCATCGGATCCCAACAAACACACCGCAAAAATTACATCAAATAGATCTCCAAGAGACCATTGTATTGAGAATCAAAAGATAGAGAGAGAAGAAGCCATCTAGCTACTGCCTACGGACCCGTAGGTCTATGGTGGACTACTCACGCATCATCGGAGAGGCACTAATGAGGATGATGAACCCCTCCGTGATGGTGTTAGATTAGATCTCGAGGCTCTGGAATTTGCGGCGGCTGGATGTGTTTTTCGTCGACTCCTCTAGGGTTTCTGGAATATTTGGGAATTTATAGGCATTAGAGGCGGCGGAGAGGGGCACCGTGGAGGGCGCAACCCATCAGGACGCGTCGGGGGCCCCTGGCGCGCCCTGGTGGGTTGTGGTCTCCACAGCCCAACTCTCTGGCACTTTTTTGCCCCACTGGGTGTCTTCTGGTCCAAAAAACTCTCCAAAATGTTTCGTCGCGATTGGACTCCATTTGGTACTGATATTCTATGAAGTAAAAAACAAGCAAAAATAGCAACTAGCACTTTGGCACTATGTCAATAGGTTAGTCCAAAAAATTTATATAAAGTTGCTATAAAGTGATTGTAAAACATCCAAGAATGATAATATAACAGCATGGAACAAGCAAAAATTATAGATACGTTGGAGACATATCAGCATCCCCAAGCTTAATTCCTACTCGTCCTCGAGTAGGTAAATGATAAAAACAGAAATTTTGATGTGGAATGTTGCCTAACATGTTCATCACATATTCTTTTCTTTGTAGCATGGACATTTGGACTTTAGATGTTTCAAAGCAATAGTCTAGTTTTAACATAAAGACTTCAATAATCAAGCGTGCCAACAAGCAACCATGTCTTTCAAAATATCAACACTAAAGAAAGTTATCCCTAGCCCATCATGCTCAATCATTGATCCATTCATGAAACACACTCAAATATTAGCTACACCCAATGCTCAAGTACGATCATAGTGCCCCCTAGTTGGTGCTTTATAAGAGAAGATGGAGACTCAAAGTAAAAATAAAAATTGCATAAAGTAAATTGATTGGCCCTTCGCAGAGGGAAGTAGGGATTTGAAGAGGTGCCGGAGCTCAAAGTTTAAATTGAGAGAGAAAATATTTTGAGTGGCATGCCTTTCCTGTCAACGAAAACGACAAAGTAGTTCGCAATACTTTCCATGCTAGATATATCATAGGCGGTTCCCAAACAGAAAATAAAGTTTATTCCTTTTTCCACCATTCTTTCACATTCCATGACTGGCCGTATCCACGGTTGCCTTCCATACAAACACTTTCCAAGGAATTTATTATTTGACAACATAAAGTATTTTTTTTTCTTTTTCATTTCGGGAATGGGCATCCCTATTACCGCCGCACTCTCGTGCAATGACAAGGGAATAAACACTCATCTTGAGAATAACACATCTAGCATGGAAAAATATTGGACACCCCCTACCATTTCATGAGCGGTACAAGCACACAAAAAGGAAATTTATTTTGAAGATTAGAGATGGCACATACAAATTTGCTTAGAACGGCATGGAAATACCGCATATAGGTAGGTATGGTGGACTCATAAGGCAAAACTGGGTTTAAGGATTTTGGATGCACAAGTAGTATTTCTACTTAGTACAAATGGAGGCTAGCAAATAGATTGAGAAGCAACCAACCAAGAAACAAAAATTCACATAAGCAAGCATTGAGCATAACTAACACCGAATAATGCGCCATAAGTAGGATGTAATTTCATTGCATAACTATTGACTTTCGTGCATGCATAGGGAATCACAAACCTTAACACCAATATTCCTACTAAAGCATAATTACTCACTAACATGACTGACATATTACGATCATCATGTCTCAAAACTATTACAAGGAATCAAGTTTAATTTGTCCAATGATCTTCATGAAAGTTTTTATTATATCCTTCTTGGATATCTATCACTTTGGGACTAGTTTCATATATTGCCATTGCTTTTGACAAGCTCAAACAAATTTAAGTGAAGCACATGAGCATAAAGATTTCATCTCTCAAAATAGTATAAGTGAAGCATGAGAGGATTTCTTCAAAATTTACTAGCTCTCAAATTAATCCAAGTGAAGCATGAGAGTATTTCTTCAAAAGTTTCCAAGCACACCGTGCTCAAAAAGATATAAGTGAAGCACTAGAGCAATTCTATAGCTCAAAATGTTTAAGTGAAGCATAAAGAGCAATTCTAACAAATCATAGCATAATGTGTCTCTCTCAAATAGGTGTGTCCAGCAAGGATACAAGTGAAAAAATAAAAAGCAAAGCAAGCAAAAGACTCAAATGATACAAGACGCTCCAAGCAAAACTCATGATATGTGACGAATAAAAATATAGCTCCAAGTAAAATGCCGATGGTCGTTAGAAGAAAGAGGGGATGCCACTCGGGGCATCCCCAAGCTTAGTTGCTTGTTTATCTTTGGATATATCTTGGGGGTGCTGTAGCATATCCAAGCTTAAGCTCTTTTCACTCCTTATTCCTTCATCCATCGTGATCTCACCCAAAACTTGAAAACTTCAATCACACAAAACTCAACAAAATCTTCGTGACATCCGTTAGTATAATAAAGCAAATCACTACTTTAGGTGCTGTTGAAAACCCATTCATATTTTATTATTGCATTATACCTACTGTATTTTAACTTTACCATGGCTCATACCCTTCAATACAACCCATAGGTTCATCAAAACAAGCACAAAATGCAACGAAAATAGAATCTGTCTTAAACAGAACAGTCTGTAGTAATCTGTACTCTAACCATACTTCAGTAACTCTAAAAATTCTGAAAATTTAGGACAACGTAAAGAATTGGTATAGAAACATTTTGTTAAAATTTCAGACCAATATCACGTTCCAGTAAAAACTTAAAATTCGAACACTGGACGCAAAGTTTCTGTTTCAGATTCAGCATTGTTTGTACTCATCTTATGAATCATCCTAAAGGCTCTACTTGGCACAAACAGTAAATAAAACATAAAAACACAATCATAACAGAGGCATAATTGTGTAAACACTCAAAAACATAAAGAAAAAGAAGAAAATAAATTTATTCATTGGGTTGCCTCCCAACAAGCGCTATCGTTTTACGCCCCTAGCTAGGCATGATGATTTCAATGATGCTCACATAAAAAGTAGTAATAGAAATATGCAAGAGAGCATCATGAATCTCATGACAAGCACATTTAAGTCTAACCCACTTCCTATTCATAGGGATTTTGTGAGCAAACAATTTATGGGAACAAGAATCAACTAGCATAGGAAGGCAAAACAAGCATAACTTCAAAACTTTGAACACATAGAGAGGAAACTTGATATTATTGCAATATCTACAAGCATATGCTCCTCCCTCATAATAAATTTCAATAGCATCATGAAGGAATTCAACAATATAACTATCACATAAATCATTCTTTTCATGATGCACAAGCATATAATTTTCATTACTCTCCACATAAGCAAATTCCTTTTCATCCATGGTTGTGGGAGCAAACTCAACAAAATAACTATCATGAGACACTTGATTGACATAACCACATTGCAAATTAAAACCATGATGATAAGTTTCATGGTTATCATTACTCTATAGCATATGTGTCATCACTATCATCATAAATAGGAGGCATGCAATCATCATAATAAATTTGCTCATCAAAACTTGGGGGACTAAGAATATCATCTTCATCAAACATAGCATCCCCAAGCTTGTGGCTTTGCATATCATTAGCATTATGGATATTTTGAGAATTCATACTAGCAACATTGCAATCATGCTTTTCAATCAAGGAGATATCATGAATCACCTTATAAATTTCTTCTTTAAACACTTCATCAAAATTTTCAGATTCATGATTTTCAAACAAAACTTCATAGAGATAATCAAGTGTACTCAACTCACTAGCAATTGGTTCATCATAATTTGGTCTTTTGAAAAGATTAGCAAGTGGATGAGTATCCATAGCAATAGATTTTTAGCAAGCGAAGATGCAAGCAAATAGAAGGCACATGGCAACGCAAGCAAACAAAAATAGATCCGACGAGAAAAAGGCGAACGAAAAAGAAGGCGAATAAAACGGCAAATTTTATGAAGTGGGGGAGAGGAAAACGAGAGGCAAATGGCAAATAATGTAATTGCAAGGAGATGAGATTTGTGATTAGGAACCTAGTAGATGTCGATGGTGTCTCCTCGGCGCCAGAGATTGGCCCGTAGAAGACACCGCTTCCTCCCCGGCAACGGCGCCAGAAATTCCTTTGACGTGGCTTGAGACTATGTCGGTATTTCCCCAAAGAGGAAGGGATGATGCAGCACAGCGATGGTAAGTATTTCCCTCAGTTATGAAACCAAGGTTATCGAACCCGTAGGAGGATCACCACCACCCAATAAGCAGCACCAACACACAAACAACAAATACTTGCAACCCGACGCGAAAGAGAGGTTGTCAATCTCTCTACAGTAAAACGATAGATTAGGTAGTGATAGATGGGAGAGATAGATCTCTCAAGAACACAAAATAGAAAAGGCAAATAAAATATGCAGCAATATATTTTTGGGTTTTTGGTTTTGTAGATCTGAAAACAAAGATTACAAAAAGATAGATCGGAAAGCAATATGTTGGAAAAGTAGACCCGGGGGCCGTAGGGTTCACTAGTTGCTTCTCTCATGAGTATAGTGCACGGTGGGTGAACAAATTACTGTTGGGCAATTGATAGAATATCGAATAGTCATGACGATATCCAAGGCGATGATCATTATATAGGCATCACGTCCAAGATAGGTAGACCGACTCCTGCCTGCATCTACCTCTATTACTCCACACATCTACCGCTATCCAGCATGCATCTAGTGTATTAAGTTCATGGAAAAATGGAGTAATGCAATAAGAATGATGACATGATGTAGACAAGATCTATTCATGTAGGAATAGACCCCATCTTGTTATCCTTAATAGCAACGATACATGCGTGTCTTGCTGCCCCTTCTGTCACTGGGAAAGAACACCACAAGATCGAACCCATCACAAAGCACCTCTTCCCATGGCTAGAAAAATCGATCTAGTTGGCCTAACTAAACCAAAGATTCGAAGAAGAAATACGAGGCTATAAGTAATCATGCATATAAGAGATCAAAGAAGACTCAAATAATATTCATGGATAGAAACTTGTCATGAACTCAAAATTCATCGGATCCCAACAAACACACCGCAAAAGTTTACATCAAATAGATCTCCAAGAGACCATTGTATTGAGAATCATAAGAGAGAGAAGAAGCCATCTAGCTACTGCCTACGGACCCGTAGGTCTATGGTGGACTACTCACGCATCATCGGAGAGGCACCTATGAGGAAGATGAACCCCTCCGTGATGGTGTTTAGATTGGATCTCGAGGTTCTGGAACTTGCGACGGCTGGAATTGTGTTTCGTCGACTCCGTTTGGTATTGATTTTCTGCGAAGTAAAAAACAAGCAAAAACATCAACTGACACTTTGGCACTATGTCAATAGGTTATTCCCAAAAAATGATATAAAGTTGTTATAAAATGATTGTAAAACATCCAAAAATGATAATATAACAGCATGGAACAAGCAAAAATTATAGATACGTTGGAGACGTATTAGCATCCCCAAGCTTAATTCCTACTCGTCCTCGAGTAGGTAAATGATAAAAACAGAATTTTTGATGTGGAATGCTGCCCAACATGTTCATCATATTCTTTTCTTTTGTATAGCATGGACATTTGGACTTGTAAATGATTCAAAGTAATAGTCTAGTTTTAACATAATGACTTCAATACTCAAGCATGTCAACAAGCAACTATGTCTTTCAAAATTTCAACACTAAAGAAAGTTATCCCTAGCCCATCATGCTCAATCATTGATCCATTCATGAAACACACTCAAATATTAGCTATGCCCAATGCTCAAGTACGATCATAGTGCCCCCTAGTTGGTGCTTATAAGAGAAGATGGAGACTCAAAGCAAAAATAAAAATTGCGTAAAGTAAAAGATAGGCCCTTCACAGAGGGAAGTAAAAGATAGGCCCAGGTACTGTTGGGCAATTGATAGAAAATCGAATAATCATGACGATATCCAAGGCGATGATCATTATATAGGCATCACGTCCAAGATAAGTAGACCGACTCCTGCCTGCATCTACCACTATTGCTCCACAAATCGACCGCTATCCAGCATGCATCTAGTGTATTAAGTTCAAGGAAAAATGGAGTAATGCAATAATAACGATGACATGATGTAGACAAGATCTATTCATGTAGGAATAGACCCTATCTTTTTATCCTTAATAGCAACGATACATGCGTGCCTCGCTGCCCCTTCTGTCACTGGGAGAGGACACCGCAAGATCGAACCCATCACAAAGCACCTCTTCCCATGGCAAGAAACATCGATCTAGTTGGCCTAACTAAACCAAAGATTCAAAGAAGAAATACGAGGCTATAAGTAATCATGCATATAAGAGATCAAAGAAGACTCAAATAATATTCATGGATACAAACTGATCATGAACTCAAATTTCATCTGATCCCAACAAACACACCGCAAAAGTTTACATCAAATAGATCTCCAAGAGACCATTTTATTGAGAATCAAAAGAGAGAGAGAGAGAGAGAGAGAGAGAGAGAGAGAGAGAGAGAGAGAGGAAGACATCTAGCTACTTCCTACGGACCCGTAGGTCTATGGTGGACTACTCACCCATAATCGGAGAGGCACCAATGAGGATGATGAACCCCTCCGTGATGGTGTTAGATTAGATCTCGAGGCTCTGGAACTTGCATCGGCCGGATGTGTTTTTCGTCGACTCCTCTAGGGTTTTTGGAATATTTTGGAATTTATAGGCATCAGAGGCGGTGGAAAGGGGCTCCGTGGAGGGCACAACCCATCAGGGCGCGCCGGGGGCCCCTGGCGCGCCCTGGTGGGTTATGGTCTCCACAGCCCACCTCTCTGGCACTTCTTTGGCCCACTGGGTGTCTTCTCGTCCAAAAAAAATCTCCAAAAAGTTTCATCGCGATTGGACTCCGTTTGGTACTGATATTCTGCGAAGTAAAAAACAAGCAAAAACAGCAACTGGCACTTTGGCACTATGTCAATAGGTTAGTCCCAAAAAATGATATAAACTTGCTATAAAGTGATTGTAAAACATCCAAGAATGATAATATAACAGCATGGAACAAGCAAAAATTATAGATACGTTGGAGACGTATGAGTTGCCTCCCAACAAGCGCTATTGTTTTATGCCCCTAGCTAGGCATAATGCATATTATCAAGTGTTGTCATCTTTGACACTCAATCGATAGGTGGCCCTCATGATAGATTCATAAGGTTGTTTAATTATATTTCTAGGGAAATTTTCCATCCCTTTCCTTAGTGGGAATTGGAATCTTATGTTTCCCTCCTTCATATCAATAATAGCACCTATAGTTCGTAGGAAAGGCCTACCAAGTATTATTGGACAAGATGGACTGCATTCATTATCAAGCACAATGAAATCCACGGGCACATAATTTATATTAGCAAGGATAAGCACATCATTTATTCTACCCAGTGGTTTCTTAATAGTGGAATCCGCAAGATGCAAGTTCAGGGAACATTCATTTATATCGGTGAGACCTAGCACACCACATGAAGATTTCGGTATAGTTGAAACACTAGCACCAAGGTCACACAAAGCATTGAATTCATATTCTTTAACTTTTATTTTAATATTAGATTCCTACTAATCATGCAACTTTCTAGGAATAGAAACTTCTAGCTCAAGTTTTTCGTCATGAGCTTTTAGCATAGCTTCTACAATATGTTTAGTAAAAGCCTTATTTTGTTTCGTCATGAGCTATTAGCATAGCTTCTACAATATGTTTAGTAAAAGCCTTATTTTGTTCGTAAGCATGGGGTAAGCTAATAATGGATTCCAACAAGGAAATACATTATACTAAAGAGCAATTATAATTAAAGTCCTGGTGATCCAAGATAGTGGGTACATCACTAGTTAAAATATTAACCTCTCCAAACCCACTTTTTTTCATTTTTATCATTAAGATCATCACCCTCTGAACAAACGATATGCCTTCTAGCTAAATTTGACTCATCTCCAGTCCTATTATCATATATATTTCAGATTAGTAAATAAAGATTCAATGGGAGAAGTACCAATCATTTTAAGATCTTCATCATGATTACGGTAAAAACCGGGTGGAAGAGCCTTTTCTAAAAATTCTCGCTTAGCTCTCAACCTAGTGGTCCTCTCCTTACTTTCATTAATAGATATTCGGATGTATTTAATAGACTCATTAATATCATGCTTGGGTGGCAAAGTTTTACTTTTAAGAGTTTCCACATCATGAGCAATCATATCCACGTTTCTAGCCATATCGTCAACTTTATGCAATTTTTCTTCTACCATAGTGTTGAAAATCTTTTGAGAACTAATAAATTATTTAATGGTGTTCTCAAGAACAGTAGGTATCCTATTATTAGATGAGTTTCCATAGGAATTACCAAAAGAATTTCCATAGTTATTAGAGGAATTATCGGGATACGACCTAGCATTGAAAAATTACCTCTATAAGCATTATTGTTGAAATTATTTCGCGAGACAAAGTTCACATCAATAGAATCATTATTTTGCTCAATCAAAGTAGACAAGGGCATATAATTCGGATCAAATTGAGCATTCTTGTTTGCAACCATATTCATAAGAGCATCCATTTTATCACTCAAAGTAGTAGTTTCTTCGACATAATTTACCTTTTTACCAGTTGGAGCTCGCTCAGCGTGCCATTGTGAATAATTTGTCATGATATTGTCCAGAAGTTTTGTAGCCTCTCCTAATGTCACCTCCATAAAGATAACACCTGCAGCAGAATCTAGAAGGTTTCTAGACACAAAGTTCAGTCCAGCATAGAAATTATATAATCATCCATAAGTTTGAGCCATGGGTGGGACCATTTCTAATCATCATTTTCATTCTATCCCATGCTTGTGCAACATGTTATTTCTCATGTTGTTTAAAATTCATAATTTGGTTTCAGAGAGATATAATTTTAGCTGGAGGAAAATACTTGGCAATAAAAGCATCCTTACACTTATCCCATGTTCCAATACTATTGCGAGGCAAGGACGAAAACCAAGTTTTAGCTTTATCTCGTAGTGAAAAAGGAAATAATTTCAATTTGAACACGTCATTATCCATGTCATTTTTCTTTTGCATATCACATAATTGAACAAAGGTGTTGAGATGAGAAGCCGGATCCTCATTAGGACTTCCCGAAAATTGTTTTTTCATCACAAGGTTTAGCAATGCAGCATTAATATCATAAACCTCCGCACTAGTGCTGGGTGGTATTGGTGTACTAATAAACTCATTATTATTAGTATTTGAGAAGTCACACAACTTAGTTGTATCTTGAGACATGGTGAAGCAAGTAAACTAGCAAGCAAACGAGTAAACTAGATAACTAAGCAAACAAACAAATAGAAATATTTTTGTATTTTTTATTTTTATAGAAATAAAAATATAACAACAAATAAAAAGTAGAACGAGTGAATGATAATATGTGGGTAGTTACTTGATAGGAATTTGATGATGCTCCCCGGGCAACGGCGCCAGAAATCCTTCCTGATACTTGTAAACTGCGTTGGGGTTTTCCTCGAAGAGGAGGGGATGATGCAGCACAGTACATGTAAGTATTTCCCTCAGTGAGAACTGAGGTTATCGAACCAATAGGAGAACCACGCAAACTCCTGTCTTCAGCGCCTACACACAGAAGAGCAAACACTTGCACCCAACGCGGGCAAGAGGGTTGTCAATCCCCTTGAACTCGTTAGTTGCAAGCGATAAGTAGTGATAGATAAATAAATTGATAAATATAAATTGAAAATAAAAATAAATTAAATAATGGCAGCAAGGTATTTAGAGTTTTTGTAAATATATTTGTGAGGAGACCCGGGGCCATAGTGTTCGCTAGAGGATTCTCTCGAAGAAGAAGGCATACGATGGGTAAACAAATTGATGTTGGGCAATTGATAGAAAAGTGCATAGTTGTGCAATATTTATTCACGACAATGATCATGTATATAGGCATCACGTCCATAAACAAGTAGACTGGCTCCTTCCTGCATCTACTACTATTACTCCACCCATCGACCGCTATCCAGCATGCATCTAGAGTATTAAGTAAAAAGGAGTAATGCTTGGAGGAGGATGACATGATGTAGACAAAGTGAATCCAATCAGTATGAATAAACCCCATCGATTTACCCTTAGTGGCAGCAATACAATACATGTCATGTCCCTTTCTATCACTAGGATTGAGCGCCGGAAGATCAAACCCACTACAACGCACCACTCCAACTTGAAGATAAATCAATCTACTTGGCCAAACCAAACCGATAGATTGCAGAGCATTACGAAGCTATAAAAATCATGCAAATAAAATACCAGCAAGTATTCAATATCTTTTCATGAATAATCTGAACATAAACCCACAATTCATCGGATTCCAACAAACACACTGCAAAGATTGATTACATAAGATAGATCACCGCGGGAATCGCAGATCTTGGCAATGAAGAACATATATAGATAGAGAGAGAGAGCCATCTAGGTACTAACTACGGACCCGTAGGTCTGCGGTGAACTACTCACACATCACCATGGGAGCAGCAAGGTTGATGTCGAGGCCCTCCGCAATCGATCCCCCCTCCGGCAGGGCACCGGAACAGGACTCCAGATGGGCACACGGCGGAACAAAGACTTGCGGCGGTGGAAAAAGTGATTCGGGAGGCTCTCTAGGGTTTTCCGGATATTAGAAAATTTATAGGCCAGAGAACGATGCCAGAGGGTCGGGAAGATGGCCCCAAGCTATTAGAGCGATGCCACCCCCTGGGTGTGCCCTGATGGCTTGGGGGGCCCTCGTGTGCCCTTTTGTCTTCCTTCGAAGCCTCCAGGTCTTATTTTGGTCCATAAAAAATCATCAAAAAGTTTCGGGGTATTTGGACTTCATTTTGTATAGTATTCCTGAAAAGCCAAAAACACGCAGAAAACAACAACTAGCACTTGGCACTGGGTTAATAGTTTAGTGCTAAAAGATAATATAAAACAACAAGCAATTGCCTAAAATGTATCCTATAATGATAATATAATAGCATGGAACAATAAAAAATTATAGATACGTTGGAGACGTATCATCCCTCTACTAATTATGGTAATTTCTATGGTAATTCATATAATGATAATAGGATACCTACTGAACTTGAGAACAACATTAAAGAATTCATTAGTTCTCAAAAGGGTTTAAATGCTATGGTAGAAGAAAAACTACATAAGATGGATGACGTGGCTAGAGACATGGATATAATTGCTCATGATGTGGAAACACTCAAAATTAAAATGTTTCCAGATAAAAATGACATAATAGCTGAGTCTCTAAAGTCTATCTTAGTTACCATGGATGTGAGTAGAAAATGAATTGAAAGCATAAAAGCTAAACAAGAGTTTCTAGATAAAGCGCTCGCACTCGGTTTCTATCATAATCATGATGAATATGTTGATTGGTGTGTCACCTATTGATGATTGTTTAGTAATATAAAATCTGATGAAAAAGGGATTGGAGATGAGTCAACTTTAGCTAGAAGGTGCCCCAATTGTTCAGAGAGTGATGATCTTAATAATAAAAGCATCAAAAGTGGGTTTGAAGAGGTCAAGACTTTAGATAGTGATGTACCCACTACTTTAGATTTTAAGGGAATCAATTTTGACAGTTTTTCTTTGATTGAATGTATCTCTTTATTGCAATCTATGATAAATTCACGCAATGCTTACAAACAAAATAAATCTTTCACTAAACATATCATAGATTCTATCATAAAAGCTAATGAAGAAAAACAAGAGATGGAAGTTTCAATACCAAGAAAATTGCAAGATGAATGGAACCTACTATTAAAGTTAAAATCAAGGATTATGAATGTAATGCTTTGTGTGATCTAGGTGCTAGCGTCTCTACTATACGAAAATATTTATCTGAGATTCTAGGTCTAAACGTTATGGATGAATGTTCCCTTAACTTGCACTTAGCGGTTTCAACTATTAACAAACCAATGGGTAGAATTAATGATGTTCTCATAATTGAAAATAGGAATTATGTGCCTGTAGATTTCATTGTGCTTGATATTGAATGCAATTTGTCTTGTCCTATAATACTTGGTAGACTTTTCCTACGAACCATAGGTGCAATTATTGATATGAAAGAAGGAAATATAAGATTCCAATTCCCACTAAAGAAAGGGATGGAATACTTCCCAAGGAAGAGAATTAAACCACCATATGAATTCGTTATGAGAGCCACCTATGCAATTAAATTGAAGGATGATAAAACGTGAAAGTATGCATTATGCCTAGCTAGGGGCATAAACAATAGCACTTGTTGGGAGGCAACCCAATATTTATTTTTTGCAACTTTATATTCTGTTTTTGTGTGATGACATGATTGATACTTAGTTGATGCCGGCGACGCTAGCTTGGGCGAGCGCTCGTAGAGGCTAGAGGGTCTTCTCCTTGCGTTGGACATTCATGCATGGAAATAAGACATGATTTGGGCAGGAACGAAATGCTGCGAGGCTGCACTGCAAGGTAGAATTGATAGGGACGGGGCGGCCATCTGATTTGGACAGGAACGAAGTGTTGCGAGGCTGCACTACAAGGCAAAAGTGACAGGGATGGGGCAGCCATCTCTCCGACGGCAGCGACGGCGATGTTGTGGCCATCTGCTTCTTATCTCCAGTTCATCTCCCTTCTCTTGCTTCTCCTCTTCTTAAGTTGTAGGCAAGGGTTATATTGAGGAGTTCGTGATCCAAGTTTCCTGCTACATCCTAGATAGGGCTGAATTATCAAATTCTCCTCACCAATTAATTAGCTGTTGTGGGTATGGTTTTGGGTTCTCAGTTTTCCAAATTTGTGAAATTGACTTAGTATTCATCAGAGTTGATTACCACACATACTTATTAAGAGTATACTTTGCTTATTAGTAACTGTGTAATGCCATTCCAGTGAAGATTATAACAGGGAAGCCACAAGCAAATGAGCTTTTGCTCTATTATTAAAATAATTGTGGTAAACAACATGTGGTTGTCTAGACAAATCAATGTGATGATGCTTTAATTGGGATCTAGACGTACATTGATTTTTGAAAATTGTTGATGATAGGAGTACTTGTGTTTCAAACTTGTGTGTTTTGTTATCTGCTATCATGATATAGTAATCAATCGTTGTCAACCATGTATATAACCAAACAATATTTAGATCAAGGGGAATAATTGATGCAAGGGATGCAATACCGAAAGGGGTCTGAGTGATATGCACGAATCCACGCAAGCCTGTATTAATTGGTTCCTGTTGGGGAATAAATTGAATTAAACAAAGCCTTAAGGGATACGAATAAAGAATTGCAGATGCGCGAGGGATGAATAAGACCAGCTAAATTGCTGCAGTTTAGGAGGACGGGTACGTCAGTACTTGCATCATTCCTAGCTGTGCGGACGAACAATGGCAGCGGCTGCATCTCTTGTCACGTGGAGTAACGACGACGACGATGCTTTCCCCAATGCAGGAGGATGGACCGTGGCGACGCCTTCCCTGGCGCAGGAGGATGGGCGGTGACGTGATAACCCACAAGTGTAGGGGATTGTTTGTAGACTTTTTCGATAAGTAAGAGTGTCGAACCCAACGAGGAGCTAAAGGTATAATTAATATTCTCTCAACTTCTATCGACCACCGATACAACTCTATGAGCAACAATGTTTCCAATACCTAGTACAAGAAATAAACTACTTTGCGGGAATAAAACTAGAAGTACTTTGAAGGTCTAAAAAGATAGGTTTGCAAGATAATAAAGAACGCGGAAATAAAACTTAGGTGCAGTTTTAATAAAAGAACAATAAAATAAATATAGCGAGTGTGGAAAAGTGGTGGTAGGATTTGCAATATTGTCCTAGGCAATTGATAACAAGATCGGTAATCATTATTGTAGTTTTATATGAGGGAGAAGCATGAGCTAACATAATTTCCGTACTTGGATCATATGAACTTATGATTGGAACTCTAGCAAGCATCCGCAACTACTAAAGATCATTAAGGTAAAACCCAACAATAGCATTAAGTAACAATCCCCTTTATTCCCATACGCAATAACCCCCTTACTCGGGTTTGTGTTTCTGTCACTCACGCAACCCACTATAAGCGAATCATCAATGTATTGCAACATCCTACAGCGGGAATCCCCCACGTTTGCGCGGCACGGAAAGCACCATAGGACAGCACAAATATAAAACACGCAACTCAAACCAATCAAGATCATCAATCATCATAGGATGGCAACACATGATTTGATAATAATATGAAGAATAAAGCACCATGTTCAAGTAGGGCGTACAACGGGTTGCGGGAGAGTGGACCGCTGTAGATAGATGAGGTAAGGTGATGGTGGTCATGGCGGCAAAGTTGTTGGTGTAGATTACCGTCAGGATGGTTGCCCCGGTGGCGTTTCGACGCCAACGGGAGAGAGGGGGAGAGCCCCTGATAATCCCCAAGTGCAAGGAATCATCGTAGAACTTTCCAAAGATGGAAGTGATAAGTATGGAGTGTCGAACCCACAAGGAGATAAAGGTAAGACCAATATTCTCTCAAGTCCTATCTGCCACTGATACGACTCTACATACACCGAATGTTTGCTTCTATCTAGTAACGAGAAATAAAACTGTGTTGTGGGTATAAAGAGGATAGCTTTGCATGATATTGGAGAAAAAATATAAAAATAGTTGTTGCCTAAATAAAGTTAGAATATATTACAATATGTTACAAATAGCGAGTGTGGAATAATGATGGTATGGTGTGCAGAATTGTCCTAGGCAATTGATAACAAGATCGGTAATCATTCTTGCAATTTTATATGAGGGAGAGGCATGAGCTAACATACTTTCCGTACTTGGATTATATGAACTTATGATCAGACCTCTAGCAAGCATCCGCAACTACTAGAAATCATTAAGGTAAACCCAACCATAGCATTAAACATCAAGTCCCCTTTACTCCCATACGCAACAATCCCCTTACTCGGGTGTAAGCTTCTGTCACTCTAGCCACCCACTATAAGCGAATCATGAACGTATTGCAACACCCTAAAGTGAGAATCCCTCATGAGTACGTGGCATGTAGGGCACCATAGGACAACACCAAAATAATACATACACTCAAACCAATGAAGATCATCAATCAACCCAAAGGACAACATAAATCTACTCCAACATCCTAGGATGGCAACACATCATTGATTAATAATATGAGGCATGAAACACCATGTTCAAGTAAGGGATTACAGCGAGGTGCGGGAGAGTGGACCGCCGTAGATAGATGAGGGAAGGTGATGGAGACGGTGATGTTCATGAAAACGACCACCGCGGCGATGGTTCCCCTGGCGGCACTCCGGCGCCACCGGAAGAGAGGGGGGGAGAGTCTCCCCCCATAGGTTTCCTCCTCCATGGCCTCTCCCTAGATGGGGAGAGGTTCTCCCCTTTGGTCCTTGGCCTCCATGGCTCCCGGAGGGGCGAGGGCCCCTCCGAGATTGGATCTCTCTCTCTGTTTTCCTCTTTCTTTTCTCTCCAGATTGGTTTTTGTTGATACAGAGAGTTTCGGCGGCGAGGCGGAGAGTTTCTCCTCATTTATGATGGTTTCTCTATTTATATGATTTTTGATGTGGAATCACACAAAACGGAGTTACGAGGGGCCCACAAGCTAACATGGCCCTTTGAACCCCCCTGGGCGCGCCCTGTTGGCTTGTGGCCAAACGGGGCCCCCTCCGGTGTTTCTTCACTCCAATGTTACTCATATGTTCCAGAAAAAATCACAAAACAATTCGGGCAATTCCAAGAACTTTCATTTTCTGCACAAAAAAACAACACCACGGTAATTCTACTGAAAACAGCGTCAGTCTGGGTTAGTTCTAATTAAATCATAAAAAGTGCATCAAAGCCATATAAAAGTATTGTAAACATAGGTGAATATGGCATGAATACTTCATAAATTATCGGTACGTTGGAGACGTATCAGCCCCCTCCCCCTTCTTCTTCTTCCTTGGTCTCCCCTAGATGGGTGGATAGTTTCCCATCTGGTCCATGGCCTCCATGGCTCCTAGAGGCAGGAGCCCCTTCGAGATTGGATCTCTCTCTGTTCTCTTTTGTTTCGCGCTCCTGTTTTCTGGCGTTTCACTGTTTCTTATATTCCGGAGATCCGTAACTCCGATTGGGCTGAAATTTTGAGAGCATTTTTCTAGGGAAATTAACTTTATTCTGGCCAAAGAAGGGCTCCAACCAACTTATGAGGGAGTCACAAGGCACCACGACAGAGCCACCACCTGGCCGTGCTCAGATGCCTCGTGGCCACCTCGGGCACCGCCTTGCATTGATTCCACCTCCCAAAAATCACATATATTCCAAAATAAATCTCCATAAATTTTTATCTCGTTTGGACTTTGTTTGATATGGATTTTCTGCAAAAAGAACATGCAAAAAGCAAGAACTGGCACTCGGCACTGAATCAATATGTTAGTCCCAAAAATATTATAAAATGTTGCCAAAGTACATGAAAGTCGTAGAATATTGGCATGAAACAATCAAAAATTATAGATATGACGGAGACGTATCAGCATCCCCAAGCTTAAGTTCTACTCGTCCTTGAGTAGGTAAATGAGAAAAATAATAATATGGCATGAATATTAAGATAAGAGTGATTCAAGGAAATAGTCTATCATTTGACATAAAGACATCCATACTCAGGTTTACTAACAAATAATCATGTCTTTCAAAACAAACAATGCTAAAGAACGTTTTCCCTAGACATTTAATCATGTAAGCATGGTCTAACTCTATCTTCCTAACACAAGTACAAATGATGATCACCCCGATGTCAAGTCAGACATTTGTTTCATACTTTTTCATGCGTTTCAGCATTTTCAACTACACTCAATACATGAGCGTGAGCCATGGACATAGCACTACAGGTGGAATAGAATATGGTGGTAGAGATCAAAGGAGTCAAAAGGTGGTAAAGTACCACATCAACTAGGCGGATCAACGAGCTATGGAGATGTGACGTGGCTTGAGACTGCGTCGGTATTTCCCCAACGAGGAAGGGATGATGCAGCACAGCGACGGTAAGTATTTCCCTCAGTTATGAAACCAAGGTATCGAACTAGTAGGAGGATCGCCAACACTATGTAAACAGCACCTGCACACAAAGAACAAATACGTGCAACCCGACGTGAAAGAGAGGTTTCAATCTCTCCACAGTAAAAAGATAGATTAGGTTGTGATAGATTGGATAGATAGATCTCGCAAGAACACAAAATAAAAGAGGCAGATAAAAAGTGCAACAAGGTATTTTTGGGTTTTTGGAATAATAGATCTGAAAACAAAAGTGGCAAAAAGATAGATCGGAAAGCAATATGTTGGAAAAGTAGACCCGGGGGCCGTAGGATTCACTAGTGGCTTCTCTCATGAGTATAGCACACGGTGGGTGAACAAATTACTGTTGGGCAATTGATAAAATATCAAATAATCATGACGATATCCAAGGCGATGATCATTATATAGGCATCACGTCCAAGATTAGTAGACTGAAACGATTTTGCATCTACTACTATTACTTCACACATCGACCGCTATCCAGCATGCATCTAGTGTATTAAGTTCATGGAAAAAATGGAGTAATGCAATAAGAACGGTGACATGATGTAGACAAGATCTATTCATGTAGGAATAGACCCCATCTTGTTATCCTTAATAGCAACGATCCATGTGTGCCTCGCTGCCCATTCTGTCACTGGGAGAGGGCACCGCAAGATCGAACCCATTACAAAGCACTTCTTCCCATGGCAAGAAAAATTGATCTAGTTGGCCTAACTAAACCAAAGATTCAAAGAAGAAATACGAGGCTATAAGTAATCATGCATATAAGAGATCAAAGAAGACTCAAATAATATTCATGCATAGAAACTGATTATAAACTCAAAATTCATCGGATCCCAACAAACACACCGCAAAAATTTACATCAAATAGATCTCCAAGAGACCATTGTATTGAGAATCAAAAGAGAGAGAGGAAGCCATCTAGCTACTGCCTACGGACCCGTAGGTCTATGGTGGACTACTCACGCATCATCGGAGAGGCACCAATGAGGATGATGAACTCCTCTGTGATGGTGTTAGATTGGATCTCGCGGTTCTAGGACTTGCGCCGGCTAGATGTATTTTTTGTCGACTCCTCTAGGGATTCTGGAATATTTGGGTATTTATAGAGCTCAGAGGCGGTGGAGAGGGTTCCCGACGCGGCCACAACCCATCAGGGCGTGCCCGGGGCCCCTAGCGCGCCCTGGTGGGTTGTGGGCGGCCTGGGCTCCCTCCTGGTTACTTCTTTAGCCCACTAGCCTTCTTCTGGTCCAAAACAATTCTCCAAAAAGTTTCGTCACGATTGGACTCCGTTTGGTACTGATATTATGTGAAGTAAAAACAAGCAAAAACAGCAACTGGCACTTTGGCACTATCTCAATAGGTTAGTGCCAAAAAATGATATAAAGTTGCTATAAAATGATTGTAAAACATCCAAGAATGATAATATAACGGCATGGAACAAGCAAAAATTATAGATACGTTGGAGACGTATCAAGATGCCCATCAATCGATATCAATGCGAGGAGTAGGGATTGCCATGCAACGGATGCACTAGAGCTATAAGTGTATGAAAGCTCAAATGAAACTAAGTGGGCGTGCATCCAACTTGCTTGCTCATGAAGATCTCGGGCATTTGAGGAAGCCCGTCATCGAAATATACAAGCCAAGTTCTATAAAGAAAATTTTCCACTAGTATATGAAAGTGACAAATGAGGAGACTCTCTATATGAAAAATATGGTGCCACTTTGAGGCACAAGTGTGGTAAATGGATAGTAACATTACCCCTTCTCTCTTTTTCTTTCTTTTTTTAGGTGGGCTGTTTTTTGCCCCCCCCCCTTTCTCTATCTTTATGTTTTATTTTTTCTATGGTGGGCTCATTTGGCCTCCCCCATTTTTTATTTTTCGTTCGGAGTCTCATCCAGACTTATGGGGGAATCATAGTGTCCATGATCCTTTCCTCACTGGTACAATGCTCTAATAATGATGATCATCACATTTTTATTTACTTACAACTCAAAATTACAACTCGAGAAAAAAGAATATGACTCTATATGAATGCCTCTGGCAATGTACCAGGATGTGCAATGATCTAATGTAACATGTAATCAATGATGAACGGTGGCTTTGCCACAAATACTATGTCGGCTCTATATGATCATGCAAAGCAATATGATGATGAACACACGTGTCATGTGACGAACGGTGGAAGTTGCATGGCAATATATCTTGAAATGGCTATGGAAATGCCATGATAGGTAGGTATGGTGGCTATTTTGAGGAAGATATAAGGTGGCCTATGTGTGATAGAGTGTATCATATCACGGGGTTTGGATGCACCGGCAAAGTTTGCACCACCTCTCGAGGTGAGAAAGGGCAATGCATGGTATGGTGGATATTTTGAGGAAGATATAAGGTGGCCTATGTGTGATAGAGTGTATCATATCACGGGGTTTGGATGCACCGGCAAAGTTTGCACCACCTCTCGAGGTGAGAAAGCGCAATGCATGGTACCGAAGAGGCTAGAAAATTGCGGAAAGGTGGGAATACATATAATCCATGGACTCACATTAGTCATAAAGAACTCATATACTTATTGTGAAAGTTTTATTAGCTCTCTCGAAGCAAAGTACTACTAGTGCACCCCTAGGGAGGAGGTTGGGAGGAGTTAACCATCGTGCGCCCCCAACTCAAACAACACAAGGATTTCACAAGAAATAAAAGTGCTCCAACATCCCAGTCATGCCATAACCCACAGTTTAATGAACAGGAGATCACAAACCTTAACATCGATATTCCTACTAAACCATAATCATCCACCAGTGATCCCACATATAACTATCTTAATGTCGCAAAACTATTGAAAGGAATCAAACACATCATATTCAGTGATCTACAAGTTTTAGGTAGGATTTCATTACTAACCATTTGAATGACCAATTCCTGTTAACTCTCTAAATAGATATAAGTGAAGCATGAGAGTTTAATTATTTCGACAAAAGACCTGGACATTGATACTTGTGATCTGCGTTGGGTTTTCCGTGAAGAGGAACGGGTTATTGCAGCACAATACAGATAAGTATTTCCCTCAGATAAGAACCAAGGTTTGTCGAACCAAAAGGAGTAACGGTCAACCACCGTCTTCAGTGACTGCACACAAAAGAGCAAACACATGCACCCAACACGGCAAGAGGGTTGTCAATCCCCTTGAACTCGTTATTTGCAAGCAAATGAAGTGTATAGATGATGGTAGATAATTATAAATTCCAAAATAAAATAAATACAAATAATGGCAGCAAGGTATTGAAAGCTTTTGTAAATATATAAGTGAATAGACCCGGTGGACCATAGTTTTCCCTAATGGCATCTCTCATGTAGGAAGCATATGGTGGGTAAACAAATTACTGTTGGGCAATTTATAGAAAAGCGCATAGTTATGTTCATATTCACAGCAATGATCATGTATATATTGGCATCTCGTCCATAAGAAAATAGGCCGACTCCTACCTGCACCTATTACTATTACTCCACCCATCGACCGCTATCCAGCATGCATCTAGAGTATTAAGTAAAATAGAGTAATGCTTGGTGAACGATGACATGATGTAGACAAAGTAAAATCAATTAATATGAATGAACCCCATTGTTTTATCCTTAATGGCAGCAATACAAATATGTGTCTTGTCCCTTTCTGCCGCTTGGATATAGAGCACCGCCAGATTGAACCCACTACAACGCAGCCCTCTCACTGAAGAAATATCAATCTAGTTGGCCAAACTATTTCAATAGATCGGAGAGAATTACGAACCTATAACAATCATGCAATAAGAATCATAATATATTTCAGAGATGACTCAGATACTTTTCATGAATAATCTGAACATAAACCCACAATTCATCGGATCCCAACGAACCCACCATACAAAAGAATTACATCGGATAGATCAAAGCGAATATGTGATGATCATTGTATTGAAGATCGAGAGAGAGAGAGAGAGAGAGAGAGATATCCATCTAGGTACTAACTACGGACCCGTAGGTCTGTGGTGAACTACTCACACGTCACCATGGGAGCAGCAAGGATGATGTAGAAGCCCTCCGTGACCGATCCCCCTCCGGCAGGGCACCGGAATAGGGCTCCAGATTGGATCGTGGCGGAACAGAGACTTGCGGCGGCGGAAAAAGTGTTTCGGGATGCTCCCTACAGTTTTTGGAATATATGTGAATTTATAGGCCAGAGAACGGGGGCAGGAGACACACCGGGGAGGGATAAGCCATCAGGGCACACCGACCCCCCTGGGCGCGCCCTGTTGGCTTATTCCTCCCTCGTGCGGCCTCCGGTCTCCTCCCGAAGCTTCCAGGTCTTATTTTGGTCCAGAAAAAATCATAAAAAAGTTTCGGGGCAATTGGACTTCATTTCGTACTATAAACCTGAAAAGCCAAAAACACGCAGAAAACTGCAACTGGCACTGGGCACTGGGTCAATAGGTTAGTGCTCAAAAATAATATAAATTGGTAAATAAATACTCAAAAAGTATCCTTAATAAATACTCAAAAAGTATCCTGGAATGCTAATATTATAGCATGGAACAATAAAAATTATAGATACGTTGGAGACGTATCAGACATGCACTAATAAATATAATATAAGTGAAGCAAAAGAGCATTCTACAAATAATGGTGTTCCTAATGTAGAGAAGCAAGCATCCAAACTTCAAATTATATAGGTGAAGCACATGAAGCATTCTATAAAGCCATACTCAAAAGATATACGTGAAGTGCAAAGAGCATTCTATAAATCAAGCAACGACTATCCCATACCAGCATGGTGCATTGCTAAAATAAAAACAAAAGGCACACGACGCTCCAAGAATTTATGCATATCATGTGAACAAAACAAAAACTGAGACATACCGATAATCATTGAGGAAGAAAGATGGGATGCCTTCTGGGGCATCCCCAAGCTTAGACGCTCGGGTCTCCCTTAATATTTACTTGGGGTGCCTTGGGAATCCCCAAGATTGGACTCTTGCCTCTCCTTATTCTTCTCATATCGATACCTCTTCGATCTTCGAACACTTCATCCACACAAAACTTAACAGAACTTCTATTAGAAAGGTTAGTACATATAACATCAAATCCCATCATGTCTTGCCATCACATTATTGTCTTGTCTTGCCATCACATTATTTTATAATTATAATCCAACATTACCTACTTCATTCTATCACAATTTTATGGCTCCCAAATCAATGGGGCTCAACAAGATGCAAATGAAACATATACCTCTGTAACTCAAAACAAACTGAAATATTAGGACATAATAAAAAATGCATAACAGTACCCAGTAAAATATGAAAATTAAAACACTACAGAAAAAGTTTCTGTTTTTGCACAGCACACATCAAACAAGCAATTCAAACATCCCAAAGGTAAATCTTGGCACATTATTTTTATAATACAATGGATTTGTACAAGGGAATAATTATTTTTGTTGAAAAGTTTATGTAATCAAGATTCACAAAGTTTCCATGGGCATGAACAAAGTTCAAGGCTAGCCCCCACTTCAACGGTGCTCGTCTTTCTCACTTCCACTTCTCTTTTTGAAAAAGTTTTAAGTTCCCCACTTTATTTTATTGTTTTTAATTATTTTAAATGCACACGACATAATAAAATGACTCTCTAAAACTTTTGGGTTGTCTCCCCGCCAGCGCTTTCTTCAAAGCCATTAAGGTAGGCATATTGTGCTCAAGTAATTGATCCACCCGGATCCCAAGGTATATGTAACGCCCAAGATGCGGTCCTATCCTTATTTTGGCTCGAGGCCTCGATAGGGATAGAAGCGCATCTCGTCGTTTCGCAAGAATGGATATCATTACACATGTAAAGAGGAGATGAGTATATGGAATTGGCTTACACTCGCCACAAGTTAAATCATGATCACCCAATACATCAATACATTCAATCACCACACAGAAGAGCATGGTCCGCTTAAGGACGAAATCAAACGATAAAAGCGACATCCATCCTTGCTATCCTAGGATGCCGGCATGGAACCCATCCTATGATCGATGAAGAAGAAGAAGAACTCCAAATCAAACAAGTATCGCTCTCACGTCAAAGCATCGCATTACCTGTACCTGCAGCTGTTGTTGTAGTAATCTGTGAGCCACAGGGACTCAGCAATCTCATTTCCAAGGGTATCAAGACTAGCAAAGCTTAATGGGCGAGGAAATGTTTAAGTGGTGAGGCTGCAGCAAGCAGTAAGCATTTATTTGAGTGGCTAACTTACGAATACAAGAATAAGAAGAGTGATCTACGCATAAACGGGCGTGAACTAGTAATGATCAAGAAGTGATCATGAACACCTATTTATGAGTCAATCATAACCCCATTGTGTTCTCTTTCCAAACTCCCTCGAAAAGAGATGGTCACGGTTACACACACGGTTGGTGTATTTTAATTTCAAGTTTTCTATTACCGATGTTAAACAATTTTCCAAGTTGCCACATAACCGCGGGCACGGCTTTCAGAAAGATTTAACCATGCAGGGGTGCTCCAACTCATCCATCACAAACTAACCACAAGCTGTGCCGGAAAACCTCAACCTCAAGATAGCCCAAGGTATCCTTGGAGCCAATGCACAAGACATTCGAGAAAGCTAAAACAATTCCAGCAAGGCCGCCCGACGTGTCGACAATCCCGATAGGATCCGCGTATGTAGGACCGAAAGTATGTCTAGAGGGGGGTGATTAGACTACTTGACCAAATAAAATCTAGCCTTTTCCCAATTTTTAGTGTTGGCAGATTTTAGCATTCATAGCAAGTCAAGTACACCCTACACATGCATGTCTAAGAGTATAGCAGCGGAAAGTAACAACAAGCATGAGTAGTAAAGGAAGGGTAGGAGGATCAAACGCAATTGTAGACACGAAGATTTTTCCCGTGGTTCCGATAGGTGGTGCTATCGTACGTCCACGTTTATGGAGTCTTCAACCCACGGAGGGTAACGGTCGCGAGAGTCCACGGAGGGCTCCACCCACGAAGGGTCCACGAAGTAGCAACCTTGACTATTCCATAACGGCTTCCGTCCACGAAGGACTAGCCTCACTATGGGTAGATCTTCACGAAGTAGGCGATCTCCTTGCCCTTACAAACTTCTTGGTTCAACTCCACAACACGAAGTAGGAGGCTCCCAAGCGACACCTAACCAATCTAGAAGGCACCACCCTCCAAAAGGTAATAGGCTCGGCAATGTCGATGAACTCCTTGCTCTTGTGCTTCAAGATGATAGACTCCTCAACACACAATCACTCTCTCACAGATTTGGCTTGGTGGAAGAGATGGGATTGGTGGAAAGCAACATGGGAAGGCTAGAGATCAAGATTCATATGGTTGGAATGGAATGGCATGATCTCAACACATGAGTAGGTGGCTCTCTCTCAGAAAACTGGATGGGGCAAGTATGGAATAGTTCTGAGTGCTTCTCTTTCGAGTAGGTGGTGGTGAAGGGGTATATATAGGCATCCCCAAAAATCCAACCGTTACACACAAAATGACCAACTCGGTGACACCGATGTGTTAATCTCGGTGGTACCGAAGTGACCAAAAGGTGGCAACTTTTGAATCTCGGTGAGACCGATATATGAAACTCGGTTGCACCGATAAGGTGACCAACGGTCAGATTGCCCAATCTCGGTGACGCCGATCCAACAAACTCAGTAGGACCGATTTTGTGAATTTGCGTAACAGAAAGTTGGCAACCAAACTCGGTGGCACCGAAGCAGAATCAGTTGCACCGAAAGGCTAGGGTTTGGCTTAGGTCTGTCTGAGTATGAGAATCGGTGGCACCGAGTGGAAGTGTTGGTTGCACCGATTTTGGATGTTTGACTTTGACAGACTTTTGTGGAAGAGCTTGTGGGTGTTTTTGGTGAATATCACTTGTGCACGTATGAGCATTTTGTTCACCAGCAATACCTTACCCCCTTTTAATAGTATTGGCTTTCCTATGGACTCAAAGTGATTTCTCACAAATGTAAAATGTAGAGTCCTCTTCCTTGAAGCTTTGCCAATCCATTTCCTTGCATCTTGGGGTATTTCCACAATCTCCACAATCCTTTTGCCAATCCTATCATTGAACTTTTCCTGAAATATACTTAGTGGAAACATTAGTTCAATGACATATATGTTGTTATTAATTACCAAAACCACCAAGGGAGCAAATGTGCTTTCAATCTCCCCCTTTTTGGTAATTGATGACAACATATAGATCAAAGCTTCGACATATGATATAATCAATGAATATAATCGTCGCTTTGAGAAGTATGTGATAAGCAAGAGCTCCCCCTAAATTTGTGCATTATTTTAAATTTGCGTTTGAATGCAAATGCACAATCGATTAGGTACATGGGGCACATCTTCCATGTCACATACATCTTGGTGGTGTGCGAGAATCTTAAGAGTAAACATCATAGCACAACACAATCAAGCAAAGGTGAATGATCATCTTATAAGCAGCATAATGATAGGAAATAGTAGTAGCACACATTAAGCGTATGATCAAAACACAAAGCGTAGCCAAAGGTGAATGAACTATGTGGTGTTTTTGAAAAAGCAATAAAAACCAAACGCTCTCTCACTCGAAGCCTAAAGATCTATATACACTTCTCCCCCTTTGGCAACAAGTTACCAAAAAGTTCAAAGGCATATATCTAAGCGTTCTTGGGCTGATCTCCTCCGGTTGTTGATGAAGGAGTCGAGAGAACAGTGTCGGCGAAGATCTCAGCTGATGTCGTGGATGGAGTTGGAGTGGCAACTGGAGGAACTAGAGCTGATGGAGCTGAGGTGACAGTAGCAGGAGCTGATGAAGAGGGCCTCAAATCTGGAGCTGGCACTGTGGCTGATCTGGCCTGAGTGGTGAAGTGTGTGCCTGGCCTGAGAGGTGAGTCATCCTCATCATCATCAGAAGAAGAAGAGTGAGGAAGAGGCACAAAGTCAACTTCCTTCTTGAGCTCATTAATTGTCTTGGTCATCCCATCTACCTTGTCATTCAGGGTCTTGATCCTATTCTCAAAGATCCTGACAAGACTGTTTTGGTTGTCCAGAACGTCCTTAATGTCCTTTTGCATGCCTTGAACTGATGAGATCAAAAGATCCATTTGCTCGTTCCTGGATCGAGGGACCTAAGCACTAGTGGCTCTAGCTGCCTCTGCCTCTGCCTGAGCTGCAGCTGATGTGGGATGTTCTGGGTCCATCACCACAACGTTGTCCTCTAAATCTGGCTGTAGGGGCAAGTGGAGTCTGTCCAGAGCAAAGATGTGCTTCTCCAGCTTGGAGTTGATGAGCATGTGAATGTAGGGTGCATAGCAGCATGAGCGCTTCTGATCAACAGCAACCCTCTTCATTGTCTCTACAATCAAATCCATAACTCTAATCCTGGTGTGTCTGTCAAGATGGATCAGCATGTTGATGGAGTAGCCTCGAATAATCTTGTCATCTCCTGACTTGGGCATCAAAGTGTGCCTCAGAATGGTGTTCATGGTGCGGAGGCCAGCCTGGAGGAAGTAAATAGATCCTAACTTGTGAGACTTCACATGAGCAGCAGGGATCTCATTGTACATGTTAGCCATAGCATTGTGGCTCTCCTTGGATTCTGAGTAAACATCCAAGTCACCATCCTGCATCTCTGGGACTCCTAAGATGGCAGCCCAATCATCAATAGTGGACTCATATCTAGCTCCTTCAGTCATCCATACAATTCTACCATCTCCATAGAAATGAGCAGTGGAGTAGAATTGCATGATCATCTCATCATTCCATGCAGTGAACTCTTTGCCAACAAATTCATCCAAGCCAATGCAGTGAAAGTTGTCTTGAACATTTGGAAAGAAATCTTCATTCTCCTTGATGTACTTCTAGTCAACGTATCTCATGTCACTCAGAGCTGGACTCTTGTCAAACAGCACAGTCTCATAGAAATCATGTTGCTCCTTGGTGTAGAATCTATAGTCCACAGCTGTCTTTCTCCTTTGGGCATATGGATCAACAGCCCTCCATGCCCTCAAACTAGAATCCTTCCTCTTCTTCATATCTTCAGCAAGTGGATAGTTGGTATTGTGTACAGGAAGGTGTGGTCTAAGCTTCATCAAGGCAGACATGGCATCCTCATCTTCATCTCTGGAGGTACTTCCTTTGTTCTTCTCAGAAGCTGGAATCTGTCTGGATGTCCTCTTGGGCTTTTCAGCAGCAGCCTTCTTAGGGGCAGACTTGATGCTCTTGGATGTGGCAGTCTTTGGCATAGCATCTGCCATAAGCTTCTTTTACTTCTTCTTGGGAGGGGCCTTGACAACCTGTTCTTCCTCCTCCTCCTCAGCAGTAGCACCAGCAGCCTCCTCTGGATCTTCAAACATAGATGTACGCCTGCCAACAACATGGATAATCCTTTTCCTGCTCTTCTTCTTCTTCCCTGCCTTCTTAGGCAATGACTTCTTTGGGGGTGACTCAAGGTGAAGAGTCATTTTTTCCCTAGAGCTCTCATGTGCTCTCATAGCCTCAGAGCTAGCATAAACCTTGCTGACAGTCCTCCTGGTAGTGGTGGCTTCATTAGCAGACTTCTTGGCAGCTTTCTCTTGCTTCTTGGCAAGAATTTCCTCTGGCACAAAATCTGAATCCTCCTCATCTGAATTCAGCTTCTTCCTGGCCCTAGTAGCAGCCTTGGGCAACCCATGAGAACTGGGGGTGCCTGGATCTGAAGATGAACTAGACTCTGGACTAGTGCCTGAATCCAATTCAACACTCTGCTCTCTGAAGTTGTTCTCACTGTCCTCAGCATCAGACATACTGACCCTGTGAATAGAGTATAGAGGAGTAGAAGAAGATGAGTCATCACAAAATGCAGCTATATTTGAAAGTTTGAACTAAGATTTCTCAAAATTTTGCATTCTGCCAAATGTATGTCGGTACAGCCGAGACAAAATTTTCGGACCCACCGAGACAAACAACCCGCTATCCAGAAACTTGGCACCATTCTCGGTTTCACCGAAAATAGGTACTCGGTTCCACCGAGGTGTTCTCAGCTGGCCAGAAAATAAAATCGGTGCTACCGATTATTTTGCATCGGTTCTACCGAGATACATGAGGCGGACGGCAAAACCTAAAAAATCCATCGTTCGCTAATCTACAGGAACTTTTAGAGGATTGGGAGGTTTGCAATCTGTGGCTTATCGATAAAATCTAACTTCATTGCGCAAAAATCGGACAGGGAGCGCAAGAAGAATTGAATCAGTACCCTAACTTGGCGACGGATCCGCTATAGCAAAGACGGCGGCAAAGATGCTCGTCGACGGCGAAGATCCCAGCGGTGGAGACACACGGGGAGGCAAGGCGATGACCAGGGGTCACGAATCGGCAGCGTAGGGTTTTGGGGCGCGACGGTTTGAAGATTGATTTTCAAAGCGTCGGGTCCACAGCATATATACCCTTTGCTGTTGGTGACACCGATTCTAAATTTTCGGTGTCACCGAGTTCCTCAACTGTCAGTTGACAGGGAAACTCGGTGTAACCGAGAATATGGAATCGGTAGTACCGAGATAGAAAACCAGATCAACCCTAGGAATTCGGTGAGACCGAGAATCGTGGGTTGGTTCCTCCGAGATGCACTTGGGAGGTTTTAATGGTCAGTCCTTTGTCGATACAGAACTCCGAGTGCTCCACACACAGAGGGATCGAAAAGTACTTGTTCAAATTTTGTGATGCAGCATGAATAGAATATGAGATGAGAAAGCATAGATAGCTAGAGAGTGGTCCTAGGCATTCTTGTCCATCCAATTGGCAAAAGATAAATCAAAATCCAAATAGCAACAATTGGATGTCCTCGAATGAGTAAATAAATGCAGACCAACATGCTCACTCAATAAGATGTCAAATGAAATCATGGCAAATGTGCACATACATACTAGCATCTAACAAGCACTTTGGCGATGACGGAGTCGTCTATATATGAGTATATTGACTTAGGAGCCAAGTAAGAATACTTGATCATAGGTCATACTCATCGTTTAAGCACAAGTGGGGTTACCACTTTTACATAAAGCATTTAATGTTGTCACATTCTAAGAGATGCTTTAACTCAAGTCTTAGAGTAAAGCTCCCCCTTGATGTGACATCCCCCCATAGGAGGGATAAACTAACCTTGGGTTTTGTCGATGAAGACTTCATGTTGGTGAGGTAGTGGTAGATGCTCAAGGTTGATGAAGATCATCATGAGTTGGGAGCAACCTTGTTGTTTCCTTACTCTTCTCACCTACATGGGTTAGTCCCAACACACAAGAGACAAATACAAGGATATCTATGGACATGGAGTGCAAAGCATGTGTAATGATGTCCATTGATTTGTTGATTACCTTGTCCCTTGCTTACCTTAGAGGGAATGTGTGACTCCTTGAACTATTGCATAGAGTTGATGTTGATTGTAAATAGTTCTTGCCAATAATGAATGTGAGTGAATTTCATTGGCGGACTCACCCCTCAAGAACTCTCTAGTTCTTCTTCTTGGGGACCCACATCAAGTTGATGGGGATCCTTGGTGTTGAAGTAGCCTTTGTAGAAGTTGAGCTTGAAGTAGCCTTGGGAACCCACTCCACCAAAGCTAGAGATTCATCTTCATATGAGTCAATGTCCTCTTGAAGCTTGTTCTTGCCCTTGAGCTTGTGGTCTTGTGGTGGAAGGTCATCTTGAGTGTTTGTTCCCTTGGGAAGAGTATTTTCATACTTCTCCTTTTGAGGAACAAAATTGGGCTTGGGGTATTGACCTTCTTCCCATTCAACTCCATTAGCGTTGAAGTAGCCAACACCATGATTCTTCCGGTATCCTCCGTGCTTGCGTACAATTTCCTCAAATTGCTTACACCCGGCAGGACTCTTGTAGATACCTTTCTCTATAATTCCTTTCAATAAAGCATTTTCTTGCTCAAGTGTAACTTGGCTAAGAGAATCATCATTAGTGGAATCAATAGAACTACTAGAAACAACATCATTGGGTTTAGCATTTTTATTGTTGCTACTAGATGAGGAACCTTTCTTGCCTTTGTTACTAGTTTGCTTAGATTTAACTTGTGGCATGAATGTAGACAAGAGTAGTCGTTTGGCTAGATAAGATGAAGTCTTCTTTCAGAGATCGTCATTGATAGCTTTAAGAAACTCATGCTCTTGCTCCAAGTTGAGCTTCTCGAAGCGTAGCTTCTCATGAGTTCTTACAAGCTCTCTATGATCTTCTAGAGTAGATTCATGAGCTAACTTAAGAGTGTTTAGTTCTTTAGTTAGTTGTTCTATTTTCATCTTATCATCATCGAATGACTTATCTTGACTAGCATGAGAATTATCAAGTTCATTTTGACTAACATCACTAGTTTTATCAAAGAGCAAGTCATCATCACAAAGCAAATCATCTTCATCACTATTGAAATCAAGATACTCGGGGTGTGATACCTTGGGGCCTTTAGCCATGAAGCAACTTCCACTCCCTTCATTTGGTGAGTCAAATAGATCATAGGAGTTGGTAGTCACTAATGCAAGTCCGGCAACACCTTCATCTTGACTATAGTCGGAGTTGGAGTGATAGCTTCTCTCGGAGTTGTTGTCGGAGTCAGAGCCGGAAACCCATTCACCAACATGAGCTTGATGTTTTCTTCTTGTGTAGCTCTTGGTGTACTTGTCCTTCTTCTCCGAATCTCTACTTCTCCTTGAGGGTCTTCGTTCATAACGATCATCTCTACTCCTTCACTCTCTTTGAGGTGATTCATTCCTTGAGCTTCGTCTTCTAGGTGACTCTTCTCTTCGTTTGTAGGGAGCCGTGCACTCATTGGAGTAGTGTCCGGGCTTCCCACAATTGTAGCAATTGTGGTCACGACTTGACGAACGCTTCTCTTCATATCTTGAGTTGGAGCTTCTTTCTTTGCCTCTATTCTTGTAGAACTTGTTCAATTTCTTGACCATGAGGCTTATCTCTTCATTGATGACAAGGTTGTCGCTTGAAGTTGCGGGAGCATCACTTGTGGCTTTGTAAGCACCGCTAGACTTGTTGTGAAGCTCTTCTTTGTCTTTGAGTGTCATCTCATGAGCAACAATCCTTCCAATGACTTCCGTAGGCTTGAGATCTTTGTAGTTGGGCATCATTTGGATCAATGTGCACACGGTGTCGTATCTCTCATCCAAAGCTCTAAGTATCTTCTTGATGATGAATTTGTCGGTCATTTCTTCGCTTCCTAAGCCGGCAATCTCATTGGTGATGAGAGCTAGCCTAGAGTACATCTCTGCGACTCCTTCACCATCCTTCATATTGAACTTCTCAAGCTGACTTTGAAGAACATCCAACTTGGATTCTCTCATGGACTCGGTTCCTTCGTGCATATCAACCAAAGTATCCCAAATCTCTTTTGCATTCTCAAGACGGATGATTTTGTTGAATTCTTCGGGCCATAGGCAATTGAAGAGAATGTCGCATGCTTGAGCATTGTATTGCAACATCTTCAATTCATCCGCGGTCGCTTCACGATCCGGTTCCTTTCCATCAGTAAAGAATTCACCTTGCAAGCCAACACGAACAACAGCCCATACGGCGGGGTTATGACCAAGAATATGCATTTTCATTTTGTGCTCCAACTAGCAAAATTAGTGCCATCAAAGTACGGACCTCTACGGTGATAACTTCCCTCACTAGACGCCATACTCTCCTAGGTTGTGAGACCAATGCAATAGAGACCAAAGCTCTGATACCACTTGTAGGACCGAAAGTATGTCTAGAGGGGGGGTGATTAGACTACTTGACCAAATAAAAATCTAGCCTTTTCCCAATTTTTAGTGTTGGCAGATTTTAGCATTCATAGCAAGTCAAGTACACCCTACACATGCATGTCTAAGAGTATAGTAGCGGAAAGTAACAACAAGCATGAGTAGTAAAGGAAGGGTAGGAGGATCAAACGCAATTGTAGACATGAAGATTTTTCCCATGGTTCCGATAGGTGGTGCTATCGTACGTCCACGTTTATGGAGTCTTCAACCCACGGAGGGTAACGGTCGCGAGAGTCCACCGAGGGCTCCACCCACGAAGGGTCCATGAAGTAGCAACCTTGATTATTCCATAACGGCTTCCGTCCACGAAGGACTAGCCTCACTATGGGTAGATCTTCACGAAGTAGGCGATCTCCTTGCCCTTACAAACTTCTTGGTTCAACTCCACAACACGAAGTAGGAGGCTCCCAGGCGACACCTAACCAATCTAGAAGGCACCACCCTCCAAAAGGTAATAGGCTCGGTAATGTCGATGAACTCCTTGCTCTTGTGCTTCAAGATGATAGACTCCTCAACACACAATCACTCTCTCACAGATTTGGCTTGGTGGAAGAGATGGGATTGGTGGAAAGCAACATGGGGAGGCTAGAGATCGAGATTCATATGGTTGGAATGGAATGGCATGATCTCAACACATGAGTAGGTGGCTCTCTCTCAGAAAACTGGATGGGGCAAGTATGGAATAGTTCTGAGTGCTTCTCTTTCGAGTAGGTGGTGGTGAAGGGGTATATATAGGCATCCCCAAAAATCCAACCGTTACACACAAAATGACCAACTCGGTGACACCGATGTGTTAATCTCGGTGGTACCGAAGTGACCAAAAGGTGGCAACTTTTGAATCTCGGTGAGACCGATATATGAAACTTGGTTGCACCGATAAGGTGACCAACGGTCAGATTGCCCAATCTCGGTGACGCCGATCCAACAAACTCGGTAGGACCGATTTTGTGAATTTGCGTAACAGAAAGTTGGCAACCAAACTCGGTGGCACCGAAGCAGAATCGGTTGCACCGAAAGGCTAGGGTTTGGCTTAGGTCTGTCTGAGTATGAGAATCGGTGGCACCGAGTGGAAGTGTTGGTTGCACCGATTTTGGATGTTTGACTTTGACAGACTTTTGTGGAAGAGCTTGTGGGTGTTTTTGGTGACTATCACTTGTGCACGTATGAGCATTTTGTTCACCAGCAATACCTTACCCCCCTTTTAATAGTATTGGCTTTCCTATGGACTCAAAGTGATTTCTCACAAATGTAAAATGTAGAGTCCTCTTCCTTGAAGCTTTGCCAATCCATTTCCTTGCATCTCGGGGTATTTCCACAATCTCCACAATCCTTTTGCCAATCCTATTATTGAACTTTTCCTGAAATATACTTAGTGGAAACATTAGTTCAATGACATATATGTTGTTATTAATTACCAAAACCACCAAGGGAGCAAATGTCCTTTCAGCGTATCTCATTCTCAGGACATGGCGGACGAGCTAAGCGTACAGTAACTGACGTCCCGAGTTGCCCCAGGTAGCCCGCACGGTGCTCTAGTTTGGACCAGCACCAACAGCACTGGCCCCCCTGTATTATCTTGAATAACGAACCTCGGGTAGCGCTAACTCCCTACGTGTCAAATTAATTATCAGTATTATTATGTTGGGCAAATGTAGTACCAATGTTGGGCCTTGCCAGAAGAGTTTTAGCCCAAAACGAATTATCAAGGGGGTCCCCATAACAACCCCAAGCATGTTAGGAGCGCTCAATATGGAACATAACACTGGTACTCAGAAACTAAGGCGGCAAGAGTGGAAAAAACACCAGCCAAAAGGCCTAGCCTTCCACCCTTTACCAAGTGTATAGATGCAGTAAATTAAATAGCAAAAATATTGTGATATGCCAAGATATCCATGTTGTCACATGGAACAACCTGCACCTGCAACTAGCAACGCTATAAGAAGGGTTGAGCAAGCGGTAACATAGCCAAACAATGGTTTTCTGGGATGTGGAAGGTTAGAGGTTTATCATGGCATTTTGCGAGGCTTGGCAAACAAGTGGTAGGCAGCGAGACATAGCGTTAGAAACGAGTCAACTAGCATGGCAATGATAGTAGTGGTATCCAGGGAAATGGTCATCTTGCCTGAGATCCCGCTTGGAAAAAGAACAAATCTGTGAAGTAGACGAAGGGGACATAGTTGAATGAATCCTCACACTCCGAAATGCTTTCGGAACTCTAGCGAGGAGAAGCAAATCCGGAAATAAACAAATGACACGGTAAACACCACAACATAAACATGATATGCTGCACAATCAAGTATGATGCATGTCCGGTTTAATTATGCATGGCATGGCAAGCACAACAATCAAACACTACAAATTAAGTGAAGTTCAATATGCAACGAGTTGCATATTGATGAAACTCCACATTCGAATCATTTAGTTCACTCTTGTTTAGGTACTCATCAATATTAAATGTTGTTTAACATGGGTGGTCATGGCATAAGGTGAAGATGGAATTAAAGCAATTTTAAATGGACAAGGAGAACATACATATAACAAAATAATAACTCTCCATATTACGAGAAATGTGGTTAATGTTGTTTAACTAACCAATCATTTCAAATGTTGTTCATCATGGCAAGAGGTGAAGCACGAACAACCAAATCATCTACGCGGACGGAAGCAACATGTAGCATTTTCGAAACAACCCGATATGCAAATTATGAATTTGGCCCAGAACTGTCTTAAGCATATTTTATATTTTTTAAACAGAAAAATAAATTGCACCATGTGATTCTACACGTTTTTCTAAGCAAGTTTCATATGTGGATCATTTTAAACGGAACTACGGTTATTTAGTTATGATAAAAAACATTTTAGCGTGGCATTAATGCAAATTAAATGAAAACAACAAGTTAACCATTTTAGACATGCATGAAAGTGTGATATTATGAAACTACACAAAATTCTAAGCATTTTTCGTATATAATTCATTTCGATCCGATGCACGGTTGAGTAAATTATGATATGCATGATGTTTAGGGGGTTTTCTGCAAATCTGAAATTCCCTCGGAAATAGAGAAATTTGTTGGACAGAAAAAATAAGCATTGGGCCGAATCTATACGTTAATGGGCCAACAGGGGGTGAGCGTCGGATAGCTAAAACGTTCACTGGGCGCTGCATAGGGGCTCCTGGATCACCTTGGGCCTTTCGCGCCAGCTAGTGGAGGAGGTCGGCTGGCGGTCGGCTGGGCCTGAAGCTGCTGGCTGGCCGTGGCGCGCTGATGGGCCGGGGTAGCTGCAGGGGCGCGGGGTCGAGCTGGGCCTTGGAGCGCACTGGACCTGGGCGCTCGCTGGGACGACACACGCGCGGGCGACGGTCAACGGCGAGTGGGCGTGGATCGAGCGCTCGATTTGCGCAAGCTCGACGCATCAGGCAGCCGCATCCCTGGCGAAGCAAAGGACAGACGGCGATGACTTGATGTCGGGGAGGCGCGGAGGAGCCAGGACCAACGGATCTGAGGGCGGACGGCGTCGGGGTGGATAGATCCAGCCACGGGAGGTCCATCCTTGGCGTCCATGGCGACGGTTGCTCGCGGATCCTATAGAACGGAGTAGAGAGAGATGAGCGACGGGAGAGGGAGAGGACAGGAAGGAAAAGGAGCGCGTGGGCATGGCGCTGGTCACCGGTGGCGGGGCTCGCCGGATATGGCCAGAGCGACGGCAGGGTACGGCGATGGCTGCGGGCGCTGGGAGGCGGGGACGAGCGGAGGCGATCGGGAAAGCTCCTCGTGGCGGCGGTGGATCCTGGCCCGGGCGGGCTCCGGATGGGCCTGGCGGGCCACGCCGCTGGTGGGAGGAGAGACTGTGCAGGTGGAGGCTGTGCACCGGCGGCGCGGATCCCGAGGAAGGGAGGCTTTCCCAATTAGGCAGGGGTGGTGGTTTAAATAGGCAGGGTCTAGGGTTTTGAGGTTTAGGGGGATGTAGGAGGCGATTTGGACTCTCCGATCGAAATCGGACGGCACTGATGATGCCTAGGGATTATGTGCGCTACGTGGGCTGGTTGTAGATGTGTAGAGAGGCCATGGGCTAAGAAGAGAGGGAATTGGTGCGTCCTGACGACAAGTTTTAAAACCGAAAAACGTCCGACAATTGAACCTGCTATAGAGCCGCTATAGATTTAACGGTCCGGGTATCAAACGACCTCCGAATGCGACGAAATTTGGCATGCGGTCTACCTACACTATACTACGACCGCACGCCAACTTTTGACCCATTCCGAGAATATTTTATACGCACTTTTAAAAACAATATTTTAATGATGATGCGGGCGCGTGCGTGTGTGTTTGGTCTTGAAACGGTCAATGACGAGAACGGGAAGAATAGGCAACTACGAAACGGATGCAAGTTTTGAAAAAAGAATGATGGCAACGGAGTGTCGATGTTATGCAGATGATGTGAATGATGCGATGATGAATGCGACAACCAAATGAAACACACGACGAGGCTCAAAATAACTGGAAGGCATCTGAAGCATCGGTCCCGGGCTATTACAACTCTCCTCCACTTAGAAGAGATCTTGACCCGAGATCTTAGAATGAGAAGAGGAAGAGGAAGAGCAAAGGAAGAGGTAAAACTTAGTTGCTTCTTTAAGAAATGAGGGAAATCAATGAATCTTAGAGGTTGCAACGAGATGAAGAATGGCACGGGGCACAAACAAGAATTCAAAAGAAATTTGGGCAGCACTTCGGTAGAAAAGAGAGGCAAAACTTGATAAAATGTAAAGAACTTGAAAAGAGGGCACAACACTCTGGTTAAATGGATAAGCAAGGAAACAAACATGATCTTGACAAAACAAGCTGATGGGTTGAAGAGAGCAACAACACAAGGCCTCTGGAACAAAAGAATAGGAGCTAGATCATTGAAAAGAAAAGAACGGAGAAGAAAAATGAAGACTTCCACCACCATTGACTTAAAAGCATCCTTACAAGGAGGGATTGAACGGATTTGTTGTGAAATCAACAATAGAAGAACAAGCTTGTTGTGGACTTATGGAAAACATCTCAAAAATTTGAGGTGACAACCGACCATTAACAAAAACGAAGATTGCTTGGGAGCAACAAGATATGCAAACTTATTACACCAAGAGGAGAAGGAGAAAACTTGGTTCATTGATGAGCACCATGATAGCAACAATCCTTAGAAAATTCTTTAAGTGAAACCCAATCCAAGATAACTCCAAGAAAGAAATGATGGGTTTAAATATCACATTCTTAACAAATTCCCTTCGAGACTCCTCATAAATCAAGAATTATATAACACCATCTCAAAAGATAAGGGAGAAAGAAGTGCACTTTGCAATGCAAGATAAAGAATGCTTGTGCTCCTCCAATAAGAATCTTGAAGAACACTTCGAGAGATAATTAAATCATCGACGAACCACCATGAAGAACCTCCGTATACAAAAGAATGATCAAACAAAATGAAGGTTGAAAACAATAAGATTACGACCTTGCAAATATGTTGATGGAACTTCGCGAAGAGATATTTGAGAAAACTTGGAACTCCGTAAAAGAAAACATGAACAACTTAGAATCAAGAATTTGATATCATGAACACCTCCGGAAGAAGGATTGAAATCAGCTTGATGAAATATGAATAAGAATTATGTTATGCCTATCCTTCATCAAGTTAAATTGATGACAAGCAATGGATTTTCCATACTACTTATTCTTCTTGAAAAGATTGAAGAGAGAATAGCATGAATTTGAAGATGTCTTGAACGAAACACCGGTATGAATTTGAAATGAATGAGGATACTACGAATGAATGGAAATACATGAGAACGAAGAGATCATGATCCATATAAGAGAAAACTTCAACAAGGCACCGGTGAGAATTGAGAATGAACGATGAAAACATCGAACGAACGAAGACACATCACTTGAGAAGAATTTGAGAAACAAGGCTGAAAGCTGAGAACGAAGAAATCTTCTGAAATGATGGCCTTTGGAGGATCAAGAAACGAAAACAACTCTGAAATGCTCTGGATAGATATGGAAGGAATTCCTCACGAATAGAAACAATTCGGATGGATAGCATGAAGCTTTAACCATGAATCTTCATGAGAATGGACAAAGATTTAAGAGAAACTCTCCTTCGGTCTTCAAATCTGAGAATGATGACGAGAAACAACATCATGAATTCCTGAGACACTCTGGAATAATGAAGAAATAAAGGTTGAACAACCAATGGAAAAAATAATTCGAAGCGATCTTGGAGAAGGAATATGACTGATGAAAATCATTCTTATGTCATATTGAAAAGAACTTGAGGACATCTCCGGAAAGATTTGAAGAGACAGTAAGATCCTGGGAAATAACCTGTGGGTTATGGGCCCACTAAAAAGGAAACACTATTGAAACAATTGCTTAGAAAGAGAGATTGCACCGGTATAAATTAAATAGTTGATGACTTGAGAACCTCGAAATAATTTGAAATCACTTTGAAAGGAAACACGAATCTTCTGAGATATCTTCAGCACTCCGGATAGAATAGAGAGAGGTGAAAACAAGAGGAGGCTTGGCTAAGGATTTCCGACATGGAAAACATTTAGGAAATGAAAAGGATATGATGAACACCAAGAGGTTGAATCAAATCCACCGGGGAAGAAAACAAGAACGAAGAATGATGAACTTGAAGCTTTTGAGGATCTTGATATGGAAAACACCGGATTGAAACATTGAAGAAAACGGGTACAGAGACTTCACGTGAATTAAAGGACACTTGTCTCGAGATGTCTAGCTCCAGAAGGAAAAGGGTGGGCATGTGGGAAAAACAAAAACAACTTAGATAGATGAAAAGAACTCCAGAAAGAAACATGAGGATTGATCTTGCAAATATTGGAGAGGATTGAATTGTCTTGAAGAGAAGCGCACCGGTTAGGAATAAGATCTGACATGAAAATTTGATTGAGCAAAAGGATTAGCACTCCCATAGAAATATGAGAACACTGCTTAGGAAAGATATGAAATCAGCACTTGACATCGAAGCAACTCAAATTACCATACTCCAACAAAACAAAGGATGAAGCTTGCAAATTAAGCCAGAAACAAATTCATGACAGAGATTTCGTCCAATAATTTCGTGGTAAGATTCACACGGGCTCGATCGTACATCGGATTGCCATATTGAAATGACGCTCGAATATGCTCCCTAGGCGTAGCGAACTACAAGGCTTGATGAAACATAGAAAGACTGTCCTCTGTAAGAAAGATCGTGAACAAACGAACCACTAGATGTCGAACCCCAACCTCACATCATCATATGTTGGAAGATAAACCTAGATAACTACTTGAATTCCCACCTAAGAACTCCTGAAATCCTTTGGTTATGCAATCGGGTCCACGGATACAAGGAGTAAAATCCATCACTCAACTTCTAGCAGTAATACTACTCTCCAATGTATCACATCCGTCAACACATAACCAGAGGCCTCGGAAATTCATCTACCTCAGACCCTCGTAATCACAACGATACTAAACATGGCAGTACATCTGGACGCTCTCCCTAGTACTGGGTGACGCCAAACTCCTCTCTCCACAAATAGTATTGAAGCAATTTCGAACATCCTCGTCCTGAGATACTAAGGAAACTGAACGATAGCGTGTGACAAGAATGCCCCGGAGCTCTACTCCCCGGAAACAGGAGGCACCGAGAACAGAATTCCGATCACATCGACATCATAGAGGTTCCAAAATACCCGCGTGATCCTAAAAAAAATTGAGTGAGAAGAGGGGTAGAATTAAAATTCCCACACCAGGATTCCTCACCAGAGCATAGAAGAGGAGTAAAAAGAATCCTACTCTCCGATATATAACTAGACTCAAACTAGGTTTTTTTACTAGACTCAACTTGGCCAAGTTCGATCAATCAAGGGGGCTCCTAGGTCGGTACTGCTCTGATACCAACTTGTAACGCCCAAGATGCGGTCCTATCCTTATTTTGGTTCGAGGCCTCGATAGGGATAGAAGTGCATCTCATCGTTTCGCAAGAATGGATATCATTACAAGTACATGTAAAGAGGAGATGGGTATATGAAATTGGCTTACACTCGCCACAAGTTAAATCATGATGACATCAATACATTCAATCACCGTACAGAAGAGCAGGGTCCGACTACGGACGAAATCAAACGATAAAAGCGACATCCATCCTTGCTATCCCAGGCTGTCGGCCTGGAACCCATCCTATGATCGATGATGATGAAGAAGAACTCCAAATCAAACAAGCATCGCTCTAACTTCAAAGCATCACATTACCTGTACCTGCAACTGTTGTTGTAGTAATATGTGAGCCACAGGGACTCAGCAATCTCATTTCCAAGGGTATCAAGACTAGCAAAGCTTAATAGGTGAGGAAATGTTTAAGTGGTGAGGCTGCAGCAAGCACTAAGCATTTATTTGAGTGGCTAACAAGAATAAAGAAGAGTGATCTACGCATAAACGGGCGTGAACTAGTAATGATCAAGAAGTGATCCTGAACACCTACTTATGAGTCAATCATAACCCCACTGTGTTCTCTTTCCAAACTCCCTCGAAAAGAGACGGTCACGGTTACGCACACGGTTGGTGTATTTTAATTGGGTTTGCTTCAAGTTTTCTATTACCGGATGTTAAACAATTTTCCAAGTTGCCACATAACCGCGGGCACGGCTTTCAAAAAGATTTAACCCTGCAGCAGTGCTCCAACTCATCCATCACAAACTAACCACAAGCTACGCCAGAAAACCTCAACCTTGAGATAGACCAAGGTATCGTTGGAGCCGGTGCACAAGACATTCAAGAAAGTTAAAACAATTCCAGCAAGGCCGCTCGACATGTCGAGAATCCCGATAGGAGCCACGTATCCCGTTCTCAGGACACGGCGGATGAGCTAAGCGTACAGTAACCGACATCCCGAGTGGCCCCAGGTCGGCCGCACGGTGCTCTAGTTTGGACCAGCACCAATAGCACTGGCCCCTTGTATTATGTTGAATAACGAACCTCGGGTAGTGCTAACTCCCTGTGCGTCAAATTAATTATCAGTATTATTATGTTGGGCAAATGTAGTACCAATGTTGGGCCTTGCCAGAAGAGTTTTATCCCAAAACAAATTATCAAGGGGGTCCCATAACAACCCACGCATGTTAGGAGCGCTCAATATGGAACATAACACCGGTACTCGGAAACTAAGGCGGCAAGAGTGGAACAAAACACCAGGCAAAAGGCCGAGCCTTCCACCCTTTACCAAGTGTATACATGCATTAAATTAAATAGCAAAAATATTGTGATATCCCAAGATATCCATGTTGTCACATGGAACAACCTGCACCTGCAACTAGCAAGGCTATATGAAGGGCTGAGCAAGAGGTAACATAGCCAAACAATGGTTTGCTGGGATGTGGAAGGTTAGAGGCTTATCATGGCGTTTTGGGAGGCTTGACAAAAAAGTGGTAGGCAGCGAGACATAGCGTTAGAAAAGAGTCAACTAGCATGGCAATGATAGTAGTGGTATCCAGGGAAATGGTCATCTTGCCTGAGACCCCGCTTGGAAGAAGAATGAATCCGTGAAGTAGACGAAGAGGACATAGTCTAACGAATCCTCACACTCCAAAAAGCTTTTGAAACTCTAGCGAGGAGAAGCAAATCCGAAAACAAACAAATGACACGGTAAACACCACAACATAAACATGATATGATGCACAATCAAGTATGATGCATGTCCGGTTTAATTATGCATGGCATGGCAAGCACAACAATCAAACACTACAAATTAAGTGAAGTTCAATATGCAACAAGTTGCATATTAACGAAACTCCACATTCGAATCATTTAGTTCACTCTCGTTTAGGTACTCATCAATATTAAATGTTGTTTAACATGGGTGGTCATGGCATAAGGTGAAGATGGAATTAAAACAATTTTAAATGGACAAGGAGAACATACATATAACAAAATAATAACTCTCCATATTATGAGAAATGCGGTTAATGTTGTTTAACTAAACAATCATTTTAAATGTTGTTAATCATGGCAAGAGGTGAAGCATGAACAACCACATCATCTAGGCATTTTAAATGAGGCCGGAAGCAACATGTAGCATTTCCAAAACAACACCATATGAAAATTATGAATTTGTTCCAGATCTATCTTAAGCATATTTTATATTTGTTAAACAGCAAAATAAAGTGCACCATGTGATTCAACATGTTTTCTATGCAAGTTTCATATGTGGATCATTTTAAACGGAGCTATGGTTATTTAGTTATGATAAAAATCATTTTAGCATGGCATTAATGCAAATTAAATGAAAACAGCAAGTTAAACATTTTAGACATGCATGAAAGTGTGATATTGTGAATCTACACAAAATTCTAAGCATTTTTCATATATAATTCATTTCGATCCGATGCACGGTTGAGTAATTATGATATGCATGATATTTAGGGGGTTTTCTGTAAATCTGAAATTCCCGGGGAAATAGAGAAATTAGCTGGACGGAAAAAATAAGCATTGGGCCGAATCTAGACGTTAATGGGCCAACAGGGGGTGAGCGTCGGATAGCGAAAACGTTCACCGGGGACTACATAGGGGCTCCTGGCTCACCTTGGGCCTTCCGGGCCAGCTGGTGGAGGAGGTCGGCTGGCGGTCGGCTGGGCCTGAAGCTGCTGGCTGGCTGCGGCGCGCTGATGGGTCGGGGTAGCTGCCGGGGCGCGGGATCGAGCTGGGCCTTGGAGCGCGCTGGATCTGGGCGCTGGCGCTGGGACGACCCACGCGCGGGCGACGGTCAACGGCGAGCGGGTGTGGATCGAGCGCTCGATTTGAGCGAGCTCGACGCATTACACAGCCGCATCCCTGGCAAAGCAGAGGATAGACGGCGACGACTTGACGTCAGAGAGGCGCGGAGGAGACCAGGACCAATGGATCTATGGGCGGACGGCGTCGGGGTGGACAGATCCGGCCACGAGAGGTCCATCCTTGGCGTCCATGGCGACGGTTGCTCGCGGATCCTGCAGAACGGAGTAGAGAGAGATGAGCGACGGGAGAGGGAGAAGGCAGGAAGGAAAAGGAGCGTGGGGGCATGGCCCTGGTCACCGGCGGCGGGGCTCGCCGGAGATGGCCGGAGCGGCGGTAGGGTCCGGCGATGGCTGCGGGCGTTGGGAGGCGGGGACGAGCGGAGGAGATCAGGAAAGCTCCTCGCGGAGGCCGCCATCCGGGCCCGGGCGGGCTCCAGATGGGCCTGGCGGGCCGCGGCGCTCGTGGGAGGAGAGACTGTGCAGGTGGAGGCTATGCACCGACGGCGCGGATCCCGAGGAAGGGAGGCTTTCCCAATTAGGTAGGGGGATGGTGGTTTAAATAGGCAGGGTCTAGGGTTTTGAGGTTTAGGAGGATGTAGGAGGCGATTTGGACTCTCCGATCGAAATCGGACAGCACCGAGGATGCCTAGGGATTATGTGCGCTACGTGGGCTGGTTGTAGCTGTGTAGAGAGGCCATGGGCTAAGAAGAGAGGGAATTGATGCGTCCCGGCGACAAGTTTTAAAACCGTAAAACGTCCGACAATTTAACATGTTATAGAGCCGCTATAGATTTAACGGTCCGGGTATCTAATGACCTCCGAATGCGACGAAAATTGGCATGCGGTCTACCTACACTATACTACGATCGCACGCCAACTTTCGACCCATTCCAAGAATACTTTATACGCACTTTTAAATATATATTTTAATGATGTCGCGGGCGCGTGCGTGTGTGTTTGGTCTCGAAACGGTCAACGACGAGAACGGGGAGAATAGGAAACTACGAAACGGATGCAAGTTTTGAAAAAAAAATGATGGCAACGGAGTACCGATATTATGCAGATGATGTGAATGATGCGATGATGAATGCGACAACCAAATGAAACACATGACGAGGCTTGAAATAACTGGAAGGCATCTGAAGCGTCGGTCCCGGGCTGTTACGGTATATCAAACCCAATTTTAATTAACAATGATTTTTAGTTAAGTAGTGAGCACAAATTAATATATAGCATGTAACAACAAAGTCTAACTCTCTTCCTATGCATTGGCATGTCATAAAAGAACAATTCACGCACACAAAGTAAAGGCCAATGCATAGTATAAATAGTGTCTTGCAATTTTATCGTATTGGAAACATAGAGAGTAAAGATTTGGTTCCTCTCTCATAATAATTGCAATTAGGAGTAGCAAGCACATGCATATTATATCCATGAAAATCATCATGTGTAATGATAAAACGCAACCCATCAATATAATCCTTAATAAGTGCAAACTTCTCCGATATAGTGTAGTTGGGAGAATTCAAAAAAACAATAGGACTATCAGGAGTGGGTGCAATAGCAACAATTTCATGTTTAACATAAGGAACTATAGAATGTTCATCTTCATAAGCACAATTCATATTGGCATCATGGCCACAAGTATAGCAAGCATCAAGTTCATCAAATAGGGATATTTCAAACAAATCCAAGGGATCGTAGAAATTATCATAGCATTCATCCTTCGGTATGTGCGAAGGGAAATTAAACAATGTATGGGATAAAGAGTTACTCTCATCAGAAGGTGGGCACGGGTGATCAATCCACTCTTCCTCCTTTTGTTCTTCACTCTCCTCCTCATCTTTTTCATCTAATGAGCTCACAGTTTCAGCAATTTCTTCTTCCATAGATTCCCGCAAAATATTAGTCTCTTCTTGGGCAGCGGAGACTTTCTCAATAAATTTATCAATATGGGCATTGTATTCATAATTTGCATAGCAATATTTAATTATAGCAAAATTTTCAGGTCTGTAGACAGCATCATCAAAGTTATCGCACTTTTCAAACAAATATTCAATTTCATAAGCACCCTTAAAAGCAATAAATTCTTCTATTATTTCCACATTATAGTAATCATATATACCATTAGCATAAGAAGCCAAGGTTTCATTACCATTAAATTCACATTGAGAGGGAAGCTATGGAGCCTTCATCTTAGAGCAACAAGTATAATCACATCTCTAACATAAATCCCAAGCATAGCAACGCAACATTTTAATTTGACCCCATAAGCGTTTCCATTTTTCAGTCAAGCGATAATCCCTAAAGTATTCCAGGTGATCCAAAGTATCTCCCATTATCAAGTTGAATGGATATTTATCTGGATTATCAAAGTAGTATTTAATGTGTTCCACATAACGAGCATCGAGGGTTTTAGGAGGTTCCCCATCTCCATGAGTAGCAAGTACAACTAATTTTTTTGGTGTTTTGTGTTCCATATCCATAACTAAAGATATAAAACAACTTAGAACAGAAAATAAAATCTCCTTAGAGATAAAGCATAAGCACACACGAGAATATCAACCCCACACTATTGCTCCCAAGCAACAGCGCCAGAAAAAGGTCTTCATAACCCACAAGTGTAGGGGATCGTTTGTAGCCTTTTTCGATAAGTAAGAGTATGGAATGCTACTTGTAAATTGCGTTGGGTTTGTCCCCAAAGAGGAGGGGCGATGCAGTACAGTAGAGATAAGTATTTCCCTCAGTGAGAACCAAGGTTATCGAACCAATAGGAGAACCACACAAATCCTCGTCAATGGCGCCTGCACACAAAGAATAAAACACTTGCACCCAACGCTAGATAGATATTATAATTGCAAAATAAAATAAAAGTAATAAAAGTACAACAAGGTGAATAAGGTTTTTAAAGTTTTTATATTTAAGTACACCTCGGGGCCATAGTGTTCGCTAGAGGCTTCTCTCTCAAAGAAAGCATACGTTGGGTAAATTTTTTACTGTTGGGCAATTGATAGAAAAGCGCATAGGTATGACAATCCAAGGCAATGATCATGTAGATCGGAGTCACGTCCGTAAGCAAGTAGACCGAATCCTTCCTGCATCTACTACTATTACTCCACCCATCGACCGCTATCCAACATGCATCTAGAGTATTAAGTACAAAACAGAGTAAGACTTTGAGCAAGATGACATGATGTAGACAAAGTAAACTCAAATATATGAATAAACCCCATTGTTTTCCCCTTAATGGCAGTAATACAATACATGTCTTGACCCCTTCTGTCACGAGGATAGAGCATCGCAAGATTAAACCCATCACAACGCACCACTCCCACTAAAGATAAATCAATCTAGTTGGCCAAACCAAACTGATAGATCGGAGAGAAATACGAAGATATAACAATCATGCATAAAATAATTCAGAGAAGACTCAATTAATATTCATGGATAATTTGATCATAAACCCAAAATTCATCGGATCCCAACAAACACACCGCAAAGAAGATTACATCGAATAGATCACCGCGGGAATCGCGGTGAACTCCGTATTGAAGATCATAGAGAGAAAGACATCTAGGTACTAGCTATGGAACCGTAGGTCTGTGGTGAACTACTCACAATCATCATGGGAGTAGCAAGGTTGATGTAGAGGCCCTCCGTGATCGAGCCCCCCTCCGGCAGAGTACCGAAATAGGGTTCGAGATGGGAACACGGCGGAATAGAGACTTGCGGTGGCGGAAAAAAATGTTTCGGGTGGCTCTCTATTGATTTCCCGATTTTAGGGAATATATAGAGTTGGAATTATGTTAGGAGGAGCCATGAGGTGGTCTGCCTGTGCACTGCCTCATGCGGCCTCCGGCCTCCCTCCGAAGCTTCCACGTCTTATTTTTGTCCAGAAAAAATCATTAAAAAGTTTCGGGTCATTTGCACTTCGTTTGGTACTGGTTTCCTGAAAGCCCAAAAGCAAGCAGAAAACAGCAACTTGCTCTGGGCACTAGGTTAATAGGTTAGTTCACAAAAATGATATAAAATAACATATAAATGCATATAAAGTATTCTCGAATTATTATAACAACATGGAACAATTAAAAATTGTAGATACATTGTAGACGTATTAGCATCCCCATGCTTAATTCCCACTCGTCCTTGAGTAGGTAAATGATAAAAACAGAATTTTTGATGTGACATGTTGCCCAACATATAATCTCTTTTAGGTATGATCTTTGAGAAACGATGAACTAATAAACATCAACATAATAATATCCATAAACATAAGCAACATAATCATTAACTTTCAAAATATATGATCCTTAAAGAACATTATTCCACACTCATTTTATCATATTAGCATGGCATGACTCTGTCTTCACCACATAAGCACAAATCATGAGCACCATGGTGTCAAGTAAGGCAATTGGATCATACATCTAACACACTTCAGCATTTTCAACTTCACTCAATACATGAGCGTGAACCATGGATATAGTATATGGGTGGAATAGAATATGGTGGTAGATATCAAAGGAGTCAAAGTGGAAAGAAAGTCTTGCATCAACTAGGCGTATCAACGGGCTATGGAGATGCCCATTAATAGATATCAATGCAAGGAGTAGGGATTGCCATGCAACAGATGCACTAGAGCTATAAGTGTATGAAAGTTCAACGGAAGCTAAGTGGGTGTGCATCCAACTTGCTTGCTCATGAAGACATCGGGCATTTGAGGAAGCCCGTCATCGGAATATGCAAGCGAAGTTCTATAATGAAAGATTCCCACTAGCATATGAAAACGACAACTGACGTGGCTTGAGACTGCGTCAGTATTTCCCCAAAGAGGAAGGGATGATGCAGCACAGCGACGGTAAGTATTCCGAGGATCACCACCACCTAATAAACAGCACCTGCACACAAAAAACAAATACTTGCAACCCAACGCGAAAGAGAGGTTGTCAATCTCTGTACGGTAAAAAGATAGATTAGGTAGTGATAGATTGGAGAGATGGATCTCTCAAGAACACAAAATAAAAAGAGCAAATAAAAAGTGCAGCAAGGTATTTTTGGGTTTTTGGAGTAATATATCTAAAAGCAAAAGCGGCAAAAAGATAGATCGGAAAGCAATATGTTGGAGAAGGAGACCCGGGGGCCGTAGGTTTCACTAGTGGCTTCTCTCATGAGTATAGCACACGGTGGGTGAACAAATTACTGTTGGGCAATTGATAGAAGATCAAATAATCATGACGATATCCAAGGCGATGATCATTATATAGGCATCACGTCCAAGATAAGTAGACCGACTCCTGCCTGCATCTACTACTATTACTCCACACATTGACCGCTATCCAGCATGCATCTAGTGTATTAAGTTCATGGAAAAACGGAGTAATGCAATAAGAACGATAACATGATGTAGACAAGATCTATTCATGTAGGAATAGACCCCATCTTGTTATCCTTAATAGCAATGATACATGCGTGCCTCGCTGCCCCTTCTGTCACTGGGAGAGGACACCGCAAGATAGAACCCATCACAAAGCACCTCTTCCCATGGCAAGAAAAATCGATCCAGGTGGCCTAATTAAACCAAAGATTCAAAGAAGAAATACGAGGCTATAAGTAATCATGCATATAAGAGATCAAAGAAGACTCAAATAATATTCATGGATAGAAACTGATCATGAACTCAAAATTCATCGGATCCCAACAAACGCACCGCAAAAGTTTACATCAAATAGATCTCCAAGAGACCATTGTATTGAGAATCAAAAGAGAGAGACAGAGAGAGGAAGCCATCCAGAGCTACTGCCTACGGACCCGTAGGTCTATGATGGACTACTCACGCATCATCGGAGAGGCACCAATGAGGATGATGAACCCCTCCGTGATGGTGTTAGATTGGATCTCGAGGCTCTGGAACTTGCGGAGGCTGAATGTGTTTTTTGTCGACTCCTCTAGGGTTTCTGGAATATTTGGGAATTTATAGGTGTCTGAGGCGGTGGAGAGGGGTCCCGAGGTGGGCACAACCCATCAGGGTGCGTCCTGGGCTCCTAGCAAGCCCTGGTGGGTTGTGGTCTCCTCAACCCTCCCCTCTGGCACTTCTTTGGCCCACTGGATGTCTTCTGGCCCAAAAAAACTCCAAAAAGTTTCGTCGCGATTGGACTCTGTTTGGTACTGATATTCTGCGAAGTAAAAAACAACAACTGGCACTTTGGCACTGTGTCAATAGGTTAGTCCCAAAAACTGATATAAAGTTGCTATAAAATGATTGTAAAACATCCAAGAATGATAATATAACTGCATGGAACAAGCAAAAATTATAGATACGTTGGAGACGTATCAACAACTCAGGAGACTCCCTATATGAAGAACATGGTGCCACATTGAGGCACAAGTGTGGTAAACGATAGTGGCAAAGTACCTCCTCTCTTTTTCTCTCATTTATTTATTATTATTTTTTCTTTTCTTTTCTTTTCTTTACTTTTCTTTTTTTTATTTTTTCTTGGTGGGCTCATTTGGCCTCCACATTTTTTTGTCCGGAGCTCATCCTGACTTGTGGGGGAATCATTACTCCATCATCCTTTCCTCGGTGAGATAATGCTCTAATAATGATGATCATCACACTTTTATTTACTTATGACTCAATATAACAACTCAACATAAAACAATTATGACTCTATATGAATGCCTCTTGCAGTGTACCAGGATGTGTAATGATCTAGCGTAACATGTAAACAATGATGAATGGTGGCTTTTCCACAAATACCATGTCAGCTACATGATCATGCAAAGCAATATGATGGTGAACACACAAGTCATGTGATGTAACGGTGGAAGTTGCATGGCAATATATCTCGGAATGGCTATAGAAATGCCATAAAAGGTATGTATGGTGTCTGTTTTGAGGAAGATATAAGGAGGCTTATGTGTGATAGAGCATATCATATCACGTGGTTTGGATGCACCGGCGAAAGCTGCATCGATCCTCAAGGAGAGAATGGGCAATGCACAATACCGAAGAGGCTAGCAATATACAGAAAGGTGAGTGTGCGTATATCCATGGATTCATATTAGTCATAAAGAACTCATATACTTATTGCAAGGCCTTATTAGCTCTCTCGAAGCAAAGTACAACCGCATGCCCCTAGGGAGGAGGTTGGGAGGAGTTAACCATCGCGCGCCTCCGACCCGAACAACACTTGGATTTCAACGAGGAATAAGAATGCTCACACATCATCACCATGCCATAACCAATATTTAGATGAGAAACAAGTAACACGCTTTAAATACTGATATTTCTACTAACCAACAATCATGTACTCATGCCCTTTCATATTACTACATCAATATCATTAACCCACAGTTTCTTCTTGTAGTGAGCTAAATGAAGGTTTTATTATACACTCCTTGAATACCTATCCTTTTTGGACTAATCTTATAACTAGTGCAAATTACCGTTACTATTTATTTAGACTATCAAACAAATTTAAGTGAAGCACAAGAGTTCAATTATTTCTATAAAATCTACATGCCACCATGCTCTAAAAGATATAAGTGAAGCGCTAGAGCAACTGCTAAGCTCAAAAGATATAAGTGAAGCACATAGAATATTCTAACAAATCATGACGAACATGTGTCTGTCTCAAATAGTTGTGTCCAGAAAACAATGATTGCAGCAAACTAAAAACAAAACAAACTATAATACACTACACTCCAAGCAAAACACATATCATGTGATGAATAAAAATACAGCTCCAAGTGACATACCGACGGAATGGAGACGAAAGAGGGGATGCCTTCCGGGGCATCCCCAAGCTTAGACGCTTGATTCTTCCTAGAATTTTAACTTGGGGTGACTTGGTAATCCCCAAGCTTAGGGTCTTGCCGCTCCTTATTCCTTCATCCATCGTAGTCTCGCCCAAAACTTGAAAACTTCAGCACACAAAACTCAACAAAACCTTGTGAGATCCATTAGTAGAATCAACATATAAAATACTTTAGGTACTGTCATAAATTGATTCATATTTCATTATTTCATAATAGGCACTATATTCTAACTTCTCCATGGCTTATACCCCCCGATACAATCCATAGCATCATTAAAACAAGCAAACTATGCAAGCAAAAACAGAATCTGTCTAAAACAGAACAGTCTGTAAAGATCTATAGAAAAAATATACTTATGTCACTCCGAAAATTCTAAAAAAATAGGAAAGCCTGGGAAATTTGCATATAAATATTGTGTAAAAATTCAGATCAAAAAGACATTCCGGTAAAATCAGAGAAATTCTGCACTGGACACAAAATTTCTGTTTTTGCACCGTATTAATTCTACTATCTTCCGAATCATCCCAAAGGCTTTACTTGGCACAAAACACTAATTTAGACATCAAAGCACAATTATTACAGTAGAAATAATCATGTCAAGACAACAAAATAGAGGTAAATAAAAATTTGAAAGATAATTATTGGGTTGCCTCGCAACAAGTGCTATTGTTTTATGCCCCTAGCTAGGCATAATGCATAGTATCAAGTGTTGTCATCCTTGTAAGAACCGTCCATGTTTCCAAAATCATATTCCCTCCTTTCAGCAGCAAGTTTCTAATAGGTAAGCAAAAATAATTGAAGGGACTAAATTTCATAACACAAGGATCCGTGAGATCTATTTCGGGAGGAGAGGATCCTCCTTAGGCTTTTTATAAGTGATAGCCAATTCTTCATTGTATAAATTCCGGTAAAGGTACTTCCTTAATTTTGTATCTTGCATATGATCCAATCCAAGATTTGGTATGAAAAATTGATCATTGTGTTTTGAAATTTTATCCACTAAAGCATTAGGTGGAACCTTTTTTCCTAAGATTCTCGTCATAAGCAACATAATCCGTTGTTCTTAATTTCCTTATTTCTTCCAAATGATGGAGATTCCTTCTATTGGTGGACACTCACTATTAACCCTATAATAAGCAAATATTTCTCTAGCCTCTCGCATAATGTGATTGAATTCATAAACTAGATATATTGTAGCTAAACGTTTAGTAGAGGCATCCTGAATGTTGGAGAATTCTAGAAACAACCATTGTATACAAGGATGCATGTGCATGAATTGTCTCTCCAATTCAACTATAAGCAATGATATAGCACCGGCATAAACGGTAGTTCTAGCGAGAATTGATCCTCCTATCAAAGATAATGAGCGAGCACAAGTGAAAAAATCTTGAATCACACTTTTCCCAATAATATTACCACTACCTATGCAGAATTTCTTTGTTTTCATCACGGTAGGTTATACTATAGAAAGATCATCATCGACAAGATTATCAAGTTTTTCTTTAGCAACTTCATAAAAGTTTCTTTTAACACTCTCATTATGTGGTGAAGTTAGACAATCAAAATCTTCCGCACTAGAGGTTGAGGCATCACTAATTCCTTCAAATTCAGAAATGGTAGCAACTTCAAACAAGCAAGCAAACTAGTAAACTAGATAGAAAACTAGATGACTAAGCAAACAAGCAAATAGAAATATTTTTATTTTTGATTTTTATACAAAATAAAATATAACAGCAAATAAAAAGTAGAACAGGTGAATGACAATTTGTGTATAAGTACCTAGAAGGAATTTGAGGGTGTCTCCCCGGCAACGGCGCCAGGAATTCTTCCTACTACTTGTAAACTGCGTTGGGTTTTCCCCCCGAAGAGGAGGGGTGATGCAGTACAATAGAGATAATTATTTCCCTCGGTGAGAACCAAGGTTATCGAACCAATAGGAGAATTACACAAATCCTCGTCAACAACACCTGCACACAAAGAATAAAACACTTGCACCCAACGCGGGCAAGAGGGTTGTCAACCCCTTAAACTCGTTACTTGCAAGGATTAAGACTTGATAGATATACATTATAATTGCAAAATAAAATAAAAGCAATAAAAATACAGCAAGGTAAATAAGGTTTTTTAGTTTTTATATTTAAGTAGACATGGGGGCCATAGTGTTCGCTAGAGGCTTCTCTCTCGAAGAAAGCATACGGTGGGTAAACAAATTACTATTGGGCAATTGATAGAAAAGCGCATAGGTTTGACAATCATCCAAGACAATGATCATGTATATAGGCATCACGTCCGTAAGCAAGTAGACCGACTCCTGCGTGCATCTACTACTATTACTGCATCCATCGACCGCTATCCAGCATGCATCTAGAGTATTAAGTACGAAATAGAGTAACGCTTTGAGCAAGATGACATGATGTAGACAAAGTAAACTCAACTAATTGATTAACCCCATCGTTTTCCCCTTAATGGCAGTAATACAATATGTGTCTTGGCCCCTTCTATCACGAGGATGGAGCATCGCAAGATTAAACCCATCACAACGCACCACTCCCACTGAAGATAAATCAATCTAGTTGGCCAAACCAAACTGATAGATCGGAGAGAAATACGAAGCTATAACAATCATGCATAAAATAATTTAGAGAAGACTCAATTAATATTCATGGATAATCTGATCATAAACCCAGAATTCATCGTATCCCAACAAACACACCGCAAGGAAGATTACATCGAATAGATCACTGCGGAAATCGCAGTGAACTTTGTATTGAAGATCAGAGAGAGAGAGAGAGAGAGAGAGAGAGAGAGAGAGAGAGAGAGAGCCATCTAGGTCCTAATAATGGACCCGTAGGTCTGAGGTGAACTACTCACACATCATCATGGGAGTAGCAAGGTTGATGTATAGGCCCTCCGTGATCGATGCCCCCTCCGGCAGAGTACCGGAACAGGGATCCAGATGGACACACGGCGGAACAGAGACTTGCGGCGACGGATAAAGGGTTCCAGGTGGCTCTCCTATTGGTTTCCCGATTTTCAAGCATATATAGAGTTGGAATCATTTCAGGAGGAGCCATGGGGTGATCCCAAGGTAACAAGGCGCCACCCGGGGCGTGCACTATTACCTTGGCATCGCCTCGTGCGGCCTCCGGCCTCCCTCTGAAGCTTCCAGGTCTTACTTTTGTCTAGAAAAAATCATTAAAAACTTTCGGGTCATTTGGACTTCGTTTAGTACTGGTTTCCTGAAAGGCCAAAACCAAGCGGAAAACAGCAAGGGCACTAGGTTAATAGGTTAGTTCACAAAAATGATATAAAATGGCATATAAATGCATATAACGTATCCTGGAATGATAATATAACAACATGGAACAATCAAAAATTATAGATATGTTGGAGACATATCATGGAACCCAACGAGGAGCTAAAGGTAGAATTAATATTCTCTCAAGTTCTATCGACCACCAATACAGCTCTACACGCAACAATGTTCACAATACCTAGTACAAGAAATAAACTACTTTGAGGGAATAAAAGTAGAAGTACTTTGAAGGTGTAAAAAGATAGGTTTGCAAGATAATAAAGAACGCGAAAATAAAAGTTAGGTGTTGTTTTAATAAAAGAACAATAAAGTAAATTTAGCGAGTGTGGAAAAGTGGTGGTATGATTTGCGAGTTTGTCCTAGGCAATTGATAACAAGACCGGTAATCATTATTGCGGGTTTATATGTGGGAGAGGCATGAACTACCATAATTTTCGTACTTGGATCATATGAACTTATGATTGGAACTCTAGCAAGCATCCGCAACTACTAAAGATCATTAAGGTAAAACCTAACCATAGCATTAAGTAAAATCCCCATTATTCCCATACACAACAACCCCCTTACTCGGGTTTGTGTTTCCGTCACTCACGCAATCCACTATAAGCGAACCATCTACGTATTGCAACACCCTACAGCGGGAATCCCCCACGTGTGCGCGGCACAGAAGGCACCATAGGACAGCACCAATATAAAACACGCAACTCAAACCAATCAAGATCATCAATCAACCCATAGGACAAAAGAAATGTACACAAACATCATAGGATGGAAACACATCACTAGATAATAATATGAAGCATAAAGCACCATGTTCAAGTAGGGGGTACAGCAGGTTGTGGGACACTGGACTGATGTAAATAGATTAGGTAAGGTGGTGGTGGTGACGGCGGCTAAGTTGTTGGAGTAGATTGTCATCACGATGGTTGCCCCGACGGTGTTCTGGCGCCACCGGGAGAGGGGGGAGAGAGCCCCCTCCTCCTCATCCTTCTTCTTCTTCCTTGGTCTTCCCCTAGATGGGAGGAGAGTTTTTGCCTCTAGTCCATGATCGCCATGGCTCCCAGTGGGCAGGAGCCCCTCCGAGATTGGATCTCTCTCTCTCTCTGTTCTCTTCTGTTTCGCGCTCTTGTTTTCTCGCGTTTCATCGCTTCTTATATTACCGGAGATCCGTAACTCCGATTGGGCTGAAATATTGAGGGGGGGTTTCTCGGGAAATTATCTTTCTTGCGGCGAAAGAAGGGCTCCAACTGACTTACGAGGGAGTCATAAGGCACCACGATGCTGCCACCCCCTGGCCGCGCCCAGGTGCCTTGTGGCCACCTCGGGCACCGCCTTGCATTGATTCCACCTCCCAAAAATCACATATATTCCAAAATAAATGTCCATAAATTTTATCGTGTTTGGACTTCGTTTGATGTGGATTTTCTGTGAAACAAAAAACATGCAAAAAATAGAAGTGGCACTGGGCACTGCATCAATATGTTAGTTCCAAAAATAATATAAAATATTGCCAAAAGTATATGAAAGTTGTAGAATATTGGCATGAAACAATCAAAAATTATAGATACGACGGAGATGTATCATGACGCAGTGTGTGTCTCCAGCGAGCAGAGAAAGTGGCAAGGCAGGCGAGCTTGGATGAGGTTCTTTAATGAACCGAGGGAACGAGGGAGGTGGCCGACGTCAAGGGACGGCGGTGGTGGGAACCCTGTCTGCTGGGTGTCCCCCAATTTTTTTTAGATACATGTGTAAAGGGAAAAACGAAGGGGGATATAAGACATGCGAGAGAGAGAGAGAGGGCGGTGGGTACGGGGAGGTTAGCGCTAAGTGGGGAGGGAGGGTTCAACCAAACAACACACTGTGTTAACATTGTTGCAAGACATGTGTTGCTATAGGTTCTTTTTTCATTGTAGTGTGCATTTTTATATTTTAATTAGTGTTTGTGCCAAGTAAAGCCTTTGGGATGATTTGGTTGATAGTTGAATTGATACGGTGCAGAAACCTAAACTTTTACGTCCAGTATTTGAATTTTGATTTTTTACTGGAACGTGATTGATTGCTGAAATTTTAAACAATATTGATATACAAATTGCCCAGGTTTTACTAATTTTTCAGAATTGTCAGAGTTACAGAAGTATGGTTTTAGTACAGATCATTACAAACTGTTCTATTTTAGACAGATTCTGTTTTTACTTGCATAGTGTGCTGGTTTTAATGATTCTATGATTTGTATCGGGGGGTGGGGGTATAAGTCATGGGAGAGTTACAATACAATAGGTATTATGCAAGAACAATTATGAATCTATTTATGACAGTACTTAAGGTATTTGATCTTATTATTATACTAACATAGCTCACGAGGTTTCTGTTGTGTTTTGTGTGCTGAAGTTTTCAAGTTTTGGGTGAGATCATGATGTATAAAGGAATAAGGAGCGGTAGGACCCTAAGCTTGGGGATGCCCAAGGCACCCAAGTTAATATTAAAGGAAGACCCAACCATCTAAGCTTGGGGATACCCCCTATGGTATCCCCTCTTTCGTCTACAATCCAGCAGTATGTTACTAGGAGCTATATTTTTATTCAGCATATGATATTAGTTTTGCTTGGAGCACCGTGTATTATATTTTGTTTGCTTGTTAGTTTGCCACAATCATTGTTTGATGGACACACCTTTTGAGAGAGACATACAATCGTCATAATTTATTAGAATGCTCATTATGCTTCGCTTATATCTTTTAAGTTAAGGCAATTATGCTCATGTGCTTCGCTTATATCTTTAGAGCACGGCGAAAAATATATTTGTAGAAATCAATTACACTCTCATGCTTCACTTAAATCCTTGTGAGAGTCTGAAATAGGAAGTGGTAATTTGCACGGATTATATATTTAGTCAGAAAATGATAGGTATATAAGAGATATATAATGAAAACTTGCATGTAGATGACTTAATATGGCTTGCGTGATTTGATTATATTGACATAGTACTATGAAAGAGTATAGATTCATGATCATTGATTAGTAAAGATATCGATATTAAAGCTTGTTTTTAACTACTCATTTAGGTGTCAGTCATGGCATGACCGGGATGTTGGAGCACTTTTATTCCTTGTTGAAATCCTTGTGTTGCTTGAGTCGGGGGCGCCATATGGTTAGCTCCTCCCAACCTCCTCCCTAGGGGAACGCAAGTAGTACTTTGCTTCGAGAGAGGTAATAAAACTTTCACAATAAGTATATGAGTTCTTTATGACTAATGTGAGTTCATGGACTATACAAACTTCCACAATTTGCTAGCCTCTTCAGTACCATGCATTTCCCTTTCTCACCTCGAGAGTTGGTGCAAACTTCGCTGGTGCATCCAAACCCCATTATATGATACGCTCTATCATACATAAGCCTACTTATATCTTCCTCAAAACATCCGCCATACCTACCTATCATGGCATTTCCATAACCATTCCAAAATATATTGCCAAGCAACTTCCACCGTTCTGTTTCATGGCATATGTGTTCATTGTCATATTGCTTTGCATGATCATACATACCTGACATTATATTTGTGGCAAAGCCGCCGTTCATCATTGTAATACATGTTACGCTAGATCATTGCACATCCTGCTACGCTGCCAGAGGCATTCATATAGAGTCATATATAGTTATAGGTTTTATTGATTTTTAAGTAAATAAAAGTGTAATGATCATCATTATTAGAGCATTGTCCCAGTGAGAAAAAATAATGGATGATGGAGGCTAATGATTCCTCCAAAGAATGGGGATGAGGTTCCGGACTATGAGAGACAAAAAATATAAAAAGAGAGAAGGGGCAATGCTACTATCCTTTAACACACTTGTATTTTAAAGTAGCGCCATGTTCTTCGTATAGAGTCTCCTGAATTGTCACTTCCATATACTAATGTGAATTTTTCATTATAGAACTTGGCTTGTATATTACAATAACGAGCTTCCTTAAATGCCACGGGTCTTCATGAGCAAGCAAGCTGGATGCACACCCACATAGTTTTAGTTTGAGCTTTCATAAACATATAGCTCTAAGTGCATCAAAAATAGCATGGCAATCCAAACTCCTCGCACCGATATCGATTGGAAGGAATCTTCATAGCCTAACAATCCGCCCAGTTGATGTGAGGCTATCCAAACTTTTGTCTTCCCTTATTGATCTCTACCACCATATTCTTTTCCACCCGTAGCGCTATGTCCATATCTCATGCTCATGTATTGAGTGTAGTTGAAAATGCTAAAGCGAGTGAAAATGTATGAACCAAATGCCTGACTTGACACTGGGGGCTCATGATTTGTACTTGTGTTTGGAAGACGAAGTCAAGTCATGCTTACATAATTCAATGAGTAGGGATAACATTCGTTAAGCATCATACAGTTTGAATAGTAATGATTATGTTCTTATATTCATGGATATTATTCTGTTGATATCAATTAATTCATCATTTTCCAATATTCATACCGTAAACGGATTACATGATAAGCATGTTAGGTAGACTCAACATCAAAAATTCTGTTTTTATCATTTACCTACTCAAGGACGAGCAGGAATTAAGCTTGGGGATGCTTGATACGTCTACAACTCTATAATTTTTTATTATTCCATGCTATTATATTATCAATTTTATAAACTTTAGAGGTCATTTTATATCATTTTTCGGAACTAACCTATTAATCTAGTGCCAAGTGTCAGTTCCTATTTTTTGCCTATTTTTTGTTTCAGAGGAAACAGATACCAAACGAAGTCCAAATGGATCAAAACATTACGGTGATTTTATTGGACCAGAAGGAACCCTAGAAGCATCAGGAGAAGACCATACGCCACATGAGAGGGACACAAAGTCAGGCGGCACGCCCCCCTTAGGGGCGTGCCGCATGAGCTTGTGGGCCCCTCGTGGGTCTGCTTGACCTAATTCCACTTCTATAAATTTCCTAAAATCCCAAAACCACTAGAAAAAGACGCGAAACAATTTTTTTTGCCTTTGCAAGCCTCTGTTCTTCCGTGATCCCATCTGGAGGCCTCCGTCGGTACTCTACTGGAGGGGGAATCGATCGCGGAGGCTATGTTCATCAACCTTGCTGCCTCCAAGATGATGCGTGAGTAGTTCACCACAAACCAACGGGTCCATAGTGATTAGCTATATGACTCTCTCTATCTTTGATCTTCAATACAATGTTCTCCTCAGAGATCTATCCAATGTAATCCTCTTTTGTGGTGTGTTTGTTGGGATCCGATTGTGACGCCCAAAATGTTGTACTATCCTCGCGACGGCTCGAGGGCCTCGATAAGGTTAGAAGCGCATTTCAGGTCGCTTTGCAAGAATGGAAATCATCACAATACATGTAAAGAAGAGATGAGTATATGGAATTGGCTTACACTCGCCATAAGCTACAACATTACTATCTCAATACAACAATACATCACAATCATCATACAGAAGAGCAGGATCCGACTACGGATGAAATCAAACAAAAAATAAGATGATGTCCACCCTTGCTAATCACGGGCTGCCAACCTGGAACCCAACCTATGATCGACAAAGAAGAAGAACTCCAAATCAAACCAGCATCGCTCTCACGTCAAAGCGTCGCATTACTTGTACCTGCAACTATTGTTTTAGTAATCTGTGAGCCACAGGGACTCAGCAATCTCATTTCCAAGGGTATCAAGACTAGCAAAGCTTAATGAGTGAGGTATGGTTAAGTGGTGAGGTTGCAGCAACACTAAGCATTTATATCTGGCTAACTTGCGAGTAGAAGAATAAGAAGAGTGATCTACGCATAAACGGACGTGAACTAGTAATCATCAATAAGTGATCTTGAACACCGACTTACGAGTCATTCATGACCCCACCGTGTTCTCTTCCCGAAATCCCTCAAAAAGAGACGGTCACGGTTATGCACACGGTTGGTGTATTTTAATTGGGTTTAATTCAAGTTTTCTATACCGGGTATTATAAAATTTCCAAGTTGCCACATAACCGCGGGCATGGCTTTTAGAAACATTTAACCCTGCAGAGGTGCTCCAACTCTTCCATCATAAACTAGTCACAAGCTGCTGTGGAAAACCTCAACCGCGGGATAACCCGAAGTGTCCTCGGAATCCCAGTGCACAAGACGTTCGTTAAAGGCAAAAAAAATCCAGCAAGACCGCCCGACGTGTCGACGAACCCGATAGGAGCCGCATATCTCATTCTTAGGACAAGACCGGATGGGAAAGCCTATGAGTAAAACCAAACCACGAGTTGCCCCACGGTGGCCCCGCAGTCTGCCCATTTTGGACCAACACCATCAGCACTGGCCCCCCTGTATTATGTCGAATCAATCGGCGGGTTCATGACACCCTATGCTTTAATAAAGGTGATCAGTATTATTATGCTGGCAAATTTTAGTACCAATGTTGGGCCTTGCTGGAAGAGTTTTATCCCAAAATGAAAATCAGGGGGTCCCCATAACAACCCCAAGCATGTTAGGAGCGCTCAATATGAAACATAACACCGGTACTCGGAACTAGGGTGGCAAGAGTGGAACAAAACACCAGGTAAAAGGCCGAGCCTTCCACCCTTTACCAACTGTATAGATGCATTAATTAAATACCAAGAATAATGTGATATCCCACGATATCCATGTTGCCACATGGAACAACCTGCACCTGCAACTAGCAACGCTATAGAGGGACTTAGCAAGCGGTAACATAGCCAAACAACGGTTTGCTGAGAAGATGGAGGTTAGAGGCTTATCATGGCATTTTGGGAGGCTTGATAAATAAGTGGTAGGTAGTGAGATATAGTGATAGAATCGAGAACAAAAGCATAACAATGATAGTAGTGGTATCCAGGGTAATGATCATCTTGCCTGGGATCCCGCTTGGAAAAAGAATGAATCCGTGAAGTAGACGAACGGGCGTAGTCGAACAAATCCTCGGACTCCGAAACGCTTTCGAAACTCTAGCGAGGAAAGGAAAATCTGGAAACAAACAAATGACATGGTAAACACCACAACATTTACATGACATGATGCACAAACAAGGATGATGCATGTCAAGTTTAAATATACAAGGCAAGACAAGCACAACAATCAACTACTACACATTAAGTGAAGTTCAATATGCAATGAGTTGCATATTGACGAAACTCCATGTTCGAATCATTTAGTTCACTCTCATTTATTTACACAGCAAGTTTAAATGTTTTTAAACATGGCAAAAGGTAAAGCATAGACAACTACATCATCTAGGCATTTTAAATGAGCCCTGAAACAACATATAGTATTTCCAAAACGACCCCATATGCAAATTTCAATTTTTTTCAGATCTGAACTAAAATATATTTTAAATTTATTAAACAAGAAAATGAAGTGCACCATGCGATGTAACATGTTTTTTAATCAAGTTACATATAAATTTTATTTAATTCGGAGCTACGATTATTTGGATATGAAATAAATCATTTTAGCATGGCATTTATGCAAATTAAATGCAAACAGCAAGTTAAACATTTTAAAAATGGATGAAAGTTGGATATTATTAAACTACATGATATTCTAAGAATTTTTCATATATAAATTATTTTAATCCGATGCACGGTTTGAGAGTTATTAAATGCATGAACTGGAGGGTTTTCAGTAAAACAACAATTCTCAGGATAATTTGATAAATTCGCAGAACAGGAATAAAACACTACTGAGCCGAATCTGATCCACTGCTAGTTCAACATGAATAAGTGGTGGATAATAAAACGTGGCCTAGGCATGATTTAGCGGGTGTCGGTGTCAAAACCGGCGGATCTCGGGTAGGGGGTCCCGAGCTGTGAGACTAGAATCGAGGGTAACAGGAGACGAAAGGGACAGCATTTTACCCAGGATCGGGCCCTCCTATGGAGGTAATACCCTACATCCTGCTTGATTATATTGATGGTATAAGGGTTACAGAGTTGATCTACCACGAGATCGTATGACTAAAACCCTAGATGAGTTCTGTTGGCCTACAACCTAAAACCCTCCGGCTTATATAGACGCCGGGGGTTCCTAGGGTTTACACATGGTCGGTTACACGTCGAAGGGATAAACATGCCTATTCACTACTTTTAAACGTCGAGGATACGCCACGATTCCAGAAGCTTCCCTCCTGGAGTCTGGGTCTTCGATCAATCCAGTGTCCGGCAAACGGCCCGTACAGTCCGGCCCATAAGGAATAGGTCGGCCTCCTGCGGACCCCTTAATCCAGGACTCCCTCAGTAGCCCCCGAACTAGCCTCCAACGCCAAGGGTCCTAGCTCCAGCTGTTTCATATAATCAGAGTCTTCGGCTTGCGAGGCGAGTTCCTTTCTCCAAATAGTGATTGGCCGGGCCCTAGTTCGGCCTCCGACGACGTGTAATTTTCCCGATCATAGATCGTCCGAACATCATGAATAGCTCGGCCCTGAAGGCCAAACGTCAAGGAGTCAATAGTGCTCTCTGACAACCTTTCAGATGAAAGGTCATGGCCCACCACGACCGCTAAATCGGTCGAAAAAACTCGATTCGCGGTTCGAGGCCGTTTTTACTAGCACGATCTATCAATGCACAGATCGTGCCCCGTTTTACACGAGATATGTTTAATCATGCGTGTGTAACGGCACGCACGTCTTGGGAAGCGGAGGGATTCATGGCGCAGTGGAGGGAGGCTAACCGGCGGCAAGCCCAATAAAAGGGGAAGAAAACCCCAAGGCTTATCCGCACTTCCCATTCGCATCCTCGCTTTCCCAATCTCCTGAGCTTCCAGAGCCCAGATCTAGGTTTTCCACCCCTCCTCCTCCGAGCTCAGCCATGGCCAGCTCCGGCTCCAACGGCAAGTGGGAGGCGTCCACGGTCACAGACCAGGACATCCGGGACCTCAAGGACGCCGGCTACCTCCCCGCCAATGTCTTCCACCGTGCCGCGGAGGAGGGCTAGGTGATCCCCACCCCCAAGCCAGGCGAGAGGGTGGTTTTCATCCCTCATTTCATCCGAGGATTGAGCTTCCCGCTCCACCCCTTCGTGAGGGGCCTCATGTTCTTCTACGGACTCGACTTCCACGACCTCCCGCCGAACTCTTTCATGCATATATCGGCCTTCATCATCGTCCGTGAGGCCTTCTTGCGGGTCGAACCACACTTCGGACTGTGGCTCAAGATCTTCAACATCAAGCCGAAGTGTGTCGCAGGCGCACATGCAGACTGCGCGGGGCGGTCATCAGCAAGCTCCCACGCGCTGTATGGCCATCCGGCACTTTCATCGACACCATCAAGACTTGGCAAAAAGAGTGGTTTTACATCGCCGAGCCAAGGGAGGAGGGTGGAACTGTTCCTGCCGAATTCAGATCCGGCCCCCCGACCAGATTGACCTCATGGGTTCGAAAGGGCCTCGACTGGGGGTCGGACACAGAGGTGGATGACCTGCAGAGGGGCATCGCCTCCATGATCAAGGACGGAATCGAGCTGGCCAACGTGGTCCAAGTTATGCTTCGGCGGCGCATCCTCCCTTGCCAGCGCCGGGGCTCTCCCATGTGGACTTATCGGACGGACGACGATCCTATGATTCGTCATCTCTTCCGCACCACACGGGAGAAGCTGTGGATGGCGCAGTTCAAGGCGCAGGAGAAGTGGCCGGCCAAGAAGGAGGACCAGGGCCTACGTACCGACAAGCCCCCTTCCGAGGTATGTCATAGCTTCATTAGATCGGCTTCGTTCTTCCGAAGGAAATCTAAATACTTTCCGATCACTTCCGCAGGAATGGCTGAGCAAGGCCACGGGCATCAAGTGCCCGGCTCCACAGCCCGAGGACCCTAGGTCCCAGTTGCTGTCGGAGATGCTCGTCGTGGCGCCTTACCAGGCGCCAGAGAAGAAGGAGAAGAAGAAACCAGGCCGAACAGGCCTGCGCATCAGGGACCAGCCAGGGGCTGTGTCTGAGGACACCCATGCCTCCTCGAATCAAGAGGAGGAGCAATAGGGTGAGGGGGGAGGAGATTCCCCCCTTAGAGGAAAGAGGGCGGCGTCATCGGACGCTTCAGAGGATGTACCTCCTCCCGCCCAGAAGAAGGCGCATCGGACACAGGTAGTCCTGTCCGACGACAGTTCGGACTCAGATACCGAGTCCGAAGACTTCGAGAGGGTTCCACGAAGGAGCCTCAGGGTCAAGCCCCCAGCTCGAAGGTACAGATCTGAAGACCTCCTGAGTTGTTAGTGCTAAGTTTTAAATGTTATTAATATGCGAGCGCCTATTGAGTTGCAGCCCACCACGTGTTCTCCCCACCGATCAAAACTCAGACGGGGAGACCCCGCCCACTGAGCTAGCGGAGAGCGGGAACGCGTCGCACTCCTCCCCTCCGGGTGCCGCGAAGGACGCCACGGAGGTGTCTTCCCAACAGGCTCCTTTGGAGCCGGACACTGGAGGTGGGGGTGACGATGTCATGGTCGAGGCTGACGCCTCGGCCGCCGAAGACCGGGGGGACCCGCCCCTCCCGGATACTGAGGAGACCGGACGAGAAGATGTCCAGTCACCTCCAAGGCCGTCTCCGGAGCGCACCATGCCTCTGGAGGCACCGGTTCAATCCCCGGCTGGGGATCGGGCTGACCGACCTCCACCAGCGCCATCGACCCAAGAATGGCCGGCTATGGGGGAGGCTCTGTCCAGCGCCTCCATCTCCGGGGAGCACCGCACCCTTATGGGTGCAGTATTGCAGAGCATTCAGTCCGTAGACAGCGGACTGAAGGAGGCCTTCAACGGTCTCCTGACGGGCTTTCAGATGAGCCAAGTAATGCTCTATTTGTGAAATATTAATTTCTTTGAGTTATTATTATATACATGGCAGTCCCCGAGCCCCAGGTGAGTTTGAAAAACTGACCTGGCGGTCAATCATAGATCATTATCCGAACTATGTACAGGACAATATGTGTTCGGAATGCTTCAACAGCCCTTAAGAGGACCGAACATAGGATCATATTTTACGATAGTTCAGAAGGTGTGAACCCATGTAACTTGATATGGTTTTGTTTTGTATAGGCTTCGTCATCGGCGGCGGCTGTTAATGCTGCCGAGCTTGACAAGCTAAATCGGAAGCTCAAGAGCTCCAAAGATGAGCTCGAAGCTCTGAATAAGAGATTCGACGAGGCGCAAGGTAAGCTGGACTAGAATATCCAAAATTTTCATAACCGTATTCTCAACGCAGTACTTTTAATATGTTCTTAATGCTTACGCAGCCTCGGCGAAAGAAATTGAGAAGCTCAAGGCCGAGCTTGAGAAGGCAAAGCAGGAGGCTGCGGATGAGAGGGCGGCGGCCAAAGAAGCGGCGACCGCACTGTCCGCCTTAAGAGCCACCAGCGACAAGCACCAGGCTCGGGTGGAGGAAATCCAACAGGAGATCAAGGACGCCGGTCAGAAGTGCGAGGACCTTGAGCGAAAAGGCAAGGAGCAGGCCGCCGAACTATCGACCATGAAAACCAATCTCCAAAAGGAGCGGGTGGATAGGCGGTCTTTTGAAGAGCAAGTCAGCCAGGCCAAGGCTATAATGGATGGTAAGCCGTATTTATTGCAGTGTGTCTACGGGGATAGCAAGTTCGAGTTGCTTACCCAAGTATGGCATTCCTCAGGCGCCTGCTCGGGCCTCCAGAAGAGCACAGTGGACGCGAACCAGTTCTATGGTTCGTGGGGAGAAGGAGATGAAGCTCGGCTGTTCTGGGCGCAGTTTGAAGCCCCCGAGCGCTCTCCACTCCTTGTTGAGCAGCTTAAGCAGCTGATGGAGCTACACCGGATGGCGGAGCCGGCCATGAAGGATCTCTGCATCCGGCTATGGCCCAACGAGCCATTGCCAGGCAGCTACTTCGGCCTGGTGCAGAGGCTGAGTGACGCCTCACCCCGGGTCGACGCGCTAAGGCGATCTTCCTGCATCGAGGGAGCTCGGATGACCTTTGCGAAGGCCAAGGTGCACTGGCCGGGGTTGGATCCAATGAAGATAGCCACCGCCCCTCCGCCTCCTGGAAAGGAGCATAGGTGCCCCGAGCTGTACTTCTCCGGAGTAATGGAGGGTGCTCGGGCGATAGAGTCGCAGTGTTCGGGAGAGAACATGTATGAGTAACGTGTTGTAATATGTCCGAAGACCTTTTAACGCGTATATATTTAAAATGCATGTTTTATCATGTCTTTTATGTTTTGCATCCTTTATAGCTCCTTTGTGGCCGTTAAACCTGAAAGCTGCGAGTCGTCGGCTTCAGCCCCCATGTAGATACTACGCGGGGTGTCTCTTCCAATCGCACTGTGACCCTTAGCCAAACTATCGGCACCCGAAGGCGGTAGTGTGGGGAGGACAAGGCAATCGTACCATAATGCTTTATTGCTTTCACTTAGCCGTAGGGGCGCGAGAAAGGAGTGTAGGGGGGCCGATGACTAGCCCCCAGGGGTTTGTGATGTTCGGATGAACCGTGGCCAAGGCCTATATCACATGGTTTGTACTAATACCAAACCCATCGTATGACACGGAGTAACCTCTGACGAGATTTAGTTAAGCTTGGATTCGCAGGCCAGTTCTCGCATACCATGACAGTCAGTTTTCGGCTTTCTCCGCTGAGGTGCTTGACCAGGCTAGCCGGAAACACAATCGCAGTGGTTCTCCCTTTGCCCTTTTAGCCGAACGAGCGGAACATAAAGGGGCAAGCACAGGAGCCCGGCAACCCAACTATTGACCCAAGACATAGTTCGGAACCAATGCATATAAAGCGGAACTCCAAGACGCCGAACACGAAATCAGTTGTGCTTAGGGCGATTTTATAAGATCGAGCCCCCGGTCTATTAGCCAGTTGCATCCTAAAGTATACCGAACAGGTTTGCAAGAAGAGAGGGGAAATAGAGAGTACGCCAAGAAAAACGGCGAGGTGATCATACATGATACATCTGTATTTTACTCAACAACTCTTAGTATTCAAATTGCGGATACAACTATTTATAGGTATTAAAAATGAAATATAAACCTTACAGGAGGGGCTGTACCAAGGGTCTTTGATAGGTGACCTGACGTCCTCGATGTGCCATGTCGCTTATCCGCTCCTGCGTCTCCCAAGGAGTTGTATACCGCAATGGGTGTAATGTTCGGCGAGCGGACTGTTTTAAAAGTCTTGAGAAGCCACCGAAGTGTGAATGAGCTTTACGCCGTAGAAGGTACTTTATGGTACCTATAGTGTGTCCAAAGACATGTTGATGGTGATAGTTCGGTCCAGCCAAACACTTACCCTTTAATAATTTTTTCCCACCGCTGCCCATGGAATTTTGAGCGCAAAGTTGTGCATCCTCGGCACATACTTTGCCGGATCTAGGGCCGTGCGATGGGGGGCGAGTCCCTATTTACGGGGAGAAGAAGGTTCTGGTACTTCGGGTTGAGACCGAGCTCGCTTCCCAGCCTTGGGTGCCTTTACGGCGGATGTCGGCGCTTGCCGATCATCAGTGTAATGGAATTCGGCCGCCAGGGCCAACGCATGTTCCTCAGTTCGGAGGGAGCGCTCTGTGTTGCCGTTGACAGTAATGACCCCCTTGGGGCCGGGCATTTTGAGCTTGAGGTATGCGTAGTGCGGGACGGCGTTAAAGCGAGCAAACGCTGTACGGCCGAGCAGGGCGTGATAGCCGCTGCGGAAAGGTACGATGTCGAAGATCAAGTCCTCACTTCGAAAGTTATCGGGCGAGCCGAACACTACTTCCAGGCTTACAGAGCCTGTGCACCGGGCTTCGACGCCTGGGATCACTCCTTTAAAGGTAGTGTTTGTTGGGCTTGATCCTTGATGGATCTATGCCCATCTTTTTCACCGTAACTGAGTAAATCAGATTGAGGCTACTTCCTCCGTCCATTAGGACTTTAGTGAGCTGATACCCGTCTATGATCGGGTCTAGGACTAGGGCGGCCGAACCCCCATGACGGATACTGGTAGGGTGGTCATGTCGATCGAAGGTGATCGGGTATGCCGACCATGGGTTATACTTCGGGGCTACAGGCTCTACGGCGTAGACATCTCGAAGGGCGCGCTTCCTCTCCTTTTTGGGTTTATGGGTGGCGTATATCATGTTTACTGTTTTCACCTCTGGAGGGAATTTCTTTTGTCCGCCACCGATCGGACCGCGGGGTTCATCCTCGTCCTCGCTGCGTGGGCTCTTGCCTTGGTCCTCGGATGCGAGCTTGCCGGCCTGTTTGAAGACCCAACAGTTACGGTTGGTGTGATTGGCGGGCTTCTCTTGAGTATCGTGGATCTGGCAAGGCCTCTCCAGGATCTTGTCCAGCGAGGTGGGTCCGTCGTGTTTGCCTTTAGGAGGCTTCTTCCGCTGCCCAGGCCGGGAGTTGCGGAAGCCGGCGTTAACGGCCGTGTCATCGGCATCACTATTATTGTGCCGGCACTTGTTCTTGTTGCGCTTCGGTTTCCCATTTCCATCCCGAACTTCAGAGGTTCCAGTGTCTTCGGGGTTGTGGCTACGTCTTGCTAGCCAGTTATCCTCGCCCGCGCAAAAGCGGGTCATGAGTGAGGTGAGGGTGGACATTGTCCATGGTTTGTCCTGGCCGAGCTGTCGAGCCAGCCATTCATCCCGAATATTGTGCCTGAAGGATGCTATTGCTTCGGCATCGGGGCAATCCACGATCTGGTTTTTCTTGGTTAAGAAATGATTCCAGAATAGCCGCGCGGACTCTCCTGGCTTCTGGACGACGTTGCTTAGATCGGAGGAATCCGGCGGCCAAACATAAGTGCCCTGGAAGTTAGATCGGAATGCCTCTTCTAGGTCCTCCCAGCACCCAATGGAATTTTCAGGGAGGCTATTTAACCAGTGCCGAGCTGGCCCCTTGAGCTTCAGGGGTAGGTATTTGATGGCGTGGAGGTCATCTCCTCGCGCCATGTGGATGTGGAGGAGGAAATCCTCGATCCATACGGTTGGGTCAGTTGTCCCATCGTATTGTTCTATGTTTACGGGTTTAAACCATTCCGGGAACTGATGCTGCATCACCTCGTCCATGAAGCACAGTGGGTGCGTAGCACCTCTAACCCGAGCTATGTCGCGCCGGTGATCGGCGTCTGTCCTAGCTCGGTTTCGTTCCCGGCCTTCATTGTTGCGGTCAAACCAAGGCCGGTACCCTTCCCGTCTATCGGGTGAGTATCCTCTGGATCCGTAGATTGATTGAACACGACCTGCTCTGTCGTCCAGGTCGTGTCGCAGGTCGAACCTGTCATCGGGCTCTAGTGGCTCCTTTCCCCGTCTACGGGGTATCGTTGGCCTATAGCCGGTGTCGTCAGCCGTCCTGTCCCGTCCTCGAGGGGGGCGGTCTGGCTTGTTGTATGGTGTATGTTTAGGGGACGGCATATCAGTAAGCTCGTCATCGAATTGAGGCAGCAACCTTCTACGCGGATAGCTCTTGGGTTGGTCCGATGGACCTGTGTTGTATCCTTCCTCAGCTGAGAGGTCTCTCGTCCATCGATCGTTGAGGTCATCTTGTTCGGCTTTAAGCTGTCGTTCTTTTGCTTTCAGGCTGCGGGCCGTGGCTATAAGCTGTTGCCTGAAGAGTTCCTGATCTACAGGATTATCGGGGATGGCGAAGTCATCGGCTTCCGCATTGTCCTCCCCCTCGACAGAGCGGAGGTGATGGTCGTCCTCGGGATCATCTAGGTTGTCGGGGTTGCGCCGGTCTTCTGGCCTCTCCTGACCCTCGAACGGGTGTTCGGGGGTTTCGGGATCGCTGAGGTCTTCCGGGGTGTCTCCGTCCCCGGTGCCATCGGTAGCTTTTCTTCCCTTTTTTCCTTTTGACCGTTTATGCGGCTTTCGGCGTCTTGACGGTGCTTCATCCGATTTGTCGCCATTGTTTTTTGGAGTGTCTACCATGTAGACGTCATATGTGGAGGTGGCAGTCCATCGTCCGGTGTTAACGAGGGTGCGTGCACGATCCTCCTCATCCATGTAGTCTGCTTCCTCAGAAGCATAATCCAACATGTCGGTTAAATCCTCGATAGTGGCTACGAAGTGGGTGGTGGGTGGGGCGAAAAATTCGACCCGACCCGCCTGAAGCCCGATCTGAGCGCAGATCGGGGTTGGATCGTCGACAATCTTTATCGACGAGATCCGATCTAGAGCCTCGTTGAGTATCGAGTGCTCGATCGGATCGGCCTGCTCAGAGTTTCCGAAGTTAACCTCCGATGCGTCCGCGCAGGGAGAGTGTTCGGCAAGAATAGGGGTCCGGTCATCTGGCACTATGACCGGGTCCGGACTGAAAGTTGGGCCCTCGCAGGGGTAGATCCCGTGGGCGGGGCCGAAAGATGGATCTGAGGTTAAAGCCTCTGAGTCTTCGGGCATGGCAGGTGAGACTGCGAGCCCGGTTAGTGATAGATCACCCCGAGAGTCTACGGAGAACTCTAAATTCCCGAATCTGACCTCTTGATCGGGGGCAAAACTTCCAACACGGCCTAGATGGCCGGTCGGGTCAGCGTGCAGCACAACGCTGCCGAAAGCGAAGATCTGTCCGGGGACAAAAGTGCCCGTATTGCGGACCTCTTCGTTAATGACAAGGCGAGCCATCGATTCCTCTGGCGACCACAGCGGAACTCTTAATGAAAGCACCAATGTCGGTGTCAAAACCGGCGGATCTCGGGTAGGGGGTCCCGAGCTGTGAGACTAGAATCGAGGGTAACAGGATACGAAGACACAAGTATAGGAGATTGCAACAGTTTTCGAGGGTAGAGTATTCAACCCAAATTTATAGATTCGACACAAGGGGAGCCAAAGAATATTTGCGAGTATTAGCAGCTGAGTTTTCAATTCAACCACACCTGTAGATTAAATATCTGCAGCAAAGTGATCAGTAGCACAGTAGTATGATAGTTTTGATAGCAGTAGCAGCAGTAACTGTAGCGGTAACAGTGATAGAAGTAGTTTTGTAGCAGTTGGAAGAGTAGCAGTAGCAATAGTAACTTAGCAAGAACAATATGTGAAAAACTCGTAGGCACTGGATCGGTGAACTCGTTGGATGATATTCGTCATGTAATAGTCATAACCTAGGGCGATACAGAACTAGCTCCAGTTCATCAATGTAATGTAGGCATGTATTCCGTAAATAGTCATACGTGCTTATGGAAAAGAACTTGCATGTCTTTTGTCCTACCCTCCCATGGCAGAGGGGTCCATAAGGAAACTAAGGGATATTAAGGCCTCCTTTTAATAGAGAACCGGAACAAAGCATTAACACATGGTGAATACATGAACTCCTCAAACTACGGTCATCACCGGAAAGTATCCCAAATATTGTCACTATGGGGTTTATGGATCATAACACGTAATAGGTGCATATGACTAGGCAAGATCGGATCAAGAACATAGATATAATGGTGATAACATAAACGGTTAAATCATGGCACTCGGGCCCCAGTGACAAGCATTAGGCATAGCAAAGTCATAGCAACATCAATCTCAGAACATAATGGATACTAGGGATCAAGCCCTAACAAAACTAACTCGATTACATGATGAATCTCATCCAACTCCTCATCGACCAGCAAGTCTACGAAGAAATTACTCACTCCCGGTGGGGAGCATCATGGAATTGGCGATGGAGAAGGGTTGGTGATGACGAAGACGGAAGATTCCCCTCTCCGGTGCCCCAAACGGGCTCCAGATCTGGCCTCCCGATGAAGAACAGGAGGTGGCGGCAGCTCCGTATCGTAAAACAGGATGAAACTTTCTTCTTGATTTTTTTCTCCGAAAATAGGAATTTATAGTGGCGGAATTAGGGTCAGTGGGGCCACGAGGTGGGCACAACCCACAAGGGCGCGCCCAGGGGGCCTGGCACGCCCTGGTGGGTGCTGGCCACCCTGGCCCCCCTCTTCGGTGGATTTTGGCTCCAATAATTCTCATATATTCTGAAATAATTCTCCAAAAAGTTTCATTCCGTTCCGAGAACTTTTATTTCTACACAAAAACAACACCATGGTAGTTCTGCTAAAAACAACGTCAGTCCGGGTTAGTTTCATTCAAATCATGCAAATTAGAGTCCAAAACAAGGGCAAAAAGGGTGAGGAAAAGTAGATACGTTGGAGACGTATCGATTCCCCCAAGCTTAAACCTTTGCTTGTCCTCAAGCAATTCAGTTGACAAACTGAAAGTGATAAAGAAAAAACTTTTACGAACTCTTTTGTTCTTGTTTACATATAAATGCTTAAGTAGCACCCAGGTTTTCAGCAAAGATTATGACTAACCATGTCAACAATAACTCTTAGAAATTATATTAACTCATATCAATAACATAAGAAACTAGCGAGCAATAATAAGATATCTCAAGCGCCAACACTTTGTCAAAACAATCATGATACAATATGACAATAGTGGTATCTCGCTAGCCCTTTCTGAGACCGCAAAACATAAATGCAGAGCACCTCCAAAGTTCAAGCAGTGACTAAACATTGTAACTCATGGTAGAAAAGATCCAGCCATGCTGCACCCAGCATCGACTATACACAATGCATGAGGATGACAATAGTGCTCTCAGGTCTGGTGCTTATTTGAGGAAGTGATGACTCAACATAAAAGTAAATAGATAGTCCCTCCGCAGAGGGAAGCATGGATTTGCAGAGGTGCCAGAGCTCAAGTTTTTAAACCAGAGATAGATATAATTTTAGGAGGTACACCCTTCCTGTCAACGTCACGACCAAGATTTATCAATATCTTCCATGCTAAACAAATTAGCGGCGGTTCCCAAGCAGTAAAAGTAAAGGTTTACTCCCCCTCCACCAACAATCACACTCCATGGCTAGCCGCATCCACGGGTACCGTCCAAACCAACAACATTCCTAGGGGAGTTTTGTTTAATTATTTTTGATTTTTGATTTCGGGACTGGGAATCCCTATTACCGCCCCTCTCGTGTAAGGACGAGTGAATAAACACTCATCATGAGAATAACCCGCTTAGCATAGAAGATACTGACCGCCCCCTGTCGCTCCATGAGCGGTCCAGGCACACAAAACAGATGTTTATTTGAATTTTTAGAGGTGGCACATGCAAATTTACTTGGAACGGCAGGGTAATACCGCATATAGGTAGATATAGTGGACTCATCTGGCATAACTTGGTTTAAGGATTTTGATGCACAAGCAGTGTTCCCGCTTAGTACAGGCGAAGGCTAGCAAATAGATTGAGAAGCGTCCAGCTAGAGAGCAAAAACGGTCATGAACATGCATTACATATAATAAAACATGAATACTAGCATGAGTAGGATATGGACACCATGAACATAAATATCATGAAGGCTATGTTGGTTTTGATTCAACTACATGCGTGAACATGTGCCAAGTCAAGCCACTTGAAACATTCAGAGGAGGATACCATATCATCATACTGCATCACAACCATTTTGATGCATGTTGACATCCAAAATAAATCATTATCCACTCCTAGCTACTTAAGCATGGCATGAACAACTATAATCTCTAATGGTCATTGCAAACATGTTTGATCATAATATGCTGAATCAAGGGATACTAGGTTAAACATATTTACAAAAACAAAAACAAGTTGAGTTCATACCCGCTCTTCTCTGCCACAGTCAATTCATCAAATATCGTCATCATTGCCTTTCACTTGCGCGACCGAATGATAAGAAAATAATAATAGTGCAAGAATGTCGTGGACTAAGCTGGAATCTGCAACATTGTATTCAAGAGGAGAAGACAAGGTAAAATGGGCTCTTTGTTAGACTAACAACGATGCATATAAGAGCCACCCAACATTTTCATCGTGGTCTTCTCCTTGGTACGACTCAAACAAAAGAAAAGGAATTCAGAGAAACACACTGAAATATTTTTGGAGTTTTTGGTTTTTCTTGAAGAAAGAAAATTAAAGAGAAAAATATTTGTACTCAACGGCCTGCCGTTCAACAGGCAAGTCTACCAAAGTCCACACTTGGTTTTCATACATGGATCCTATCTCGGATTTCATGCCTCCTAGCCATTTGTTGGAATCCGGGCCCACCATCGCTTCTTCATAGCTCGTAGGTTCACTGTTGTCTAACAACATGACCTCCAAGACAGGATTGGCGAACCACTCAGAGGCGATACGATTTCTTGTCGGCCTACGAGGTTCGGTAGTAACTTGATCCGAAGTGTCATGATCATCATCATTAACTTCCTCTTGATTCGGTGTAGGCACCACAGAAACATCTTTCTACGTCGTGCTACCATCCAACTGAAGTGACAGTTCAATAACCTCATCAAGTTATTCCTTCCTCCCACTCAATTCTTTCGAGAGAAACTCTTTCTCGAGAAAGGACCCGTTTTTAGCAACAAACACTTTGCCCTTGGATCTGAGATAGAAGGTATGCCCAGTTGTTTCCTTAGGGTATCCTATGAAGATGCATTTTTCCACTTTGGGATCGAGCTTATCAGACATAAGCGTCGCATTCCAAACTCTGAGAAATGACAGCTTAGGTTTCTGCCAAACCAAAATTCATACGGTGTCATCTCTATGAACTTAGATGGTGCCCTATTTTAAAGTGAATGTGGTTGTCTCTAATGCATAACCCCAAAACGATAGTGGAAAATCGATAAGAGACATCATAGTACGCACCATATCCAATAGAGCACGACTACGACGTTCGGACACACCATCACACTATGGTGTTCCGGGTAGCGTGAGTTGTGAAACAACTTCCACATTGTCTTGAGTTGTATACCAAACTCGCAACTCAGATATTTACCTCCACGATCATATCGTAGACATTTTATCTTCTTTTCACGATGATCTCAAACTTCACTCTAAATTTGTTTGAATTTTTCAAACGTTTCAGACTTGTGTTTCATTAAGTAAATATCCCCATATCTACTCAAATCATCAATGAAGGTAAGAAAATAGCGATATCCACCGCACGCTTCAACATTCATTGGATCGCTACATCAACATGTATCATTTCCAATAAGTCACTTGCCCGCTCCATCATATCAGAAAACGGGGTCTTAGTCATCTTGCCCAAGAGGCATGGTCCGCATGTCTCAACCGATTCGAAATCGAGTGAGTCAAAAGATCCATCAGCATGGAGTTTCTTCATGCGCTTTACACCAATATGACCTTGGCGGCAGTGCCACAAGTATGTGGTACTATCATTATTAACTTTGCATCTTTTGGCATCAATGAACATGTGTATTACTACGATCGAGATTCAATAAACATTCTCATTGGGTGCATGACCATTGAAGGTATTATTCATGTAAACAGAATAACCATTATTCTCTAACTTAAATGAATAACCGTATTGCAATAAACATGATCTAATCATGCCCTTGCTCAACGCAAACACCAAATAACATTTATTTAGGTTCAATACTAATCCCGAAGGTAGAGGAAGCGTGCGATGGTGATCACATCAACCTTGGAAACACTTCCAACACGTATCGTCACCTCACCCTTAGCTAGTCTCCGTTTATTTCATAGCTTTTACTTCGAGTTACTAACATTAGCAATCGAACCGGTATCTAATACCCAGGTGCTACTAGGAGTACTAGTAAGGTACACATCAATAATACGTATATCAAATATACTTCTGTTGACGTTGCCAGCCTTCTTATCTACCAAGTATCTAGGGCAGTTCCGCTTCAGAGACCGTTCTCCTCATAATAGAATCACTCAGTCTCGGGTTTGGGTTCAACCTTGGGTTTCTTTACTGGAGCAGCAACTGGCTTGCCATCCATGAAGTTTCCCTCCTTGCCCTTCTCGAAACTAGTGATTTTACTAACCATCAACACTTGATGCTCCTTCTTGATTTCTACCTTCGTGGTGTCAAACATCGCGAATAGCTCGGGGATCATTATTTCCATCCCTGGCATTTCATAGTTCATCACGAAGCTCTAGTAGCTTTGTGGCAGTTACTTGGAGAACTATATCAACCTCTATCTTATCTGGAAGATCAACTCCCACTCGATTCAAGCGATTGTAGCACCCAGACAATCTGAGCACATGCTCACCGATTGAGCTATTCTCCTTCATATTGCAGGCAAAGAATCTTGTTGGAGGTCTCATACCTCTCAACACGGGCACGAGCCTGAGATCCCAATTTCAGCTCTTAGAACATCTCATATGTTCCATGACGTTCAAAACGTTTTGGAGCCTTAATTCTAAGCCATAATGCATGACGCACTGAACTATCAAGTAGTCATCAGACGTACCTGTCAGATGTTCACAACATCTACAGACGACGCTTGAGGGGGTGGCGCACCGAGCGGTGCATTAAGGACATAAGCCTTCTGTGCAGCAATGAGGACAATCCTCAGATCACGGACCCAGTCCGCATTATTGCTACCATCATCTTTCAATTCTATTTTCTCTAGGAACGTATAAAAACAGGGGAGCTACAGCGCGAGCTATTGATCTACAACATAATTTGCAAAATCACTTTGACTATGTTCATGATAATGAGTTCAATTAATCATATTACTTAAGAACTCCCACTCAAATCAACATCCCTCAGGTTGTCTAAGTGTGACATGATCCAAATTCCACCAACCCAAGTCCGATCATCACGTGAGATGAGGTGGTTGCAATGGTGAACATCTCCATGTTGATCATATCTACTATATGACTCATGTTTGACCTTTCGGTCTCTTGTGTTCCGAGGCCATGTCTGTACATGCTAGGCTTGTCAAGTTTAACCCGAGTGTTCCGCATGTGCAACACTGGCTTGCACCCATTGTATGCGAACGTAGAGTCTATCACACCTGATCATCATGTGGTGTCTCGAAACGACGAACTTTCGCAACGGTGCACACTTAGGGAGAACACAATTTTATGTTTGAAATTTTAGTGAGGGATCACCTTATAATGTGTCGGTGTACTAAAGTTTGGGTCCTTTAGTACCCCATACTTGTGCACGGGCGGTTGCAGCCACACCAGCGGCAAGGCCTGCCGGGGGATAGCTGGACGCAGATGCAAGAGTATCAAGAAGACATCCAAGTCAATAATCAGAAGATAGAAGACCGAAGGCTGGAGCCCCGGCAAGATCATGCCGGGATGGCTCGCGGCCCCGGCAAGACTCACACCCGGCAAGACCTCGCCACCCTGTCGCCGCTCCAGCGCAGCGACCAGCTTGTCTTTTAGCTGTTGTCCTCCTGGGTGCGTGTCAGACGTTAACGGCGGTTGGGCTTAAGCGGTGCGGATGGGACGGCCCCTTTTTCCATCCCCGAGAAGCTAAGGGACACCTCAATAGGGCATTAAATGCGTTTGTCCTAAGCCGTCAGTATTAGGTATGATAGCACTGTAGCAACTTTACACCTCTTGTACTTCGCCACTGTTGGTGACCCCTTCGAACGTATAAAAGGAGGCCCAAGGCGGAGCTACAGGGGGGAGAATCTTCTGGCCCATTCTGCATGCGTAGCTGCTGCTCGAATGTACTGTTCATCGCAAGCGCTCCTGGGCTAGAGTTCAAACACACCTAATACAACTAAAGCAGGAGTAGGGTTTTACACTTCTCAGCGGCCCGAACCTGGGTAAAAATCCCTCGTGTTGATCGTTGGATCTGCTCTTTGTGCAAGCCTTTCTCCCTGCCGAACCATAAATGGATCCACGCGATCCCATAGGTGTCGTACGCCGACATCTTTGGCGCGCCAGGTAGGGGGAACGGTTGCGCAAACCTGATCTAGCGATCAGCGCGCTAATTTCTTCATCATCTTCATCGCCATGGCTCCCAAGAAAAAGGGTTTTACGGCGGTTGGTCCATCCGCGTCCGGTGCGCCTGTAGCTACACGCACGGGCGACGGTGTGGACACAGGCGGAGGAGGCGGAGATCCTGAGCTTCCACGGCGTTCTGGTGATCATAGCCAGGCGAGCGGCGTTGTTCGCGCCGCTAGATCTAAGGACAGAGCTGTGCTGCCAGCAGGCGGCGTAGCGAACTCCAGGGACGGAAGGGCGCCTTCTAAGACACCCACGCCGGCGCATGCGCCGTGGCTTTCTCAGGTCGCGCGCGATGAACAGCGCCGCGACGTCGGAGGTTCCAAGCGTCCCCATGGAAAGTCTCCTGAGCATCATCCTCGGGATGCGCGGGACCAGCATGCACACCAACATGTTGGTGGAAGCGGCGCGCGGTCGCGGGACCGTGATGGAGCTCCTTCTAACACGGTTAGGAGTCAGAGTACCTCACGTTCCTCGCACCTGTCGCCGCCGCCTACACCAGCAGAAGCACTGGCACGAGCACAGCTGCTCCTAAATTTTCCTCCTGCTGCGGACAAGCTCGACGAGTGGAGAGCTGCTATTCAGAGCCTCGTCGGCCTCGCCAATGATGATAGGCCGCAGCAGGCGGAGCCTTCGCGGCGGCAGTCTATCGAACCAGCACGCGCCGGTGGCGAAAGGACTGGAGGCGGAACGACCACGGTGCACTCTCCTCCACGGCAGCAACGGCGTCGTCTGATCCGCGAACTCGCCGCGATCAACGTCAAATTCTTCGGGAACGAAGCAAAGAAGACGCTCGGAGTACCATCGAGCGGCGGAGGGAAGCGCGCTATCAATCCGATAAGCGCGCAGGACCCACTGTAGACAAGCGTGCGCCAGGGAATCCTGGTGATCTACCTTATGAGGTGGGTTGTCCAGCTTTTACCCGTGAGCTGCGGCGAGTCCAGTGGCCCAATTCCCGCACGTTCAAACCAGAGGTCCCGGAGAAATACGACGGCAAGACTCACCCGTCAGAGTTCTTGAGCATCTACACCATTGCGGTGCACGCTGCCGGGGCTCGCGACGACAAGATACTCGCCAACTACTTCCCGTTGGTGCTTAAGCCCAACGTTAGGTCATGGTTGATGCATTTGCCGGAAGGTTCCATTTCTTCCTGGCAGATCTGTGTCATGAGTTTCTTGGTGCCTTCACCGGAGGCCATCAAGCTCCAGGCCAGGAAAGTGATTTACATCTCATCCCCCAGAAGGAGGGCGAGACCTTGCGCAAGTACATACAAAGATTCAGTCGTGTACATCATAACATCCCAGACGTTCATCCTGCCGCTGTTGTCAGCGCGTTCCATCAAAACGTGCGCAACCGTAGGATGCGCGAAGAGCTGGCAATGAACAAGGTCAGGGATGTTGCCGAGCTCTATGCTCTGGCTAATAAGTGTGCTCGAGCTGAGGAAGGGAGGAGGTTCCCCGGTGAGGATGCCGGTGCAGGAATCGACTCTGAAGACGAAGACACAGCCGCCCCGGCAAAAAAAGGCCGGTGGCGTAATAGGAAGCGCAAGGGCAAGGCCGTGCTTGCCGTCGAGGGATCCAGCAACCCCGACACCGCCAAGAAGGCTAAAGTTGACGGCCCCGGCAAGGATGTTGCCGGGTGTGCCTCCTGTCAGGCCTTGGCGGCTGCCGACAAGCCAGAGGGCTCCGACAAGCAATATTGCAAGATCCATCGCACCAAGGGCCATGATCTCCAGAACTGCCGGCAAGTTGAGCAGCTTGTCGAGAAACAGAAAGCCGAGTATGAAAGGCGAGATAAGGAGAAGGCCCAGGATGGCGCGGAGGGGTCCGGCAAGAAACGCGGTGGCCGAGGAGGTCGCCGTGGCAAGGCCAAGCAACAGAAGGAGAGGCCCGCTCGAGGGTGCGACAAGCAAGAGGGGGGTGACGATGACAACGAAGAGGACGACGAGTCCAGCGAGCAAGAATTCCAAAAGGCTACAGACATGATGTGCATTGACGGAGGCGCTTCGTTACATTCTTCCCGCCGCCGACTTAAACAGTGGGCGCATGAGGTTAATGCGAGAGAGCCATCTGTCGATGCCCGGAAGCCATTGAAATGGTCCAACACACCTATTATTTTTGACGCTGAGGATCACCCTGATCGCACAACTGCGGTCAGGTGTTTGCCATTGTTAGTTTCACCAATGATTCGCAACCTCAAGGTGACGAAAATGTTAGTTGACGGTGGGGCCGGTTTGAACCTGATCTCGCCCGAGGTGATCAAAAGGTTGCAAATTCCTGGTGAGGATCTCGAGGAAACGGGCACGTTTCAAGGGGTCAATCCAGGAAGAAGCCAGCCGAAGGGTAAGATCACACTACCGGTAACATTTGGTAGTGATCTGAACTTCAGGACAGAGAAGATTGTCTTCAATGTCGCCAAGATTCCATTGCCATATAATGGGATCCTTGGCCGCCCAGCGCTGGCCAAGTTCATGGCGGCATCGCACTACGCTTATAATGTATTGAAGATGCCCGGGCCGATGAGCGTCATCAGTATCAACTTCGACAAGAAAGACGCGCTTGTCTGCACCGATCAACTTTACCGGGAGGCAGTTGCAGCATCTGCCGCCCAGGCACTTGCTCCTGCCGCTGAAGCTCCCGGGGGGAAGAAGACCGGCAAGACCTCTCGCACTCACTCCGGCAAGCGCACCTCCTCGGAGTGCTACGCTCCCGTTGAGGATGTGCCAGAGAGCTCCACCGGCAAGAGCAAGAAATCCAAGGCAGCTCCACCAGAAACTAAGAAGGTGCCCGTCAAGGAGGACGGTATGGGAGGAACTTTCACCATAAGTTCCACCCTCGATGACAAATAGGAAAGCGCGCTCGTTGCTTTCCTGCGGGCGAATATCGAGGTGTTTGCATGGCAACCATCCGATATCCCTGGCGTTCCCAGGGAAGTAATTGAGCACCACCTTGCTGTTTGTCCTCATGTGCGGCCCGTCAAGCAGAAGGTTAGGAAGCAGGCTTTGGAGCGGCAACAGTTTATCGCCGAGGAAATCAAGAAGTTAGAAGCGGCAGGTTTGGTTAGAGGAGTGCTCCACCCAACATGGTTGGCCAATCCAGTTGTAGTGCGCAAAGCGAATGGGAAATGGAGGCTGTGCATTGACTATACAGATATCAATAAAGCCTGTACAAAAGATCCTTTTCCCTTGCTGCGCATCGACCAGATTGTGGACTCCACTGCTGGCTACGATTTGCTTTCATTCCTTGACGCCTATTCAGGATATCATCAGATCTTCATGGCAAAGGAAGATGAAGAGAAAACCGCATTTATCACCCCATGTGGTACGTATCGCTTCTTACGTATGCCTTTCGGGTTGAAAAGTGCTGGTTCAACGTTTGCAAGAGCAGTCCAGATTGGTTTTGAGCCCCATCTACATAGAAATATGGAAGCTTATATGGATGACATAGTGGTCAAAACCAAGGACAAGGCGACGCTCATACAAGATTTAGAAGAGACATTTGCAAATCTGCGCAAGATCAATTTGAAGCTCAATCCTGAGAAGTGTGTGTTTGGTGTTCCGTCCGGCAAGCTTCTCGGGTTCTTTTTATCTCAACGTGGAATCGAAGCAAATCCTGACAAGATCAAGGCAATTGAGCAGATTGAGGCACCAAGACGTGTCAAAGATGTACGTCGGCTTGCCGGCTGCGTTGCTGCTCTGAGTAGGTTCATCTCAAAATCTGCTGAGCGCGCCCTGCCCTTTTTCAAAATTTTGAAAAAGGCAGGTCCAATGAAATGGACTCCGAAAGCGGAGGCAGTGCTGCAGGATTTGAAGAGGTACCTCTCCTCTTCGCCAGTACTTGTCGTGCCAAAACCACAAGAGCCATTGCTGCTATATCTAGCGGCAACGAATCAAGTGGTGAGTGCTGCGTTAGTGGCAGAGAGAGAAATCAACGAAGAAGCAGCGACAGCGGCGAGACCGCCAAGCGACGAGCTGGAATCTCCCCCGACAGAGTCTGGTGCCGACAAGACAGGATCTGCGTAGTCAAATGGAGCGACACAGAAGAAGAAGATGGTGCAGCGCCCAGTTTATTTTGTCAGCTCCCTTTTACAGGGGGCTAGGTCAAGATATTCTGGCGTGCAGAAGTTGCTCTTCGGCCTCCTTATGGCCTCGAGGAAGCTGCGCCATTACTTTCAGGCACATGAGATCACTATCGTCACTCGCTTTCTGTTGCAGCGGATTTTGCAGAATCCAGATGCAACCGGCAGGATTGTGGAGTGGGCTTTGGAACTATCAAGTTTTGGTCTCAAGTTTGAAAGTACTTCAACCATTCAGAGCAGAGCCTTGGCGGAGTTCATTGCGGAATGGACCCCAACGCCAGATGAAGAGACTCCGGAGATAACTCCCCCCGGCAAGGAAACGAATCAAGAATGGATTATGTATTTTGATGGGGCTTTCTCGCTGCAAGGCGCCGGTGCTGGCGTGCTGCTTGTCGCACCCACCGGAGAGTACCTCAAATACGTGATTCAGATGCACTTTCCCCGGGAGAGATCGACAAATAACACTGCAGAGTATGAAGGGCTGCTTGCCGGTCTCAGGATCGCGGCAGACCTTGGAATCAGGAAGCTCATCGTCAGAGGTGATTCACAGCTTGTCGTCAAGCAGGTGAATAAGGATTATCAGAGTCCATTGATGGAAGCCTATGTCGATGAAGTGAGGAAATTGGAAGAGCGTTTTGACGGTCTGCAAATGGAGCACGTCCCTCGTGTGGAAAACAGCATTGCTGATGACTTGTCAAAGCGCGCTGCCCTTAAGTTACCTATGGAACCAGGAACGTTTGTGCTCCGATTGACTCAACCATCCGTAACACCATCGATGGGACAAGAAAAAAGAAGGAAGTTGAGTTCCAGCAAGTATTTTCCGGCAGATCTCCCAGATGCTGCCGGCAAAGAAGTTGCCGGGAACGACGCCAAGCTTGCCGGTGAGTGACAGGCTCCGGCAGGGCCTCGGGCTCTTGCCATAGAGACAAACGCTCCTGCTGAGCTTGCCGGGGAGCAACAGGCTCCAGCAGGGCCTCGGGCCTTCGCTGTAGAGACAAATGCTCCCACGGCAGAAGACATGCCTTTAGTCCTTGTTGTCGAGCCCCAGGCTCCAGCGTGGGCACAGCACATCGTCCTTTTCCTTCAGACAGGAGAACTCCCCGAAGAACAGGAAGAAGCAGAGAAAGTAGCCCGTCGGTCTAATATGTATCAGTTCGTGGACAATGTCCTATACAGAAAGAGACCGAACGGTGTGAAATTGAAGTGCATTCCTCGGGAGGATGGACTAGAGCTGTTGGCAAAGATTCATGGAGGCATATGTGGTTCCCACATAGGATCAAGAGCTCTTGTCGGTAACGCATTACGGCAAGGTTTCTTTTGGCCCACTGCTCTCCAGGATGCAACTGCACTAGTAACCAAGTGTGAAGCGTGCCAGTTTCATTCGAAGAAATTGCACCAACCAGCTCAAGCTCTTCAGACAATCCCTCTTTCCTGGCCATTTTCGGTCTAGGGGCTCGACATATTGGGCCCTTTTCCCCATGCTACCGGGGGCTTTGAGTACTTGTACATCGCAATCGACAAGTTCACAAAGTGGTCGGAAGTGGAAGCAGTGAGAAAGGTGACAGCACAGTCAGCCGTCAAGTTCTTCAAAGGACTAGTTTGCCGTTTTGGTGTGCCTAACAGGATCATCACCGACAATGGTACACAGTTCACGAGCCACACCTTCATGCAGTATGTCCAAGATCTTGGCGGCAAGATTTGTTTTGCTTCTGTTGCCCATCCAAGGAGCAACGGCCAGGCGGAAAGGGCTAATGCTGAAGTGTTGCGAGGCCTCAAGACAAGAACTTTCGACAAGCTACGCAAGTGCGGAAGGCGCTGGATTGATGAGTTGCCGGTGGTTCTTTGGTCAATCAGAACGATGCCAAATCGAGCCACTGGCCGGACACCCTTCTCCCTAGTGTACGGGGCGGAAGCAGTTCTCCCCACGGAACTCACATACAAGTCACCTCGAGTGCTCGCTTATGATGAGCTCGAGCAAGAGCAGCTGCGGCAAGATGACGCTGTGCTCCTTGAGGAAGATCGTCTTCAGGCTGCTGTGCGAGCTGCACGCTACCAGCAAGCCTTGTGCCGCTATCATAGCCGCAAGGTTCATGCCCGAAGTCTTGAGGAAGGCGACCTTGTTCTTCGGCGCGTTCAGTCGGCCAAGAATTCCCACAAGTTGACGCCGAAGTGGGAAGGCCCTTATCGGGTAGTACGAGTCACCAGGCCTGGCGCAGTCCGCCTGGAGACCGAAGATGGCATCCCAGTGAGCAACTCCTAGAATATCGAACATCTTCGTAAGTTCTATCCATAAGGCGCGGTTGCCGGGTCCCCCGGCAACCACCTTTTGTACAAGTCTTGCCGCTGAAGCATGTAATCCTTTGTACAAAGCCAGGCGCAGACCCTGTGCGCAGTTAAATAAGATTAAGTGTTTTACAATTCTTGTCGATTTCCATGTTTATTTATATGCATGCTTATCTGAGACATTGTATTACGCTTGCTTCCGGTAAGCTTTAACGAACCGCCAAGGTTCCATATCTCTATTTTCTCTTCTTTCTTTTTCTCAAAGGACAGAAGGTTCCCTCGCATGCAAGTTTGCCGGGGGGAAATGATGGTATGGATACCGACAGGCGACGTTCAAGGTTGACATTTTGCCGGAAGGAGTATAGCAACAAAAAGCTAAGTTATAGAAACTTCGAACAATATTTTTGTTTGTAAGGTTATTCTCCTTGAACGATTTTGACTTTTGTATGGAAAACCTGCACGCGAAGGAACCTTGACATGATCGGTTGCGTCATTACTCTGTTTCGAGTCCGCTCAACAGTTTAGGTGGCTGCACTGAAAACGTCAAGGTTTCTTGCCGGAAGCGGCACCGCCAGCAGGCTGCTAAAGTCCCGCACCTAGCGCTCGCGGCAAGGGTGTGCCCACCGGCAAGTTTCCAATAAGCGTAGGGTGTATACCATACATAAAGAAATCAGACAAGGGAAATAGCATACATTCATCCAGAGCATAGCAAGTTATATTTATATCAATAGTTGCCGCGATTCTAACTTAAGATAAACTGTCTTTGGCATGGAATGGCGGCGACAAAAAGAAGCGAGGCAGCTAGTCCCTGCGCTGGCCTTCGACCCTCTTGACTTGGTTCACCCTGTCGATGATGGGCGCGACAAGTTCTTCGAGTTCCTTGAGGTTCACATCCTTCGGCAAGCGGTCAAGGACGTTGGTGAGGTTGATGCCGGGGTTCCTGTACACCACCTTGGTGAGCACCTTGAGGAGGACGGCCCGGCAGAGTTTGCGGGATTCGTTGGCCAGACTGGTTGCTCGGTCGTACTGGAGCTGCTTCAGGGCGTCAATCATACCCTCGAAGAACATGGTTAGCTTGGCGCTCGTAGACACCCTGTCGTCGGAAGAATAGTCGAAGCCCTGCAGGCCCATGGTGGACAGCTCGCTGTGAGCCTCTCCACGACGCTGATGAGGCGTTCAGTCCAGATCTGCACACCTGATGTATAGTCATTGTAAGTGGCGGCGGCGCTCTCAAGCAGGCCCTTCTCGTTCTTGAGGTCTTTGATCAAAGCCTTCTCGCTAGCCTTGCCGGCCTCAAGGGACTGCTCCAGCGTGGACAGCTTCAGCTTCAGATCGGCGATGGATTCTTTGGCTGTGGAGAGTTCCTTGGTCTTGTCGGATATGGCGACCTGCATCTCCATCAAGCTGTGGAGAGTCTTCTCTCTGTCGGCTTCGAGCGTCGAGATCTTCTTGCCGTGATCCTCAAGGTCTGCCTCCAGCCTCTTCACCTTATCGGCAAGCTCGTTCTTGGCGGCCTCTGCAACCTCGGCAGCATTGACGGCTTCCTTCAGCTTGCCGGCGTGGTCTATGGCCAGAGCTTCGAGTGTTTCCTCGTGCCTCTGCTCCAGCTCCTGGGTCCGCTGTGCGACAAGCTTTTCAATTTCTTCATCCTTGCTGCGAAGCTTGTCGGCAAGCGCCTTCTCGCGATTAGCAAGCTCTTCGTCATGGGCCTCAAGCCCAACACGGAGCTCTGTTAGACGAGCTTCCTCTGCAGAGGCCTGTTGTTTAGCCTCCTCCTGTGCCTTCTCAACGTCAGACTGCTTCATGAGGAGCTCGTTCCAGCTTTGGCTCAGTTGCTCTTGGCTCGTCTTCAGCTCCTGAAAGGCTTCAGCATACCAGGCTTGAGTTTCCTCGACACGCTTCTAGAGATCTACCTCCGCTGCTTCGATGACCGCTGCCCTGGAATCCAGCTTCTCTTTTCGGGCGCGGTAAAGTGCTTGGAGCTTCTGGAAGTTGTTGCTCATGGCCTGGAGCAGTTGCTCTTCTTCAGATTTGCTGCTACTGGCGCATGGCTCGTCAGCAATCTTGAGCCCAGCAACGGCGATGATTTCCTCGTCAAAGATTTCCCCTTCGGCTGGCACTCCAGTGATTGCCGTTCCTGGTATGCTGACGAACAGGTTGTCACCAACCTTGAGGTACTTGCTTGAAGAAGGGGCTTCAGATGTTGACAGCTGGTCTTCAACAGCCGCTTCACCGGCAACTGGGGGCTCCGTGGCCGGCGTAGCGCCTGGCGCTCCTGCGGCAGGAATGCCGTCAGTATGGTCACCAGCCTCCTTGCCGGCCCTCTCAGCAGACCTCTTGGTGGCCTCCTCCTGTGCAGCCTTGGCGGCCTCAGCAGCAGCATCCCTGGCGGCCTCGGTGGCAGCATTCTTGGCGGCCTCGTCGGCGGCAACCCTGCCAGCCTCTGCAGCAGCATCCCTGGCGGTTTCCTCGATGACGGTATCAACATCCATGTGTTCCGTCGAGGGAAGATCTGAAGGCCAAGAAAACAAACAAGATACGGCTGAAGAGGAAGTTCAAAGACAAAAAGAAAGACAAAGCGACAAGTACTCTGAGGCAAACGGTTTACCTCTGTCGAGCTGTTGAGAGGTGGCTTCCCCTTTCCCGGCAACACCAGTTGCCGAAGTAGGACCACCAGAGCCTGCGCTTGCCGGCTCCTCTTCATCACGATAGAGCTCGCCGGAGGAAGCCCTTGCCGAAGACCCATCTCTGGGCGGCGTAGTTGACGGAGGCGGCACGTTGGGGGTGGCTCCTGATGGTGCTCCTTGTTGCCGCTCTTCTCCTACAAGCCTGGTGATATTAGCACTGAAGATACACACCCCGACACTTGCCAGCGGAAAGTGAGTAGTGGACTCACGCTGGGGGCTGTGTCGGGGGCTGCGTCGTGGGCTGGGCTCCGGGCTGATGCTAATTAGCTCTGGCGCACCTGAGGTGCTTGCCGGCGGCTCATCCCCCGTTGAAGTCTTCATCCTCTTTGCCATCCTTTGCGCCAATGTTTCCGTATCTCTGCGGGGACGGGTCAAAGCAAGACAAATTAGTAAGCAAAACCGGAAATTCAGAAGATAGAAGGTGTGACAGGACCCTTACTCTTCTTCTTCCGAGCTGAAGGCAGAGAGGTCAAAGTCGACTTCCGCCATGGTGCTCATGCGAGGAGGTGAGGGAGTGGTCCTGGGTCGCTTGGCTGCAGCAGAAGAAGAAGGTTGCTGGGTTGAGGCACTAGGGGTGGCTTTCCGAAGGACGCGCTTCTTCTTCTTCTCGGGAGCTGGGGGCTCCTCCTGCAGCTGTTCCTCGGCTGTATCCTCGGCAGAAGGACCCCTGGCAGACGTGCCGCTCTGCTCTCCGGCAACCTCGCCCTGCCCGGCAAGTTTTTCCTCTGACAACACTTCTTCTTCATTGGCTTCCTCTTCCGTGAAGCCAGCGCTGCCGGCCTCCGCGGCAAGATCCGCCTCTTCTGCCCTGCTGGCGATGTATGCCACCTCTTCCTCAAGGGTGGGGCGGATGAGGATTGCTTCTTCCCGGATGGCTTTCTCCGATAGATTATCAAAGAATTCCTGTGCCTGCTCTGTGGATGGCTCTTCCCAAGTTCCGTCAAGGCCGTGAGCGTTACACGCTGGCATCATGGCGATGATTGAGGCCAAAGCAGAGTTATTGCATAGAGGGATTACGTCCGTCGGCAACTTGAACATGGCGTCAGTCCTAAACAGCTTGTGGCAGAGGGTTGTGTGCTGCATGACCGTCAAGTTGTTGTTCAGCCCAGGGCGCAGCCTCATGATATCCGCCGCATTCCGGAACTCCCAGGCTGGTCTCCCTTTGTTCATCAGAGGGGCGATGCGCCAGCGAAGGAAATCAGCACCAATCATCTCTATTGTGAGCCCGGCAGCTTTGAGGCGGTGAATCCTGGTGATTGCGATTGTGAGCTTCTCATCTTGAGGATCGAGGTTGCTCCAATCCTTACCACGCATCATCTTTGTTTGCCGAGGCGCACAGAAGGGCTGAGGGTCATCCTCCTGAATCCAGCACCACCTGGCCCGCCATTCTTCCCACTTCTCGCGGTAGACCCCGTCTGGATATACCTCCTTGTTCCCTGCCCTTGGAATCCAAGTGATGGAACCAGAAAGGGCCTCTCCCGCTTGGATACCAGGAACGAAGAAGTGGCGGAAGAGGGCTGTGTTGGGGATTACTCCGGCAAAGTTTTCGCAAAGATGCGCAAAGACCGACATGCATGTCATGGCATTCGGCGTAAAATCCAAGAGTTGGAAGCCATATGTATACATGATGTCGTTGAAGAAATCAGAGAAAGGGGGACAGAGCCCGCAATAAAAATAGTCAACAGAGAAGGGATATTTATCTGGGCCGCCCTTGAAGGAACCTGGACTCACGCGAGTAGCAGGATGCGCCTTCGTCTCCTTCGCCCACATGCAGAGGTATCGATCCTTCAGGGCGCTCGCATCGAGCGCCGAAGCGAAGACGGTGTGCTTCTTCCGCATCTTCGCCAGTTCGCTCTTCGAGACAGCGGCTTTCACCCCCTTGCCCTTGCTCGCCTTGGGCGGCATGGCGGCTGTGGAAGCAGAGGCTGAGGATGGTGAGGGCGTGGCGGCGACGGATGAATGGGAGAGACTTTGTTTTGGGCTCGAGGAAGAAGACGACGGTGGTTCCCAGATTGGAAAAGATTGGAGGTAAATGAGCAAGCGCCTCTGCGGTTTCCTTTTTATGGGGAAGGCGCGGGGCTGTCTCTTCACTTGTCAATATGAAAACACTTTTGCAAGCGCGCTGCTGTAACGGCCGCTCCGCCCACGTCTCCCACACCGCGCATTCAACGCGCGTAGTGGGGGGGCGCAGTAAGCGGAATGATTACAGTAGTTACTCCTGCCACGCGTGCCCGTGCACTGTTTGGGCCTAGCCCAACAACGCCTCGCACTCGTGTATGGCCTAGGCCCGGGGGCTCCTGTCGGTGTACTAAAGTTTGGGTCCTTTAGTACCCCATACTTGTGCACGGGCGGTTGCAGCCACACCAGCGGCAAGGCCTGCCGGGGGATAGCTGGACGCAAATGCAAGAGTATCAAGAAGACATCCAAGTCAATAATCAGAAGATAGAAGACCGAAGGCTGGAGCCCCGGCAAGTTCTTGCCGGGATGGCTCGCGGCCCCGGCAAGACCTCGCCACCCTGTCGCCGCTCCAGCGCAGCGACCAGCTTGTCTTTTAGCTGTTGTCCTCCTGGGTGCGTGTCAGACGTTAACGGCGGTTGGGCTTAAGCGGTGCTGATCTTTTGTCCCTGAGAAGCTAAGGGACACCTCAATAGGGCATTAAATGCGTTTGTCCTAAGCCGTCAGTATTAGGTATGATAGCATTGTAGCAACTTTACACCTCTTGTACTTCGCCACTGTTGGTGACCCCTTCGAACGTATAAAAGGAGGCCCAAGGCGGAGCTACAGGGGGGGAGGATCTTCCGGCCCATTCTGCATGCGTAGCTGCTGCTCGAATGTACTGTTCATCGCAAGCGCTCCTGGGCTAGAGTTCAAACACACCTAATACAACTAAAGCAGGAGTAGGGTTTTACGCTTCTCAGCGGCCCGAACCTGGGTAAAAATCCCTCGTGTTGATCGTTGGATCTGCTCTTTGTGCAAGCCTTTCTCCCTGCCGAACCATAAAGGGATCCACGCGATCCCATAGGTGTCGTACGCCAACATAATGCTACCGTCATCCGAAGCAAAATAAGATGCATAAAAGGATTAACATCACATGCAAATCATAAGTGACATGATATGGCCATGAACTTGTGCTTTTGATCTCCATGTCCAAAGCACCGGCAAGATCTCCATCGTCACCGGCATGACACCATGATCTCCATCATCTTGATCTCCATCAACGTGTCGCCATGAGGTTGTCGCGCCAACTATTGCTTCTACCACTATTGCTAACTCATAGCGATAAAGTAAAGCAAAACGGCAAAAATAAATTAAATACAACCCTATGGCTCCTGCCTGTTGCCGTACTCATCGACATGCAAGTCGTGATTATCTATACATAACATGATCATCTCATACATCACATATATCTCATCATGTCATTGGCCATATCATATCACAACATACCCTGGAAAAACAAGTTAGACGTCCTCTAATTGTTGTTGCATGTTTTACGTGGCTGCTATGGGTATCTAGCAAGAACGATTCTTACCCACGCAAAACCACAACGGTGATACACAAATTGCTATTCAACCTTCTCAAGGACCGCCTTTGTTGAATCTGATCCAACTAAAGTGGGAGAGACAGACACCCGCCAGCCATCTTTATGCAACAAAGTCACATGTCAGTTGATGGAACCTGTCTCTCGTAAGCGTACGAGTAAGGTTGGTCCGGGCCGCTTCATCCCACAATACCGTTGAATCAAGAAAATACCAAGGGAGGAAGCAATCTGAGCATCAACGCCCACAAACTCCTTTGTGTTCTACTCGTGATCTCATCTACGCATAGACCTCGCTCATGATGCCACTGTTGGGGAACGTTGCATGGGAAACAAAGATTTTCCTACGCACACGTAAGATCTATCCAGGGTGATGAGCATCTACGAGAGGGAGAGTGGATCTACATGCCCTTGTAGATCGCTAAGCGGGAAGCGTTAAGAAACGCGCTTGATGTAGTCGAACGTCTTCGCGATCCAAATCACAAGCCGTCCCACGATCCAATCACGGTCCTTCCGATCTAGCGCCGAACGGACGGCACCTCCGCGTTCAGCACACGTACAGCTCAATGACGATCTCCGCCTTCTTGATCCAGCAAGAGGGGGTGGAGAGGTAGATGATATCTCCAGCAGCACGACGGCATGGTGGTGGTGATGGTGGAGTTATCCCGGCAGGGCTTCGCCTAAGCACTACCGGAATCTATTTGGTGGAGGAACTAGAGAATAGAGAACTAGCACGTGGCCGTGTGTCTTTGGGGGCTCTATTCCTCTAGTATATATAGGAGGGAGGGGGGAGGAGGCAGCCTCCCTAGGGTTTCCCCTAGGGGTCGGCCGAACCAGGGCAAGGAGGAGTCCAATCCACTTCCTACTAGGAAGTGGATTCATATTAGGAAGGAGTCCTATTCCTTCCTATCTCCACCTTTTTTCCTCTTGGGCATATGGGCCCTTATGGGGTCGGTTCCCCAGCCCATTAGGGGCTGGTGCACCACCTCTTGGGCCCATGTGGCCCCCGGGGTGGGTGGGCCCCACCCGGTGGACCCCCGAAACCCATTCGTCACTCCCGGTACACTACCGGAAATACCCGAAACTTTTCCGGAACCCAAATACCACTTTCCTATATATAAATCTTTACCTCCGGACCATTCCGGAGCTCCTCGTGACGTCCGGGATCTCATCCGGGACTCCGAACAACCTTCGGTCACCAACACATATATCTCAATACTATCGAAACGTCACCGAACGTTAAGTGTGCAGACCCTACGGGTTCGAGAACTATGTAGACATGACCGAGACACCTCTACGGTCAATAACCAATAGCGGGACCTGGATGCCCATATTGGTTCCTACATATTCTACGAAGATCTTTATCGGTTGAACCTCTATGTCAAGGATTCAGTTAATCCCGTATGATGTTCCCTTTGTTCTTCGGTATGTTACTTGCCCGAGATTCGATCGTCGGTATCTCTATACCTAGTTCAATCTTGTTATCGGAAAGTCTCTTTACTTGTTCCGTAATACAAGATCCCGTGGCTAACTCTTTAGTCACTTTGCTTGCAAGGCTCATTGTGATGTTGTATTACCGAGTGGGCCCTGAGATACATCTCCGTCACACGGAGTAACAAATCCCAGTCTTGATCCATGCCAACTCAACAGACACCTTCGGAGATACCTGTAAAGCATCTTTATAGTCACCCAGTTACGCTGCGACGTTTGATACACACAAGGTACCCCTCCGGTGTTAATAGTTGCATGATCTCATGGTCGTAGGAACAGATACTTTGACATGCAGAAATAATAGCAATAAACTGACACGATCATATGCTACGTTCATAGTTTGGGTCTTGTCCATCACATCATTCTCCTAATGACGTGATCCCGTTATCAAATGACATCTCATGTCTATGGCTAGGAAACCTTGACCATCTTCGATCAACGATCTAGTCTACTAGAGGCATACTAGGGACACGGTGTTGTCTATGTAACCACACATGTATTTGAGTTTCCAATCAATACAATTATAACATGGATAATAAACGATTATCATGAACAAGGAAATAAAATAATAACCATTTTATTATTGCCTCTAGGGCATATTTCCAACAAAAGTTTGGTGGAAAAAGGAATAAACTTTATTTTCTGTTTGGGAACCGCCTATGATATATCTAGCATGGAAAGTATTGTGAGCTACTTTGTCGTTTTCGTTGACAGGAAAAGCATGCCACCCAAAATAGTTTTCTCTATCAATTTAAACTTTGAGCCCTGGCACCTCTACAAATCCCTACTTCCCTCTGCGAAGGGCCTATCTTTTACTTTACGCAATTTTTATTTTTGCTTTGAGTCTCCATCTTCTCTTATAAGCACCAACTAGGGGGCACTATGATCGTACTTGAGCATTGGGCATAGCTAATATTTGAGTGTGTTTCATGAATGGATCAATGATTGAGCATGATGGGCTAGGGATAACTTTCTTTAGTGTTGAAATTTTGAAAGACATAGTTGCTTGTTGACATGCTTGAGTATTGAAGTCATTATGTTAAAACTAGACTATTGCTTTGAATCATTTACAAGTCCAAATGTCCATGCTATACAAAAGAAAAGAATATGATGAACATGTTAGGCAGCATTCCACATCAAAAATTCTGTTTTTATCATTTACCTACTCGAGGACGAGTAGGAATTAAGCTTGGGGATGCTAATACGTCTCCAACGTATCTATAATTTTTGCTTGTTCCATGCTGTTATATTATCATTTTTGGATGTTTTACAATCATTTTATAACAACTTTATATCATTTTTTGGGAATAACCTATTGACATAGTGCCAAAGTGCCAGTTGATATTTTTGCTTGTTTTTTACTTCGCAAAAAATCAATACCAAACGGAGTCGACGAAACACAATTCCAGCCGCCGCAAGTTCCAGAACCTCGAGATCCAATCTAAACACCATCACGGAGGGGTTCATCTTCCTCATAGGTGCCTCTCCGATGATGCGTGAGTAGTCCACCATAGACCTACGGGTCCGTAGGCAGTAGCTAGATGGCTTCTTCTCTCTCTTATGATTCTCAATACAATGGTCTCTTGGAGATCTATTTGATGTAAACTTTTGCGGTGTGTTTGTTGGGATCCGATGAATTTTGAGTTCATGACAAGTTTCTATCCATGAATATTATTTGAGTCTTCTTTGATCTCTTATATGCATGATTACTTATAGCCTCGTATTTCTTCTTCGAATCTTTGGTTTAGTTAGGCCAACTAGATCGATTTTTCTTGCCATGGGAAGAGGTGCTTTGTGATGGGTTCGATCTTGTGGTGTTCTTTCCCAGTGACAGAAGGGGCAGCAAGACACGCATGTATCGTTGCTATTAAGGATAACAAGATGGGGTCTATTCCTACATGAATAGATCTTGTCTACATCATGTCATCATTCTTATTGCATTACTCCATTTTTCCATGAACTTAATACACTAGATGCATGCTGGATAGCGGTAGATGTGTGGAGTAATAGAGGTAGATGCAGGCAGGAGTCGGTCTACCTATCTTGGACGTGATGCCTATATAATGATCATCGCCTTGGATATCGTCATGACTATTCGATATTCTATCAATTGCCCAACAGTAATTTGTTCACCCACCGTGCACTATACTCATGAGAGAAGCAACTAGTGAACCCTACGGCCCCCGGGTCTACTTTTCCAACATATTGCTTTCCGATCTATCTTTTTGCAATCTTTGTTTTCAGATCTACAAAACCAAAAACCCAAAAATATATTGCTGCATATTTTATTTGCCTTTTCTATTTTGTGTTCTTGAGAGATCTATCTCTCCCATCTATCACTACCTAATCTATCGTTTTACCGTAGAGAGATTGACAACCTCTCTTTCGCGTCGGGTTGCAAGTATTTGTTGTTTGTGTGTTGGTGCTGCTTATTGGGTGGTGGTGATCCTCCTACGGGTTCGATAACCTTGGTTTCATAACTGAGGGAAATACTTACCGTCGCTGTGTTGCATCATCCCTTCCTCTTTGGGGAAATACCGACGCAGTCTCAAGCCACGTCACGGTCTACCTGCAATATATTTTGACCGCACGCCAACTTCCAACCCATTCCAAGAATGTTTTATACGTGCTTTTTAAAACAATATTTTTACGATGCTGCGGGCGCGTGCGTGTGTATTTGGTCTCGAAACGGTCAACGACAAGAATGGGGAGAACCGGCAACTATGAACTGATGCATGTTTTGAAAAATAACGGCAACGGAGTGCCGATGCTATGCAGATGATGCGAATGATGTGATGATGAATGCGACAACCAAATGGAACACACGGCGCAACTCGAAATAAATGGAAGGCATCTGTGGCGTCGGTCTCAGGCTGTTATGCCGATGAATTGTGGGTTTATGATCAGATTATTCATTGAAAGTAATTGAATCAAAGCTGAACTTTATTATGTGTGATTGTTATAGGTATGTATGATTCCCGTAAGTTTGTGTTGGCAAAGTAGATGAGTAGATCATCAGAGGGAGTGATGCATAGTAGTGGGTTCAACTTGCGGTGTCCTCACCTCGTGACAGAAGGTGTAGCGAGGCACGTATTTGTATTGTTGCCACTAAGGAATAAAACGACGGGGGTCTGAGCATATTGCTTGTCTTACTCTGTCTACATTATGTCATCTTGCTTAAAGCGTTACTCTATTTATCATGAACTTAATACCATAGATGCATGCTGGATTGCGGTTGATTGGTGGAGTAATAGTAGTAGATGCAGAATTGGTTTGGTCTACTTGTCACGGACGTAATGCCTATGTACATGATCATGCCATGAATAACGTCATAACTATGCACTTTTCTATCAATTATCCAATATGCTATTTTCTTGAGAGAGATGCCTCTATTGAAAACTATGGCCCCCGGGTCTACTAAATATATTTACTAAAATCATATTTACCTTTCTGCAATTATTTACCTTTTATATTTATTTTACTTAGTAATTTATCTATATACCGCTATCAGATTTGATCCTTGCAATTAACGAGTACAAGGGGATTGACAACCCTCTTGCCCGCGTTGGGTGCAAGTATTTTGTTCTTGTGTGTGTAGGTACTGTTGAGGGTCATTTGCATGATCCTTCTATTGAATCGATAAACCTTGGTTCTCACTTAAGGAAATACTTGTTGCTACTTTACTACATCCATCCTTTCCTTCGGTGAAAAACCCAATGCATCTACACAAAATAGCAAGACAATAACCATTATATGTTGAATCATTTTCTTCTCATTTTTTTCACTGGGTTTGAAGGATTTTTAGGAACATATCAAACACCTATCTCCTCACATTTTTCCCACTGGGTTTTTGAGGAGACTTACTTAAGTTACGATGAACATTCTCAAAGACAAACTTACTCGAAGGAGTTTTTCTCAAGATGATGTTGTATAGACAAGATTGGATTAGAGGGAGTGTTAGGATTAATTAACATGCTTAATTGAAGGAAAACCCTTGCTTGTATTAACCGCAGGTGGTTGCCGTTTTAGCAACCGCCGCACCGGTTTGCATACAGATGCCTCTCCAAATATATGCGTCCTCTCTGTACCTATATATAGAAAATCATCAATGAAAGAGAAGCGAGTTAGGCCATCTTACTGTTAATTCGCATTCAGACTCAAACAAATATCATACAATTCCTACAGTCAAAGAGATGTCATTTGATGCATAGACAACAGAATAAGAATTTTTCCATTGAGTCTAGACTAATGTTTTTTTTCCTTTGAAATGTGAAGGATTGGTTCCCATCCTACATAGAAATAGGAATTCAGACGTACAAACTGGCTTCAAAGTAATTTTTCCTATAAAATTATTGCTTGGGCCTCCTTTGTTTTGGAGGATTTTCACAGGACTTCTATAGTCTATGATTCTTGTAGGATTTTTTTCCTTTATAGCCCAGAAGAATTCATTTCTTTTCCTACAAAGGATTGGTTTATATCCTCCACATTTCATAGGAAAATAAACGTGAGCCTATGCTCAATGGAAAAAATTCCTAGGATGTGAACCAAATGATCTCTCTTTTCCTAATCCTACTCATAGGATTTGAGATACATATGGTCTAATTTCCTACAACTTCCCTATTCCTATGATAATCCTATCATATGAACCGAAGGAGGCCTTTCTTTCCAAGTTCTAAGGAAAATGACCTGGAAAGAAAAAAAGTAATTATAAAGATTTTGCTGAACTTAAATTGTAATTTGAATTTGTTATTCATACAGGTTTACCTAATTATATGTCACGAAGGATGATGTCCCTCGGGCCTACCATGAGTTGTCGGATTCAGCGTCGTGACCTTCCAAGGACGGAGTGCTCCCTAGGGGGCTTGAGTACCTTGCCAATCGTCCCCGTATAAGGGAAAATGAGCCCTCTTCAGGCAACTAGACCCGGGCATGGTCGTCTCCCGATGCGCCCCTTCTTTTTGAGCCGATACCGTAGAACAATTGTTCTATGGTAAATTCATTAATTAAAAGAATGTGTACAAAGTAACACAAAGTAAAGAGTTATCTAATGCCTGCTCTAGGTATCATAGAGAATTAAACTACATATTCTGTTCTATCCAGCTTCGAATCTTATCTGCCTTGGCTGATTTAGCTCTGATTTGTGTAACTTCCATACCCTATTTTAGATAATATTTCCATGTGCTAATACCGGGTGCTGCCAGTCTGAAGATCTTGTCATTCCTGCTCATCCAGGTGCTCCAGCAACCCATAATGATAATTTCCATTGCAATGACAGGGGGGCTTGTGTCTTGTAAGGTGGATTTCATCATAGGTACAAATGCCTCTCTATTTAGTTGGTGCAATCGCATGCCAGCAAGATAATGTGAACTGACAATCCCAAAAAAGATAAGCATAGGTTGCTTCTGTGGAATCAGAGCATAAAGTACAGTTATAGTCCTCCACATACATGCTTCTATGCCGGATCAAGTTCCTAGTGCTGACTCTATCATGCAGTAGGATCCAAAAGAAGATCTTATGTCTTAATCTACATGTTTTTTTCCAGAGGAGGTTGAAGATGTTGTGTGCAGAACTTTTCCCAATGATGGCTTTATACATCTTCATATATGAATATTTGGTTGCAGTCCAAGAAAATGTCCATTGATCTATGTCTTCTGTTGCAACTCTAGTGGTAATCATGTCCAGTACTATGTTGAATTGAATGAAAGCTTGATAAGATAATGGCCTATGAAAAAGCTGGTTGAGTTCTGTGTACTCAGTGGCATGGAGTAGTGTGATTTCTTTGTTGATTGCAAAAGAGTATAATTCAAGGAATTTTACACAAAGAGGTTGGTCATTCCAATTGTCTGTCCAGAAAAGTGTGGTGTCCCCAGGGCCAGCTTTACAAACAGGATGTTGCTTGAAAATTGGCAAGAGTTTGAGAATTGCCCTCCACCAGAAGGAACCAACCAATTTGTTCCCTGGTAGTGTGTTTCCCACATAATATTCACCCATGGAATATCCATCTTATTAAAGAACTTGTGAAGGAATTTAATGAGTAGTGCAATGTTGTGCCCCTACATGGAGATGGGAGCGTCTCGTGTGAAAGCATGCGCCCCTGCAATGGGAGTGGGGTGATGATGAGGAAAGCAGGTCGACCTATACCGTGGGAGGTGGCATGAGCCTTCACCTATCAAGCAATGTCCATGCTTGGACAATACCCTATACCTAGGGATGACATACTCGTGTTGTGCTGATGCGGAAGTCAGTGAAACGATGGGATGAAGCGACAACTCAACCCTCCATGGTGTCATTGATAGTCTTCTTGCTATCAAACGTAGCTCGATAAACCTCGCAAGGGAAGATATAAAGGACGAACTGGAGCCAGAAAAAGTCGACATTCTTGTTACACATTCACACATAACTCAACAAGAACACACATGACATAGGGTATTAGAGCATCTATAGTCGGACCCCTCATACCTCCCTCAAACGTCCGGGCAGGTCGCCCGGTCATTGACCGGTCATAAAAAATCGACCCAGCCGGTCCCCTCAAACGGGCCTCAAACGCCCGGGCTGACCGGCACCCCTCATATCCATCCCAAATATGGGGCGGATATGGGGGAGCCCGAGCGCGCCCGGGCACGCCCGCCTGGCCCGCACTGGCCCGCATCGACCGCACATATATTCGTCCTCATCCGTTCGCCGAACCAAACCCTAGCCACTTCACTCCACTCCACTCTCATCCTCCACCCTAGCTCACCTCTGGCGATATCCGGCCTTCTTCGGCATGGAGGGCAGCGGATCTGACTCTGACTAGTCCGGATCCATCGACTAGGGGGTCGTCCCCTGTGGATTGGAGGAGGCAATGGCGGTTCGCATTGCACTCCGTCGCTCCCGCGAGGACAGCGACCGGCCGATGGCAGGATCTGTCCGCCGCGACTACATAGCGCCCGCTCAACGGGCGCTCGGTTCCTCCGGGGCGGGATCATCGAGGTCCCGGCAGGCGGGACTGGTCCGGCGGACTTCGAGTGCCACCGGGAATGGGCTGCCCGTCGTTGGAAGGAAAGGATAACGGTTACCGAGGCCTATCTCACGGAGGAAATGGCGGAGGCGGAGGCGGCTGATGCGGCGGCGCGGGCGGCCGCAAAGGAGGAAGCCACCCGCGCCCGCATTTTGAAGAAACGGCAGCGGAGGAACGCACGCGCCCTCTCCCGTGAGCAGAATCGGGCGGTCCGTGAAATGACCGGACTGTCACTAAAGGAGGAGAAGGAGGTGAGCAAACGGCAAGGACAGCTCCGACGATGAGCAGATCCGGCTCGATCCGTACTGCGTCTTCGACTGATACTTCCACGATAAGGACGACAAGGGCGCCGGGAAGGGCAAGGGCAGCTGTGGATGATCTTCAAAATAGCCAAACATGCCAAATTTTGGTAGTCCGATGGCATGTTAGTAGTGATGGAGTAGCCGGACGATGTGTGTAATGCATCGACATAGTAGTTGCATGGTTTGTATGAATTTGAGATATGAGATTTGAGGTGTCCGGATGCGGAATGCATTATTTGAGGCGTGACCGGTCAGTGTCCGTGGACGCACGGCGTTTGAGGGGCTGGATTTGCAAGTTCCGGTTGTAGATGCTCTTACACCTCCTCAATGGCCTGAACCTGGATAAACAAAAAACCTTCACATCTGTAGTGATCTAAAGTGTTTGACCCCTGACCGAATCTCTAAAAGGGGATCCCTATGATCTCCGGTCTTGACGGTCACTCTTCGACACCTTGCGCGCCAGGTAGGGGTCAAGGCATCAAGGGCGCGTTTGGTTGCCCGCATAAGGCCCAACGAGGCCCGCGGGGGAAGGAATCAGGTTGTTTGGTTACCCTGCATACACTGTTCGGCTTGCATAGCGCGAACTTCAAAGCACTCCATCCTAGGCCCGCGACCTACGCTCATATCGGCAGTTTACCCAGAGTCGAGCTCGTGCAACGCAGAGGAGGGGAACTCGACGCTGAGCTCCTCTGACCAGGGAGATGGCGCGAGCTCGCGCACGTCTCCGAAAAATTGGCAGGAGGATTTCGGTTCACCTCCCGCCGATTCGGTCGCCCTATTTAGCCCCCCTCCTCTCACCGCCCAAAGCCCCGCCACCCTTCTCCCCCCTTTTGATCTTTCCCACTGACATGCATCGGCACCGACGACGAGGTAAGCAGAGCTCCTTCACCGGCCGGCGGTCCACGGCGGCGGCGACTCCCCTCCTCAGCTTCTCCGACCCCTCCCGCGTCCACCCGAGCTGTAGCAATGGTCTCTGTGAGTTGAATCACCTATTTTCTCACTGGTCGTTGTAGCTAGATCTGATAGGATGTGGTCATAGGGTTCGATGTGTAAGCATGTGATAGGATGTGATCTGTTAGCAGATGCTAGATTTTGACGGTGTGGTAGCTATTTGTGTTGGATCTGTGTAGCTAGAGTAGTATGACAGTGATGAACACTATGGATGAACACTATGCTATGCTTACTATCTATGCTGGATCTGTGTAGCTAGAGTAGTATGATAGTTCTCATGTTGAGATAGCTATTGGTTGTGATGTTGGGATACTGTCTGTGTAGCTAGAGTAGTATGATAGTTCTAATGTTGAGAGCTATCGGTTGTGATGTTGTGATACTGTCTGTGTAGCTAGAGTAGTATGATAGTTCTGATGTTGAGATAGCTATCGGTTGTGATGTTGTGATACTGTCTGTGCTATGCTTACTGTTTATGCGTGATACGATTGTAGGACATGACCACGCAGACGCAAGATCTTAGTCAGGCCATTGTCCTCTCGGACAGCTAGTTTGCGGCCTCCTATGTCGAGGACTCGCAACCCCTCCTCGATCAGAACATGCCTCCTGATTCAGATGTGCTCAAGGTGTCACATGGTGCGTCTATCTTTGTGCCAGTTGTGCTCGTTGAGCCAACTCCCACTTTTCTTGCCGCTGCACTGAAGACCAAGAAGGATGGTAGGGGGAACAATATGAAGTGGCAGTCGTTCATGTCCACGTTCGTGCTGAACAAGATGTGCGAGCTCATCTCTAGTGGGGTTAGGACTGACAAGGGCTTCAAGGAGGTGCACTTGAACACCGTTGCGAAGTAGGCGTTCGAGTTCTGTGGCCAGAACGTTAGTGCCACCAAGGTGTACACCCACCTGAGGAAGTGGAGAGCCTGATGGATCCAACTGTCCAGGCTTAGAGACCTTAGCGGCGCGTCCAAGGATCAGAGCACTTTCTTTATCGTTCTGGAGGCAGACCACTACACCGGCCATGTCGCGGTTAGCTCACTGTCCCTTTGTTTTGCACACTATTAACCATTGCCTTCTAGCAACTAACAACACTTGTGCTTCTATCTTAGGACCACCCCAAGGACGCTGAGTTCCTCAACACACCCATCCAGAACTACAACCAGATGCAACACATCTTCTCCTTCGATCTGGCAACAGGCAAGCATGCCATGGGCTCCGGTGAGCCTCTCGGTTCTCCTTCGGCCTGGCAACCACCGAACATCCCAGACACCCCGGACGTAGAGGCAGTGCTTGATGGCCCTGAGAAGCCATTTGAGCCTGTCTCTGTGCTCGATAGGAATAGGAATAGGAAGAGGGTGGCCTGATGGATGAGGAGATCAGTGTCTTCGGCAGCATGACTAAGGTCATGAAGGAGGTGGCAACCGCCATTAGGGACAGGAAGACCCTCGACGTCCACCCTGACCTATACAGCGCCGTCATGGAGCAAGGTGGCTTCAGTGATGAGGCTCTCATGGCAGCTCTGAGCCACCTACAGGACAACAAGGCCCAGGGTGTTGGGTTTGTTGCCATGGCAGACGCCCACAGTGTGCTCTGGCTCAGGAGCTGGTTGGGCAAGCACTACTACTAGAGCTTGCTGCTGGTTAGCGCGTGCATGATCCTGGATGGCGATGGTGATGGCGACGACGATGACGACGTATATTTTGTGTAGCTAGGGCTTGAAAACGGTTTGATGGTCTATATATTTTGTTGAGGTGGTATATACTAACCCCTCATGATGATCGTGAACTTGCGGTGGTAGGATGACACCCTCTTTTTGATGTGGTGGTAGGTTGACACCAAGGTAGTGCTAGGTTAGAACTTGCTATGCCATATGATCATGCATGCTTACTACTCCTGCTACATTGCTTGCTCCTTTTTTTGGAAAAACACTGAATTTTATTCATTTGCGGCAATAAGTACATCGTTTATGAGGATTGGTACAATTTCAGTCACTGACTCCTCAAACCAATTCAAAGTTAAAGAAAATCTAGCTAACTTTGCAAGTTCATGGGCAACCCTATTGGCTTCCCTATTACAGTGCTCAAATCTAGTAATGGGAAAATCACACGTCAAAAAATAACAATCGTCAAACACTGTCGCCGATGTACTCGCTGACCGTCCTCCATTATTCATGGTTTCAATGACTTCCAAGTTATCTGAGTTAATTATTAGGCGATTGCAACCCGCCCTTTGAGCAATTGATAGGCCATATCTAAGTGCCAAAACTTCAGCCGTCAGGACATCCATGCACCAATCAATTTGCCAATTCCCCTTGCAATGAATTTTCCTTTATGGTCTCTCAAAACCGCACCAGCCGTACCCCTCAACGGGTCATGATCAAAGGAGGCATCCACATTAAGTTTTACAAACCCCTTTGGAGGTTGGACCCAACTCCCTCTTAACATAGTAGCTTTTGGTGAAATAGCCCTAACATAGTTTAGCGTAAGAGCACGAATCCCCATAGAGATCTGGTTAGCATCTTGAATTCTCTTTATGGACCATTTTTGGCCTCTCCCACCATAAATACCAAGTTATAATTGCAATCATCTCACGAACATTAGAAATACCCAGGATAGTCAGCTCCCGTTCAGGCATAGAAAGTAAAAATTCAAGAACCGCCTCACCAGCATAATCAACTTCGCAAGCTTTTTAATGGCCTGATCCAGTCCCAGCATTCTCCAAACCTCCCTTGCTTTCTGACATTGAAATAATATATGCTTTGTATCTTCTGATCCGAAGGGACAAGCAGGACAATCGGGGGTAACTTTTATGTGTCTATTCGCCAAAGTAACTCTACACGGAAGAGTGCCATGCAACGTTCGCCAAATGAAGATTTTTACCTTCGAGGGACAGGATAACTTCCAAATCTCACTCCAAATAGGATTACTAGTTACATTTCCCATATCATCCATTCTTCTTAATTTTCTCCCGTGTTGATTTTCCCATTGCACTGCATAGGCTGGCCGAATAGAAAAAGTTCCATTCTTTGAATAGCTCCAAGCGACAAAGTCCAACATATCAAGTTGCATACATTGCTTGCTCCTTGATTGTTCTTTTGCTTGTTGCTTCAACTGCTCCTCTTCTGCACTAGAAGGACAAATGGTATGTGATGTTCGTTGGGAAGGTACCTGGGGTTTACAGTTCGTGGGAAGATTGTAGTGAAAAAGTTGCCTCTGTCAGCAACAGCAGCCATTGAGGATTTAAGACTAGGCGGACGGCAAAAGAAGCTTACGCCAACTATGTGCGAAAGCACACAGTTGGCATGGTTGAAGTTGGCAAGGCGGCGCCATGCCTTGCGGTGAAGAACTTCATCATCATCGTGCAGTTCGTCGCCATTGCTCTGATGTGGAGTTGGAGTGCTAGGTGTGATCATGTGTGAGGTAACCTCACCACATATGCTATAAGGTTAGCACACCTTGCACCATGTATGCAAGCAAACAACGTGATTATGTGTGAGTTCGGACAATGCAGGCAACCAAACACCGTGCGCTAAGACGTCTCCTAATGCGTGAGAACTAAATGCGGGCAACCAAACAGGTTGCAGATGTTGGTTTAGAGACTATTTTTCCTAAACCAGCCTCATGTAAGATGTCTCCTACGGTTGCCAAACGCGCCCCAAGTCTCTCTCCGGCCAACTTCTCCAACCTTGTCGAAACATGAGCTTTTTTTGAGACAATGTCGAAACATGAGCTATCATGACGGATCACAATTGTGGCTCGCCACACCACTAGGCAAGAATGCTTCTGGTAGCTACAACCGACCGTCCCAACACCCATTGGACCTCATGGAGCCAGGCCCCAATCCTCCCCACAGCCCAAAAGGAAACGTCGGTGCCGACGAGTCATCATTGTGCATGTTATCACGGCTTTTCCTATTTAGCTGCAGGCGCCGGTTATAGGCAAATTTTGCAAACCGGCGCCTGCAGCACCGCCCGCTCGGTGCGGTTCGGGCCGGCCCACATACACATCCTCCTTTTTCTGCTAAAAAGCAAAAAATGCTGCGGCGCTCAGGTTTCGAACCAGCTACCTCTCCCGTTTTAACTTACCGCAACAACCACTAGGATACCTACCTACTAACGTTCATTTTCTTTTGTCTTTCCCTTTTGTTTGGTCTTTCCCTTCGCGGTTTTTTATTCCGGGTTCGCTTGTCATTTTCTGGACTTTTTTATTTGGTTTTTAAATTTTTCTTTCTTTTTTCGTTTTTTGTTTTCTTAAATAAGCGGTTTTGTTTTCAAATTCATAAAGTTTCTTTTCTAAATCGATGAACTTTTTCCTAAATTGCATGAACCTTTTTCAAAATGGATGAACTTTTTTTGGTTTTTTATGAACTTTTTGGAAACCGGTGAACTTTTTTCAATTAGATGAAATGTTTTTCAAAATCGATGAACTTTTTTCAAAATAGATGAACTTTTTTCAAAACCGGTGAACATTTTTCAATTAGATGAAATGTTTTTCAAAATCGATGATTTTTTAAAAAAAATAGATGAACTTTTTTAAAACCGGTGAACTTTTTCTCAATTAGATGAAAAAAATTTCAAAATCGATGAACTTTTTTTCAAAATCGATGAACTTTTTTCAAAACCGGTGAACCTTTTTTAGTTAGATGAAATATTTTCCAAAATCGATGAACTTTTTGTCAAAACTGGTGAACCTTTTTCAGTTAGATGAAATATTTTCCAAAATCGATGAACTTTTTCCAAAATCGATTTTTTTTTTCAAATTCGATGAACTTTTTCAAAATTCAATGAACTTTTTTCATATTCGATGACCTTTTTTTCAAATTCAACAACCTTTTTCTTTAAATTGATGAACATTTTTCAAATTTGCAGTTTTTTTTTTTTTGAAAATCCATGAACAGTTTTTCAGTTTCGATGATTTTTGTTGAATATACCAACTTTTCTTCAAATGGGCTGGAGGTCTTGAGTTCGACTCTTGTAGCACCAACTTTTTTTGGGATTTTTCTGCGTGAGTTCGCTGGTCGACATGTTTCATGGGCTGGCCCAACTTGCAGGGGCGCGTGGGTGCCGGATCTCCTAGCCGGCGCTTAAGGCGCCGACTAGGAGCTCCCTGTTATCACGTCTCTGGACCTTGGAAGCCTGTAAGTAGCAGCGGGAAAGGCCTCTTGAGCACTCCACCCCGCGCACGGGCTCGGGGAGCTTCGTGTATCCTTTTTGCGATGTTTCCCAACCTAAGAAGTTTCGAGTTCGTTTTTTTCCTTCTCCTTCCGTTCATTTTACCTGCTACCTGCTGGCGTGGCCCTTTTTACCGGGTGTTGAATTCCTGGACTTACTGCTTCAACCCGAGGACGAACCGGTCGGGTGGGCAAAACGAAGGGTCTTTTCCCACAAGCAGAGCCCAATCTCCAACGACGTGAAGCCTCGGGCGTCCCTATGAACGGCATGTCCGCTTTTCCAAGGCACATAAGGCCAACTCCAACGCGCGATCCCATCCTGTCCGCCCGCGTTCGTTTGGGTCAAAACGAACAGATGACACGGTCCAACGCGCGGCCGCATCCTCAAATTTTGTCCGTTTTGCGTTCGGCCCGCCCCATTTCCGGCACAAACATGCGCTCGGTTTACATCCACACGGATGCCGAACGGACGGGAACTCGCTAGTGGTGCGTCCGCCTCGGGGACGCGTGGCGGCCGTCCACCTACCTTCACCGCCCAAACTAAATGTGCACGCGCGGCGGGCCCCGGCTGTCAGTCACACATCCCCGGTCGTTGTCCTTCTTAAATTGGAAGCCGTGGACCGGCCAGTCCACAGCTACCACTTCCCGGCCGGCCTGCCTCCTCGAGCCTCGACACGAGCGAGCAAACCCTAGCCAGCGCCACCGCACCCCCACTCGCCCACCTTCCCGCCGGCGCCATGGGCTGGCATTGGATCCGCGGCAAGGGGAAGCACGACCACGAGACCGGCTCCTCCTCTGGCCGCCGCTCCAGCAGATCCGCGCCGCCCGCACCATCATCCCCGCCATCTCCGCCCGCACCACCGGCCTTTCAGCTCTCGCCGCCGGTGGCCGGCCAGCACAACAGGATGTACGTCCACGTCGACGTTTGTCGCCGGTACTGGGAGACGTCCACGCCGCTCCCGTGGGGAGATGTTCATTTGCCAAACAACTGGCAACTCTCCGCGGACCGCGTGCCAATCTCGGCGGTGCCAATGAGTGGCCGCGCTCGCGGCAAAGAGATCCACCGTCGTCGCCGACAGCTGCCACCGGATCTGTTGCAGGACCCCAGGTACGCCATTGACTCGCCGCTATGGGACACGTGGTTCCGCGACGAGCACGACCTGCGTCGGCGGTCCTACTTTGCTGGCCAGCGCCCACCGCGTCCGGCTTGTGCAGACAGCCCGCCCCAAGCCCGTCGCCGCCGTAGGCGTGTGCGCGGCATCTCGCCGACGCCGTCGCCGTCGCCATCTCCGCCCCCTCCACCGACGCCACGCATGACCGAGGAGGAGGAGGCCCGGCTCATGAGGCGTGTCATGGAGGATTCCATGAACACGCACAACGAGCGGCAATGGCATGGCCTGGAAACCGCGTTGGCCCTCTCTGCGGCCGGCGACGTGGCCATCCCGGAGCTGGACGTCGCCGTCAAGGAGGAGGTGCACGAAGAGCAGCCCCTCGCCGCGTGGGACCCTCGTCTGGTGGGCCAGCGGTGGAGCTGGTCCTGCACGGCGCCGGAAATGGCCGGCTCGGTGGGAGTCGGCAAATGGTCAGCAACGCCACCGCGGTCGCCGGAGAAGGAGCCACGGGAGGAGGTGGTGCAGGCTCCGGTCTGAGGGCCGCCAGCCCACCTGTGGCAGCCACCGCTCTATGTCGACCTCACCGGCGATGACGATGAGTAGGACGGCGACTCCTGAACACGACGGCGGCCACCGGCTCCATCGGCTACGGGCCTTTATCTACTTTTTTTTACGTCTTTTATTAAGTTTTAATTAAGACATGCGTTGAACTTTGGTACTATGGTCGTATGGACGTTTTATGTTTATATCCATGTGTTTGTATTATTTGCTAGTTTATTTTCTTCTTTTTTGGGCAAAAAATCGAAGTCCACGACCGACCACAAGCGGACGGTGGTGTCCGTTTTCCTGCTCCAAACGGACGAAAAACCGGATGTGGTGTCCGTTTTCATGCTCCAAACGAACGAAAAACCGGACATCCGTTTGGGGTCACGCGTTGGAGTTGGCCTCAGGGTGGTCGGGGTCACTCGGGGCGAGCCTTTCTTGCGGTCAGTCTCTTGCTAAGGTTGCTCCAGGCGCCCGCCCATTTCAATCGATGAGGTCATGTGCATTGCCTGTCCATGGAAGCAGGGCCGGCCCTGGGTAGGGGCAAGAAGGGCGACGCCCTAGGGCCCAGCCCGACGGGGGGCCCCAACCCTGTGCATATATACACTAGGTATATACTTGTAAGCCCAACAGAAAAAGCCCATAATTGCACATAGCCTAACTAGGTTACGTACGAGAATGTGAGGAGGCAGCCAAAGCCGGATTCTCTTCGATCCAGCCGCCGCCGTTTCTTCTCTCGAGACTCACTTATTCCTCCGTCTTCTCGTTCCTCATCTCGCTCCAGCGCTCCTACTCCCAAAGCACACGTCGTGGCTAGCAAATTAATGGATATTTCCGTGTAGCCGATTTCTTCTCCATCTCACTTCCCTATGGATTTCCCTATAAGTATTTCCATCGAGCCAGGGACATCAGACCACACTTCATCGGCCCAGTCTCTTTGCAAATTGCAATTTTCCTGGGTTAACAGCTCAGTTCACAAGGTTCTTGTAATTTCTGAGTCGTTTTCAGCTGCATCTTTGTACTGTTTTTTTGGTGTTTTAGTGATTCCCTGACCGATCTTCTCTACTGTATAGGCTGCTCATTTGAGGATCGAAGGACCATCGCAAGATCCGAGATGCTTGGGACTGGATAGCTTGATTTCTTCAATACTCCGACAAATTCAGGTGTTCCCGCTCCTTTCCTGTAAAAATGTTGCCTAAAAAGCATTTGTCTGGTTCTGAGAAAAGAAGAAAGAAAAAGGCAGAAAAAGAGTTCATTGATACTCAAAAAGGTGCTATGCACAAATTTCTTCCTAGGAATATCACTGCTGAGAGTTCAAATGAATTAGATCAACAGCCTGTAGACGCCTTAGATTCTACAAATGATCACAATCAGGGCAGAAATTCGAGTGAGCATGAAAATGATGCCAATACTGAAAACCCAATTCCAAATGAACAAGAAACTAGTCCTTTAGATATTTACGACCCTCGGAATTGGGAGAATCTTGACAATAAGTCTAGAGACATTTTAGTTGAGAAGGGGCCTAAAAGGGACTACAATCTTGTGTTTCAGTCGGATAATACTTCTAGTTGTAGACATTTTTCGTATGCGTACTACTCAAGAAAGTTAAGCAATGGTGAGGTAAGTGATAGAAAATGGTTAGTGTACTCTAAACATGTGAACAAAGTTTACTGTTTTTGTTGTAAGTTGTTTAAATCTCAAGCTAGTAAAAGTATGTTAGCATCTGAGGGACTATGTGACTGGAAACATTTAAGTGAGCGGCTTAAACATCATGAGAATAGTATCGAGCACCTCACTAATATGAACATGTGGAATGAACTAAGAGTGAGACTACGTAACAATCAAACTATTGATAAGGATGTGCAGCTTGAAATTGCAAAAGAGAAAGAGAGATGCTGTATTATGAGACGTTATTTGGTAATGAAATTCCCTAGATCTTTCAATCCAAAAGAAACATTGCGCTTTATATCAATATATATAATTGTTTTTTTTTTCACTAGAGGGCCCACTTTTTAAGTTCGCCCCGGGCCTCTGAAAATTCAGGACCGGCCCTGCATGGAAGAGGGCATCTTCTGGAAAGTGAGTTCGGAGGCATGGTGCCCCCGAGAAAACGATTCACTCTTTGAACATGTTTTTGAACCCCGCTCAAACACCTCATTGCAGACATACGTAAGCTCGGGGGAGCCTAAAAAATGGGGCGAGAGGTGTACAGGATCATGTCGGATCAACTCAGAGAGGTGCACAGGATCATTGTCATATCAACTCAGAGAGACGATGGGGCCAGAAAGCCATTCTTGATTTACATAAAACTCAAATAATTAGCAAGCGGTGGCTATCCTTCAATATCTCAAATAATTAACAAGCGGTGGCTATTCTTCAATATGCTGATGATACAATCATGTTTATACAAGATGATCTGGATAGTGCTGGGAATCTGAAGATAGTGCTGGGAATCTGAAACTGCTACTCTATATGTTTGAACAAATGTCTGGGTTAGAAATTAGTTTCTTGGAAAGTGAAGTACTTATGGTGATGCATGATGGAGAAAAAATGCCAGATTTATGCCGATCTGTTCAACTGCCGAATCGGCTCCTAGCCCATTAAGTATTATTTTTTTCGAAATGGCAGTTGTCCTGCATTCATTAAGAAGAAAAGAGTTGCTCGGTTAATTAGGGAAAACCAAGCGAAAACCAGATTGCCTAGTTTATTATGGAGAACCGAGCGAAAACCATCACAACCGCTGAGCGGTACACATAGAAAGCCCACGCACGCCACTCCAAATAGGACCTAGACAGAACAGCACGCAGGCGTCATCGTCATCACTCCTCCCCTAGAGGCGTCATCGCCATCCCTACACTCTGAGCAAACGACTCCGACTTCGCCGAAGGCTATCGCCGACTCAACCCACATCGTAGCGGACGCGTGAAGCTGCATGAAGATCCGCACCAAAGCTCAGCCATCTATGGCCAGGCGGCGCAGCTCCGACTCTGACGGAGAACTCTAAAGAACAAAACCAGGCACGGCTGGCGCCACAGGAGATATCGTGAACACGCCGAAGAAGAGCCGACTACCGAACCATTGCCGCGTCGCCGACATCGCTCCCATCATCATCGATGCCACAGAAGCCTGGTCGCCACAACCGCCGTCATCCACGGGTCCCGCCCTCCGATGCCGAGCTCCTAAAACGAAGCCCCTAAGAGGGAATACGACACCAAGGCGCCGCCATCGTCCGATTACAGATCAAGGGTTTCCCCCGGAGAGACCAAGCTGGCCGGATCCGTGCAGGAGGGGAGCGGCAACAAATCAGTGATGCCTTCAAGAAGGTCAACGACGGCCACAGCCGCCGTCATCACTGGTCACGACACAAGGCCGGGACAGGGTCTTCACCCAAGCTCCCACACCACCTCACCACAGATCATCCCGCACCGGCACCAGTGAGCCCACCAACCACCACCATCATCGGAGCTGCCCATCGACAAAGAAGCCTCAAGATCCACTGCAGTCAACCACACCTCGCGGAGACCACCGGCGGCCAACCACCAGGATGAGGCGACAGATCCATCGATGGCCTTCCGAACGCCCAGCCATCGGACGCAGCGCGAGCCACCGTGCCCTGCCAAGCACCATGCCGGCAGGAAAGGAGGAGCGTTGCCCGAAGCCAAGAACCACCATGGTTCCGAGCCATGGCCAAGCAACAGAAGCACCAGCGCACCCCATGTACGTCACCGCAGCCGCCGGGGCCCGGATCTGCATCGCATGCACCTGGGACGCTCTTCGTCGACAACCCGGGGCCCCCGACCCGCGCAGCACCACGTCGTGTCGCGCCCATTGATGCCCTTGGCCGCAAGCACCACGTCGTGTCGCGCCCATTGACGCCCTTGGCCGCAAGCACCACGCCAGCCGCACCACGCCAGCAGCGAACTGCTGCTCCACCACGCGCCGGAGCAGGCCACCGGCGCACCGGCCGAGCTCCACGTCACCCCCACACGCACACACAGCAGGCCCTGCACAGCCCAGATCGGGCCCACAGCACCGCCGCCCGCGCCCCTGCACTTCTGCCACCCCCACGCCGCACCTGAGGACCTCGAAGCCTCGCCACAGCCCGCCGGAGGAGCACCCGTGACCAGCCGTCACCGCGCCGCGCAGATCCAGATCCCATTGGGGGGGACGCGCCTTCCCATCGCGAGCGCTCGAGGACCAGGTCCCGCCGCCACCGGCGGCCGACGGGCTTTGCCCGGTGGCTTGTGCCGACGGCGGCGAGGGGATGAGGAGGGTGGAAGGGGACCGGCGGCGGTGGATGCGGTGTCCGCCCGAGCCGCCCCTAGGAGCGACGCGGGGGCGAGTTTTTCTGCCCATTAAGTATTTGGATGTGCCTGTATGTGGTAGTTGGCGCATGTGTTACTGGTGCCTACTTAGAACAGTAGTATAACAGACCTGTTACTGGTGCCTACTTAGAACAGTAGTATAACAGACCGGAGGGCTGAGAGGCTGGCACTTTATCAATTGGAGGTAGAGTAACAAGGATAAAATCATGTCTATCTTGTGTACTACTCCCTCTGTAAACTAATATAAGAGCGTTTAGATCACTACCGTAGTGATCTAAACGCTCTTATATTAGTTTACGGAGGGAGTATTTCTCAATGTACAAATTCCCTAAAACTAAAATTGGGTGGACGGACAAAGCTATCAAAAGATTCTTCTTGCAAGGATCTGGTAAGAAGAGAAAATACCATATGGTTAGATGGCCAGTAGTGTGCAGACCCAAGAAGGAAGGCTGGGTATTCATAATCTTGGGAGGTTTAATGTTAGTCTGGGATGCAATGGTGGTGGAATTGGAGGCAAGAGAAGATGTGGCAGCAGATGGTACGAAAAACCAAGTTTGATAAAGGGATCTATCAGATACATGGATCTGCGAATCATTCACCATGCTGGGTTGACCTAGTTAAAATTAAAGATCTGTATCTTGAGGGAGAAAGATGAAAGTGGGTAATGGACAACCGACTGACTTTTGGGGTGACAAAGGTGCAGCGATAAACCTTTGCTAGCTATGTCCCCTGACTTGTTCCAACTATGTAATGAGCAGGAAAAAAATGTCAGACAAATGGCTAATAATGGATGAGCAATGACATTTAGGAGATGGCTGAACAATGAACAAAATAGACAACTAGTGGAGCTGAGAACTTTTTTAGAGAGAGCTGAGAGTGCGAGGCTTGCTTGATGTTCCCATCTGGCTATGGAACAAAAAGAGAAAAATTCACTGTTAAGGCAATCGTATTTCTCATGCTGGTCCTGATACATCATTTATGCATCTCTAGAAAGCAAAACTGCCTTTAAAAATAATTTTTTTGTTATGGCTTTATTTGGCATAATGCCAGCTAAACTATTGGCGGTGGGGATAGACCTGGATGCTTTTCCCAATACTTCTGGTGGATTCCCAAATTCCTACCTCAAAGTAGGAATCTAAAGTTGTTGGCCTGGCGGCCCTATGTTGGGCTATTTGGAAGCTCAGAAACAGAGCTTGTTTTGAGTTTAAGCTTGTAAGATATCCCCCTAAAATGAGGGGGACCATGAAACCTTGAAACAAGGTGCGGCGGCACTCTAGAGAACGGCGCTGGCACAATATGAGGATGGCAAGAGGGAGCGAAGAAATGCTGCCTTGATGATCATGGGAGATGATGGTCAAGCTCTTTGGAGATTTGTTTTGCTTTGCCTTGGCTCCCCCCTCTCCGTTGTTAGGGGTGCATGCAGCATGAGAGTTGTGGCTGGGATAACCTTACTTTTGTTTACCTGCTTTACGCAAGACGCCGTTTTTATGTTCGGTTCCATTATCTTTTTGATAGTGGAACCCGATCCATTATGAAAAAAAAAATACTAAGGATTAGAAGACAAGGAATTTGGATGAAAGAGTGTTTGATATCAAAGAAACAAATGAATTCTACCAAAAGGTTTGAGAGGATTTCCTCCAAAACAGAGTGCAAATGAATCCTAATATATTTTTCACAAAGATTTGAGTCCTCCAAAAATCTTATGGAATTCCTTGGAATCAAGAAGACCATGGAGTTATATGCACTCATCAGCTGACTCAGCTAATATACACTAGAATTCAATGTGTCTCCTTCCCATCCTAACTTTCTCTTCTACTCAACTCTCTCCCTCTCAATTTTTTTCTCTTCCACTGTTGTACGGCAAACAGTGAGCTGTGGGAATCCATGGTGCCTGCGGCCTTAGTGACTAGTACCTCCGTAGAATCAAACCCCTAATAACCACCGATCAGCCATCATCATGGGATAAGAGCAACATCTTGGTTCGGTAACGAGGATCAGTACAAGGAGCATCAATGATTGATTCCTAGTTCCCTAACATGCTAATTCTGGTGGTGGAAGTAGCAATATCAGAGCAACAAGTATGAGATCGGCCATTGTGACAATCAGAAGTCACAATCGTTCGCAAGGAATGAAATGTTTGTATGTATCTAAATAGGCATCATAAACAAACACTCTTGTGTATCACAGGACCGAGTTCAAGACAAGATGGTGATATTGCGATAATTGTACCGAGCAGGAGCAGGAGCAGCCACGACAAGACATGATCTTTCTCCCCAATAACAGACTAGTGATAAAATTCTCGACAACTTATGATACTAGCAAAATGAAATGCGACTGCATGAGCAGTAACAAGAGGAGGGATTTATTTGGCGAGGGGAGGCGGAGAGCCGAGAAGAGCCTGCTGCTGGAGGTCGAGGTCGACCATCTGCTGCTCGCGGTCCATCTCGATGATGAGCGGCACGACCAGCACCAGGAAGGTGGTACCCGCGATCCACGCCGCCTTCCCCGTGCTCCGCAGCAGCTTCCCCGCCACCGCCGCGGCCTCGCGGCCGTGCGCCGCCACCGAAGACCGCGAGATCGCAGCCAGGACGCCGCCCGCGTCGCCTCGCTTGCTCACAGCAGAGGACGACGCCATGCTCGCTCCCTTGTTTTGATCTGGACTGGATGGAAGGATTCGATTCGATTAGGGTTTCCATTCCAGCCAGAGGACGACTCCTTTTTATTGGACTGGACTGGACGGACTTGCGAGGCCTTTATATTGGGCTGATTATTATTAAGGAAGGAGGCCCGTGAGAAGGGCAGGCCCAAATGGCGACCGTATTATTGGGCTTATCTCTACTCCTAATCTCTACTCCTCCTAATGGAGCAGTTGGTAGCCTGGTACCGGTTTATTTTGATACTTTGGTTTTATTTTCGTCTGACCTCCCCCACCCCTTCCCATTGGTATTTTTATCCATCGATTTATTTTCTCTCCATTCATTTCTTTCAAATCAACACTTACCTAACACTCATAGGGGTAGGGTGTGCGTGCGTGCGTTCATAGGGGTGAGTGTATGCGCGTGTATATGAGCGCTTGCGTCTGTACTGTGTTCAAAAAAAACATACAAAAGATCACATACCGGGTCATTCAGTTCCTATACGCCACTCCCTCCGCCCCGGTCACCCGCCGCGTACGTGAGGGGCGTCCATCCGAGGCATCGGTGCAAGGAGTGCAACTGGATCGGCTATGCCATGGTGGACACCGACAAGGGAAAGCCCGCGCTCGGGCACCGGGACGTGGTCGTCGCATGGTGTGGCACGATCCAGGCTTTGGAGCTGCACAGATGCTTGGTGCAACGCGGCTGGATCTCCATCTACAGCCTCGCCGATCCGGCATCCACCAAGAACGAGGACACGCTAGGGATGAGGTAATCTTGTAAATACGATGAAGGTACTATCACGTACATGGTATACACGGTTCAGTGTTGAGCTCACTTGCAGCTACATGCTCACGCAACCATGGGTGTCAGGTGCAGGCTGAGGTAATACATTGTATGCAAGGTAACAGATAACTCTCCTAGAAGGTCTTTGTATTTTTTTAAAGATCGAGCGCCTGAACCCAGGATCGAATATGCCAGGACCAATGAGGGAATTGTGGACCTTCATATTCAATTTTCTGTTACCTTCTTGCCTTCTTCAATTTTCTACAGATTACATGAACTAGGTTTCTTCAAGTGTCTACAGACTACAGGAAGTAAGTTTCTTATATCGTATTGGAAGTGTCTACATATTGTGTCATACTGTGTCTTACGTATAGGCGTTCGTGGACGCGGTCATATTATATTTCTTGACAGTTATACAGAGAGCCAGACATGTTACCTTCTCAAATCAAATGTATTCATTTAAATGTCAAAAAATTCGTTAACAAAATGTGTCCTACAATACTCGATCATCGTCATCGCCGTTCGTAGCAGCCATTCATGCAAAAATATTTTAGAAATCGAGCACTATATCAATTTGAAAATCAAACCTTCAATGCAATTTATTAGCTAGAAATTTAATTACATGTGCAATTAATTAGGTCCATATAAATAGGAAATATTTTCACACCGAATCAATTTGGCAATCGAGTCATTAATGCAATTAATTAATTAGGTAGACAATTATCTATGCCTACATATAATTAGAAGTAGGGATTTTTTTTCAATTAGTCACATAATTAATTGATTTGGTTGGCAGTTAATTAGGCATGCGAAGAATTAGATAGGTCGTTAATCATTTTTGTACTTAATTAATTAAGCAAGCGGTTAATTGTGTTGAATCATCTCTCTATTCCTAATGAAGCAGTTGGTACGTCGTTTCGTACCCCCACCCCACCGATCGAACCTCCCACCGATTTTTGCAGCGCCAACCCCCACCCCACCGATCAAAGTCAGGGCATCCGATTTTTGTAAATTAACCGTCCCTCGCAGTTTCCTCGGGCGCATGGACCGATTACCACTTGCTATGAAAATAAACCATCGAACGAATAGGTAGCGACGCCCCCCGCACGAGAAAAAAAATCTTCGAACAAGCAACGACGCCCTGATACGTCACCAATGTATCTATAATTTTTTATTGTTCCATGATGTTATATTATAATTCTTGGATGTTTTATAATCATTTTATAGCAACTTTATATCATTTTTTAGGACTAACCAATTGACATAGTGCCCAGTGTCAGTTGCTGTTTTTTGCTTGTTTTTTACTTCGTAGAATATCAGTACCAAACGGAGTCCAAATGCCACGAAACTTTTTAGAGATTTTTTTGGACCAGAAGACAACTTGGGAGCCAAGGAAGCACCTGGGGGAGGCCCGTGGGGCCCACAATACACCAGGGCACGCCACAGGGACCTGGCGCACCCTGATGTATCGTGGGGCCCACGGAGGTCTTTTCCATCGCCTCTTAGCTCTATAAATCCTCAGAAATTCCAGAAACCCTAGGGGGGAGACGAAACACAATTCCAGCCGCTGCAAGTTCCAGAACCATGAGATCCAATCTAATACCATCACAGAGGGGTTCATCATGATGATAGTAATATGCGAGTCATGCTGGTGAGTCATGATGATAGTCATATGTGAGTCATGCCGGTGAGTAATTATGCTTTAGTAAGAATATTGGTGTTAAGGTTTGTGATACCCTATGCAAGCACGAAAGTCAATGGTTATGCAATGAAATTACATCCTACTTGTGGTGCATTATTCGGTGTTAGTTATGCTTAATGCCTGTTTATGTGAATTTTCGTTTCTTGGTTGGTAGCTTCTCAATCTACTTGCTAGACTCCACTTGTACTAAGTAGAAATACTACTTGTGCATCCAAAATCCTTAAACCCAGTTTTGCCATATGAGTCCACCATACCTACCTATATGCGGTATTTCCATGTCGTTCCAAGCAAATTTGTATGTGCCATCTCTAATTTTCAAAGTGAATTTCCTTTTTGTGTGCTTGTACCGCTCATGAAGCGGCGGGGGGTGGCCAATATTTTTCCATGCTAGATGTGTTATTCTCAAGATGAGTGTTTATTCACTTGTCATTGCACGAGAGTACGGCGGTAATAGGGGTGCCCAGTCCCGAGATGAAAAAGAAATTTACTTTATGTTGTGAAATAATAAATTCCTTGGAAAGTGTTGGCATGGAAGGCATCCATGGATACGGCTAGCCATAGATTGTGAAAGAATGGTGGAAAAAGGAATAAACTTTATTTTATGTTTGGGAACCGCCTATGATATATCTAGCATGGAAAGTATTGAGAACTACTCGGTCGTTTTCGTTGACAAGAAAGGCATGCCACCCAAAATATTTTTCTCTCTCAATTTAAGCTTTGAGCTCTGGCACCTCTACTTCCCTCTGCGAAGGGCCTATCTATTTACTTTATGCAATTTTTGTTTTTAATTTGAGTCTCCATCTTCCCTTATAAAGCACCAACTAGGGGGCACTATGATCATACTTGTGCATTGGGTGTACCTAATATTCAAGTGTGTTTCATGAATGGATCAATGATTGAGCATGATGGGCTAGGGATAACTTTCTTTAGTGTTGATATTTTGAAAGACATGGTTGCTTGTTGGTATACTTGAGTATTAAAATCTTCATGTCAAAACTAGACTATTGCTTTGAACCATCTAAAAGTCCAAATGTCCATGCTACAAAAGAAAAGAATATGTGATGAACATGTTAGGCAGCATTCCACATCAAAAAATTCTTTTTTTATCATTTACCTACTCGAGGACGAGCAGGAATTAAGCTTGAAGATGCTGATACGTCTCCAACATATCTATAATTTTTTATTGTTCCATGTTGTTATATTATCATTCTTGGATGTTTTATAATCATTTTATAGCAACTTTATATCATTTTTTGGGACTAACCTATTGACATAGTGCCCAGTGCCTATTGTTGTTTTTTGCTTGTTTTTTACTTCGCAGAATATCAGTACCAAACGGAGTCCAAATGCCATGAAACTTTTTGGAGTTTTTTTTGGACCAGAAGACAACTTGGGAGCCAAGGAAGCACCTGGGGGAGGCCCGTGGGGCCCATGATACACCAGGGCGCGCGAGAGGCCCCTGGCATGCCCTGATGTATCGTGGGGCCCACGGAGGTCTTTTCCACCTCCTCTCAGCTCTATAAATCCTCAGAAATTCCAGAAACCTTAGGTGAGGAGACAAAACACAATTCCAGCCGCCGCATGTTCCAGAACCACGAGATCCAATCTAACACCATCACGGAGGGGTTCATCATCCTCATTTGTGCCTCTCCGATGATGCGTGAGTAGTCCACCATAGACCTATGGGTCTGTAGGCAGTAGCTAGATGGCTTCCTCTCTCTCTCTCTCTCTCTTTTGATTCTAAATACAATGGTCTCTTGGAGATCTATGTGACGTAATGACTTTTTGCGGTGTGTTTGTTGGGATGCGATGAAGTTTGAGTTCATGATCAGTTTCTATCCATGAATATTATTTGAGTCTTCTTTCATCTCTTATATGCATGATTATTTATAGCCTCGTATTTCTTCTTCGAATCTTTGGTTTAGTTAGGCCAACTAGATCGATTTTTCTTGCCATGGGAAGAGGTGCTTTGTGATGGGTTCGATCTTGCGGTGTCCTCTCCCAGTGACAGAAGGGGCAGCGAGGCACGCATGTATCGTTGCTATTAAGGATAACAAGATGGGGTATATTCCTACATGAATAGATCTTGTCTACATCATGTCATCGTTCTTATTGCATTACTCCGTTTTTCCATGAACTTAATACACTAGATGCATGCCGGATAGCGGTCGATGTGTGGAGTAATAGTAGTAGATGCAGAATCGTTTCGGTCTACTAATCTTGGACGTGATGCCTATATATTGATCATTGTCGTGGATATCGTGATGATTATTTGATCTTCTATCAATTGCCCAACAGTAATTTGTTTACCCACCGTGTGCTATTTTATTGAGAGAAGCCACTAGTGAAATCTACGCCCCCGGGTCTATTCTTTTAATATATTGCTTTCCGATCTATCTTTTTCGCATTTGTTTTCAGATCTATTATTCCAAAAACCCAAAAATACTGTGTTGCACTTTTTATTTGCATCTTTTATTTTGTGTTCTTGTGCGATCTATTATCCAATCTAATACAAACCAATCTATCTTTTTACCGTGGAGAGATTAACAACCTCTCTTACGCGTCGGGTTGCAAGTATTTGTTCTTTGTGTGCATGTACCGTTTACATAGTGTTGCTTGGTTCTCCTACTGGTTCGATAACCTTGGTTTCATAACTGAGGGAAATAGTTACCGTAGTTGTGTTGCATCATCCCTTCCTCTTTGGGGAAATACCGACGCAGTCTCAAGCCACGTCATGCCCCCCTTGCACGAGAAAAAAACAACAAACCGGTAGCGAGTTTGTCTTGCACGAACCAGGGAGCGAACGAGGCATCCCTCGATCGCCCCAGCTACCATCGCGGGTCCTTACGCCGCCGCCGATCAATTGGTACGATGACGGAAACCATTCGTGCGCCGCCATCGCGGATCTCCTTGGCGGCACCGAGGGGCTAGAGGAGACGCCGTAGAGGTAGATGGGGGAGCTGTCGCCGAGGTCCTAGAGGAGCCGCTGCCGTAGCCATTGTGGACCTCTAGGTCACCGTCGGAGAGATGGCCAGCCCTTGCCACTCCGGTGGTCGGTGTGGCCAGATCCAGATGGGGGGGGGCGCCGTAAGCCTCCAGGTCGGCGGCGGAGCAGCAACTCGGCAGAAGGTGGTTGCCCGAGCTCCTCCAGCAGCTCGTCGTCGACCATGAGACCTCTACCTCGACTACAACCACCCATGGTCGTCCCCCCTCCCTGCACGTCGTCATTAGACTGATAGCAATTCTTATTTTACATGTAACAAATAATATTTACACACTATTTTCATTATGATGTAGTCGAGGCAAAAGGGACTTGGGGTTCTATGGAGTTTGCAGAATGATAAGCTAGCCATTTGCCTTCAGCCACCACCTTTTCCATTACAGATGATTGACCAGGTAACGAAAGATCCTTGACGTACTCGTGTTGATCAGTGTTGTTCCCCTCTAACTGCACATATATACTCGTGTTGATCATGTTTTTTGTTATGGCCTTCCTTATTCATTGGTATTAGTATTTTCTTGTGGAAGACCATGGCCTAACTTTGTTATTTCAATATACTCGCGATTGTTTTCCACTATGCTCATGCCAAAATGGTGTAAAAATTTGCATCCTTGATAGAGTTATAAACCATGAAGAATAGAAAACACTATAATTTTTCCTGAATCCTGCTTGCACCACCATGATTTTCAGTAGTTGCAATTCCGAAAGTGATGATCATGAGGCTTCGAACTATATTCGGCAAAATAAATTGATTTTTACAAACATACAAATGTTATTACCCTTGTTTATGAGCTTGCTGACCTGTATGGATCGCTAAGGTGTTTTGAGAAGACAATATATATGGTAAGCAACCTCAAAACAAATGACGTCACGGTATTTTGAGAAGATGACCAGTCTGTAACAGCCCGGAACCGACGCTCCAGAAGATTCCCGTTTTGATTCGTTACCGCCGTGTGATTTAGTTGTTTGTCGCATTCATCATTGCATCATTCGCATCATCCGCATTGCATCGGCACTCCGTTGCGTCATTTTTTTCAAAACTTACATGCGTTTGTAGATGCGGTTTCTCTGCATTCATGTCGTCGACCGTTTCGAGACCAACCACACACGCACGCGCCCGCGACGTTAATAAAATATTGTTTTAAAAGTGCGTATAAAACTTTCTAGGAATGGGGTGAAAGTTGGCGTGTGGTCTTAATTTATTGTAGGTAGACCGCCTGCCAAATTTCATTGCATTCGAAGATCGTTTGATACCCGAACCGTTAAACTATAGCGGCACTATAGCCGGTCAAATTTTTGGACGTTTTTTGGTTTTAAAAACTTGTTGCCGGGCTGTCCATTTCCCTCTCTACTATGCCTATCCCCTCTGCACAGTGCACAAACCCTTGGGCGTGTGCCCGATATTTTTCCCGAACCCGAATCGCCGAGTCATGACCGTTGGATCCGGATCAACCCCGAAATACCCCAAACCATCATCCGTTTTTCAATTGGACACCGTAACCTATTTATCTTGACCGTTCGATCTAATCGAAGGGTCCAAAATCTGTCCAATAACCACACCTACCTATTAAAGCAGTGCAACCCTAGGCCTAGCATGTCCAATCCATCCGATCATCCTCGCGCCGCCACCCACCTTGTTTTCTCCATCCACCCAAACGGCAACCTCCATCTCCTCCCGATCCATTCCATCAATCAGAGCGCCCGACCATCGCCCTTGATTTCTGTAGCCGCCCAACCACACCAAGCCGCACCTTTCCTCTGCGCTCATGGACGCGTCCGCCTCCCCCGGATCCCCGCGTCCGCGCGCCCGAAGCTAGCCACAGCCGGCGCTCGATCCAGTTTGGATCGAGGCCGCTACCTCCTCATCGCGCTTGTGTAGGAGAGCCTCGCCCCCGAGCTCCTTCAGCCCATGGCGCCTGTCGCCGGCACCTCGTCGTGCCGCTCTGCCAGGCAAGCCCCGTCGCCCTCGCTCCATTCCCCTCTCTGTTTCTTCACTGGGGCTCTCCCTCCCTCCCATGCTTCTCTCTCTTCCCGCTCTAAACTCCCTCTTCTCTCTGCCTGAAGAACAAGAGACCAACGCGAGGAGAACTGCAGCAGCTCCGTCCATGGAGATCGTCGCCGCCAGCTGCGCCGTCATTCGTCCGACGCCAGGGACGGGTGCCCTGCGGCCGGATCTACGACCCCACGCCCCTGCCGGCCTCATCGCCGGAGATCACCTGCAAGTCCGCTACCCCGTCGCTGCCCTGCTTCCTCTGCTCGTGGGAGACAATGAGCGAGTGCTCCGCCTCCTTGCTCCATCTGCCTGGGCCACCAGGAGTGCCAAGCCCAAGCGCTCTGCCTCGCTGGTAGGCCCAGCTCAGCTCCAGCCGCCGCAAGCCTCGCCTCAGCCGCGCAAAGGTCCGGTTCCGTCGCCCAGTTCTCTGAATCCTCGAAGACAAGGCTTGGCATTTTCTTGTGTTCAAATAGTTCAGTGTTCATGTTCCTGACAAAAACACAACTGTAGCACAGTGGCTAGCGCAACTCGTTTTCATCCAAGGGGTCTTGGGTTCGTATAGTAGTGTTTCACACATTATCATGTAGGGCGAATCTATCTATGATCACAGAGCCATCTTAGCTTAGCTGATCATTTAAGTGTTCATACACCCTAGGGTCTGGAGATCAAATCCCAGATACCCTACATATTTTGCTGTTTTTTCATTTGATTTCAGATATTAAAAAAAACTGCACTTATTGCAGTATTTTGTCGTAATTTGTAAAATCCATGTAGAAATAACCATGCATCGGATTAAAACAATTCATATATGTAAAATGTTCAGAATTTTACGTAGATTAATAGTATCCAACTTTCATCCATGTTTAAAATGTTTAAACTTGCTGTTTGTTTAAATTTGCATAAATGCCATGGTAAAATGAATTAATTCATAACTAACTAACCGTAGCTCCGTTTTCAATGATCCACATATGTAACTTGCTTAAAAAAACGTGTAGAATCACATGCTGCACTTTATTTGTTGTTTAGCAAATATAAAATATGCTTAGGACAGATCTGGACCAAATTCATAATTTGCTTATGGGGTCGTTTCGGAAATGCTATGTGTTGTTTCCGACCTCATTTAATATGCCTAGATGTCTAGTTTACTTATGTTTCACCTCTTGCCATGTTAAACAACATTTAAACTTGCCATGTAAATAAACGAGAGTGAACTAAATGATTCGAACGTGGAGTTTCGTCAATATGCAACCCGTTGCATATTGAACTTCACTTAATGTGTAGTATTTGGTTGTTGTGCTTTGCCATGTCTTGCATAACTAAACCGGACTTGTATCATGTTGGTTGCGCATCATGTCATGCATATGTTGTGGTGTTTATCATGTGTTGATTGTTGTTTCCGGATTGCTTCTTCTCGATAGAGTACCGAAAGCATTCGGTGTGTGAGGATTCGTTCGACTACGTTGGATCGTCTTCTTCAAGGATTCGTTCTTCTTCCAAGCGGGATCTCAGGCAAGATGACCATTTCCCTGGATACCACTACTATCATTGCCATGCTAGTTGTCTCGTTTCTGTCGCTATGTCTCGCTACCTACCACTTGTTTGTCAAGCCTCCCAAATTGCCATGAAAAGCCTCTAACCCCTCCACATCCCAGCAAACCATTGTTTGGCTATGTTACCGCTTGCTCAGCCCTTCTTATAGCGTTGCTAGTTGCAGGTGCAGGTTGTTTCCATGTGCAACATGGATATTTTGACCTATCACAATATTATTGCTATTTAATTTAATGCACATATATACTTGGTAAAAGATGGAAGGCTTGGCCTTTTGCTTGGTGTTTTGTTCCACTTTTGCCGCCCTAGTTACTTGTGTACCGGTGTTATGTTCCATATTGAGCGCTCCTAACATGCTTGGGGTTGTTATGGGGACCCCCTTGATTTTAGTTTTAGGATAAAAGTCTTATGGCAAGGCCCAACATTGGTTTTACTATTTGCTTAATAACAACTAAAATTTGCATAGGGCATTTATCACCCCGTGGATAATTAATCAACTCCCGGGCCAGTGCTCCTCATGAGTGTTGGTCCACCTACCTAGCAGTCGGCGGTGCCACCTCGGGGCAACTCGAGGCATTTTTTGGCTATCGTCCACTTCGCATAGACGGATGATGCCCGTAGATAGAGAGCGCGCGGCTCTAGATGCGGATCTGGCTCACCGGGAGGCCTTGCTGGATTTGTTTTACCTTTCTCGAACGTCTTGTGCACGGGATTCCGAGGATACTTTGAGTGATCTCGAGGTTGAGGTTTTCCACGGAATTCTGAGGGTACTGCGGGCTATCCCGTGGTTGAGGTTTCCGACGCATCTTGTGGCCAGTTTGTGATGGATCAGTTGGAGCACCCCTGCAGGGTTAAATCTTTTCAAGAAGCCGTGCCCACGGTTATGTGGCAACTTGGAGATTTGTTTAACATCCAGTCATGGAAAACTTAAAGTAAACTCAAATAAAATATACCAACTGTGTGCGTAACCATGACTATCTCTTCTCGTGAATTTCTGAACCGAGAGAGAACACGGTGGGGTTATGTTTGACTCGTAAGTAGGTGTTCAGGATCACTTAGTGATCATTACTAGTTCACGTCCGTTTATGCGACGATCACCCCCCCCCCTTATTCTTGTACTCGTAAGTTAGCCACTCAAATGAATGCTTAGTGCTTGATGCAGCCTCACCACTTAACCATACCTTACCCATTAAGCTTTGCTAGTCTTGATACCCTTGGAAATGAGATTGCTGAGTCCCTGTGGCTCACAGATTACTACAACAACAGTTGCAAGTACAGTTAATGCGATGCTTTGACGTGAGAGCGATGCTTGTGGATTTGGAGTTCTTCTTCTTCTTCACCGATCTAGGATGGGTTCCAGGCCGGCAGCCTGGGATATCAAGGATGGATGTCATTTTATCGTTTGATTTCGTCCGTAGTCGAACCCTGCTCTTGTGTATTATGACTGAATATGTTGTTGTATTGATGTGATCTTGATGTAGCTTGTGGCGAGTGTAAGCCAATTCCATATACTCATCTCTTCTTTACATGTACTTGTAATGATATCCATTCTTGCGAAATGACGAGATGCGCTTCTATCCTTGTCGAGACCCTCGAGCCAAAAATAAAGATAAGATCTCATCTTGGGCGTTACAAGTTGGTATCAGAGCCTGTACCGACCTAGGAGCCCCCTTGATTGATCGAACTTGGCCGAGTCGAGTCTAGTGAAAAACTATTTTGAGTCTAGTTATATATCGGAGAGCAGGATTCTTTTTACTCCTCTTCTATGCTCTGGTGAGGAATTACGACTTAAAAAAAATTATTCTACCCCCTCTTCTCACTCAAAAAATTTTAGGATCACGCGGGTATTTTGGAACCTCTATGATGTCGATGTGACGGAATTCTGTACTTGGTGCCTCCTGTTTCCGAGGAGTAGAGATCCAAGGGATTCATGACACATCATTATCGTTCAGTTTCCTTAGTACCTCAGGACGCGGATGTTCGAAATTGGTTCAATACTATTCATGGTGCGAAGAGTGTGGCGGCACCCAGTACTGGGGAGCGGGATCACATGTACTACCATGTTTAGTATCATTGTGATTACGAGGGTCTAAGGTAGATGAATTCTGAGGCCTCTGGTTATGAGTTGACGGATGTGATACATTGGAGAGTAGTATTACTGCTAGGAGTTGAGTGATGGATTTTACTCCTTGTATCCGTGGACCCGATTGCATAACCAAAGATTTCAGAAGTTCTTAGGTGGGAATTCAAGTAGTTACCTAGGATTATCCTTCCAACAAATGCATGGTGAATTATGTATTTGTTTCTGGCTTGTTTCGTAAGCCTCATCCTTTGTTTTGTTGGAGTATGGTAATACGAGTTGCTTCAATGTCAAATGTTGATTTCATATCTTTCCTAAGCGGTGTTCCCATATTTCTATGGGAGTGCTAATTCCTTTTGCTCAACCAAATTGTCATGTTTGATTCTTTCTCAACCGGAGTGCTTCTCTTCAAGATAATTCAATCCTCTCAAATATTTGCAAGCTCAATCCTCATATTTCTTTCCAGAGTTCTTTTCATCCCTCTTAAGTTGTCTTTGTTTTTCACCACCCCCCCCCCCGCCCTTTTTCTTCAATGATTAAATTGTCATCCAAGTGCCTTTCTTTTCATTGATGCTTCCGCTATCTTTTCTTCCGTTTGATATCCGGTGATTCTTTGTGAAGATCCTCAAAGTGCTAAGTTCATCATTCTTCGTCCCTATTTTCTTCCCCGGTGGATTCAGTTCAAGCATTCGGTGTTCATCATATTCTTTTCATTCGTTATATGTTTTTCATGTGGAAATTCTTGTCCAAGCCTCTCTTGTTTATTCATCTCTCATTATTCTATCCGGAGTGGCAAGTTGTCTCAGAAGATTCATGTTTCCGTTCAAAATCCTTGCAAATTATTTTGAGGGTCTCACCTCATCAAGTTTCCATTTATACCGGTGCAATCTCTCTTCCGAAGAAATTGTTTCAACAGTGGTTTCTTTTGAGTGGGCCCATAACCCACAGGTTTTTTCCCAGGATCTTACCTGGTTCTTCGAATCTTTTCTGGAGATCTCCTTAAGTTCTTTCAAATGTGACGTAAGAATGAATTCCATCGTCATATTCCGTCTCCAACATCGTTTTGGAATTATCATCATCATTGGCTCAACAGTTTCTTTCTTTATTCTTCTGGAGTGTCTCAACAATTTTGGCGGGTGTTCCTCTCATCTTTCTCAATCTGCAAGGCCGAAGGAGAGTTCTCTTGAATCTTGGTCCATTTTCTTAAAGATTCATGGTTTCAGCTTGTTGCTATCATCTTGAATTGTTTCGATCATGAGAAATTCCTTCCATATCTATCCAGAGCATTTTAGAGTTGTTTTCATTCCTTGATCCTCCAACGGCCATCATTTCAGAAGATTTCTTCGTTCTCAGCTTTCAGCTTTCATTCTCAAATTCTTCTCAATTGTGTCTCTTCATTCGTCTCTCAATTATTCCAGTGCCTTGTTAAAGATTCTATTAGGCGGATCATGGTCTCTTTGTTCTCATGTATTCCCATTCATTCGTTTTATCCTCATTCGTTTGCAATTCTTACTGGTGTTCTCGTTCAAGACTTCTTCAAGTTTGTGCTCTATCTCTCTCTTCAATCTTTTCAAAAAGAATAAGTGTTATGCCAAATCCGTTGCTTGTCATCAATTTAACTTGATGAAGGATAAGCATAACATAATTCTTATTCTTATTTCATCAAGTGATTTCAATCCTTCTTTTGGAGGTTGTTCATGATATCAATTTCCTTATCCCAAGTGCTCATCGTTTCTTTTCCGGAGTTCCAAGCTTTTCTTAAGTATCTCTTCACGAAGTTCCATCTAAATCTTTGCTAGGCCTCAATCTTATTCTTTCAACCTTCATTTCTTTTGATCATTCTTTTGTATACAGAGATTCTTCATGGTGGTTCGTCACACATTTTATTCATTCTTAAAGAGTTCTTCAAGTTTTTTGTTGGAAGACCTCAAGTATTATTTCTCTTGCACTTCAAAGTGCAATTCCTTCTACCTTATCTTTTGAGATGGTATTATAGAATTCTTGATTCATGAGGAGTCTCGAAGAGAATTTGTTTAGAATGAGATATTTAAACCCATCTGTCTTCCTTGGAGCTATCTTGGATTAGATTTCACCTAAAGCCTTTCCTTAGGATTGTTGCTATCATGGTGTTTGTCAATGATCCAAGTTTACTCTTATCCTTTCGGTGAAAGAAGTTTTGCATATCTTGTTATTCCCAACCAATCAATTGTTTGCGTTAGTGGTCGGTTGTCACCTCATAATTTGGGATGGTTTCCATAAGCCCACAACAAGCTTATTCATTTCGTTGTTGATTTTCCAACATCCCCATTCAATCATTCTTTGTAAGATGCATTTCAATTCAATAGTGGTACTATATGTCATTTTCTTTTCCGTTCTTTTCTTTCCATCGACCCAGCTTCTATTCTTTTATTTCGGAGGTGTTGTGGTGTGCTCTATTCGAACCATTATTTCGTTTAGTCAAGATAATGTTCATTTCCTTGTTTATCCATTTAACCGGAGTGTTGTGCCCTCTTTTCAAGTTCCTTCTATCATCAAGTTTTGTCTCTCTTTCCTACCGGAGTGCTGCCCAAATTTCTTTCGAATTCTTGCATGCTCCTCATGTCATTCATCATCTATTTGCAACCTCCAAAATTTGTTGGTTTCACTTGTTTGCCAAAGAAGCAACTAAGTTTTACCTCTTCTTTTCCTTTCTCTTCCTCTTCTCATTCTAAGATCTCGGGTCGAGATCTCTTGTTAGTAGACGAGAGTTGTAACAGCCCGGAACCGACGCTCCAGAAGATTCCCGTTTTGTTTCGTTACCGCCGTGTGATTTAGTTGTTTGTCGCATTCATTGCATCATTCGCATCATCCGCATTGCATCGGCACTCTGTTGCGTCATTTTTTTTCAAAACTTACATTCGTTTGTAGTTGCGGTTTCTCTCCGTTCGTGTCGTCGGCCGTTTCGAGACCAACCACACACGCCCGCGCCCGCGATGTCAATAAAATATTGTTTTAAAAATGCGTATAAAACTTTCTAGGAATGGGGTGAAAGTTGGCGTGCGGTCTTAATTTATTGTAGGTAGAGCGCCTGCCAAATTTCATTGCATTCGGAGGTTGTTTGATACCCGAACCGTTAAACTACAATAGCACTATAGCCGGTCAAATTGTCGGACATTTTTCGGTTTTAAAAATGTGTTGCCGGGCTGTCCATTTTCCCTTTCTACTATGCCTAGCCCCTCTGCACAGTGCACAGACCCTTCGCGTGTGCCCGATATTTTCCCGAACCCGAATCGCCGAGTCATGACCGTTGGATCCGGATCAACCCCGAAATACCCCAAACCATCATCCGTTTTTCAATTGGACACCCTAACCTATTTATCTCGACCGTTCGATCTAATCGAAGGGTCCAAAATCTGTCCAATAGCCACACCTACCTATTTAAGCAGTGCAACCCTGGGCCTAGCATGTCCAATCCATCAGATCCTCCTTGTGCCGCCACCCACCTCGTTTTCTCCATCCACCCAACCGACAACCTCCATCTCCTCCCGATCCATTCCATCAATCAGAGCGCGCGACCACCGCCCTTGATTTCCGCAGCCGTCCAACCATAGCAAGCCGCACCTCTCCTCTGCGCTCATGGATGTGTCTGCCTCCCCCGGATCCCCGCGTCTGCGCGCCCGAAGCCAGTCATAGCCGGCGCTCGATCCAGTTTGGATCGAGGCCACTGCCTCCTCATCGCGCATGTGCGGGAGAGCCTCGCCCCCGAGCTCCTTCAGCCCATGGCGCCTGTTGCCGGCACCTCATCGCGCCGCTCTGCCAGGCAAGCCCCGTCGCCCTTGCTCCCTTCCCCTCTCTGTTTCTTCATTGGAGCTCTCTCTCCCTCCCATGCTTCTCTCTCTCCCCGCTCTAAACTCCCTCTTCTCTCTGCCTGAAGAACAGGAGACCAACGCGAGGAGAATTGCAACAGCTCCGTCCATGGAGATCGTCGCCGCCAGCCGCGTCGTCATTTTTCTGACGCCAAGGATGGGTGCCCTGTGGCCGGATCCGCGACCCCGCGCCCCTGCCGGCCTCGTCGCCGGAGATCACGTGCAAGTCCGCTACCCCGTCGCTGCCCTGCTTCCTCTGCTCGTGGGAGACAACGAGCGAGTGCTCCGCCTCCTTGCTCCATCTGCCTGGGCCACCAGGAGCGCCAAGCCCAAGCGCTCTGCCTCGCTGGTAGTCCCAGCTCGCCTCCAGCCGCCGCAAGCCTCGCCTCAGCCGCGCAAAGGTCCGGTTTCGTCGCCCAGTTCTCTGAATCCTCGAAGACAAGGTTTGGTCTTTTCTTGTGTTCAAATAGTTCAGCGTTCCTGTTCCTGACAAAACCACAACCTTAGCACAGTGGCTAGCGCAACTCGTTTTCATCCAAGGGGTCTTGGGTTCGAACGCAGGTCACCCCTAATTTTTATGTTCGCTTCTGTTTGTTTGGTATAGTAGTGTTTCAGACTGCACACATTATCATGTAGGGCGAATCTATGTATGATCACAGAGCCATCTTAGCTTAGCTGGTCATTTCAGTGTTCATACACCCTAGGGTCTGGAGATCAAATCCCAGATACCCTACACAATTTGCTGTTTTTTCATTTGATTTCAGATATAAAAAAAACCTGGACTTATTGCGGTATTTTGTCGTAATTTGTAAAATCCATGTAGAAATAACCATGCATAGGATTAAAACAATTTATATATGTGAAATGTTTAGAATTTTATGTAGATTAATAATATCCAACTTTCATCCATGTTTAAAATGTTTAAACTTGTTGTTTTGTTTAAATTTGCATAAATGCCATGGTAAAACGAATTAATTCATAACTAAATAATCGTAGCTCCGTTTTCAATGATCCACATATGTAACTTGCTTAGAAAAGCATGTAGAATCACATGGTGCACTTTATTTTGTTGTTTAACAAATATAAAATATGCTTAGGAAAGATCTGGACCAAATTCATAATTTGCTTATGGGGTCATTTCGGCAATGCCATGTGTTGTTTCCGACCTCATTTAATGTGCCTAGATGTCTAGTTTACTTGTGCTTCACCTCTTGCCATGTTAAACAACATTTAAACTTGCCATGTAAATAAACGAGAGTGAACTAAATGATTTGAACGCGGAGTTTCGTCAATATGCAACCCGTTGCATATTGAACTTCACTTAATGTGTAGTAATTGGTTGTTGTGTTTTGCCATGTTGGCGTGGCTTGAGACTGCGTCGGTATTTCCCCAAAGAGGAAGGGATGATGCAGCACAGCGACGGTAAGTATTTCCCTCAGTTATGAAACCAAGGTTATCAAAACAGTAGGAGGATCACCACCACCCAACAAGCAGCACCTGCACACAAACAACAAATACTTGCAACCCGACGCGAAAGAGAGGTTGTCAATCTCTCTACGGTAAAAAGATAGATTAGGTAGTGATAGATAGGAGAGATAGATATCTCAAGAACACAAAATAGAAAAGGCAAATAAAATATGCAGCAATATGTTTTTTGGTTTTTGGTTTTGTAGATCTGAAAACAAAGATGCAAAAAGATAGATCTGAAAGCAATATGTTGGAAAAGTAGACCCGGGGGGCGTAGGATTCACAAGTGGCTTCTCTCATGAGTATAGCGCATGGTGGGTGAACAAAGTACTGTTGGGCAATTTATAGAAAATCGAATAGTCATGACGATATTCAAGGCGATAATCATTATATAGGCATCACGTCCAAGATAGGTAGACCGACTCCTGCCTGCATCTACCTCTATAACTCCACACATCGACTGCTATCCAGCATGCATCTAGTGTATTAAGTTCATGAAAAAACGGAGTAATGCAATAAGAACGATGACATGATGTAGACAAGATCTATTCATGTAGGAATAGACCCCATCTTGTTATCCTTAATAGCAACGATACATGCGTGTCTTGCTGCCCCTTCTGTCACTCGGAACGAACACCGCAAGATCGAACCCATCACAAAGCACCTCTTCCCATGGCAAGAAAAATCGATCTAGTCGGCCTAACTAAACCAGAGATTCGAAGAAGAAATACGAGGCTATAAGTAATCATGCATATAAGAGATCAAAGAAGACTCAAATAATATTCATGGATAGCAACTGATCATGAACTCAAAATTCATCGGATCCCAACAAACACGCCGCAAAAGTTTACATAAAATAGATCTCTAAGAGACCATTGTATTGAGAATCATAAGAGAGAGAGAGAGAGGAAGCCATCTAGCTACTGCCTACGGCCCGTAGGTCTATGGTGGACTACTCACGCATCATCGGAGAGGCACCTATGAGGAAGATGAACCCCTTCGTGATGGTGTTTAGATTGGATCTCAAGGTTCTGGAACTTGCGGCGGCTGGAATTGTGTTTCGTCGACTCCCCTAGGGTTTTTGGAATATTTGGGAATTTATAGGCATCAGAGGCAGTGGAGAGGGGTCCCGAGGAGGGCATGACGTGGCTTGGACTGCGTCGGTATTTCCCCAAAGAGGAAGGGATGATGCAGCACATCGACGGTAAGTATTTCCCTCAGTTATGAAACCAAGGTTATCGAACCAGTAGGAGGAGCACCACCACCCAATAAGCAGCACCTGCACACAAACAACAAATACTTACAACCTGACGCGAAAGAGAGGTTGTCAATCTCTCTACGGTAAATAGATAGATTAGGTAATGATAGATAGGAGAGATAGATCTCTCAAGAACACAAATAAAAAGAGTAAATATGCAGCAAGATATTTTTGGGTTTTTGTTTTTGTAGATCTAAAAACAAAGATTGCAAAAAATGTAGATCGGAAAGCAATATGATAGGAAAAGTAGACCCGGGGGCCGTAGGGTTCACTAGTGGCTTCTCTCATGAGTATAGCGCACGGTGGGTGAACAAATTACTGTTGGGCAATTGATAGAAAATCGAATAGTCATGACGATATCCAAGGCGATGATCATTATATAGGCATCACGTCCAAGATAGGTAAACCGACTCCTGCCTGCATCTACCTCTATTACTCCACACATCGACCGCTATCCAGCATGCATCTAGTGTATTAAGTTCATGGAAAAACGGAGTAATGCAATAAGAACGATGACATGATGTAGACAAGATCTATTCATGTAGGAATAGACCCCATCTTGTTATACTTAATAGCAACGATACATGCGTGTCTTGCTGCCCCTTCTGTCACTGGGAAAGAACACCGCAAGATCGAACCCATCACAAAGCACCTCTTCCCATGGCAAGAAAAATCGATCTAGTTGGCCTAACTAAACCAAAGATTCGAAGAAGAAATACGAGGCTATAAGTAATCATGCATATAAGAGATCAAAGAAGACTCAAATAATATTCATTGATAGAAACTGATCATGAACTCAAAATTCATCGGATTCCAACAAACACACCGCAAAAGTTTACATCAAATAGATCTCCAAGAGACCATTGTATTGAGAATCATAAGAGAGAGAGAAGAAGCCATCTAGCTACTGCCTACGGACCCGTAGGTCTATGGTGGACTACTCACGCATCATCGGAGAGGCACCTACGAGGAAGATGAACCCCTCCGTGATGGTGTTTAGATTGGATCTCGCGGTTCTGGAACTTGCGGCGGCTGGAATTATGTTTCGTCGACTCCCCTGGGGTTTTTGGATTTCCAGGGAATTTATAGGCACGATAGTCAGTTGAGGGGGTGCCCGAGGTGCCCAGCACCCATCAGGCCGCGCGAGGGGGCCTCTGGCGCGCCCTGGTGGGTGCTGGCCACCCTGGGCCCCCTCTTCTGGTGTTCTTTGGCCCATCTGGTTTCTTCCGGTCCGTAAAAAATCCACAAAAATCCCCGCAACGTTTCATCTCTGTTTGGTACTGATTTTCTGCGAAGTAAAAAACAAACAAAAATAGCAACTGGCACTTTGGCACTATGTCAATAGGTTAGTCCCAAAAAACGATATAAAGTTGTAATAAAATGATTGTAAAACATCCAAGAATGATAATATAACAGCATGGAACAAGCAAAAATTATAGATACGTTGGAGACGTATCATCATCCCCAAGCTTAATTCCTACTCGCCCTCGAGTAGGTAAATGATAAAAACAGAATTTTTGATGTGGAATGTTGCCTAACATGTTCATCATATTCTTTTCTTCTTTCTATAGCATGGACATTTGGACTTGTAAATGATTCAAAGCAATAGTCTAGTTTTAACATAATGACTTCAATACTCAAGCATGTCAACAAGCAACTATGTCTTTCAAAATATCAACACTAAAGAAAGTTATCCCTAGCCCATCATGCTCAATCATTGGTCCATTCATGAAACACACTCAAATATTAGCTATGCCCAATACTCAAGTACGATCATAGTGCCCCCTAGTTGGTGCTTATAAGAGAAGATGGAGACTCAAAGCGAAAATAAAAATTGCATAAAGTAAATAGATAGGCCCTTCACAGAGGGAAGTAGGGATTTGTAGAGGTGCCAGAGCTCAAAGTTTAAATTGAGAAAGAAAAATATTTTGGGTGGCATGCTTTTCCTGTCAACGAAAACGACAAAGTAGCTCACAATACTTTCCATGCTAGATATATCATAGGCGGTTCCCAAACAGAAAATAAAGTTTATTCCTTTTTCCACCAAACTTTCACTTTCCATGGCGGGTCGTATCCACGGTTGCCTTCCATACCAACACTTTCCAAGGAATTTATTATTTGACAACATAAAGTAAATATTTTTTTTCTTTTTCATTTCGGGAATGGGCATCCCTATTACCGCCGCACTCTCGTGCAATGACAAGTGAATAAACACTCATCTTGAGAATAACACATCTAGCATGGAAAAATATTGGACACTCCCCACAGTTTCATGAGCGGTACGGGCACACAAAAGAGAAAATTTATTTTGAAAATTTAGAGATGGCACATACAAATTTGCTTGGTATGACATGGAAATACCGCATATAGGTAGGTATGGTGGACTCATAAGGCAAAACTTAGTTTAAGGATTTTGGATGCACAAGTAGTATTTCTACTTAGTACAAATGAAGGCTAGCAAATAGATTGGGAAGCAACCAAACCAAGAAACGAAAAATCACATAAGTGAGCATTGAACATAACTAACACCGAATCATGCACCACAAGTAGGATGTAACTTCATTGCATAACTATTGACTTTCGTGCATGCATAGGGAATCACAAACCTTAACACCAATATTCCTACTAAGCATAATTACTCATTAACATGACTCACATATTACTATCATCATGTTTCAAAACTATTACAAGGAATCAAGTTTAATTTGTCCAATGATCTTCATGAAACTTTTTATTATATCCTCCTTGGATATCTATCACTTTGGGACTAGTTTCATATATTTCCATTGCTTTTTGGCAAGCTCAAACAAATTTAAGTGAAGCGCATGAGCATAAAGATTTCATCTCTCAAAAAGGTATAAGTGAAGCATGAGAGGATTTCTTCAAAATTTACTAACTCTCAAATTGATCTAAGTGAAGCATGAGAGTATTTCTACAAAAGTTTCCAAGCACACCGTGCTCAAAAAGATATAAGTGAAGCACTAGAGCAATTCTATAGCTCAAAAGGTTTAAGTGAAGCACATAGAGCAATTCTAACAAATCATAGCATGATTGTGGCTCTCTAAAATAGGTGTGTACAGCAAGGATACAAAGGAAAAACTAACAAACGGATCAAGCAAAGATACAAGACGCTCCAAGCAAAACACATGATATGTGACGAATAAAAATATAGCTCCAAGTAAAATACCGATGGTCGTTAGAAGAAAGAGGGGATGCCACTCGGGGCATCCCCAAGCTTAGTTGCTTGTTTCTCTTTGGATATATCTTGGGGGTGCGGTAGCATCCCCAAGCTTAGGCTTTTGCTACTCCTTATTCCTTCATCCATCGTGATCTCACCCAAAACTTGAAAACTTCAATCACACAAAACTCAACAAAATCTTCGTGAGATCCGTTAGTATAAGAAAGCAAATTACTACTTTAGGTACTGTTGTAAACCCATTCAAATTTTATAATTGCATTATACCTACTGTATTTTAACTTTACCATGGCTTATACCCTCCAATATAAACCATAGATTCATCAAAACAAGCACACAATGCAACAAAAACATAATTTGTCTCAAACAGAACAGTCTGTAGTAATCTGTACTCTACCCATACTTTTGTAACTCTAAGATTCTGAAAAATTAGGACAACGTAAGGAATTTGTATAGCAACACTGTTTTAAAATTTCAGCTCAAGATCACGTTCCAGTAAAAAATGCAAATTCGAACACTGGACGCAAAGTTTCTGTTTCAGATTCAGCATCGCTTCTACTCATCTTATGAATCATCCTAAAGGCTCTACTTGGCACACACGCTAAATAAAACAAAAAAACACAATCATAACATAGGCATAATTGTGTCAACACTCAAAAACAGAAAGGGAAAGACAAAAATAATTTATTCATTGGGTTGCCTCCCAACAAGCGCTATCGTTTTACGCCCCTAGCTAGGCATAAACCTTTCAATGATGCTCACATAAAAAGTAGTAAATGAAATATGCAAGAGAGCATCATGAATCTCATGACATGCATATTTAAGTCTAACCCACTTCCTATGCATAGGGATTTTGTGAGCAAACAATTTATGGGAACAAGAATCAACTAGCATAGGAAGGCAAAACAAGCATAACTTCAAAACTTTGAACACATAGAGAGGAAATTTGATATTATTGCAATTCCTACAAGCATATGTTCCTCCCTCATAATAAATTTCAGTAGCATCATGAAGGAATTCAACAATATAAATATCACATAAATCATTCTTTTCATGGTGCACAAGCATAGAATTTTCATTACTCTCCACATAAGCAAATTCCTTTTCATCCATGGTAATGGGAGCAAACTCAACAAAATAACTATCATGAGACACTTTATTGACATAAGCACATTGCAAATTAAAACCATGATGATAAGTTTCATGGTTATCATTACTCATTATAGCACGCGTGTCATCACCATCATCATGAATAGGAGGCATGCAATCATCATAATAAATTTGCTCATCAAAACTTGGGGGACTAAAAATATCATCTTCATCAAACATAGCATCCCCAAGCTTGTGGCTTTGCATATCATTAGCATAATTGACATTAATAGAATTTATAGTAACATCATTGTAATCATGCTTTTCAATCAAGGAGCTATCATGAATCACCTTATAAATTTCTTCTTTTAACACTTCATCAAAAATTTCAGATTCATGATTTTCAAGCAAAACTTCATAGAGATAATCAAGTGCACTCAACTCACTAGAAAAGATTAGCAAGTGGATGAGGATCCATATCAATAGATTTTTAGCAAGCGAAGATGCAAGCAAATAGAAGGCACATGGAAACACAAGCAAAGATAGCAAACAAGCAAACAAGAAGAGATCCGGCGAGAAAAAGGCGAACGAGAAAGAGGGCGAATAAAACGGCAAATTGGTGAAGTGGGGGAGAGGAAAACGAGAGGCAAATGGCATATAATGTAATTGCAAGGAGATGAGATTTGTGATTAGGAACCTGGTAGATGATGATGGAGTCCCCTCGGCACCTACGATAGGCACGTAGAAGAGACCAATTCCTCCCCGGTAACGGCGCCAGAAATTCCTTTGACGTGGCTTGGACTGCGTCGGTATTTCCCCAAAGAGGAAGGGATGATGTAGCACAGCGACGGTAAGTATTTCCCTCAGCTATGAAACCAAGGTTATCGAACCAGTAGGAGGATCACCACCACCCAATAAGCAGCACCTGCACACAAACAGCAAATACTTGCAACCCGACGCGAAAGAGAGGTTGTCAATCTCTCTACGGTAAATAGATAGATTAGGTAATGATAGATAGGAGAGATAGATCTCTCAAGAACACAAAATAGAAAAGGCAAATAAAATACGCAACAATATATTTTTGGGTTTTTGGTTTTGTAGATCTGAAAACAAAGATGCAAAAAGATAGATCGGAAAGCAATATGTTGGAAAAGTAGACCCGGGGGCCGTGGGGTTCACTAGTGGCTTCTCTCATGAGTATAGCGCATGGCGGGTGAACAAATTACCGTTGGGCAATTGATAGAAAATCGAATAGTCATGACGATATCCAAGGCGATGATCATTATATAGGCATCACGTCCAAGATAGGTAGACCGACTCCTGCCTGCATCTACCTCTATTACTCCACACATCGACCGCTATCCAGCATGCATCTAGTGTATTAAGTTCATGGAAAAATGGAGTAATGCAATAAGAACGATGACATGATGTAGACAAGATCTATTCATATAGGAATAGACCCCATCTTGTTATCCTTAATAGCAACGATACATGCGTGTCTTGCTGCCCCTTCTGTCACTGGGAAAGAACACCACACGATCGAACCCATCACAAAGCACCTCTTCCCATGGCAAGAAAAATCGATCTAGTTGGCCTAACTAAACCAAAGATTCGAAGAAGAAATACGAGGCTATAAGTAATCATGCATATAAGAGATCAAAGAAGACTCAAATAATATTCATGGATAGAAACTGATCATGAACTCAAAATTCATCGGATCCCAACAAACACACCGCAAAAGTTTACATCAAATAGATCTCCAGGGGGCCTCTGGCGCGCCCTGGTGGGTGCTGGCCACCCTGGACCCCCCCTTCTGGTGTTCTTTGGCCCACCTAGTTTCTTCTGGTCCGTAAAAAAATCCACAAAAATCCCCGCAGCGTTTCATCTCTGTTTGGTACTGATTTTCTGCGAAGTAGAAAACAAACAAAAACAGCAACTGGCACTTTGGCACTATGTCAATAGGTTAGTCCCAAAAAATGATATAAAGTTGTAAAAAATGATTGTAAAACATCCAAGAATGATAATATAACAGCATGGAACAAGCAAAAATTATAGATACGTTGGAGACGTATCAGGGCACAACCCATCAGGGCGCGCCAGGGCCCCCTTGGCACACCCTGGTGGGTTGTGGTCTCCTCGGCCCACTTCTCCGGTACTTCTTTGGCCCACTGGGTGTCTTCTGGTCCAGAAAAAATCTCCAAAAAGTTTCGTCGCGATTGGACTCCGTTTGGTATTGATTTTCTGCGAAGTAAAAAAACAAGCAAAAACAACAACTGACACTTTGGCACTATGTCAATAGGTTAGTCCCAAAAAATGATATAAAGTTGTTATAAAATGATTGTGAAACATCCAATAATGATAATATAACAGCATGGAACAAGCAAAAATTATAGATACGTTGGAAACGTATCACATGTCTTGCATAACTAAAAGGATGCAACGTCGTTACACAGTCCATCAACGTCGTTGCTCAAAAGGCTGCTCAAGACATTCTTCTATGGTCAAACAGCCGAAAAGAACGTCTCATCGACTGAGGTGTCATGCTATCGTGGCTAGATCCGGGTATGTAATTTTCTTTTCTTTCTTGAGCTCTGCCTCGCGCCTCCTTTGTAATACCCCTAAAAGAGTATTTTGTTATATGGATATATTGTTCTCTCATATTTTGTTTGCTAAAGTGTCTTTAAGTACACATCATACATAGATATGAATTGTGTTTTTTTACTGAATATGCATTACTGGATTACTATTGGCATGAAAGATTACTTTGTGCAGTCATGATTTTTAAAGCAACCACGTATTCTGATCTCATAGGAATTAAAATCACGCGCTTCAACAGTACTAACTTACTTTCTGGAGGTATATCACCATTAATGTCATGGATTTTATAATGCTCAAAAGTTTCGTTGGTTTTGCACCAGGTGTTCCCCGTAATAGAAAAATGTATCCATAATAAAACAATGTATCCATCTTAGAGTAAAAGAGAAGGGTGTAAGTGTTAGATGTGTATAGCCCCTTTTTTGTATATCCCCATTGTATAAGGGGTTTCTTGCACTTTTACCACACATGTACATGTATTGGCCTTTGGCCCCTGTGAATGACAGTTGCTGATTATCTTACATGGTATCAGATGCTAGGTTAGCCTCTCTCCCTCACGATGCAACTCCGTGCGTGCTCTAGGATTCGCCCGTCGATGCCCGTCCCCGCCCGGATCTAACGCTCCCCGACGGCCTCCACGTCTTCGCCCATCGCCGATCGGCCTCCTCATCTCTGCCTGTCGTCGGATGCTTTTGCTCGATGTCGGCCGCCCCCTCCTCGTTCGGCCGCCGCCGCCTACCCATCCGGCCGCTGCCGCCCTCTCCTTAGCTGTTGCCTCCTCGTCTGGCCACCGCCGCCTCCTCCTTGTCTAGTCGCTGTCGCCGCCGCAGCCGCCCGTCCGCTCGGCTGCTGCGTTGCCTAGCCCCCTCGGCCGTTGCGTCCAGGCTGACTCGCGCCCGTGCCCGATCCAGATCGGGCTTCCTGTGATGGTTGACCAAAAAAAAACAGAGAGCTCCTTATGTCCTCTTCGGGCTATGTCGTTGTTCCTCGGTGCTTGGTGATCTTCGATGGCACCAACTATGCTGAGTTTGTCGGCTTCATGCGTATCCACATGTGTGGTTGATACTCGTGATCGGGTAATCCCAGCACAAAGTGGGTAAGTATTTCCCTCAGCTATGAAACCAAGGTTTATCGAACCAATAGGAATACCAATCTTCACCCGTCTTCAGCGGCTGCACACAAAAGAACAAACAACTTGCACCCAACGCCGGCAAGAGGGTTGTTAATCCTCTTGATCTCGTTATTTGCAAGCAAGTGAGTTGTGTAGATAATTGTAGATAATAGTAAAGTGCAAAATAAAATAAAAGGTAATAAATAACAGCAAGGTAATGATAGCGTTTGTGAATTTATAATTGAATAGACCCAGGGGCCGTAGAGTTCTCTAGTGGCATCTCTCATAAGCAAAGCATACGGTGGGTAAACAAATTACTGTTGGGCAATTGATAGAAAAGCGAATAATTATGCGATGTTCACGGCAATGATCATGTGTATATAGGCATCACGTCCATAAGAAAATAGGCTGACTCCTGCCTACACCTACTACTATTACTCCACTTCAAGAGCGCTTCTATGCTTGCCTCTCTACGTATTAAGTTCATGACAAACGGAGTAATGCTTGGAGAACAATGACATGATGTAGACAAAGTAAACTCAACTAATATGAATAAACCCCATCGTTTTATTCTTAGTAGCAACAACACAAAGACGCAACTTGTCCCCTTCTGTCACTGGGATATAGAAACTTGTCAGGTTGAACCTACTACAACGCACCACTCCCACCGAAGAAATATCAATCTAGTTGGCCAAACTACCTCAATAGATCGGAGAGCATTGCGAAGCTATGATGATCATGCAAATAAGAATCATAGTAATCAGGTTTGACTCAAATACTTTTCATGAATAATCTGAACATAAACTCACAATTCATCGGATCCCAACAAACACACCATACAAAGGGATTACATCGGATAGATCAAGGCAAAGATGCGATGAACATTGTATTGAAGATCGAAAGAGAGAGAGATTGCCATCTAGGTACTACCTACGGACCCGTAGGTCTGCGGTGAACTACTCACACATCATGGTGAGGGCAGCAAGGTTGATGAAGAGCCCCTCCGTGATCGATCTCCCCTCCGGCAGGGTGCCAGAACGAAGGTGTAGATGGCCTCCCGTCGAAACAGAGGCTTGCGGTGGCAAAAAAAGTGTTTCGGGAGCACTTCTGATGTTTTTAGGGTAGATGTGAATTTATAGGCCAGAGAATGACGTCGGGGGACGCTCCAGGGGGCCACCACATATCTGGCCGCGCCCCCCTAGGGGGCACGGCTGGATATGTGGTGGGCTCTTGGTGCATCTCATGGCCCTCCTCCGAAGCTTCTAGGTCTTGTATTGGTCCAAAAAATCACCAAAAAGTTTCGTGGCAATTGGACTCCGTTTGGTATTGTAACTCTGAAAAGGCAAAAACACGCAGAAAATAGGAACTAGCACTTGGCATTGGGTCAATAGCTTAGTGCTCAAAAATATTATAAATTGGTAAATGAATACCCAAAAAGTATCCTAGAATGATAATATATCAGCATGGAACAATCAAAAAATATAGATACGTTGGAGACGTATCAACAACCCCAAGCTTAATTCCTGCTCGTCCTCGAGTAGGTAAATGATACGTCCATTTTGCATCATGATTTCCTACTGTTATTTATAATATTTTTATGCATAATAATGCTTTATGGAGTAATTCTAATGCCTTTTCTCTCATAATATGCAAGGTTTACACAAAGAGGGAGAATGTCGGCACCTGGAATTCTGGACCTGAAAAAGCATATCAGAGATACCTATTCTACACATCTTCAAATAAGCTGAAACTTCACGGAGAATTATTTTGGAATATATAAAAAATACTGGAGCAAATAACTACCGGAGGGGGGCCACCTGGTGACCACAAGACACCAGGGCGCGCCAGGTCCCCCCAAGCACGCCCTGGTGGGTTGTGGTCAGCCCAGCCCACCTCCAGTGCCCATCTTCTGGTAGTTAAGGTATTTTGACCTATAAAAAATAAGGAGAGGACTTTCGGGATAGAACGCCGCCGTCTCGAGGCGGAACTTGGGTAGGAGCACTATTGCCCTCCGGCGGAGTGATTCCGCCGGGGGAACTTCCCTCCCGGAGGGGGAAATCGAAGCCATCGTCATCACCAACACCCCTCTCATCTTTGGGAGGCCAATCTTCATCAAAATCTTCAACAACACCATCTCCTCTAAAACCCTAGTTCATCTCTTGTGTTCAATCTTTGTGCCGGAACCTCAGATTGGTACCTGTGGGTGACTAGTAGTGTTGATTATATCCTGTAATTTATTACTATATGGTTTATCTGGTGGAAGATTATATGTTCAGATCCATTATGCTATTTAATAACCCTACGATCTTGAGCATGAATACTATTTGTGAGTAGTTACCTTTGTTCTTGAGGTCACGGGAGAAGTCATGTTGCAAGTAATCATGTGAATTTGATATGTGTTCGATATTTTGATGATATGTATTTTGTGATTCCCTTAGTGGTGTCATGTGAACGTCGACTACATGACACTTCACCATCTTTGGGCCAAAGGGAATGCATTTTGGAGTAGTTATTAGATGATGGGTTGCTAGAGTGACAGAAGCTTAAACCCTAGTTTATGCGCTATTTCGTAAGGGGCTGATTTGGATCCAAATGTTTAATGCTATGGTAAGATTTTATCTTAATACTTTTCTCGTAGTTGCGGATGCTTGCGAGGGGGTTAATCATAAGTGGGAGGTTTGTTCAGGTAAGAACAGCACCCAAGCACCGGTCCACACACATATCAAATTATCAAAGTAGCGAACGCAAATCAAACCAACATGATGAAAGTGACTAGATGAAATTCCCGTGTACCCTCAAGAATGCTTTGCTTATTATAAGAGACTGCTTTCGCCTGTCCTTTGCCACAAAAGGATTGGGCTATCTTGTTGCACTTTATTTATCGTTACTGTTACTTGCTCGTTACCAATTATCTTGCTATCAAACTATCTGTTACCTACAATTTCAGTGCTTGCAGAAATTACCTTGCTGAAAACCGCTTGTCATTTCCTTCTGCTCCTCGTTGGGTTCGACACTCTTACTAATAGAAAGGACTACGATTGACCCCCAATACTTGTGGGTCATCAGTAAATGATAAAAACAGATTTTTTGATTTGACATGCTACCCATTATGTAATCTTTGGTATGTATGCTCATTGAGAAATGATGAATTAACAAACAACAACATAGTAATATTTATAAGTATAAGAAACAAAATCATTATTTTTTCACAGTATACGATCCTAAAAGAATGTTTTACCCCTATTCATCTTATTATATTAGCAAGGCATGACTCCGTCTTCACCACATAGATACAAATGTTAAGCACCACGGTATCCAAGTCAGGCAATTGGATCATACTTTTTAAATATGCATCAACTTTTTATTCTTCACGCAATACATGAGCGTGAACCATTGGACATAGCATATAGGTGGAATAGAATATGGTGGTAGGTATCAAAGGGGTAAAAAGTGGAGAAGATAGTCTCGCATCAACTAGGCGTACCAACGAGCTATGGAGATGCTCATCGATAGATATCAATGCGAGGAGTAGGGATTGCCATGCAAATGATGCACTAGAGCTATAAGTGTATGAAAGCTCAACTGAAGCTAAGTGGGGTGTGCAGCAAACTTGCTTGCTCATGAAGACCTCGGGCATTTGAGGAAGCCCGTCATAGGAATATACAAGCCAAGTTTATTATATGAAAAGGTAATTCCCACTAGCATATGGAAGTGTCAACACAGGAGACTCCCTATATGAAGAACATGGTGCCACTCTGAGGCACAAGTGTGGTAAAGGATAGTAGCAAAGTCCCTTCTCTCTTTTCTCACATTTTTTTATGGTGGACTTTTCTCTTTTTTTGCCTCCCCATTTCTCTTTTTTTATATGGTGGGCTCATTTGCCCTCCCCCATTTTTATTTCATTTTTCGTCCGGAGTCTCATCCCGACTTGTGGGGGAATCATAGTCTCCATCATCCTTTCCTCACTGGGACACTGCTCTAATAAGGATGATCATCACACTTTTATTTACTTACAACTCAACATGAAGAACTGATAGGAAGATATGACTCTGTATGAATGCCTCTGGCAGTGTACCAGGATTTGCAATGATCTAGCGTGACATGTATCAAAAATATGAAGAACGGTGGTTTTGCCACAAATATTATGTCAGCTCTATACGATCATGCAAAGCATTATGATGATGAACGAATTAGTCATATGAAGTGACGATGGAATTTGCATGGCAATATATCTCGGAATGGCTATGGAAATGCCATAATAGGTAGGTATGGTGGCTGTTTTGAGGAAGATGTAATGAGGCTTATGTGCAACAAAGCGTATCATGTTACGGGGTTTGGATGCACCGGCGAATATTTACACCGGTCCTCGAGGTGAGAATGGGCTATGCACGGTACCGAAGAGGCTAGCAAATATGAGAAGGTGAAGATGCGTATGTCCAAGGTGTCACATTAGTCATAAAGAACTCACATACTTATTGCAAAGTTTTATTAGTTTTATCACAAATCAAAGTACTCCTCGCATGCCTCGAGGGAGGAGGTTGGTAGGAGTTAACCATCGCGCGCCCCCGACTCAAAACAACATTAGGATTTCAACGAGGAATATAAATGCTCACACATCATCACCATGCCTCTTTAATTTTTAGATGAATAACAAGTTAACACCTCTTAATCTCGACACTTCTACGAATCAAAAATTTTGGACTCACACCTTTTTCATATTACCACATCAATGTCATTAACCCACAACTTCTCTATATGTGCTACACGATGGTTTTGATTACAATTCATTGAATACCTAATATTCTTGAACTAATCTTATGACCCATGCAAATTACTGTCACTATTACTCAGCTCTCAAACAAATATAAGTGAAGAACAAGAGCATATTATTTCTATAAAATCTACACGCCACCGTGCTCAAAAAGATATAAGTGAAGTACTAGAGCGACCGCCTAGCTCAAAAGATATAAGTGAAGCACATAGAGTATTCTAGAAAATTATCATGAAGGTGTGTCTCTCAAATAGGTGTGTCCAGCAAATGATGATCGTGACAAACTGAAAGTAAAAGCAAACAAGAGCAAAGGACGCTCCAAGCAAAACACATATCATGTGATGAATAAAAATATAGCTCCAAGTGGCATACCGATGGATTGAGACGAAAGAGGGGATGCCTTCCGGGGCATCCCCAAGATTAGACGCTTGAGTCTCCTTAGAATTGTACTTGGGGTGCCTTGGGCATCCCCAAGCTTGGGCTCATGCTACTCCTTATTCCGTAGTCCATCGTGATCACACCCAAAACTTGAAAACTTCAATCACACAAAACTCAACAAAACTTCGTGAGATCCGTTAGTATAAGAAACATATTGCATACTTGAGGTACTGTGATAAATTTATTCAAATTCATTTTTGCATAATAGGTACTGTATTCTAACTTTCCCATGGCTTACACCCCCTGATATAGTCCATGGCATAACCAAAACAAGCAAACTATGCAAGCAAAATAGAATATGTTTAAAACAGAACAGTCTGTAGCAATCTATAAATAGACCATAATTATATAACTCTAAAAGTTCGGAAAAATTAGGACGATGTAAATAATTTGTATAGCAATACTTTGTTAAAATTTCAGATCATTATCACGCTCCAGTAAAAAATGAAAATTCCTGCACTGGAGTCAAAGTTCCTGTTTCAGATTCAGCATCGTTTCTACTCATCTTGTGAGTCATCCCAAAGGCTTTACTTGGCACAAACACTAATTAAAACATAAAAACACAATCATTATAGAGGCAACAATCATGTTATCACACCAAAACAGAAAGTAAAAAACAAAAATAAAGATACATATTGGGTTGCCTCCCAACAAGCGCTATTGTTTGATACCCCTAGCTAGGCATAATGCATAGTTTTAAGTGTTGTAGTAATCATGAAGACGATCCGTCATGCTAAAATCATATTCCCTTCTTTCAGCAGCAAGCTTCCTAGTAGGTAAACAAAAATAATTGAAGGGGCTAAACTTCACAACACAAGGGTCCGAGAGGTCTATTTCGGAAGGAATAGGTGGTTCCTCCTTTGGTTTCTCATAGGTGATGGCTATCTCCTCATTGTATAAGTTTCGATAAAGATATTTCCTCAATGCTCTCTCAAGTTCATAACCCATTCCAAGTTTTGGTATAGCAAATTGATCATTGTGTTCAGAAATTTTATCAACTAGTACATTTGGTGGAACCTTCTTTCTAAGATTTTCATCATAAGCAACATAATCCGTAGACTTCAATTTCCTCATAAATTCTAACTCATAAAGGATTCCTTCTATTGGTGGACACTCACAATTAATCCTATAATGAGCAAATATATTTCTAGCTTCTTGTATGAGTATGTCAAATTCTTGAACAAGAAAAATAGTAGCTAGACGTTTAGTAGAAGCTTCCTCAATATTAGAGAATTCTAGGAATAACCATTGTATGAAAGGATGCATATGAACAAATTGTCTTTCCAATTGTGTTATGAGCAAAGATATAGCATCCGCATAACTTGTAGTTCTAGTGACAATGGTACCTCCTATCAATGGCAATGATCCCGCACAAGTGAAAAAAATCTTGAATATCACTTTTTTCCAATTATATTCCCACTACCTATGCGGAGTTTCTTAGTTTGCATAATAGGTTCACTTTTAGAAGGATCATCATCCGCAAGGTTATGAAGTTTTTCATTAGCAACTTTATCAAAATTTCTTTTAGCATTATTAGCACAAGGTGAATTTGGAAGCTCAAGGACTTCCGCACTAGAGGCGGAGACACCACTAATCTCAAAATCAGACATGATAGCAACTCAAGCAAACTAGCAAGTAAAGCAAACTAGAAGCGAACTAGTAACTAGCAAAGGTAAATATTTTTGTATTTTTGATTTTTATGAGACAAACTAAATATAACAGAAAATAAAAAGAAGAACAAGTGAATAAAATTTTGTGCGAAGTTACTTGATAGTTGGTGATGGTATTCCCCAGCAACGGTGCCAGAAATCCTTCCTGATACTCGTGATCTGTGTTGGGTTTTCCGTGAAGAGGAACGGGTAATTGCAGCACAAAGTGGGTAAGTATTTTCCTCAGTTATGAAACCAAGGTTTATCGAACCAATAGGAATACCAATCCTCAACCGTCTTCAGCGGCTGCACACAAAAGAACAAACAACTTGCACCCAACGCATGCAAGAGGGTTGTCAATCCCCTTGATCTCGTTATTTGCAAGCAAGTGAGTTGTGTAGATAATTGTAGATAATAGTAAAGTGCAAAATAAAATAAAAGGTAATAAATAACAACAAGGTAATGATAGCATTTGTGAATTTATAAGTGAATAGACCCGGGGGGCATAGAGTTCTCTAGTGGCATCTCTCATAAGCAAAGCATACGGTGGGTAAACAAATTACTGTTGGGCAATTGATAGAAAAGTGAATAATTATGCGATGTTCACGGCAATGATCATGTGTATATAGGCATCACGTCCATAAGCAAATAGGCCAAGTCCTGCCTGCACCTACTACTATTACTCCACTTTAAGAGCGCTTCTATGCTTGCCTCTCTACATATTAAGTTCACGACAAACAGAGTAATGCTTGGAGAACGATGACATGATGTAGACAAAGTAAACTCAACTAATATGAATAAACCCCATCGTTTTATCCTTAGTAGCAACAACACAAAGATGCAACTTGTCCCCTTCTGTCACTGGGATATAGAAACTCGTCAGGTTGAACCTACTACAACGCACCACTCCCACCGAAGAAATATCAATCTAGTTGGCCAAACTCTCTCAATAGATCGGAGAGCATTACGAATCTACGATGATCATGCAAATAAGAATCATAGTAATCAGGTTTGACTCAAATACTTTTCATGAATAATCTGAACATAAACTCACAATTTATTGGATCCCAACAAACACACCATACAAAGGGATTACATCGGATAGATCAAGGCAAAGATGCAATGAACATTGTATTGAAGATCGAGAGAGAGAGAGATTGCCATCTAGGTACTACCTACGGACCCGTAGGTCTGCGGTGAACTACTCACACATCATGGTGAGGGCAGCAAGGATGATGAAGAGGCCCTCCATGATCGATCTCCCCTCCGGCAGGGTGCCGGAACGGAGGTGTATATGGCCTCCCGTCAGAACAGAGGCTTGCGGTGGCGAAAAAAGTGTTTCGGGAGCGCTTATGATGTTTTTAGGGTAGATGTGAATTTATAGGGCAGAGAACGACGTCGGGGGATGCTCCGGGGGGGCACCACATATCTGGCCGCGCCCCCCTAGGGGGTGCGGCTGGATATGTGGTGGGCCCCTGGTGCATCTCCTGGCCCTCCTCCGAAGCTTCTAGGTCTTGTATTGGTCCCAAAAAAATCACAAAAAAGTTCGTGGCAATTGGACTCCGTTTGGTATTGTAACTCTGAAAAGGCAAAAACACACAGAAAACAGGAACTGGCACTGGGCACTGGGTGAATAGGTTAGTGCTCAAAAATATTATAAATTGGTAAATAAATACCCAAAAAGTATCCTAGAATGATAAAATATCAGCATGGAACAATCAAAAATTATAGATACGTTGGAGACGTATCAGCGGTCTTCTCCTGTGGGGTCTTGATAACCCACAAGTGTAGGGGATCGCAACAGTCTTCACGGGTAGTATTTCACCCTAATTTATTTATTCGACACAAGGGGAGCCAAAGAATATTTATTGGCCTTGACAGTTGAGTTTTCAATTCAACCACACCGAGGATATCTCTCTGCAGCAAAGATTTAGTAGCACGGCAAATAGTAGCAGCAAAGGTAACAGTAATAGTGACAGTAGCAGTTTTGTAGCAAGTGTGACAGTAACAATAGAAATAGTAACTTGGCAAGATTCAGTATATGTAACGCGTAGGCACGTGGATCGGTGGTGGATGATGATTTAGATGACATTGACCATATAACAGTTACACACTAGGGCGACACAGAACTATCTCCAATTCATCAATGTAATGTAGGCATGTATTCCGTATATAGTCATGCGTGCTTGCGATAAGAACTTGCATGCCATGTTTTGTCCTACCCTCCCGTGGCAGCGGGGTCCTATTGGAAACTAAGGGATATTAAGGCCTCCTTTTAATAGAGAACCGGAACAAAGCATTAACACATGGTGAATACATGAACTCCTCAAACTACAACAATCACCGAAAAGAATCCCAATTATTGTCACCTTGGGGTATGCGGACCATGACACGTAATAGGTACATATAACTTGCAAGATAGGATCCAAATCACTCTTATATTCATGAAAACATAATAGGTTCAGATCTGAAATCATGGCACTCGGGCCCTAGTGACAAGAATTAAGCATAGCAAAGTCATAGTAACATCAATCTCAGAACATAGTGGATACTAGGGATCAAGCCCTATCAAACTTAACTCGATTACATGATCAATTCCATCCAATCCCACCATCGTCCAGCAAGCCTACAAAGGAACTACTCACTCCCGGTGGTGAGCATCATGGCGGTGTTGATGGAGAAGGGTTGCTGATGACGATAGCGACGATTTTCCCTCTCCGGAGCCCAAAACAGGCTCCAGATCAGCCCTCCGAAGGAAGAACAAGAGGTGGCGGCGGCTCCGTCTCATGAAACGCGATGAAATCTTCTCTCTGATTTTTTTTCTCCGCGAATGTGAATTTATAGCGTTGGAATTAGGGTCGGAGGGGCCACGAGGGCCCCACAAGCCATCTCGTCGCGCCCCTAGGGGGGCGGCCGGTTGCGTGGTGGCCTTCTGGTCCACCCCCTCCGGCAGTTCTTCACTCCAAATTTCCTTATATATTTCAGAAAAATTCCATAAAAACTTTTGTCCAATTCTGAGAACTTTTATTTCCGCACAAAAATAACACCAATGTAGTTCTGCTAAAAACAACGTCCGTCCGGTTAGTTCCATTCAAATCATGCAAATTAGAGGACAAAATCAGAGCAGAAGTGTTTGGAAAAGTAGATACGGTTTGAGACGTATCATGGGGCGTTCTCTGTAGCGAGGTCCCCTGTCCGACCTGCCCTTTTGCTCCCGTGGCTCCTACCCCGCCGGTGCCGCCTGTTCTTGCTGCTGATGCTTCCCAGGCTGATCGGGATGCAACCAAGGCTCTCGATGATGTTGCGGTTGATGCTTATGATCAGCAGGTTTCGGCTTATTCAGATGCTCTTTCTCTCTACCGAGATGATCTGTCTGCTTACACTCAGTGGTGCAATGATGATGCTCGAGCTGCTGCTGTTCTCACTGCGAGTGTCCTCCCTCAGTTTGCTTCGGAGTTCATGGGCCTCGGCACCATTGCAGCGATGTGGTCTTACCTCTGTCAACGCTATCAGCCCTCTGGAGATGCTCTCTACTTATCTGTGGTGCATCAGGAGCACGCTCTTCAGCAGAATGACTCTTCTGTTGATGAGTTCTACACACAGAGTTCTGCCATCTAGCGCCATCTTGACTCTCTTCGGACATTTGTTTGTGGAACTTGCCATTGCTGCCAGACTATTCGGTCTGACTTGGAGTTTCAGCGTGTCCATGAGTTCTTATCTCGCCTCCATTCTGAGTCTGAGCCTAGACGTGCTCACTTGCTTGCTCGTGGTCGTGTTCCTATCTCGGAGGTGCTTGCTGAGCTTCGTGCTGAGGATACCCTCCTTCATTTTGCTGGGTTGCTTGCGGTTCCTTCTGTGTTGGCTGCCCGAGTTCTTGTGTCATCTGATCGTATCACTGCTCCACCGCTCCTGCCCACACCTTCAGGGAGGTGGGTCGCCCTCCTTATGCTGAGAAGGGCCGGTCATGCCGTGACACCTTCTGTGGCTACTGCTCTAGGCCAGGTCACTCAGAGTCTGATTATCGCCGGAAACAGCGAGACCAGAGGCGCTCTTCTTCCAGTGGGACTCATGCGTCTTCCTCGACTCCGTCACTTACTGACCAGGACATTGTGTGGCTCAAGCGCCTCCTCGCTTCCTCCGGATCTTCATCAACGGGTTCTGCTACCGCTGTGACTGCTTCCGCCCCCTCCATCACCGCCGGCACCTACACAGTCAGGTACATCTTCGTGGGTTCTGGATTCTGGAGCTTCTTTTCATATGTCTTCTGATTCTTCCATGTTGTCTTCTCTTCGACCTCTTGATTTTCCTATTAATGTTCTCACTGTCGATGGCACACCTCTTCCTGTTCTCACTGCCGATTGGTCTATGGAGGCTCCTATCAAGGGACTTTGCATCAATTGATACATAGGCCAAGGTGAACCCACATCTCAGATTTTTTTACTTTTTTTATAACCTGTCATGTTTAGCTCATAATCTACTGTTAAATACTATATTCATAAATCAGAGACAATTTTGTGGCGAAACAAGGACTCACTGTAATTCTCGCAAAGTCTTTGAATCTTTAGACAAGTTTTAAGAAGCATCACTCAACGGAGCACACACATGGACTGGTATTCTTGTTAAAAAATGGGGGGGGGGTTATTTCTTTTGTCAATCGTGTTTTCTTATTTCGTATATACCTGATCAATTTGACGCAAACCTTTTTCCCATTTGAAAATCTAACTAGCGAGTATCACTACATTAGAGCGTTGCCAGAATGTCGCGTGCATAGATGCTAAGAACAAGCAAACCTCCACAATGTACATAATTCCTAGCACTGGGTGAGGCCCCACCTGCCAGAATAGTTTATCGCCCATGCACTTTCCCCACCGAATCCTCACTCATCCCGCCCAAATAAGACGAACCATAGAAGTAACGATGGGCGGCCATCGGACGAGGAAGCATGAGCCATCGGGGCATCTGAGGCATGGATGGGTGACTATCAGGCTAGGCGAATGCAACTACTGGTTGGTGGAAATGACGGGGCGCGTGTCCGTCGGTGAGTCACGACGTAGCAAACGACCCTGACAAGGGATACACGATCGTCGCGTGAGGCCATCGTGGCTGCCAGGCGAAGCGCATGACCCTTGGCGAGGGACACAACACACGACGTAGGACCACCAACAAAGGAGGCGACAGTTTTTGAGGGCTCACCTGGTCCATGGTGAGGCATTCCTGGTGATGGGAACGAACATGGACCTCAAAGCGGAGAGACGGCATGGGAGTGCGGTTTGGACAACAGAGGGAGCAAGATGAGGAACATCAGATGGGAGGCGCGGTTGTAATCGGCGTCGGAGGAGCAATCATGTGTGTGTGGGGGGGGGGGGTCGCACCAAGGAGAAGGAACGACATGATGGGTGGTCGGTTTTCTAGGGCTTTTTTCTTACTTCGGGAGATGGGTTCGGTTGAAAAATAATGATGGGGTGGGGAGGATACAGAGGAGTGGAGACGTGGGTAGCAAACGACATACCAACTATGCTTTAGTGCACATGATATTTTTATAAAGCTTCCTTGTTATATCCATTTAAAGTGTATGTTAGGAAACAATCACATTGTTAGTCGCACGTGACATGGAAAACATTGAATAAAATGGCCAGGGACAAGGTAGTGCCAAGATAAGGGCTCTAGTGTGTAATTTATAGGCTTCACTTGTGGATGTTTTGGAATGACATTGACGCAGCTTTGTTCCGCGGTTGTTGTTTTTATATTTATGATCATATAGGAATATAAAGTTAAGTGATGGAGGTGCCGAGGGAGAAAGAGACCATCTTATGTGGAGAAGAAGGCATAGCCCATGTGTAGGTTGGAGGCAAACTGAGCATCATTCAAATCAGTCGCTAAATGAGGATGTGGTGGAACGAATGTTTCCTAGCTGAGTCTTTCATTTTCTAATTCCTTTTTCTTATTATTTGTACTAAGGTGAGGCTCCTTATGAATCATCATTCCCTGATGGTGTTCTAAATATATTAGAGAGCAACACAACGACAAAGAAGCCACATACATAGTCAAAGGGTAGTGAATTGAAAGATGAATAATGCAGGGATGAAGAAGGTGACCGATAACAAATTGGATGGAAAGGTCTGCTAGACGGGTGAATGGTGTTTGTTGAAAAGAGAGAGGAAGATGCCTGTGTTTGTTGTCTCGTGAAATATCACACACTATATGCACATTCATGGTAAAAAAAATTAGAGCAATATTTACATTTATTTATTGGCCCGTGGCAACGCATGGGCACCATGGCGAATGTGAGGTGGGTGTCATCGAGTTTTAAAGGAGAGGGCTCCAGCAAGAAATGTCCCTCTACGGCAGAAAACTGAGCAGGAAGGGGAGGATCCGGCAGGGGAAAAAAGGGTGCGTCGTGAGGTGTGGTTTTTGTTTCTGGGCCATGCATTGAATATATCATGGTGGATAGTTCGGACAACCATATTTCTCCCCCAAATATGGATTGAATTTGGGGGAGTCTGATAGAGGCGAAGGTGTCCCGTCTTTCGATGAGATGGTGGCTATCGTTTTGGTGGAAGTCGACTTTCACGATCCGACTACGAACGTGTGAAGATGTCGCGCCTTAGCAATCGCTAAACCAACTCCGAGAGGTTATTGACCACGCCGGAGCACGATCAACCTGACCACGAAGGTCGATTTCCTGCACGCAAACAAAGAACAAGCAAGAAACTGAGATTGCAATCTGGATATTGCGAATAAAAGAGGAAAGCTTTATTGATGAAGTGGGGTTCTGTGACGTCTTGGTCTGGTCGTGGAGCACAAACGAAGGACGCGAAGTTGCAGCTATGGAGAACTTGTAATCTAAACAAAACCCAAGTCTAAAACGGCGCCCTAAGGGCTGTATATATGGGGAAATAGAGGGGGATTTCGTGGCCCCTTGGAGGAGGGGTCCGAAACCAGCCCTAACTCAGTTTCCCCTCACATACGGACTCTAAAAACAGCCTATAATATGATATTTCGAAATTACATGGGCCTGGCCCAAAAATAAGGTGACGCAGCACCTATAATAGCATATGGACGAAATTTATGAAGTGGTATGTTGTATATTTCGTCCAAGCCTCCAAGCACTCCTTATGGTGGCTTCAAAGTGCGGAAATCACCACTGGAAAATCCATTGTTTCTTCCCGCGCGCGCACCTTCTTCTCCATGCTTGATCCCGCTCCAATGGCCATCCTTCTTGTCCATGCTAGGTCCTTCATTCATAAGTAAAACAAAAGTATCTAATTTAGGCAGCATCATATGTTCATGAACATTAGAAGGATTTCCAAGAAACGAAAGTACCTGATAATTTAGTTGGCGTGCGCGGGCTCTAGTAACTGGTCCAATATGTGTAGCTGGTGGGGATGTGGGTGTAACATTAGTAGGGATGTCCTCATCATCCTCCCCTTCTTGAACGGAAGTCATCCTCGACGGAAGCTCATCATCCTCACTCAAATAAGGCTTCAAATCTGCAATGTTAAAAGTGGGACTAACCCCAAAATCTACAGGCAGCTCAAGTTTATAGGCATTGCCATTTATTTTCTCTAACACCTTAAAAGGACCATCAGCACGTGGCATTAGCTTTGACTTGCGCAATTCAGGAAACCTATCCTTACGCAAATGTAACCAAACAAGATCTCCAGGTGCAAAGACAACATGTTTTCCACCCTTATGTCCAACAAGTTTATATTTAGCATTCATACGCGCAATGTTCTCCTTAGTTAACTCATGCATCTTTAATATCAATTCAGCACGTTCTTTAGCATCAAAATTAACCTTCTCCGAAGATGGAAGAGGCAACAAATCAATAGGTGCACGAGGTAAGAAACCATACACAACTTCAAAAGGGCACATCTTAGTAGTAGAATGCAACGAACGATTATAAGAAAATTCAATATGAGGTAAGCATTCTTCCCACAATTTCAAGTTATTCTTTAAAACAGCCCTAAGCATAGTAGACAATGATCTATTCACTACGTCAGTTTGTCCATCAGTTTGGGGGTGACATGTAGTACTAAAAAGCAGTTTAGTCCCCAACTTAGCCCATAAACATCTCCAAAAGTGGCTAAGAAATTTAGCATCACGATCTGAAACAATTGTATTTGGCACACCATGCAAGCGAATAATTTCACGAAAGAACAAATCAGCAACATTAGCAGCATCATCACTTTTATGACATGGTATAAAGTGTGCCATTTTCAAAAATCTATCCATGACAACAAATATGCTATCCCTCCCCTTCTTTGTTCGAGGTAAACCTAAAACAAAGTCCATTGATATATCCTCCCAAGGAACACTAGGTACAGGCAAAGGCATATATAAACCATGAGGATTGAGTCGTGACTTAGATTTTTGACATGTAGTGCAGCGAGCAACAAAACGCGCAACATCCCGTCTCATCTTTGGCCAAAAGAAATGTGTAGCAAGTACGTCCTCCGTCTTCTTCACGCCAAAGTGTCCCATTAATCCTCCTCCATGCGCCTCCTGTAACAACAAAAGACCAACGGAGCTAGCTGGAATGCATAGCTTGTTAGCGCGAAACACAAATCCATCATTAATGATGAACTTGTTCCATGTTCTCCCTTATTTACAATTTTCCAACACATCTTTAAATTCAACATCATGCATATATTGATCTTTGATGGTCTCCAAACCAAATATTTTAAAGTCAAGTTGTGAAAGCATAGTATAATGACGAGACAATGCATCAGCAATAACATTTTCTTTACCCTTCTTGTGTTTAATGACATAAGGGAAAGTCTCAATGAATTCAACCCATTTAGCATGTCTACGGTTCAGTTTTGCTTGACTTTTAATATGTTTCAAAGATTCATGATCAGAATGTATAACAAATTCTTTGGGCCATAAATAATGTTGCCATGTTTCCAAAGTCCGAACAAGAGCATATAATTCCTTATCATAAGTAGAATAATTCAGACTAGGCCCACTTAGTTTTTCAGAAAAGTATGCAACCGGTTTACCATCTTGTAATAACACACCTCCTAATCCAAATCCACTAGCATCACATTCAAGCTTAAAAGTCTTATTAAAACCAGGAAGTTGGAGTAATGGAGCATGTGTTAACTTATCTTTCAATACCGTGAAGGCTTCTTCCTTTGCGGTACCCCAAACAAAAGGCACATCCTTCTTTGTAAGCTCATTTAGAGGTGCGGCAATGGTGCTGAAATCCCTCACAAAACGGCTATAGAAACCAGCGAGTCCAAGAAAACTCCTCACTTGTGTGACCGTTTTGGGCTACGACCAACTCTCAATAGCTTCAATCTTGGCTTTATCAACTTCAATACCCTGTGGAGCAACAACATGGCCAAGAAAAGATACTCGGTCGGTGCAAAATGTGCACTTCCCAAGGTTACCAAACAAACGTGCATCACGTAGAGCAATAAAAACAACACGTAAATGTTCCAAATGTTCCTCCAAAGATCTACTATAAATCAGAATATCATCAAAATAGACTACCACAAATCGTCAATGAAAGCACGTAAAACCTCGTTCATTAATCTCATGAAAGTGCTAGGTGAATTAGTTAACCCAAAAGGCATGACTAACCACTCATATAATCCAAACTTAGTTTTAAATGCTGTTTTCCATTCATCTCCCAATTTCATACGAATTTGATGGTATCCACTACGCAAATCGACTTTGGAGAAAATTGTAGAGCCACTTAATTCATCAAGCATATCATCTAGCGTAGGAATAGGATGACGATAACGAATAGTAATATTATTAATGCATCTACAATCAACACACATACGCGATGTACCATCCTTTTTAGGCACTAGAATAATAGGAACATCACAAGGACTAAGGGATTCGCGTATATAACCTTTGTCGAGCAGCTCCTGTACTTGACGCATAATCTCCTTCGTCTCCTCTGGATTGGTACTGTATGGCGCACGGTTGGGCAGCGATGCACCGGGAATTAAGTCAATGTGATGCTCAATCCCTCGAATAGGTGGTAATCCCGGTGGCACGTCTTGTGGAAAGACGTCAGCGAACTCCTGCAAAATGTTAGCGACAGCAGGAGGCAAAGAGGGAGGCATGTCCTCGAATGAAAATAATACCTCTTTGCATACAAAAGCATAGCAAACAGATGTAGTAACATCCAAATCAGTAATATCAGATTTAGTGGCAACTAAACAATCACTCTTCAGTTTTATTTCAGATGCAACACTAGATGATTGTTTATTAGGCTTATTATGTTGCTCAAATTCCTTTGCCACAATCTGATTTTCACTCTCACTTTGCTTTTGTTTTGCTTTACTAGCTCTAGCAATGTCATCTTTCATAATATGTTCGGGAGACATAGGAAGCAAAGTTATATTTTTATCTTTATGAACAAGAGTATACTGATTCATCCTACCATGGTGTACATAATTTTTATCAAATTGCCATGGTCTACCAAGTAAAACAGAGCATGCTTGCAAGGGTACCACATCACAATCAACATAATCAGAATATGTAGCAATGCTAAAGTGCACACGTACAGTACATGTCACCTTAACCTTGCCACTGTTGTTGAACCATTGGATGTAATAAGGATGAGGATGTGGTCTGGTGGTTAGAGACATCTTTTCCACCATCTCCATGCTAGCCAAGTTGTTGCAACTCCCTCCATCAATGATGACGCGAACAGAACGCTCCTTCACAACTCCTTTTGTATGGAACAAGTTGTGCCTCTGATTTTGCTCAGTCTGTGTAACCTGCACACTCAGAACACGTTGAGCAACTAAACTTTCATACCTGTCAGCGTAGTCAGCAGCCATGTAGTGTGTCTCTTGTTCAGTCTCCTCTACACCTTGTTCTTCACTCGCAATAAGAGCCAGGGTCTCCTCATCATAATCACTAGCGGAATCGTATCCACCATCGTCTGTCACAATCATCACACGCTTGGATGGGCATTCCCTCGCATAGTGACCTCCACCCTTGCAATGACGACATATAACCTCATGTGTTTGCCCTGTGGATGCAATGGATGAAGAAGAGCTCTGTGTAGGCCCGGAAGGTGTGCTCCTCGCGGAGGGTGGGGCAGGGGCCTGTTTCCTGGTATCTCGGTTGGCGTTGGTGGCTGAAGTAGGCGGTGCTGCAGCATGACGTGTGGAAGTAGAGGAGGCAAGTTGCGTCCAATGCCTGTCGATCCTGCACTTCACATTCAGCTTTGCAAGCAAGATGAAATAAACGAGTGATAGTGTTATACTCCTTATACTCTAGAATAGTCTGAATCTCTCTATTCAATCCACCCATAAAACATGCAAGCATAGCTTCATTGTCCTCAACAATATCACATCTAATCATGCCAGTTTGTAATTCCTGATAATATTCCTCTACATAATTTTTTCCTTGTCTTAAACGCTGCAATTTTGAAGCAATTCACGTTGATAATATGGCGAACCCAACGATTACACATAGCAGTTTTCAAAGCAGCCCAAGTAGTTGGGATATTATCATGATGTATTCTACAATGTTCAGACCACCAAACACAAGCATAACTAGTGAATGAACAAACAACAACAGCAACACGTCTATCCTCAGGAAACTGTAAGCATGTAAAACATTATTCTGTTTCTAACTCCCAAGTAAGATATATATCAGGAACATATCTACCATCAAATGTAGGAATATTCAATTTTAGTTTAGGGAGATGGTCATGATCCCGTACCTGAGGTGGTGGTGCAGGCCTACCGTTGCGATTGTAGCCATGTGGACGACCTGGTGCTTGTGGTGGTGGTTGCCCCTGGGGCTGAATTGGAGCAACCTCTCCCTCATCATCGTAAGCACCGTCATAATCCTCAGCATAATCCTCATTCTGCTCAACAACAGTAGCAGCAACAGAAGCCGCAACAGTAGCAGCAGTAACAACGTCACCAGAATTTTGGCCTTGGGCGAGGGGCACACGTCGCGCCCGTCTCTCGAAAAGCGCGCCCTATTGATGTTGTTGTTGGACAAGGACGTTAGCTGCAGCTGGTGGTGGTAGACGGGCAAGCACCTCATTGAACTTGGCGTCCAGCTTGGTGTCGAATGTCTTCTCCAAACCATCTAGCTTCTCCATGGCCTCTCCAAGGCTGGTCACGAAGTCTTGTACCTGGCCAGCCATCATTTGCTGGAAATTGTCATGAAGCTCCTTGTTGGTCATAACCTCCCATTCGACCTCGTCAGCTTGTGATCCTGGCATGGTTAGCAGCAATAGGAAGTGGTGGTGGTGGTGGTGTATGAGAAATCCGTCAAGCGAATCTCAATTTCTTACCAGTTCTTCCCCAGCAGCAGGTGGCGATCGGCAACCGTTGTAGTCAAAACTCTCAAAGCTTGGATAGAGCGATTGCCAGGTGGTGTCAAACACACGACGTAGATGTATGTGGAGCTGGGAAGGCTTATAATATGGTAGCAAAAAGGGGTCAGCAATAATCAATTCAGAGATGCAAAGTTGAATAAACGCTCAACGACGGTACTGTGCTGGTCCTAGGCAATACCGTGCTAGAGACGCGAGCCTAGAACACCAACAAAATCACGGCGCTGCACGTAAACAAGGGCGGAGCACACTATGATTTTTTTTTCCTTTTTTGACTTTTTTCCTCTTTTTTTTTGAATCTGGAACTATTTTTCTTCTGCGGGTAGCACTGAAGTTGGGGAGTCTGCCTGGCCCACGACACGTAGTATCGTGGGATATGGAAATCAACAACAAGCAGCAAATACTGGACTCGGACTAGGATTGGTGGCGGATACGAATCTGGTGTAACTCGGACTAGTGGTGGATGTATGTAGGGGTGGTGGAACACGGACTGGCGACGAATCTGTGATGGAGGTGGACTCGGATTGACGTGATGGCGGATATATGTGGTTGTCTATATGACTCGGATTGATGGCAGATATGCGGTTGTGGTAGATGGCAGCGGTGATGTATCTGGTGTGGTGGTGGTATATGGCAGCGGTGATGTATATGGTGTGGTGATAGTATATGGCAGGGATGAAGATGGTGCGGTGGCGGCGTGACAACCTGTGAATAGAACTCGAAACTCTAAAAGAGTAGACGCTAAGATCAGCAACTCGACACGACGATGCAACCGCAAATTCAACAAAGCAAAACACCGAACAGAAAATTGCAAAAGGCTCAGATTGGTTCGGATATGATGAACTAACCCTAATTTTTTTGTGGCTTTTTCGTGGACTATTGGTATGAAGAACAGATGCGATCTAAACTATGAAAAACTGGTAAAATCTCACCGAGCAACCTGAAAATCTGATACCACTTGATAGAGGCGAAGGTGTCCCGTCTTTCGATGAGATGGTGGCTATCGTTTTGGTGGAAGTCGACTTTCACGATCCGACTACGAACGTGCGAAGACGTCGTGCCTTAGCAATCGCTAAACCAACTCCGAGAGGTTATTGACCACGCCGGAACACGATCAACCTGACCACGAAGGTCTATTTCCTGCACGCAAACGAAGAACAAGCAAGAAACTGAGATTGCAATCTGGATATTGCGAATAAAAGAGGAAAGCTTTATTGATGAAGTGGGGTTCTGTGACGTCTTGGTCTGGTCGTGGAACACAAACGAAGGACGCGAAGTTGCAGCTATGGCGAACTTGTAATCTAAACAAAACCCAAGTCTAAAACGGCGCCCTAAGGGCTGTATATATGGGGAAATAGAGGGGGATTTCGTGGCCCCTTGGAGGAGGGGTCCGAAACCAGCCCTAACTAAGTTTTCCCACACATACGGACTCTAAAAACAGCCTATAATATGGTATTTGGAAATTACATGGGCCTGGCCCAAAAATAAGGTGACGCATCACCTATAATAGCCTATGGACGAAATTTATGAAGTGGTATGTTGTATATTTCGTCCAAGCCTCAAGCACTCGTTATGGTGGCTTCAAAGTGCGAAAATCACCACTGGAGAATCCATTGTTCCTTCCCGCGCGCGCACCTTATTCTCCATGCTTGATCCCGCTCCAATTGGCATCCTTCTTGTCCATGCTATGTCCTTCATTCATAAGTAAAACAAAAACATCTAATTTAGGCAGCATCATATGTTCATGAACATTAGAAAGATTTATAAGAAAGGAAAATACCTGATAATTTAGTTGGCGTGCGCGGGCTCTAGTAACCAGTCCATATGTGTAGCTGGTGGGGATGTGGGTGTAACATTAGTAGGGATGTCCTTATCAAAATCCGGGCTGTGTGGATCTTTGATAGCCCGTTGGATGCTCTTTTGATGAATGAACATGTATGGACGTTCTTCAAACTTGGATACCTTACCTCGCAAAAAAAAAAAGCAAAAAAACTTGGATACCTTATTTTATTTGATTCATCTATATGCATTATATCTCGTAGCAACGCACGTCCCTTCTGTTATTAGTGTCAAGTCAGCAGCAGGCAGTCATCGCGAACGCGTCGCCTCGTCGTCTCCCTTGGCCTCGTCGTCTTCCTCGGGACTCCTGCGCCTCGAAACCCCAGTCGCACTCGCACTCGCACCCGCACCCGCACCGCTCCAGAACCCCTGATTCGCCCCCTTTCCCTTGCCGCGTGCAGGTCTGTGGCCATCGATCCTTTCTAGCAGGCACCAAAGTTTCGATTTCTTTTCCTCTTGTGCTCTAGGTGGGTGCATTCCCCTTTCCCTCCCTCTTCCTCTCCCTCTCCCTCTCCCTCTACTGATGGCTGTTTCTTGGTACAACCTGATGCCCTTCCAAGATTGGGGTTTCCAGTCTCGTTCCTATCCACCCGCTACTCGATGCAAATTCGCGCATTCCTCTTTTCTCCTAGGGTTTCATAAACGAATTTGTCTATTTATTTTTGTCTTAGGAGGATTTGATTGATAATGCAAATAGAAATCTTCTCTGCAGCACAAGTCAAGTAGCAGTCGGACATTTCATTAAAGGAAGGCCATGGTTTCCCACAACAAGGATAAGGCTCAAAAGGCGTATGATGCCATGGGGCTTCTCGGCTTCTCCAAGAAGCAGGTTGCGCCAGTCCTCAGGCACCTCTACAACCTCTTTGACAAAAACTGGGCGCCCATCGAGGACGAGAGCTACCGCATCCTTGCTGACACCATCCTGGATGCCCAAAACAATCAACCAATGCCTGCCGCTGCCCGTCATGTACAAATGCTACTCTACTTTATGTTTCTTTATTACTAGTAATTTTCACTTGATGCTCAACCTTCCCAATTGCTGTTTCACATCAGGTGACGGGCCAAGAGTCCGAGCCTCACAACTCAACGTCGGCCACACCAGATCCAGATGACCAACACCCTTCCGCTGCGGATGTCAGTGAAAATTCCCAAGATGCTCTCTTCTTACAAGAGCCCAAGCCTGAACCTGAAATTGATGTTCGGTCTGCTCCTGTTGCCAACGACCTCAATATTGGGTCTTCAGGTATACGGCTTCTTGCATTATCTCACCACCACTCAGTACTTTCAAGGCTAGAGATGTTCATCCCCCCCCCCCTCCCTCTTCTGAAGACCAGGCTAGAGCTGTTCATGCTTTGCGTTAGTTTTAGCTGAAATTATAGTTCATACTGATGTTTGTATGCTCTGAAAATCAAACTGAACTTTTTCCCTATGATACTACCAAATTGTTTAAGTCCTTAGATGGTTTCCAGTGCACATGTATCTGGTTTATTTTAGCATTCGCTTGGTTGCTTTGTTTCTTTTTTTTATGGCTGTGCAATAGTAGCAGTTGCTTTGATCATTCTCAATTTGTGATGAGTTTCTGTCAGCAATATTCTTGTTCTGATTGGATCTACTGTATTTGCAAAATAAAAAAATTAATAGGTGGGGAGAGCATGCTAATTAAACATTGTAAAACAAGGGAGATGCTGACTTGTGGTACCGAGGCTAGAGCTAGCATAGTTGACCACGATCAAAATCCGGACAGCAGCCAGCATGCAGTCAAGGATGGGGTAGAGCTTACTGTTCAAAAGACTCACCAGGCATCTTTTGTTGAACTTGATGTAGCTTCATCCACTCTGGGTGAGGTGAAGGTGTCATTGAAATGCAAGTTTGACCTTTCAGAGGTCTGCATTAGTTTGGACAAGGTCTTCAAAATAGTTGAGGATAAATGTTTCCGCTCATACAAGACCCTACCTCCTGATTTTTCTATTGGCAAGCTGATGAATGAGATATGCCAATATGTTGCAGAGTCACGTGGTGTGCATTCTGAAGCTCAAAACAATGGTGGCAGCTTGCAAGAAGAGGCTTTGGAGACCTACGCTCCCTTTGTGAAGCCAATTGCTTGTAAGCATGCTGTTGATGGGAATGGTAATGCTGCCGTAGGATCATCCTCGGAACCTAGCTTTCAAAATTGGGTAGTTGCTTATCAACCTCAGGATGCACTTTTTAAGCAAAGGCCACTCCATGATGTTGCTGATATAACAAAGGGAGAAGAAAGAGTTAGAATACCTATTGTGAACGAATTTGGCAGTGATAGTTGTCCGCCATTGTTCTATTACATAAGAAAGAATCTCATTTTCCAAAGTGCTTATGTCAACACCTCACTTGCGCGGATTGGTGATCAGGATTGCTGCGCAGATTGTTCAGGCAACTGCTTATTAGAATCACATCCATGTGCATGTGCAAGATCAACTGGAGGTGAGATTGCATACACACCCGAGGGCCTGGTCAGGGCAGAATTAATTGATGAGTGCATTGCTATTAATCACTTCCCAGAAAAGGATAATAAGTTCTACTGTAAAGCTTGCCCTCTTGAAATAAGTAAGACCTCACCAGATCCATGTAAAGGTCATCTTGCTAGAAAATTCATTAAGGAGTGTTGGAGTAAATGTGGCTGTGGCATGCAGTGTGGAAATCGTGTGATTCAGCGTGGGATAACATGCAATCTCCAGGTACTATTTTAAATCATTTGTAGGTTATCACAGCTGTTATACTTTTGTGGCCTCCCATTGTTGGATCATTCATCAGTAGTTTCTTTATGGATCATTCTGTTCTTTGACGAATGGCCGTTGACATCATTCATTTGTTTTGCTATATTAATGCGTTTCTTGCTCCATTTTTGTAAGCACTAGCAAATTGAACCTTCACTTTGTTCCCTTTACTTTGGTTTCAACCTTGTAGCATGGAGACGAGCTTACCATTATTCCATGATTCAGGTGTTTTTCATGAATGAAGGGAAGGGCTGGGGGCTACGCACGCTGGATGGGCTGCCAAAAGGTGCTTTCATCTGTGAGTTAGTCGGAGAGGTACTAACAAGTTCTGAACTACATGAGAGAAAAGCCAAAAATTCTAAGAATGTGCAGCAAGTGCTCCTAGACGCTAGTTGGGGTTCTGAAGGGGTGCTAAGAGATGAGGAAGCTCTTTGTATTGATTCGACATTTTATGGGAATGTCGGGCGATTTGTCAACCATAGGTATGTCTTTTCCCACTTGTTCATTTATAAAGGCCTCGGCAGCCTTGTTTATTAATGCTATATTTGTACTTTTCGCTGATTTGTGTCTGATAATAATGCTTTGCCATGTAGATGCTATGATGCAAATTTAGTAATCATACCTGTTGAAGTTGAGACTCCTGATCGCCATTATTATCATGTAACTGATTGTTGGCAATTTATATTCATTTCTGCACCGAAGGTGCTTGATTTGCAGCTACATGCTTACTAGTAATTGATGTTTCCCCCCACTTAACGCAGCTTGCATTATTCACTGCCAAGAAAATAGAGGCTTTTGAGGAGTTAACGCGGGTAAGTGTTGTATCATTTTCTAAACATTAGTGCATGACAACCACCTGCCACTACTTGATTATATCCTTACTAGCAAAAGGGAGAAAAAATTTCATAATCTCCAATGGCCATGAACACATTTTGCTGCATCATTGAGATACACTATCACTTTCAATTTCGCGAAATCATGAACATTTTTTTAAAACTCGTGCACATATTTGAAAGCGCGAACATTTTTCAAATTCCTGAACACTTATGAATTCATGGCCATTTTCTAAAATCAAGAATATTTTTTGAATTCATGAAGATTTAATACCATTCGCAAACATTTTTTTAAATTGTGAAAAAATTAGACAATTTTCTTGAATCGGCGAACATTTCTAGAATCGACGAATATTTTTTTGGAAATTGATGGAACAATTTTTGAAATTCACGAACATTTTTTTATTTCAGGAATATTTTTTAAATTTAACAAACATATTTTGATATGTATCATCATTTTTTGAATGAATAAACTATTTTGTAAGTCATGAACAGTTTTTGAATTTTTAGTATATTTTTCCATTGATGAACATTTTTTGAATTTGCGAAATTTTATTCAATTTCATTAACATTTTTTTAATACACAAGCTTTTTAAAAAAAATCATGAAAATTTATTATTTTCCGAACATTTGTTTTCAATGTTGCAAACATTTTTCAAATAAGCAAACATTTTTTTACAAAATTGCGAACTTCTTTTGAATGCACAAACATTTTATGATTTATTAAACATTTTCTATCAATTTTTTCGTTTTTTTTATTTTGGGAACTTATTTAAATTCCTAAATAAGTTATTTAAAGTAAAAAGAATAAAGACGGAAAAGAAGAAACACAAATTTAGAATCAGGCCGTCCGGACATTGGCCGGCCCAAACTGACGCGCTTCGTCTTCTCCCTGCGCCTAGAGCGCAGTATAGGAGGTCCCTACTGCATGGGCCGGCCCAGACAGGGATTACCCTGCGTGAAACGTTTTTTATCACTTACGGGTGGCATTGATGGATAAGTCTTGCCAACTTTGAGGGTATTTTGGATGACGGACCGTGCTTTATTATTAGGTAGAGAATTAACACCTGCACAATATGAGGCTCGCATGCATACTGGCAATATTAATTGGGGCCTGCTTCAGTACACCCCCCTTCCTATATTAGAAAGGGTAATTTTGTCTTCTACTGTTAATTGAGTGCTAATAGGCCTAATCGTGCGTCACTTGGTCTCATCCTTCGTTACGAGAAAAAGGGAGAATACCCACAACGGCCGCTGGCTGAGCTTGGCTAGTTTGCTTGGTCGATCAATGGGATGTAAGGTTTGCTTAAGCATCATGTAAACACAGCATGTATGTGTTGTCAAAGGAACAAAATCCCATGTGGTGTCTCTTATCATGCGATGCCCTATCATGACCTGTAGGTCGCCTAGGCGGCGACTATGTTAGCACCGCTGGCGCCGAGCCGTTCGCGCTGGAAAGCTATCTACACTTTGTTGTAGGTCGCCTAGGCAGCGACTCTGTTAGCACCGTTGGCGATGAGCCGTTCGCGCTGGAGAGCCATCTACACTTTGTCCACCCGAGATAATATTTGGAGACCTCATTCGGTGTGGTTTCATCTGGAGGTGAATCGTCTCATCTGCAAGGGAGGATGGAGGTCGCCGCCACTGCGGTAACGGCCTGCAGCTGCGGCAGCTAGGTTTTTCCAGATCGTCATGAGCGATACCGGGTCGTGATGTTTCGCCAATCTAATCCGGTCCCACCAATTAACCCCGATGTCATAATATGTAGAAGATAAAGTAGGTGAATATGTGTATGATTTAAGACGATTAGAACTTAGATCTGGAATACCAATACGTACAATGATTAATGATCTGATTAGTATTAAACTTGACCATCATGCCCTCTTGGTCGAAGGGGTATATTTTAATCTCCACCATCGATTCAATTAGGGAAGGGGGGGGGGGGGGGGGGGGGTGAAGCAGAAGCCATATTATTAAGGTGCTCACTGAATTCAGCAGTTTAACTAGTATGTTGAGCTGACACCTGTGTCAAATTAAGTGGCTGATGTTTTGGCGGCCTTATTTCATATGCGTTGCCAACACTTGAAATGCCGAATTTTGCACGTAGAGCTGAAAGAAAATAAGATGTTTTGCTGGCTCAGATCCATATTTTTGTTGTGAGTGACCATCACCCACTTTGAGTTGTGATTTCAGGATTATGGCATTGATTTTGATGGTACTGATGACCTCAATAAAGCATTCGACTGCAACTGTGGAAGCAAGTACTGTCGCGGCGGTCCGAAGAATTCAAGTACGCATACCCTTTTTTACTGCTTATTAGAAAGCAATTTTGCTGTCAGAACATATCTGGTGATTGGACGTGGTGTGCTTAATTTGGAGCACCAGGTACATATGACGATTTTCATTGGCAGGGAAGAGGACTAGGGCAAGTGCAAGTCGGAACTAGGAGGGATTTGCATTTGGTCAAGAGCGGTGGAAGAAGAGTGTTGGCAGAAGCAGGGCATGATTATTGTAGACAGATGCAAGGGGCGGTGGCAGCCAGTCATATTTTGGGGTTGGGATGTAGTAAAACCAACTTAAAATGCCTGATGCAGAGCAAGTGGAACTTTATTATGTGTCGTCAGTCTGTCACTGTGTTGTAATCCCTCCCATGTTAGCTTGCAAAACGGTCTTATTTTGTGGGATGGAGGGAGTACCTAGCAATTGCAGTTCACTTGCTTCACTACTCGTGCTTATTCTGCATCTTTTTTCTTTCTCTTTCCATGTCAATTTTAGTTTCTTTATATATTTATAAATAGGTGTCTCCACATTACTACTCTGTAGTTTTTTTTTTTTGAGACATACTACTCCGTAGTTAGTTTTACTTCGAACTGGCATTGTGCTTCACAGTCGCCATCTACTAGGCTTGGTCGAATCGACTTAAGGATGACGTGGCAGAGAAATGGAAAAAGGCCAACGGGAAGATGACGTGGTGGCACGGCATAGGCCCTCCGTTCCTGCCCAGAAACTCCTCATCTCCTTACAACTGGAATCGGTAGAGAGGGAGGGGGGCTCTTTGGCTGGCCACCAGCGGTCCGTCATCGTCTTGGCTACCATATCCCCCATTCTCATTCTCCCCCCACACTGCACAGCACAGCACAGCACAGCGGAGAAGAGGAAGGAGAGCAGAGATGACGGCGTCTGTGTCCTACGGGCTGCGAGCTCTTCCGACGTGGTCCAGCTCTGTGTCCGGTGACGACCACTGCTCGGCGCTGGCCATGTCGGTGTCGGCGCGGCCGCGGTCGGCACGGCCCCTTCGGACGCCCGCGAGGATGGGCAATGTAAACGAGGGCAAGGGCATCTTCGCCCCCTTGGTGGTGGTGGTGCGCAACATCGTCGGACGCAAGCGATTCAACCAACTCAGGGGCAAGGCCATCGCGCTGCACTCCCAGGTAGCTACTCTCTCCCTTGTGGCACCTTACTTGCTATTATTAGCTACTCCCTCTGTTCTTTCTAAAACGTCTTATATTTCTCAACAGAGGGAGTACATAGGAGTATATCCTATGGCTACCAAGCAGCTTAATAAATTAATTGACATACGAAATCCAAATAAACGTGCAGGTGATCACCGAGTTCTGCAAGACCATCGGCGCTGACCCCAAGCAGAGGCAGGGCTTGATCCGCCTCGCCAAGAAGAACGGAGAGAAGCTCGGGTTCCTTGCTTGACCTCACAATCAACCTCCTTCCTTCTCCTACCTTTTCTACTAGCGAAAGGGAATTATCAACCTACCTTTTCTACTAGCAAAAGGGAGTTATCAACCGCTCTTCTATCCTTTCTTGGAGTTGGAGATTGCATGCATGTATGTATACTAGTCGTATGTTTTTTCTTCTTCTTCTTCTCCTCTTCTCTTCTGGAGACGGAACAATTACTTTACACCAATACTGAGTTCAGTTAAAGTTCTTTTCCAGCTGGATGGATGGACAGATGATGTATATATCCTCTACTGATGGCCTCAGCGGTAGAGTATATATATATATATATATGCGGAATGTTACTGGATAAATAATTCAAGTATTTGTCTCGTTACTCCTTTTGTAGTATACACCAGCGCTGACAGCACGGCGTCCCGCCGAACCCGTGTTTAAATCTCTAGTGTGCGACATCATCAAATACATGCAAGCAAAATATATACAAGGATTGGACACCAGATATATCTTCTTTCCTTTAATTAGAACGACAGTGCCTCGTGAGAGAGCCTGTTTAAATCTTTAGTTCGCATGGAAAGAAGGAAGTCTCGAGGATACACATGCATGGTACATGTTTGCAAATAAAGTATAGAAAAACTACACTGTTTGAGTAGGCGAGCAGTGGACTTGGTTAGCGTAGAACGTTGAGGCATTAAGCATAAATAAAAACTTACGAATTTACATAGATTTGGAACATTCATGGAACAATGGTGAGTACTACGTTTACATGACACGGGTGAGTACTACGTTTACATGACACGGGTGAATACATGTGAGCATTGATGATGTGATCGGTATCGATGTGGGAGCGACCTGGCTGCCGACGGAATGGTAGCACATCGGAGAATTGGATACAGATTTTTTTTTCCAGTATTTTTGTTCGCCTTGTCTTCTGTCTTTGTAAGTCAACAGCTGCGAACCAGGCCATGCCCAGTTGCCATTCCATCTTTCTCCAAGAGTCTCCTAGATAAGATCATGTCGTTTGACTTCACAATCTACTACTTGTTAAAACAAATGACGAGTAGTTAAGTACATCACTTTGCCATTCTCTCCAATGCACAATATTGTATCTTTGTTAAGAAGTATCAAATCCTGTGTAGCAGCAATAGGAGATTCTACTCCAGTGTCCAGTTACAAATGGTTCCAAAAAAGGTGTGTTCTGAGAAGTGCTGCCACAAACTGGATTCAGGAGAAGCATCATGCAAAAGCCAAATCAACAATCAACAAAACAACCTGTCGGCTTGGGTAGTTTCCTTAGATCAATTGTTTATGAATTAAAATGGCACCAATTTTGACCCATGCTGAAATATGATTGCAGTTCTTCCCAAAACAAAACGAAACATAGATAAGCCGGATGTAGAAGCATGGCCAAATAGGAATCAAAATGAAGCAATAAAATAATGGCAGGCTGCTTCCCTTTCTTAGCAGACTGGGCAACCAAAATAGATGTGCTCACACGTATTTTAAACTAGTTCAGTATACCCAATTTTCCTAGCAGAACCAAGTAAAAACTTATGTGTAGTGCTTGGTTGTTCATTCGGGGTGTCTATCATTTTAAAGAGACCATGACTAATCAGGAATGTAGATTTGGACAACATATTTCATCGCTGTTGGGGGGATGACCCCCCACGTAGGCTCATGGGCACTTAACCGATTTTCAAAACATCGGGGCCGCCTGCGCCCCTCGAGGCCGGCTCGCCTGCGGCATTTAGGCACGGCTCGCCCTGGCCGGTTCCCACAGCGCGACCCGGCTCGGCACGCCGTCCCCCTGTGGCCCGGCTCCGGTACAATCCGTCAGCCGGCGGGTCAGTGCCCGTCCCGTCACTCCGTATGACAAGACTCCACCACGATGATGAGGCATGGCTATAGTAGCCCCGGTACCGCTGACCGAGGCACGCGTGGCTACAGTGGAGGTGGTCGTACCGTTGACCGGGCCCGACAGTGACCGGACGAGGCGGCACTGTGGCTCCACAGTGCCAACAACTCCATGACGCCGTTGACGCGTGGCTACAGTGACGGCCAGCTGGCGGGCCCCCACTTCGATGGGACCCAGCAGCCGGCGGGCCCTACAAGCGACAAGACCTCCCAGCCGGCGGGCCCCACGGTCGGCTCGAGAGGCTGGGCCCGCCGCCATTATCCCCGCATATTGTAAGCTGGAGGGTTGACCTATAAAACCCCCAGCCCCCTCCTAGCTCAGGGTTCTTCTTCGGTTCATCTTCTTCAGTTCCACACACACACATAGGAGAGGTAGAAAGAGGGCAGGTTAGTCCCTTCTTCCTCCTCCGTACAACAACTCAAGGAGCACCATTGTATTTCCTACCCACCATATACGCGATCCAGCAAGACTAGGGGTGTTACCTCCCGCGGAGGGCCCCGGAACCTGGGTACATCGTGTGTCACACACCGCTTGTCCCCAATCTCGCCTACGGAACCCACCGACGCACTTTGGCCCCAACCACACTCGATAAGCCACCCCATGGCATCTGCCGTGAAAACACCACGACAGTTGGCGCCAATCGTGGGGCCGTCCGCGGCGTCGGCCGGAGTCATGTTCTGGACGAGACCCATCACCGAATCCGGCTAGCGCATCGTGCACGGGCTACTCTGCATGCCTGCGGCGTCTGATCCCGTGGGAGACGGCGCCACGCGCGGTGCCGGCTCCGCCTGCCCCGCAGGCGGCACCATCGTCCCCTTCGGCGAGCTCCGGGTCTGCGTCATGCTCGCCCCCGGCGAGGACCCTAGCGAGGCGATCACCGCCTCCGACTAGCTGCCGCCCGCTCGCGGCGTCGCTCCTAGCGACATTGACGACCGCTGCGCCCGCTTCGGCGAGCTGCGCATCAGCGTCGCACCTGCTCCTGACGAGTAACCCAGCAAGGTGCTCGTCTTCTCCGACTCACTGCCGGCAGCGGCGCTCCCGGCGACAACGACGACCTCTGCGTCCATGTCGAAGTGCTGACCACCGGGTCCAGTACCAGCTCGGCACGCGGCAGAACGGCGGCTACGGCGGCCGCGGCTGCGGCCCGAGCCGGCCCGTCCGACCCCTGAGCGTCACCATGCAGGGCCTGCGCACTCCCATCACGCCTGCCGCCGACCCGGCTGCCGCCACGGCTGAGCTCGAGGAGGCCCGCAGGCAGCTCTTTGCGGAGGCCACCACGCTCGCCGCCACATGGCGCCGGATGGAGTCTGCGCAACACGAATAGAACACAGTCTATGGCCTCACCCCGTCCGGCAACGAGCCCGTCCGGCGCGACGAGGTGCACCATCGCGGCCGTGTGGTCGCCGACCTCCTCGGCGGAAACCTGCCCACCTATGACTCCCCCGCGGTCAACATGAAGGCCGATGGCCGACCTGGCAACCCTCGAGGGCGAGGAGCGCGTGCTGCAAGAGCAGCGCGTCCGCGACCTTGTCACCACTGCTAACACGCTGCAGGCCCTGTTCGAGCCGGCCCCGACCGGCTCAGAATCCCCCCACCCCCGGGGTGACGACTAGCTGTCGGTTGGCGGACGTCGGTAGACGCAGCAAGCGTCCTCGCCGTCCGGCTCCGGCCCCCGACCCAGGCGGACCTGGGGCGGTCGTTCCCGGCAACATGACGACCCGCCGGCTGTCACTAGCCGGCGGGATGAAGACGAGGCGGACGGGCATCTCCAGATGGCCGCCCGCGCCCCGCCTCGGTCTGGCCAGCTGTGCGCCCCGCGCTCGCCGCCCGACTGGGACCCCGTGCGCCCCAGGACGACAATGACGCCCGATGCCGCCTCAAGCGGCTGACGGAGTCCCTCCTTCTGGAGGAGGGGGGTCCGATCGGTCCGTCCTGCTTTGGCCCCCGTATCCGCAACGAGTCGTTTCCATCAGGCTTCACGTTGCCACGCGACACCCCCAAGTACAACGGCTCCACCAAGCCGGAGGACTGGCTGATCGACTACACCACCGCGGACGGCATCGCCCGGGGTAACAAGTGTGTGGCGGTGTGCTACGTCCCCCTCATGCTGCTCGGCTCAGCTCAGACATGGCTGAACAGCCTGCCGGCCGGTAGCATCAATGCCTAGGTGGAATTCGAGGAAGCGTTCGTGCACAACTTCACATGTACCTACAAGCGCCCTGGCCGCACTCGAGAGCTGGCCATGTGCGTTCAGGGCCGGACGAGTCCCTCCGCGACTACCTCACGTGTTGGACCGAGCTGCGCAACTCCTGCGAGGGGGTGCATGATGTGCACGCGATCCAATACTTCTCCGAGGGCTGCCGGGACAGCACCCTGCTCAAGCACAAGCTCATGTGCTCCGTACCGGCCACCCTCGCGGAGCTCATGGCCAAGGCAGACAAATACGCCATGACCGACTCCGCGATGCGCATCAAGGTCGGATTCAACACGGCCGGCAAGGCCGTGTCCGCCCAGCCGGCAAACCCTCGGCCGGCTGGAGACAACCGGCAGCAGCGGAACAACAACACCGGCAACAACAAGCGGAAGGCCGATCAGCCGGACCCCCGTTATGACAACCAGCAGGTTGCGACTGTCGAGGACGAGCAACCAGCCGCCCAAGCCGGCAACCAGCGGCAACGAACCGGCAAGGATGCATGGCAACCCAAGCTCACCTTCGAGAAGATGCTCGATGCACCATGCAAGATGCATAGCGGCGCGAAGCCGGCCACGCACACGCTCCGGCAGTGCAGCTTCTCCCAGCGGCTGTCTCAGGCTGAGGGCATCCCGCCTTCTCCCCCGGCTCCGCAAGCTCCGGCTCCGGCTCTGGCTCTGACTCCGCCTCCAGCCGACGGATGCCTCCTGGACCGCTTCCATGACTAGGAGGGGTGTACGTCGTCTTCACGAGCAAGGATGACGACAAGCATAGCCAGCGCAAGCGCCGACAGGAGGTGAACGCCATTGTTCCCTTTGTCCCTCAGTTCATGCATTGGTCCGAGAGGCCGGTCACCTGGAGCCGGGAGGATCACCCGGTCATGATGCCCAACCCCGGCAATGCCCTCGTCCTTGACCCCACGTTCTCATCCGAGAGGCTCACCTGCCGGTTCTCACGGGTGCTCGTCGATGGCGGCAACATCATAAACATCCTCTACCGCGACACCCTACTCAAGCTGGGCCTCAAGGAGAGCCACCTGCAGCCAACGCGGACGGTGCTCCATGGCATCGTGTCGGGAAAATCTTGCACCCCCATCGGCAAGATCCGGCTCGACGTCCTCTTCAGCACCAAGAGTCACTTCCGCCGCGAGCCGGTCTGGTTCGAGGTGGTGGACCTGAACATCCCCTACCATGCGCTCTTGGGCCAGCCCGCGCTGGTCAAGTTCATGGTGGTCCCCCACTATGCCTACCTCAAGATGAAGATGCCGGGTCCCAAGGGCATCATCACCATCGACGGTGACTACAAGAAATCCATCGAGTGCGAGCAAGCAGGCAGCCGGCTGGCCGAGTCCCGGGTCATAGCCAAGGAAAGGCGCCAGCTCGACCGACTCATGGCCCAGGCCGTGGTGCAGCCGGCCGTGCCGGCTCCGCCTAGCCAGTCGGCAAACGAGGCGGCGTTCACGCCGTCCAAAGACACCAAGCAGGTGTCGCTCGACCCGGCCAACCCCAAGCAGTGCGCCACCATCGGTGCCAACCTCAGCAACAAATAGGAAGGCGAGCTCGTCGACTTCCTCCGTGAGAATCGGGACATCTTTGCATGGTCTCCAAAAGACATGCCGGGTGTGTCGAGTAAGTACGCCGAGCACAAACTGTTGGGGAACGTTACATGGGAAACAAAAAAATTCCTACGCACACGCAAGATCTATCCATGGAGATGCATAGCTACGAGAGGGGGAGTGTATCTACATACCCTTGTAGATCGCTAAGCGGAAGCGTTAAAAACGTGGTTGATGTAGTCGTACGCCTTCACGATCCAATCGCGATCCGTCTCGATCAAGCACCGAACGGACGACATCTTCGCGTTCAACACATGCGGCTCGATGATGTCTCCGCCACCTCGATCCAGCGAGCGAGGGCGAAGTAGTAGATGGGTTCTCAACCAACACGATGGTGTGGTGGAGGTGGTGCTAGAGCTAGTTCAATAGGGCTTCGCCAAACGCTACTAGAACGAGGACGGAGTAGCTACGGAGTAACGGGAGAGAGAGGGCGCCAAGGGGATCTCAGCTGCGTCCCTGGCAGGCTTCAACGGCTACAAACATTGTCATAGTTGTACTCCAAGTCCAAATCCCTCTCATGCTCAGTGATCATGTCGTGTAAAATTACACAAGCAGTCATGATGTTTCTCAGGGATTTTTTATCCCAGAAGTGAGCAGGACCTCGAACAATGGCAAACCGATCTTGCAACACACCAAATGCCCTCTCAATATCCTTTGGGCAAGCTTCTTGTGCTTCGACAAAAAATGTTCTTCTTGATTTTGGGGTCACTAACGGTCTTCACAAATGTTGACCATGAAGGATAAATACCGTCGGCAAGATAGTACCCCATGGTATAGTCATGCCCATTGACGGTATAGTTGCAGGCGAGAGCTTTGCCACTGGCTAGCTGAGCAAATAGATGAGATCGCTGCAAAACATTGATATCATTGACAGACCCCAGCAAACCAAAGAAGCAATGCCAAATCCATAGATCATGTGAAGCCACGGCTTCAAGCACGATGGTGGGTTTACGTTTGTGCCTGGTGTCTTGCCCTGCCCAAGCTACCGGGCAGTTCTTCCACCTCTAATACATGCAATAAATACTACATAGCATGCCCGACCATCCCCTTGCTCCGTTCATTGCCATGAGCTTATTTGTGTCTTCTTTGTTTGGAGCTCGAAGGTACTTTGGGCCAAAAAACCGGATCGTTGTCTTTGCAAAGACACGGACACATTTGATGGTGGTAACTTCGCCAATGCGAAGATATTCATCTGTGTAGTCGACGGGAACACCATATGCAATCACTCTTGTCGCCGCCGATATTTTTTGACATGCACTAAAGCCAATCAAATCGGTGACATTCTTACGTCGAGTGAAGAAACGGAAATTTTGCTTGCAAGCCATGACGATGCGGACGAAAAGTGGCCTACGCATTCGATATCGCCTATGAAAGAGGTGAGCCAGATATGTTGGTACCTCAATGAAGTAATCTTTCATGAGCAGCTTGTCGCCAAGAGCTCGGTTGCGGGGAATGCATAGCTGGCCGACCGTGGATCCAAGCCACTTTTTCTTTGGCCCCGTCTCAAATTCGTTGACGAGATGCAATAACACTAGGTTGTCGTCATCGTCATCGAGGATCAAATCTTCTATGGCCGAATCATCAGACGAAGACGACGAGGACAAACTCCAATCCATCTACAAATTGCACACAAAACGCCATGAGTTTCACCCGAACCTACTCCGGGCCAAATCGAGCACGGACACGCGGGTGTTGGACATACCTCGCCCAAAGCCGATCGAAGCAAAGCCGCGCCGTCCCTTTCTTCTCCCCGCCGGCCAAAGAAAAGCCGTGAGGCCCTCTTCCTCCGACGCACGCCCTCACAGGCGCCGGAACCAACTGGATCCACAAGCTACAAGCCCGCATGCTGAGCTCCTGGGCGGATCCATGGCGTCGGTGGCAGCCGCGAGCCCATGGACACAAATGAGCACCCCTATTACCGAAACTAGGTGGAATGGATGCGACGTAGGGTTGCGGAGCTTTTGGGCAGCCCGGGGCAGCACACAAGGGGCGGAGATGTGCGGCGGCGGCGGGAGTGGAGGCGGGAACTGAAGCCCGCGGAAGTGGGTTTGCGCCAAAGGAAAGGGGGCGTGCAAAAATGGGCGAAATCCTGTAGATATGAAGGAATTGGGATCGCGGATTCGGGATCACATAATTTTTTTGGCTCGGACGGATTTGGAGATCTATTCGGGACAGGTTTACGGGCTCAATCCCATAAACCGGCGATTATTATATCGAATGGTCCGTTTGTGGGATATGCTAGAGATGCTCGTATGCCACAAGATGGGGAGAAACCACTAGGGATTCATTTGACAAGAAGGTATTGAGGAGGTTTGTGGAGGGGCGATTTCAGAGGATTGGGTGAATCCCTTCCTTCCACCCAATCCTCTCAAATCCCCCCAATCCCCAGACCCCTCACATACCCTTACTATTTGGTACACATGGATTGATACACAGGGTTTGCAAAATTAACATATATACTATAATTAAAAATGCAATTTTTACAACTTCAAAACCTCAAAGAAGAAATGTACTTGGAACAAAGGTTCTGATAGAGGCGAAGCTGTCCCTGTCTTTCGATGAGATGTGGCTATCGTTTATGGTAGAGTCGACTTTGATGATCCGACTATGAACGTGCGAGGACGTCGCGCCTTAGCAATCGCTAAACCAACTTCGACAGGTTATTGACCACGCCGGAGCACGATCAACCTGACTACGAGGGTCTGTTTCCTGCACGCAAACGAAGAACAAGCAAGAAACTAAGATTGCAATCTGGATATTGCGAATATAAAAGGAAAGCTTTATTGATGGAAGTGGGGTTTTGTGATGCCTTTGTCTGGTCATGGAACACAAACGTAGAACGCGAAGTTGCAGCTATGGCGAACTTTTAATCTAAACAAAGCCCAAGTCTAAAACGGCGCCCTAAGGGCTGTATATATGGGGGAATAGAGGGGAATTTCGTGGCCACTTGGATGAGGGGTCCGAAACCAGCCCTAACTCAATTTCCGGACTCTAAAAACAGCCTATAATATGGTATTCTGAAATTACATGGGCCTGGCCCAAAAATAAGGTGACACAGCACCTATAATAGCCTACGGACGAAATTTATGAAGTGGCACGTTGTATATTTCGTCCAAGCCTCCAAGCACTCCTTATGGTGGCTTCAAAGTGCGAAAATCACCACTGGAAAGTCCATTGTTCCTCCCCGCGCGCGCACCTTCTTCTCCATGCTTGATCCCGCTCCAATTGCCATCCTTCTTGTCCATTCCAGGTCCTTCATTCATAAGTAAAACAAAAGTATCTAATTTAGGCAGCATCTTATGTTCATGAACATTAGAAGGATTTCCAAGAAACGAAAGTACCTGATAATTTAGTTGGCGTGCGCGGGCTCTAGTAACTGGTCCAATATGTGTAGCTGGCGGGGATGTGGGTGTAACATTAGTAGGGATGTCCTCATCATCCTCCCCTTCTTGAACTGAAGTCGTCCTCGACGGAAGCTCATCATCCTCACCCAAATAAGGCTTCAAATTTGCAATGTTAAAAGTGGGACTAACCCCAAAATCTACAGGCAACTCAAGTTTATATGCATTATCATTTATTTTCTCTAACACCTTAAAAGCACCATCAGCACATGGCATTATCTTTGACTTGCGCAATTCAGGAAACCTATCCTCATGCAAATGTAACCAAACAAGATCTCTAGGTGCAAAGACAACATGTTTTCTACCCTTATCTCTGACAAGTTTATATTTAGCATTCATACGCCTAATGTTCTCCTTAGTTGACTCATGCATCTTTAATATCAATTCAACATGTTCTTTAGCATCAAAATTAACCTTCTTCGAAGATGGAAGAGGCAACAAATCAATAGGTGCACGAGGTAAGAAACCATACACAACTTCAAAAGGGCACATCTTAGTAGTAGAATGCAATGAACGATTATAAGCAAATTCAATATGAGGCAAGCATTCTTCCCACATTTTCAGGTTATTCTTCAAAACAGTCCTAAGCATAGTAGACAATGATCTATTCACTACTTCAGTTTGTCCATCAGTTTGGGGGTGACATGTAGTACTAAAAAGCAGTTTAGTCCCCAACTTAGCCCATAAACATCTCCAAAAGTGGCTAAGAAATTTAGCATCACGATCTGAAACAATTGTATTTGGCACACCATGCAAGCGAATAATTTCACGAAAGAACAAATTAGCAACATTAGCAGCATCATCACTTTTATGACATGGTATAAAGTGTGCCATTTTCAAAAATCTATCCACGACAACAAATATGCTATCCCTCCCCTTCTTTGTTCGAGGTAAACCTAAAACAAAGTCCATAGATATATCCTCCCAAGGAACATTAGGTACAGGTAAAGGCATATATAAACCATGAGGATTGAGTCGTGACTTAGCTTTTTGACATGTAGTGCAGCGAGCAACAAAACGCTCAACATCCCGTCTCATCTTTGGCCAAAAGAAATGTGTATCAAGTACGTCCTCTGTCTTCTTCACACCAAAGTGTCCCATTAATCCTCCTCCATGCGCCTCCTCTAACAACAAAAGACAAACGGAGCTAGCTGGAATGCATAGCTTGTTAGCACGGAACACAAATCCATCATTAATGACGAATGATACGTCTTCGTTGTATCTATAATTTTTGATTGTTTCATGCCAATATTCTACAACTTTCATATACTTTTGGCAACTTTTTATACTATTTTTGGGACTAACATATTGATCCAGTGCCCAGTGCCAGTTCCTGTTTGTTGCATGTTTTTTGTTTCGCAGAAAATCCATATCAAACGAAGTCCAAACGGGATAAAAACTTACGGAGATTTTTTTTGGAATATATGTGAATTTTGGGAAGTGGAATCAATAGAAGGCGATGCCCGAGGGGCCCACAAGCCATAGGGGCGCGCCCTGGGGGGTAGGGCGCACCAGGCTGGCTTGTGGCCACCCCGTAAGGTGGTTGGTACCCTTCTTTCGCCGCAAGAAAGCTAATATCTGGATAAAAATTGTGTTAAAATTTCAGCCCAATCAGAGTTACGGATCTTCGGAAATATAAGAAACGGTGAAAGGCCAGAATCTGGAAGGAAGAAAACAGAAGGAAACATAGAGAGAGATCCAATCTCGGAGGGGCTCTCACCCCTCCGCCGCCATGGAAGCCAAGGACCAGAGGGGAAACCCTCCTCCCATCTGGGGGGGAGGCCAAGGAAGAAGAAGAAGGAGGGGGGCTCTCTCCCCCTCTCTCCCGGTGGCACCGGAACGCCGCCGGGGCCATCATCGTGACGGCGATCTACACCAACAACTTTGCCGCCGTCATCAGCAACTCTCTCCCCCTCTATGCAGCGGTGTAACACCCCTTCTTCCCGCTGTAATCTCTACTTAAACATGGTGCTCAATGCTATATATTATTTCCCAATGATGTATGGCTATCCTATGATGTTTGAGTAGATCCGTTTTGTCCTATGGGTTGATTGATGATCATGATTGGTTTGAGTTGCATGTTTTATTATTGGTGCTGTCCTATGGTGCTCTCCATGTCGCGCAAGCGTGAGGGATCCTCGCTGTAGGGTGTTGCAATGTGTTCATGATTTGCCTATGGTGGGTTGCTTGAGTGACAGAAGCATAAACCCGAGTAGGTGGGTTGTTGCATATGGGAGTAAAGAGGACTTGATACCTTATAATGCTATGGTTGGGTTTTACCTTAATGATCTTTAGTAGTTGCGGATGCTTGCTAGAGTTCCAATCATAAGTGCATATGATCCAAGTAGAGAAAGTATGTTAGCTTATGCCTCTCCCTCATATAAAATTGTAATAATGATTACCGGTCTAGTTATCGATTGCCTAGGGACAAATAACTTTCTTGTGACAAAAAGCTCTCTACTAAGACTAACTTAGTTGTTTCTTCATCTAAACAGCCCCTAGATTTTATTTACTTGTTATTTATTATCTTGCAAACCTATCCCGTCACACCTACAAAGTACTTCTAGTTTCATAATTGTTCTAGGTAAAGCGAACATTAAGCGTGCATAGAGTTGTATCGGTGGTCGATAGAACTTGAGGGAATATTTGTTCTACCTTTAGCTCCTCGTTGGGTTCGACACTCTTACTTATCGAGAAAGGCTACAACTGACCCCCTATACTTGTGGGTTATCAAGACCTTTTTCTGGCGCCGTTGCCGGGGAGCAATAGCGTGGGGTGAATATTCTCGTGTGTGCTTGTTTGCTTTATCACTAAGTAATTTTTATTTTTCTGTTATTAACTTGTTTTCTATCTTTAGATATGGGTAGGCAACGCAAAATCTCAAAAAAATTAGATGTACTTGCTGCTCCAAAAGTTGAGGAACCACTAGTGTTCCGTACCACCGAAGAATATTACTTGGGTCATCTTCGATCCGTTTGTGCTCGTGCTGAAACCCCAACTAGCTTAGTTGAGGGCAAATCATTAAATGAGCATGCTTATTATGTGCGACATCGCTTATCTCAAAAAGGGAAACTTTTATGGCATCATATTAATACTTTGCAATGCTATGCTTGGAATTTATGCGAAATTTATGATTTTACTTGTTGTTCTAAAGACCCTAAAAAACACCTTCCTATCAATGTGAGTTTAAGGATAATGGAATCGTATCTTCTTATGCCAAGGGTGTTTATAATTACTATGATATTGAGCAAATTGAAGAATTTGTTGCTTTTAAGGGTGCCTATGAAATTGCTTCGTTGATTGAAAAGTATGATGCTACTCTTTACAAATCGGAAAGTTTTGCCATACTTAAATATTGCTATGAAAACTATTCTTCTAATGCTTATGTTAAGCCATATATTGAGGACTCCTCCGCTGTCCAAGAGGAGACTAATATTTTGCAGGAAACTATGGAAGAAGAAATTCCTGACACTGTGAGCTCATTAGATGAAAAAGATGACGAGGAGAGCGAAGAACAAAAGGAGGAAGAGCGGATTAGCTACCCGTGCCCACCTTCTAATGAGAGTAACTCTTCAACTCATACATTGTTTAATTTCCCTTCGTGCTTACCGAAGGATGAATGCTATGTTGATTGCTATGATCCCTTGGATTCATTTGAAATATCCCTTTTTGATGAAATTAATGCTTGCTATGCTTGTGGCCACGATGCCAATATGAATTATGCTTATGGAGATGAACTTGCTATAGTTCCTTATGTGAAGAATGAAATGGTTGCTATTGCACCCACGCATGATAGTCCTATTATCTTTTTGAATTCTCCCAACTACACTATATCGGAGAAGTTTGCGCTTATTAAGGATTATATTGATGGGTTACGTTTTACCATTGCACATGATGATTTTGATAGATATAATATGCATGTGCTTGCTGCTCCTACTTGCAATTATTATGAGAGAGAAACTACATCTCCACCTCTCTATGTTTCCAATACGATAAAATTGCAAGAAACTGTTTATACTATGCATTGGCCTTTACTTTGTGTGCATGAATTGTTCTTTTATGATATGCCAATGCATAGGAAGAGAGTTAGACTTCGTTGTTGCATGATATATGTTAATTTGTGCTCACTACTAAATTACAAATCATTGTTTATTAAAATTGGCTTTGATATACCTTGGGATCCGGGTGGATCCATTACTTGAGCACTTTATGCCTAGCTTAATGGTTTTAAAGAAAGCGCTGCCAGGGAGAGAACCCGGAAGTTTTAGAGATTCATTTTATTCTGTTGTGTGCTTTTATATAGTTTAAAAAACAAAAAAAATAAAGAGGGGAACCTAAAACTTTTCAAAAAGAAAAGTGAAAGTGAGAGGGACGAGCATTGTGAAAGTGGGAGCTAGCCTTGAACTTTGTTCATGCCCATGGAAACCTTGTGAATCTTAATTACAGAAACTTTTCAACAAAAATAATTATTCCCTTGTATAAATCCATTGTATTATAAAAATAATGTGCCAAGATTTGCCTTTAGGATGATTAGATTGCTTGTTTGGTGTGTGCAGTGCAAAAACAGAAACTTTGGCTGTAGTGCGTGAATTTACATTTTTTACTGGAATGTCAAAAGTTTCTGAAATTTTTACACAGTACTTCTATGCAAATTGTTTATTTTTTCCTAATTTTTCAGAAGTTTTAGAGTTACATAAGTATGGTGAATGTTCAGATTACTACAGACTGTCCTGTTTTTGACAGATTCTGTTTTTGATGCGTTGTTTTGCTCATTTTGATGAAACTATCGATTGTATCGGTGGTATAAGCCATGGAAAAGTTATAATACAGTAGCTACAATGCAAAAACAAAATATGAATTGGTTGGAAACAGTACTTAAAGTGGTAATTTGCTTTATTATACTAACGGATCTCACGAGGGTTTTGTTAACTTTTGTGTGATTGAAGTTTTCAAGTTTTGGGTGAGATCACGATGGATGAAGGAATAAGGAGTGGAAAGAGACTAAGCTTGGGGATGCCCGAGGTACTCCAAGGTAATATTCAAGGACCCCCAAGAAACTAAGCTTGGGGATGCCCCGGAAGGCATCCCCTCTTTCTTCTAACAACCATCGGTAATTTTACTTGGAGCTATATTTTTATTCGTCACATGATATGCGTAAATCTTGGAGCGTCGTGTGCTTTTTATTTTTATTTTAATAATACACCATGCTGGTATGAGAAAGTCCTTGGTTGATTTATAGAAGGCTCTTTGCACCTCACTTATATCTTTTGAGTATGGCTTTATAGAATGCTTCATGTGCTTCACTTATATCATTTGAAGTTTGGATTGCCTGTTTCTCTACACATAGAAAACCGCCATTTGTAGAATGCTCTTTTGCTTCACTTATATTTTTTAGAGCGTGGGCATATCTTTTGTAGAAAGAATTAAACTCTCATGCTTCACTTATATCTATTTAGAGAGTTAACAGGAGTTGGTCATTCACATGGTTAGTCATAAAATCCTACATAAAACTTGTAGATCACTGAATATGATATGTTTGATTCCTTGCAATAGTTTTGCGATATAAAGATGGTGATACTAGAGACATGCTAGTGAGTAATTGTGGATTGGTAGAAATATTTGTGTTAAAGTTTGTGATTCCCGTAGCATGCACCTATGGTGAACCGTTATGTGAAGAAGTCGGAGCATGATTTATTTATTTATTGTCATCCTTTGTGTGGAGGTCGGGAGCGCGCGATGGTTAAATCCTACCAACCTCTCCCCTAGGGGCGTGCGTCTAATACTTTGTTTCGATAGCTAATAGATTTTTGCAATAAGTATGTGAGTTCTTTATGACTAATGTTGAGTCCATGGATTATACGCACTCTCATCCTTCCACCATTGCTAGCCTCTCTAGTACCGCACAACTTTCGCCGGTGCATTACACCCACCATATATCCTTCCTCAAAACAGCCACCATACCTACCTATTATGGCATTTCCATAACCATTCCGAGATATATTGCCATGTAACTTCCACCGTTCCGTTTATTATGACACGCACCATCATTGTCATATTGCTTTGCATGATCGTAAGATAGCTAGCATGATGATTTCATGGCTTGTCCGTTTTTTGATGCCATTTGCTACGCTAGATCATTGCACATCCCAGTACACCGCCGGACGCATTCATATAGAGTCATATTTTGTTCTAGTATCGAGTTGTAATTCTTTAGTTGTAAGTAAATAAAAGTGTGATGATCATCATTATTAGAGCATTGTCCCATGTGAGGAAAGGATGATGGAAGCTATGATTCCCTCACAAGTTGGGATGAGTCTTCGGACTTTACAAATAAATAAAAGAGGCCAAAGAAGCCCAAATAAAAAAAAGAGGCCAAAGAAGCCCACCAAAAAAACAAAAAAAATGAGAGAAAAGAGAGAAGGGGCAATGCTACTATTCCTTTTTTCCACATTTGTGCTTCAAAGTAGCACCATGATCTTCATGATAGAGAGTCTCCTATATTGTCACTTTCATATACTAGTGGGAATTTTTCATTATAGAACTTGACTTGCATATTCCAATGATGGGCTTCCTCAAATTGCCCTAGGTCTTCGTGAGCAAGCAAGTTGGATGCACACCCACTTAGTTTCTTTTGAGCTTTCATACACTTATAGCTCTAGTGCATCCGTTGCATGGCAATCCCTACTCACTCACATTAATATCTATTGATGGGCATCTCCATAGCCCGTTGATACGTCTAGTTGATGTGAGACTATCTCCTTCTTTTTATCTTCTCCACAACCACCATATTCTATTCCACCTATAGTGCTATATCCATGGCTCACGCTCATGTATTGCGTGAAAGTTGAAAAAGTTTGAGATTTACTAGAGTATGAAACAATTGCTTCGCTAAAACCGGGGTTGTGCATGATTAAATACTTTGTGTGATGAAGATGGAGCATAGCCAGACTATATGATTTTGTAGGGATAACTTTCTTTTAGCCATGATATTTTGAGAAGACATGATTGCTTTATTAGTATGCTTGAAGTATTATTGTCTAAATGTCAAATGATAGACTATTGCTTTGAATCACTTGTGTCTTAATATTCATGCCATGATTAGATTATATGATCAAGATTATGCTAGGTAGCATTCCACATCAAAAATTATCTTTTTTATCATTTACCCACTCGAGGACGAGCAGGAATTAAGCTTGGGGATGCTGATACGTCTCCGTCGTATCTATAATTTTTGATTTTTTCATGCCAATATTCTACAACTTTAATATACTTTTGGCAACTTTTTATACTATTTTTGGGACTAACATATTGATCTTGTGCCCAGTGCCAGTTCATGTTTGTTGCATGTTTTTTGTTTCGCAGAAAATCCATATCAAATGAAGTTCAAAGGGGATAAAAACTTACGGAGATTTTTTTGGAATATATGTGAATTTTGGGAAGTGGAATCAACAGAAGGCGGTGCCCGAGGGGCCCACAAGCCATAGGGGCGCGCCCTGGGGGGTAGGGCGCGCCAGGCTGGCTTGTGGCCACCCCGTAAGGCGGTTGGTGCCCTTCTTTCGCCGAAAGAAAGCTAATATCCGGATAAAAATCGTGTTAAAATTTCAGCCCAATCGGAGTTACGGATCTCCGGGAATATAAGAAACGGTGAAAGGCCAAAATCTGGAAGGCAGAAAACAGAAGGAAACAGAGAGAGAGATCCAATCTCGGAGGGGCTCTCGCCCCTCCGCCACCATGGAAGCCAAGGACCAGAGGGGAAACCCTCCTCCCATCTAGGGGGGAGGCCAAGGAAGAAGGAGGGGGGCTCTCTCCCCCTCTCTCCCGGTGGCACCGGAACGCCGCCGGGGCCATCATCGTGACGACGATCTACACCAACAACTTCGCCGCCGTCATCACCAACTCTCCCCCCCTCTATGCAGCGGTGTAACACCCCTTCTTCCCGCTGTAATCTCTACTTAAACATGGTGCTCAACACTATATATTATTTCCCAATGATGTATGGCTATCCTATGATGTTTGAGTAGATCCGTTTTGTCCTATGGGTTGATTGATGATCATGATTGGTTTGAGTTGCATGTTTTATTATTGGTGCTGTCCTATGGTGCTCTCCATGTCACGCAAGCATGATGGATCCTCGCTGTAGGGTGTTGCAATGTGTTCATGATTTGCCTATGGTGGGTTGCTTGAGTGACAGAAGCATAAACCCGAGTAGGTGGGTTGTTGCATATGGGAGTAAAGAGGACTTGATACCTTATAATGCTATGGTTGGGTTTTACCTTAATGATCTTTAGTAGCTGCGGATGCTTGCTAGAGTTCCAATCATAAGTGCATATGATCCAAGTAGAGAAAGTATGTTAGCTTATGCCTCTCCCTCATATAAAATTGCAATAATGATTACCGGTCTAGTTATCGATTGCCTAGGGACAAATAACTTTCTTGTGACAAAAAGCTCTCTACTAAGACTAACTTAGTTGTTTCTTCATCTAAACAGCCCCTAGATTTTATTTACGTGTTCTTTATTATCTTGGAAACCTATCCCGTCACACCTACAAAGTCCTTCTAGTTTCATAATTGTTCTAGGTAAAGCGAACGTTAAGCGTGCGTAGAGTTGTATCGGTGGTCGATAGAACTTGAGGTAATATTTGTTCTACCTTTAGCTCCTCGTTGGGTTCGACACTCTTACTTATCGAGAAAGGCTACAATTGATCCCCTATACTTGTGGGTTATCAACGAACTTGTTCCATGTTCTCCCTTCTTTACAATTCTCCAACACATCTTTAAATTCAGCATCATGCACATATAGATCTTTGATGGTCTCCAAACCAAATATTTTAAAGTCAAGTTGTGAAAGCATAGTATAATGACGAGACAATGCATTAGCAATAAAATTTTCTTTACCCTTCTTGTGTTTAATGACATAAGGGAAAGTCTCAATGAATTCAACCCATTTAGCATGCCTACGGTTCAGTTTTGCTTGACTTTTAATATGTTTCAAAGATTCATGATCAGAATGTATGACAAATTCTTTGGGCCATAAATAATGTTGCCATGTTTCCAAAGTACGAACAAGAGCATATAATTCCTTATCATAAGTAGAATAATTCAGACTAGGCCCACTTAGTTTTTCAGAAAAGTATGCAACAGGTTTACCATCTTGTAATAACACACCTCCTAATCCAATTCCACTAGCATCACATTCAAGCTCAAAAGTCTTATTAAAATCTGGAAGCTGGAGTAATGGAGTATGTGTTAACTTATCTTTCAATACCGTGAAGGCTTCTTCCTGTGCGGTACCCCAAACAAAAGGCACATCCTTCTTTGTAAGCTCATTTAGAGGTGCAGCAATGGTGATAAAATCCCTCACAAAACGCCTATAGAAACCAGTGAGTCCAAGAAAACTCCTCACTTGTGTGACCGTTTTGGGCTACGGCCAACTCTCAATAGCTTCAATCTTGGCTTTATCAACTTCAATTCCCTTTGGAGTAACAACATAGCCAAGAAAAGATACTCGGTCGGTGCAAAAGGTGCACTTCCCAAGGTTACCAAACAAACGTGCATCACGTAGAGCAATAAAAACAGCACGCAAATGATCCAAGTGTTCCTCCAAAGATCTACTATAAATCTGTATATCATCAAAGTAGACTACCACAAATCGTCCAATGAAAGCACGTAAGACCTCGTTCATTAGTCTCATGAAAGTGCTAGGTGCATTAGTTAACACAAAAGGCATGACTAACCACTCATATAATCCAAACTTAGTTTTAAATGTTGTTTTCCATTCATCTCCCAATTTCATACGAATTTGATGGTATCCACTACGCAAATCAACTTTGGAGAAAATTGTAGAGCCACTTAATTCATCAAGCATATCATCTAGCCTAGGAATAGGATGACGATAACAAATAGTAATATTATTAATGCCTCTACAATCAACACACATACGAGATGTACCATCCATTTTTGGTACTAGAATAATAGGAATAGCACAAGGACTAAGAGATTCGCGTATATAACCTTTGTCGAGCAGCTCCTGTAGTTGATGCATAATCTCCTTCGTCTCCTCTGGATTGGTACGGTATGGTGCACGGTTGGGTAGCAATGCACCGGGAATTAAGTCAATCTGATGCTCAATCCCTTGAATAGGTGGTAATTCCGGTGGCACGTCTTGTGGAAAGACGTCAGCGAACTCTTGCAAAATGTTAGTGACAGCAGGAGGCAAAGAGGGAGGCATGTCCTCGAATGAAAATAATACCTCTTTGCATACAAAAGCATAGCAAACAGATGTAGTAACATCCAAATCAGTAATATCAGATTTAGTGGCAAGTAAACAACCACTCTTCAGTTTTATTTCAGATGCAACACTAGATGATTGTTTATTAGGCTTATTATGTTGCTCAAATTCCTTTGCCACAATCTGATTTTCACTCTCACTTTGCTTCTGTTTTGCTTTACTAGCTCTAGCAATGTCATCTTTCATAATATGTTCGGGAGACATAGGAAGCAAAGTTATATTTTTATCCTTATGAACAAGAGTATACTGATTTGTCCTACCATGGTGTACATAATTTTTATCAAATTGCCATGATCTACCAAGTAAAACGGAGCATGCTTGCATGGGTACCACATCACAATCAACATAATCAGAATATGTAGCAATGCTAAAGTACACACGAACAGTACGTGTTACCTTAACCTTTCCACTGTTGTTGAACCGTTGGATGTAATAAGGATGAGGATGTGGTCTGGTGGTTAGAGACAGCTTCTCCACCATCCCCATGCTAGCCAAGTTGTTGCAACTCCCTCCATCGATGATGACGCGAACAGAACGCTCCTTCACAACTCCCTTTGTATGGAACAAGTTGTGCCTTTGATTTTTCTCAGCCTATGTAACCTGCACACTCAGAACACGTTGAGCAACTAAACTTTCAAACTTGTGAGCGTAGTCAGTAGCCATGTAGTGTGTCTCTTCTTCAGTATCCTCGGCACCCTGTTCTTCACTTGCAATAAGAGCCAAAGTCTCCTCAACATAATCACTAGCGAACGCATATCCACCATCCTCAGTAACAATCATCACACGCTTGGAAGGGCATTCTCTCGCATAGTGACCTCCACCCTTGCAACGACGACAAATAACCTCATGTGTTTGCCCTGTAGATGCCATGGATGAAGAAGAGCTCTGTGCAGGCCTCGAAGGTGTGCCCTTGCTGGAGGCTGGTGGCGTGCCTGTTTCCTTGTATCTCTATTGGAGTTGGCGGCTGAAGTAGGTGGTGCTGTGGTAGGATGTGTGGAAGTAGATGATGTACATGGTGTCCATGATGAAGCTCGACCTGCAGAAAAATTAGTTCTCGACATTGCGTGTCGATCCTGCACTTCACATTCAGCTTTGCAAGCAAGATGAAATAAACGAGTGATAGTGTTATACTCCTTATACTCTAGAATAGTCTGAATCTCTCTATTTAATCCACCCATAAAACATGCAAGCATAGCTTCATTCTCCTCAACAATACCACATCTAATCATACCAGTTTGTAATTCCTGATAATATTCCTCTACAGAATTTTTTCCTTGTCTTAAACACTGCAAATTTTGAAGCAATGCACGTTGATAATATGGTGGAACCCAACGATTACGCATAGCAGTTTTCAAAGCAGCCCAAGTAGTGGGGATATTATCATGATGTATTCTACAATGTTCAGACCACCAAACACAAGCAAAACTAGTGAATGCACAAACAGCAGCAGCAACACGTCTATCCTCAGGAAATTGTAAGCATGTAAAACGTTGTCCTGTTTCTAACTCCCAAGTAAGATATATATCAGGAACATATCTACCCTCAAATGTCGGGATATTCAATTTAAGTTTAAGGAGATGGTCATGATCCTGTACCTGAGGGGGTGGTGCAGCCCTACCGTTGCGAATGTAGCCATGTGGACGACCTAGTGCGTGTGGTGGTGGTTGGCCCTGGGGCTGATCTGGCGCAACCTCTCCCTCATAATCGTAATCACCATCATAATCCTCATTCTGCTCAACGACAGTAGCAGCAGCAACATCAGCCACCGAAGCTGCAGCAGTAGCAATGGCACCAGAATTTTGGACTTGGTCGATAGGCACACGTCACGCTCGTCCCGCGAAATTTGGGCGTTGTTGGTGTTGTTGTTGCCGAGGTACGACAGGTACAGCTGGTGGAGGTAGATGTGCAAGCACCTCATTGAATTTAGCATCAAGCTTGGCGTCGACCATCTTCTCCAAACCATCTAGCTTCTCCATAGCCTCTCCAAGGCTCGTCACCAAATCATGTACCTGTTCACCCATCATTTGCTGAAATTTATCGTGGAGCTTCTTGTTCGTCATGCCGTCCCAGTTGATCTCGTCGGCTTGTGATCCTGTCATGGTTAGCAGCAATAGGAACACACAAGAATATGAACCTACAGACTACTAGGAAGTGGTGGTGGTGGTGGTGTGTCACAAATCCGTCAAGCAAATCTCAAATTCTTACCAGTTCTTACCCAGCAACAGGTGGTGATCGGCAACCGGTGTAGTCAAAACTCTCAAAGCTTGGATAGAGCGATTGCCAGGTGGTGTCAAACACACGACGTAGATGTATGTGGGACTGGGAAGGCTTATAATATGGTAGCAAAAAGGGCCAGCATTAATCAATTCAGAGATGCAATGTTGAAAAGACGCTTAACGACGGTACTGTGCCGGTCCTAGGCTAGACCGAACTAGAGACGCGAGCCTAGAACACCAATAAAAGCACGAAGCTACACATAATCAAGGGAAGAGCCACTCTGATTTTTTTCGTCTCTTTTATTTGTGCCTCTTTTTTTGGTGCTCTTTTTTTCGTGTGAAAATAACTATAATGGCGAGTGTCTCAAAATTCTTCCGAAGGTCTAAAAACAGGATAGGGACAAAATTTTTGACTAATTTTTTTTCTGGAGCGATTCGGGGCTGTGACGACCAAAAATTGCGACAAAAATCACTATGATGGCGAGTGTCTCAAAACGCTCTGGAAAGCCTAAAATCAGGATAGGGAAAAATATTTTCACCCGCTGAAATTTTGGCCTAAAAACTGCTTTGAAAATTGTGCCAGACTTTTTTTTTCTTTTTTGCGAAACCTACTCAGGCAAGGAAGCACGAATCTGAAAACAAAGGGATCTCGAAATCAAACCTAATACGGGATGGACTCAGATTGGTGGTGGATATGTGGTGGTATATATGGATACGGATGGATGGCAGATTGTGGGTGGTAATATATGGCAAGGATGACAACGATGGTGGGGGATGGTATATGGCAGCGGTGATGATGGTGGTGGATGATGGTATATGGCAGCGGTGAAGATGGTGCGGTGGCGGCGTGACAACTTGTGAACAGAACTCGAAACTCTAAAGGACTAGACCCTAAGACCAGCAACTCGACACGATGATGCAACCGCAATTTCAACAAAGCAAAAACACTAAAAAGATTATGCAAAGGCTCAGATTGGTTCGGATATGATGAACTAACAATAATTTTTTTGTGGCTTTTTCGTGGACTATAGGTATGAGAAACAGATGCGATCTAAACTACGAAAAACTGGTAAAATCTCACCGAGCAACCTGGAAATCTGATACCACTTGATAGAGGCGAAGTTGTCCCTGTCTTTCGTTGAGATGTGGCTATCGTTTATGGTAGAGTCGACTTTGACGATCTGACTACGAACGTGCGAGGACATCGCGCCTTAGCAATCGCTAAACCAACTCCGAGAGGTTATTGACCACGTCGGAGCACGATCAACCTGACCACGAGGGTCTATTTCCTGCACGCAAACGAAGAACAAGCAAGAAATTAAGATTGCAATCTGGATATTGCGAATATAAGAGGAAAGCTTTATTGATGAAAGTGGGGTTCTGTGACGCCTTTGTCTAGTCGTGGAACACAAACGAAGAACGCGAAGTTGCAGCTATGGCAAACTTTTAATCTAAACAAAACCCAAGTCTAAAACGGTGCTCTAAGGGCTGTATATATGGGGGAGTAGAGGGGAATTTCGTGGCCCCTTGGAGGAGGGTCCGAAACCATCCCTAACTCAGTTTCCCCACACATACGGACTCTAAAAACAGCCTATAATATGGTATTTTGAAATTACATGGGCCTGGCCCAAAAATAAGGTGACGCAGCACCTATATTAGCCTATGGACGAAATTTATGAAATGGCATGTTTTATATTTCGTCCAAGCCTCCAAGCACTCCTTATGGTGGTTTCAAAGTGCGAAAATCACCACCGGAAAGTCCATTGTTCCTTCCCGCGCGCGCACCTTCTTCTCCATGCTTGATCCCGCTCCAATGGCCATCCTTCTTGTCCATGCTAGGTCCTTCATTCATAAGTAAAACAACAATATCTAATTTAGGAAGCATAATATGTTCATGAACATTAGAAGGATTTCCAAGAAACGAAAGTACCTGATAATTTAGTTGGCGTGCACGGGCTCTAGTAACTGGTCCAATATGTGTAGCTGGTGGGGATGTGGGTGTAACATTAGTAGGGATGTCCTCATCAGGTTCAACTAGATTACACATAACAACAAACATGCTCATATAATCTGTTTCAAGTACTATCAACGATTCAAATGAAATTGGTACATGCATACATGCCATGGTCCAAATGAAAAACATGATACTTTCCATGGTCCAAATGAGAAATACAAGATGTTCGATCAACGAAAGTCAATGGTTCATCACAACATGAACACATGTTCGATCGACGAATGTTGCAAGACATGTTAGCGAGCGACATGGTGTGGAGGAGAATTGTGGCAGCAAAGCATGGTCACACGTCTTCCGCGAGATCAGGCCCCTATAAAAATAGATGAATTGGTCCAAGGGTTAGATGCGGAACAACAATGTCGAACTGTATAAGAACTGTATTGTCAAACAATATGATTCGGTTATATCCAAGCCATGTATAGGATAGACCAAGTTGACAATAGCATATACCGAGAAGCAGAGTAGCAGACCAGCGAAACAGAGTTGAATATTTTAGTCTGATCAGAAGTTGGGCCAATGTGCTTGCTTTGACATATTTTACTGGAAGTTTAGAACTATACATTTATCCTTGTTGACTTAGTGGGCAGATGTATGCACAAAAAGGATGACAATTTTCAAACTGAAGAAATATGCATATCATTCAATAACCAATACCAATCCTTGCAAGTCCATACTACAACAGTGGGCAAGTATACACAAATGTGCACTTACTATTGTATTCCCTGTTTACCCCCACCGCAACCATGGGCATGAGAAATGGTTACAAGCCACTAATCACTTGCTAATCTAGAGCATGGCGCAGTACATACGAAACAAACAACAGTCCACACTTGCATCATGTACAGAACAAAACTAGGGTCACCTCTACAACAATAGAGAGCCATAATTCTACTAGGAGATGACACTCTTTTTAGACAAGGTAAAAAGCAAGCAAGCATACATACATGCTAGGTAGGCTATGGATTATGAGAGGTGGAAATGGAAACCTTGTACTCGCATGGATTATGAGACGCTACACCACACCAGATCGGGAAGGAACGAAACTAGGCAAGTGATGTGGCTTGAGACTGCGTCGGTATTTCCCCAAAGAGGAAGGGATGATGCAGCACAACTAAGGTAAGTATTTCCCTCAGTTATGAAACCAAGGTTATCGAACCAGTAGGAGAACCAAGCAACACTATGTAAACGGCACCTGCACACAAAGAACAAATACTTGCAATCCGACGCGTAAGAGAGGTTGTCAATCTCTCCACGGTAAAAAGAAAGACTGGTTTGTATGAGATTGGATAAATAGATTGCACAAGAACACAAAATAAAAGATGCAAATAAAAAGTGCAACAAGGTATTTTTGGGTTTTTGGAATAATAGATCTGAAAACAAATGCGGAAAAAGATAGATCGGAAAGCAATGTATTAAAAGAATAGACCCGGGGGTCGTAGATTTCACTAGTGGCTTCTCTCAAGAAAAAAACACACGGTGGGTAAACAAATTACTGTTGGGCAATTGATAGAAGATCAAATAATCATGACGATATCCAAGGCAATGATCAATATATAGGCATCACATCCAAGATTAGTAGAACGAAACGATTCTGCATCTACTACTATTACTCCACACATCGACCGCTATCCAGCATGCATCTAGTGTATTAAGTTCATGGAGAAACGGAGTAATGCAATAAGAACGATGACATGATGTAGACAAGATCTATTCATGTAGGAATAGACCTCATCTTGTTATCCTTAATAGCAACAATACATGCGTGCCTCGCTGCCCCTTCTGTCACTGGGAGAGGACACCAAAAGATCGAACCCATCACAAAGCACCTCTTCCCATGGCAAGAAAAATCGATCTAGTTGGCCTAACTAAACCAAAGATTCAAAGAAGAAATACGAGGCTATAAATAATCATGCATATAAGAGATCAAAGAAGACTCAAATAATATTCATGGATAGAAACTGATCATGAACTCAAACTTCATCGGATCCCAACAAACACACCGCAAAAATTCATTACATCAAATAGATCTCCAAGAGACCATTGTATTGAGAATCAAAATAGAGAGAGAAAGTGATGTAGCTACTGCCTACGGACTCGTATGTCTATGGTGGACTACTCACGCATCAGCGGAAAGGCACCCATGAGGATGATGAACCCCTCCGTGATGGTGTTATATTGGATCTCGTGGTTCTGGAACTTGCGGCAGCTAGAATTGTGTTTCGTCGACTCCTCTAGGGTTTTTGGAATTTCTGAGGATTTATAGAGCTGAGAGGCGGTGGAAAAGACCTCTGTGGGCCCCATGATACATCAGGTCGCGCCGGGGGCCTCTGGCGCTCCCTGGTGTATCGTGGGCCCCATAGGCCTCCCCCAGGTGCTTCCTTGGCTCCCAAGTTGTCTTCTGGTCCAAAAAAAATCTCCAAAAAGTTTCGTGGCATTTGGACTCCATTTGGTACTGATATTCTGCGAAGTAAAAAAACAAGCAAAAAACAGTAACTGGCACTAGGCACTATGTCAATAGGTTAGTCCCAAAAAATGATATAAAGTTGCTATAAAATGATTATAAAACATCAAAAAATGATAACATAACACCATAGAACAATCAAAAATTATAGATACGTTGGAGACGTATCAGCAAGGCAAAATCGTTGGCAGCAACACGAAGCTCCTAAGAAGATGGCAAACATTGGGTGGGTGCCGTACACACGCATAAATAATCCGACAGACATACAAGCTCTCGATCCCTCCTATGTTACGGAAGACAGACTCGACATGAATAGGATCAACCTAAATGAATGGTGTAAGCTCATCTCAGCGAAAATACTTCAGCACAAGCAAGTAGGCATAAATAGATTGGCTTGTACATACCTCGAGGCAACTCTGCCATCTCGCTCTGAAGGAACACCGCGGCGCTCTCTTCATCTTCGGTGGCGGAGTTGAGGAAAATCTCACGATTCTCGACATTTTTGAATACCTTATAGGCAGCGTCTCTTTGAGCACGTGGGATGCTTTCCATCTTGTGCAGAACAGGAATGCACTTGCTGATGGAGAACTCTTGGGCATTTTCTGACCCTGCCAACAGAGCAGACTCCTCCTCCGCTTGCTTCTGTTTGATCTCCACATATTGTGCCATCATTTCCACCATTGGATCATCACACTTCTTCTTCTTGGGCTCCTTCACTGGCTTCTTATCTGAACCACCAGGAGCACCTGTTCGAGTAGCATCTCTTGGACCATCACTTTGAGCAGCATCTCTTGGACCATCACTTTGAGCAGCATCTCTTGGATCATCATAAATGTGTAAATCATCACTGTATTGATTCAGATCAAAAGAGAAGGCAGTCTCATCTCTTTCAACTTTAGGATCACCATCACTCACTTGAGTAGCCTCAATCGATGTGAAATTGTAATTACCTTCTGCTATGTGTCCTACACAAGCACCCAAGTTATCATTAAAGGCCACGTAGCAATGGAAATTCATTATAGAGGTCAACAAAAAGGGAGGAAATGAAAATCCATTAAACTCACCGTCATAAAGATCACCTAGCTTATCATAGAGAGGAAAAGGCTTAGTCCGAAACTTGCTTATGTCTGGCCACGACCATATATAAAAGAAATAATTTGTCAAACTTAGATTACCTGGAAACAAGATTTATTACAAAAGAAGCATGGAATAAAAGTTGCATTGAGTACTAGAACTTACGATGATCAAGTTCTGCCAAAGATGTGGGTCGACATCTATCATGTGTGTATGATGGTTCCAGCTAACACCACATTGCTTTCGGGCATCCTTGATAAGCCTATATTGACCCTTCAACTCTTTCTACTTCTCTTCAATATGTTGTTTTGTGAAATTTGTATGGCCATATCTTTCGCGGAATATTGTTGCCATCATATTCCAAGCTTCATAGACCAGCCATTTTGCCCCCTATGATATGGATTGTTGTGTTCGTGGAGGAACTCTACCAGACCCTTTTCAAGAGCCGGGTTCCACTGAGCTCTTGGCTTCTTAACTACACCAGCACAAATTTACATTGTTCAAACTAATGCTCAACATTACAAGAAGAGTTACTATCATTCATTGAGAAGAAATGTATGAGCAAAATAGCCATGAAAACAATGGCACGCTTGATCACAATGATTTATATATATATATATAGGACAAATGTTTGGTACGACCGGGTGTAGTTACTCCCACTTTTGTTTCGTATGTTATAGGTAGTATCTATCATTCTGAAGTGTGTGTATGCGTAGTATGTAGTATATAAAAATGTTTAGATAGTATATATACTACTTTTTAGGTAATATGTCTCATATTTTGAGCATACACTTTTTTACGTACAAATATGTACGTACTTTATACACATAATAAAAATATGAGTCTACTTGTAATTTTTTTCATAGAACTCACTTTGAAGTATCTTTGATATAGTATACGAACATACTAAAAATAATAAAGTAGTATATATACTACCACATGGTAGTATATGAGACATGGGAGTAACTACACCCGGTAGTAAGATGTATTTTCCCTATATATATATATGTGTGTGTGTGTGTGTGTGTGTGTGTGTGTATATATAAACTATCACAAAGTAGCCAATATTCAAGATGAGCAATATTAATGCAACACGTGGAGATGAAGCATTAAAATACCTCTTGGAGGAGTCTTCTTAAATACCTAAGCCGTTGTTCCCATAGTTATTCTCGTCACCATTTGGGAGATCAACAAAATCATTTGGCGCTATGTTATTGGGCTGGTTGTCAAGACAAGTCTCGTCACCATTATGGATCTTGATGGTATTGTGAAGGACCACAGCAGCTGCGGGAAGTTTCACTTGGTTCTCGATTGCATGTAGTGTGCCAACATGAAGAATTGGGAAGCGCTTCTTAATAACTCCTAGGGACCTTTCCGCATGGTTGTGTAGAACAAGATGTTGATGGTTGAACAATTCCCTATAGTTTTGTGGCCGAGCGTGTCCATGACCAAATTCCTTCAAATGATACCAGACACCCCGATAAGGTGCCAGAAATGACTGGGTGTTTGCATAACCCCCATCAACCAGGTAAAACTTGCCCGTAGGTACTCTAAAGCCTTTGCTCATCGCAGACTGAAGAACTCTGGCATCTGTTGCCAAACCCTCTCAGCCACATGATATGAAAGTGAATTGTAGGTCGAAGTCGCACACAATCATAATATTATGACTGAGGGTGCCCTTCCTATTCCGGAATGGAGCGACAATCCCAGGTGTTGCAGTTATAGGAACATGTGAACCATCAATGACTCCTAGACAGTTCTGAAAGTAAATAGATTGAAGGTCAATAAATAACTTTAAGTCAGATAAGACAAGAAATTGTGGAAGTGTTACAAATGGAAACCTGGAATTAAGAATAGAATCTTGGGTTGGTGGAGATTTTTGCATGTGGCTCATCAATGCTCGGAGGCTTCAAAAATCGAACAGCTAAGAAAAGAACGATGTTGAAGAACTCGTTGATATACTCATGAAATGTGTGGCCACTATATTGAAATTCTAATCGGAGATCTTCATAAGACGTGTTGTGGGACACCATGTACAAGAAAAAGGCTAATTTCTCCTCCACTTGGATTCTTGTATCCGATATTAACCTTTCTCTTCTGAGATAAGATGCCAAAGACCTAAAGATATGCGGCTCCATCCTATAAGCTACGAGGCAGTTCTTAACATGCCCTGTAAGGATATCATTAACATGCTTCTTGCCATATAGGATGGAGCTATGTCGCTGCTTTCTCTCGATTGGACCTCTATTACGCATTCGGTGCAATGCAGGCCGATTAAAGAACATCATGTCTTCATCATCCTCCCTTCTTCTCTTCCTAATTCGATCGATAATCTCAGAATTCATCTTGACACTAAAACTAGAATCAGCAAGCAACAAGTAGGATAATAAGACTACAAGAGCTATCAAGTGGGATATACTACTTCGGTAAAGAAACAAGGTCGAAATGCCAAAAGGTTCGTGTACATTACCGAAGTTAGGCATGACAACTGGATCCCAAGATGGAGGCAACTCGCCCACCCCAACAAGAATCCAAGTAGAAGGTCTCTGTCAAAACGAACATACGAGCCACATGTAAGATAACACATAATCATTCATATATATACTATAGAAACAAATAAACCTACTATACTGTTCCACCACCACTCACGGAGAATTAACCAAAAGTTACATCTTATGGGGGAAAAGGCCAACCATTTGGTCGGGGTTAAGGAGGCTGATGGTGGCGGACCGAAAGAGTCTGCAAGATCCATGGAGGGAGAACAAGTTAGCAAGGTCCATTACATAGATTCAGTTCAACGGAAATGGACCAAGTTAGTTAGCTAGCTAGATGAAAAGATACACGCATGAAGTGTTTAACAATTTTTCATATTGTATTATATAATCTGAGCATGGAAGTTAGTACTAGCAGACTAGAATAGATGACACATATAATCTAAGAGCCAACAATGAAATCAGGAATACAAGTAAGCCCACTTATCTCAACTGAAAATTCAGTTAACACGCAACACCGAATTGAACATTCAGTTCACAGTACAATGGTCTGAACACTGAACTGAAGCACCAACACTGGAAAATTTCTGATCTCAGTAATCCATTACTACATGACAACCTCTAACTAACTCATGATGAATTACAATCAGATCATCATCATCTGCTAATTTACTGAACCAATATATACTACAATCTGCCAATTTATCCAGTACTACAATTTGCTAATCCACTACTACAATCTGCTAATTTATCCTCCTAGATCCATCAGACTATTTTTTGGCAATCTCGTCGGGGTAAGGGTAGGGCCGAGGAGGGGCAAGAAGAGACGGTCCATGTGGAGCTAGGGGTAGGAGATGACGTTCTTTGCGAGTTCGCCGATGAGGACGAGGCGTACGGAGGACGTCCGGGAGGTGGCAGCCATGGCGAGGACTTTGCCTCCGGGGAGAGGAAGGGGGAGGAGGGGAGGGGCGGCGATGACTTACCACCGGGGAGAAGGTCGGTAGGCCGGAGGAGTTACACCGGCGTGGAGGCGTCGGACGACGGTGTGTTGAGAAGGGGTCGGGCGGCAGGGTGTTGAGGAGCAGTCGGGCGGCGGCGGCGGCTGGTAGCGTCGTTCTCCAAATTCCACGAGCACCCTTCGAGGGCTTTGAACCGCGTGGGTTGGGATGTTTTTCATGGATCGGGGATCGCTGGCCCGAGGACACCCTATCCATCAAATAGGCTGAGAGGGATTTGAGAGGTTTTTGGCCCACGCGGGGATAGTCCCCCCAATAGCATCAGCACTGTTACTAAGCTCCCAGGAAATAGAGCCCTGGGAGAGCTCGGTTTTTTCTTTTCTTGAAGTGGACCCCTGATGTCAGGGAAAGATCGCGATCGTAACCGACGATCTGAGTTGGTCAAACTCCGCGCTTGCCCCCGCCACCGCCTTGATCTGCTGAGCCCGTCCGTCACCTTCCTTCCCACCTCTTATCACCCATGCCACTACGTACAGTTCAGCTACCGGCCAGTAGCGGTGATGGGGAGCATGGGTGTGCCGCTGCTGATGAGAGCCGAAAGGGGCAGGAGGGGACGGAGAGGGTGAGGAAGGCGATCCAGAGGAGGAAGAGGAGAGCATTGGCGGCCAGTATAGGCGGAGCTGCGCCATGCATCATGTGCGATCCGGAGTTCCGGACGAGAAAGAGGAGTGCATCGGCGGCCAGTATAGTTGGAGCTGCGCCGCGCGTCGTGATCCAGGCACGGCGGGTGGATCCTTGCTCGCGCCGCCCCTTTCTGCTCCTTACTCTGCATCCTGTAGCAGGCGAGTATTTCCGCTTTCCCCATAACCTCACCCTTTGTTTTCCTTCCATCCTCATGTCCGTATCACGATGGATGCCGCTGCTGACTTGCTGTTCCAATCACTTCTGTGCAGGATGAAACCACCGGCTGAAGGAGCGCCCACCAAGTGTTCGATTATTTTCCCAAGTGGGATATTTCAAACACGAGGGCTCTATTTGGTGAAGTTGATGGTAAGAAACCAACTCCAGTTTATTATCACTTGCTAATGCCCAACATCTCTGTTCTTGTGACTTATAACTATTTTCTACAGTTTATTATCTTTTAGTGATCGATTTGGTAATCGCTGGGTAAAAATATTTTGGTGTATTATCTTGCCATTTTTTAGTTTGTGCTGGCCTGAAAGCATCTACTATGCTGTGATATGTGACTAAGTTCTTTGTGTCATCACCGAGTTCATGGTGCTCCATGTATGTCGATGCCAAATGAGTCACGTGTGAGAAATTTTTACATATACCTAAAAACTCTATGCTCCCTGGGATTGGAGGCCCCAGAGTGCTTCAGGTATTTTTACTGGCGTGTCCTGCTGGTAAGGGGGAGATGCGTGTGTGGGCCACAGGTGTCAAGGAGCGTGGGGTGACTACAAACATTCGTCCTATGTGCCTTTTCTTGGGTGAATTGCTCCTTGTATTAGTTACATCCTTGAACATGTACATCATTAGTTCATTCTTGATTTTAGTTGGAGTTCTGATTTGGTATTATAATGGCCTAACCTGCATTATGCCTTTATGAATATGTACTTGAGAATATAGATGTCACCGAGCCACTTAAATTAGATTTTTAGATGTAGTAATATTGGTACACCAATGTTTATGTATATATATATATATATTGTTGTTGTTGTTGTTGTTGTTTCTTTAATAAACAAACGTTGCAGGTGGCTGAAGCTACAGTAAGAACCAAACCATACCGTCCATGGCTAAAATCTTAACATTCTTCGTTTCCATACATCCGAACTGAAAATCAGCCTCAGGCCACTACTCCGCATAGTCTGTGTACCTGCTGCAATGCCATCCACCAACACAACGCACAAGGATGAAAAAAACCTGGGCTTTACAAGATCATGTCTTAAGGTTAAGCATTTTCAGTTTGAGAAACCTACTGAATGTTCTACCATTTCTAGATAAATTCAACAAACCGTGTCAAGTCTTACGATAGGTTTCAATTTTGGGTAAAGATGAATCATTGGGGACATATTTTTTATAGCAGAGGGGGAAAATGTATCCACGTCAAAAAGTTCCTTTTGCATAACAAGGAACTGAGAAGTACTTCCGTTGGGAGTAATTTCCACACTAATGTTTCACCTGAAAAGACAATCTCAAACATTTCAAACAGTGTTGATACCTTAGTTTTTCTTTCATTTTGATTACCCGAACATGAAAAGTAGTATATGTTATGAAATTATTTTGGAGTGTGTTATTTTATCCTCGGAAATTTAGTGTTGTATGCGTGATTTGGGCTACATTTTTTTTGCCTTTTGGGACGTAGTTATTAAATGGTGTGGGCTACGGCTGTAATCTACCTATTTGGTGTGCGAATCACTTATTGAGATGCTCCATCAAATATTTCTGGATGCCTCACTTTGGCTCTATGTTTACTTGATCAACTTATCAAGCTTTGAAAATCCGGAACTTGCCTATTTGAGGAGCTTGATTTTCTATATTTTGGCCAAAGTGAGGCCCACGAAAAGTTGATCAATATGTACCTACACTTGTGAAATTATTCTTTGAAGTGAACAATTTCATTGTTTATCCTCTATAAAACTTTATACTTACATCTGAATTACTCTGTGACCGTAGTTAATAGTCTTCTTAATTGTACCATTACACTAGCATTTTCCCATCTGATTCTAGGCATTGGTTGCCCTCTCACAATGCCGTGAAAACTTTGCATTTGTTACTTAAGTTGAAGTTGTACATAGTGAAGATGAGAAATGGTGGGTTCCTTTAAATATATGGTGAGTTACTTGAATATGCTTATGTATGGTTGAAATTATACATTCTTTCTTCTGTATATCTTAAACATATACTCCCTCTGTTCCGTTTTATAAGACGTTTAGACAATTCAGACAGAGCACAAAACAGCTCAATATTAGCTGTCCAAAACGTCTTATAAAAAGAACGGAAGGAATAGTTCCTTCACAATGCGCTTAGTTAGCTGAACTGTTAGGTACAAACGATTGTAGGTCTCGCACTAATGGGCTATTGTCTGAACTATGCAGGTTTGGGAGATATGGAAGGTGTGCATTTATCTTTGCTTATACTGTCTAAGCTTCCGTACAACAACTCCTAAAATACAACCATTTCCATATAGTGCTATTTTGATTATGCTGCAAGTTTGCATATTAGTGATTATCACAAAGTAGATATATGTGGCCATTTTATGTGGAATACCTGCTTAATCTCCAAGGAAGGAATCAAGGAACATAAACTTTTGGTACTTGATAGCAACATGCACTTTATTTGCATGTTTACTTGATACATTCAGTCTTATGCGGCTTGGTCGAGATTATGTGGCGTGACTACAAACATTCGTCCTATGTGCTTTCTGCAAGTCTGGACATAACTACATCATATCTTCCAGTTATGCCTTCTCTAGGAGAACATGGTAGCCCTCCAAGTATATCTTATTTTTTTTAGCTGACAATGTATAAATAGTCTTAACATCACTTTAATTGCAGTGTAATCCTCAATGTAACACAATTTCATTTTTCTAATGACTTCAGCTAGAAAATAAATTACCAAGCTCAAAACCGGGGGGGGGGGGGGGGGGGGGGGGGGGGATCACTGAAGTACCAAATAGGAAAACAGATGATGGAACTGCTTCCTAAGTGAAAGATATCCTAAGGCCACGACACATAGTTTGTTGAAACTGCAATAGATTGACCGGATACTCTGCAAAATTTATAACTTTCTCGCTTGAGGTAACCGTGGCGCTATTTATGCGGAAAGTCCTTTTTCTACACACCATTGGACGATACCCTGAATGTTTTATTGGTGAAAATGATGATTCCATTTGACAGCAGATGACCATATAATCTCACTAATTTAGTATGTTTTACAAAACTATATAATAATTGCATATTATTAATGTAATTTTATTTATTGTTTTGAGAAACAATACCTATATTTTACCAGCAAAGAAACCCCTGTGTAAGTGTGAAGTCGGGGGGACCTTCCTTGGGAGATGGCACTCCGGAGCTCCGCCGGATCAATCTGAAAAACTTGGCGCACGCGGTCATGGGGCTACCCTACAGAAGACACTGCGGGAGAAGAGAGGCCCGTGGTACGCGAACTGTTTGCCTGACGTGCAAATTCACCATGTCTACTTGCAAGTCAACCAAGCTGTTAATCGACGGCCGCTACTACTATTAGCTATGCAATTAATTGTTAGCCTCATGATCCTGACAATAGTTCTTTTGCCATGACAATCAATGGAATTGCAAATAGCATATCTGTTAGTAGAAGACATACCTGGTCTTTGCGTGATTATAATTTCAGCAATATGTTTCTGCAAGATGTGTCCTAATCATCCTAATTTTCGAGCATATTAATTAACCGTTTGCTTCTCTGAATTTTATTGGGAGGTCTCTATTCTGTTGTTGTTCAAATTTTCTTCCTTTGTAATTTGGTAAGTATGGTCTGGGAGAGGTGGCTGCTTTTGATGATATTCTAGATCAGACTTGGCAGCTAACAATCTGGTATCGAGCATGTTACAACCATATTTAAGGTATCTTGTTGTGGTATATTTACCTAGAGCTAGCATCTCAGTATCCATTTAGTATTGTGTCCTCCCGATGGCATCTCTGTCTATGGCAGTTTGGTCAGTTGTTGTTCTATGGTATGGTGATAATGGTCTTTTGTTTTGCGTTGGCTAAAGCTTGGTTGTGAGAGATGATATTCCAGAAACGAGAAAAAGTGACTGCTAGACAAATGTTTTGTACCTACTTCCTCCATTCCTAAATATAAGTCTTTGTAGAGATTTCCGTAGTGGAATCTCTACAAAGACTTATATTTAGGAACGAAGGGAATAGAATATAAAGCAAGTTATATTTTGCAAAATTGGTTTTGGTGCTCCTTGGGAGTGAGGTTGAAACATTCGTCTTTTATGCATCCCAAATGATATGGCTTCATATTTGCTAAAGTTGTATTCATAATTGTGTGATTGCTTTTAGACCGCGTGGTAGATACTCCCTCCGTAAACTAATATAAGAGCGTTTAGATCACTAAAGTAGTTATCTAAACATTCTTATATTAGTCTAAAGTAGTTATATAAACATTCTTATATTAGTTTACAGAGGGAGTACTTAATACTTTTACAAAACGAGCAAGCAATATAATTGTTCGCAGTTCACACATATACCAATATTGAGGACAAAAAATAGTGCAACCGAGGATACTGTCATGCGAGCCATATTTTTGACACATCATCGCAACTCGCAAGACAAATTATCTTCGACATATCCCGTAACAGTTCAGTGAGTGGATGGTCAATGGAAAAGCGCTGCAAAGAAAACTGCGCAGCGACGCGCGCGACTGCTTCTAGTCCCCATTGAGAGCTTGAAGGAGAAACTCGCCAGTAGTGACACATCAAAATTATCCAGGCAGCAGCGAACTAACCTGTGGTTGGATGGTTAGAGGGACTGTGGTATCCCCAGCCCATCAGGGTTTAAATCCTGGTGCTCGCATTTATTACTGGATTTATTTCAGGATTTCCGGCGATGTGCATTCAGTGGAGGAAGACGTTCCCGTCGACGACGAGGCGCCTACGGTGATTTCGTAAATTTCAACATGATATGCCGGCTCAGTCATTCGGAGGTGCTCATAGGGGTAGGGTGTGCGTGTGTGCGTTCATAGGGGTGAGTGTATGCGCGTGTATATGAGCGCGTGTATATGAGCGCTTGCGTCTGTAATGTGTTTAAAAAAAAAAAAAAAATTATCCAGGCAGCAAGCCTGGTAAGCTATCTCAAAATTGTTGCACGTGGACACCGGCGACTGTGACCACGCTGAACGGTCAATTACCCCCGATCCCCCGCTGCCCGTCACAGGTCTTCGCGGCGGCGCGCCGGCGTCCCTTCGCTGCCGTCGCGTCCCGCGTTGCCGGACGCCCTCCACCCCGAACGAGCTTACCCTTAGATGCGCGGCACCAAAGCCCGCGTCGAGCCGCGTGCCCAAGCACTGGAACAAACCCCAACTCCTTCCCCCGCATCCAAGATGGTCGCCCAACGGCAACGCTCCAGTTCATGCAGCAGCCGCCGCCACCTCGCCGGCGCTCTCGTGTTCCTCGCGACGACCGCCTTTGCGCTCCTCCTCCTCCCCCGCTCGTCGCCCCTCAGCTATGGCATCGTTATCGACGCCGGCAGCACGGGGAGCCGCGTCCACGTCATCGCCTACCGCGCGGGCGCGCTCCCGCAGCTGGATTGGTCGCGCACGTCCTCACTGAAGGCCACCCCGGGTCTGTCCTCGTTCGCAGCCGATCCAGGCAGCGGGGGCCTGTCGATCGCCCCGCTGTTGGAGTTCGCAAGGCGGCACGTGCCTCGGGATAGTTGGGTTCACACCGAGGTGCGACTCATGGCCACGGCCGGACTCCGTCTGCTTGATATCGCGACTGCTGAAGCGGTCATGGAGTCATGCAGGGAGCTGCTTCGGGGGTCAGGGTTCCGTTTCCTGGATCAGTGGGCCACTATTATCTCAGGTATGTTACAGAATGGAAGTATGAAACTGCTCAGTTTGAGTACATGTCGAAATGTGCGGACTTGCAGTGCTGGCATGCGATAGATCAGTATATTCATGGATGGAAATATGTTGGATTCATGTTTTTGCATTTGATAGACTAGTGTATGGGACAGGGTTGCATTGAATGGGCGGGCCGTTTATGTGCAGAAAAGATTGGTAGTAATGTTTTCTATTTCCACTAAGGTGATTACTAATCCACTTTAAACTGCTGTGCAGGAGTTGATGAAGGGATTTATGCATGGGTTGCGGCAAATTATGCATTGGACACTCTCGGTGGTGCTAGACAAGATACTATTGGGATAATTGAGCTTGGTGGGGCTTCTATTCAGGTCTCGTTATCGTTTTCATGCTAAGAAATTACTTCTTGCAGTAAACCTTTTGGATTTCTTACTGTTGTGGTATTCATGATTAATAGGTTACGTTCGCCACCGATAAACCTATGCCTTCGGAGTTCTCCCATGTGCTCAAGTTCGGCGATATCACATATAACCTGTACAGCCACAGCTTTCTACATCTTGGTCAGGTGATTTCAATACATAAATATTTGTTTCTTGTGGATTCACCACTATGTATATGTTATGGATGCAACTTACCTCTATTGCATAGCCCAAGGGGCATATATATACACTTGGCATACAAGAAAGGAAACATAGCCTAATACGGACTCCTAGAACAATACTAGTAGTCCTTAACACCCACCTCAAATGTAAAGCATTTGCAATAGAGGTAACACTAGACTAGAAAAAAAATGATAATCCAAAATCCGTCTTGAGTGCCGTCATAGCATGGAGAACCTTCAAAACCCGCCGAGTCAAGCCAAAGAGGATAACGAGAAGATGGCGCATCAGAGTAAGACACCACGTCGGTAGAAGATACAAGATAAGTATGACGAGAAGATGGGTTGTCAAAAGAAGATGGCACATCAAGGGAATGAAGGATTGCACACAAAATTACAGGCTTATAGCCCAAGAAAACCGGCAGCGAGAGAAGCTCGACGGCAAGAGAATGGGTTAGTCCGACAATGCAAAAGAAGGCCACGAAAATCCTATTAGGAACAACAAGGACGGGAAAAGGCCATGGAAGTTGTATAGAAAGGACCAGGACCAGAAAAAGAGGTTGACAGAAGAAGAGGTTGACAGATGAAGGTGTAGTAGACTCACATAACATGAGAAACACTGACATGACATAACATGAAAGAGCAATGGATTTGCTGGACTCAGCGAAATATATAGAGCTAGAAGTTAGGAAGCACACACAAGACAAAGTTGCAAGAGCCATTGTGGATGCATGAGAGGCTGCAGAGGAGGCCCAACATGTGAGTTGCCGACGAGGAGCAGTGACGAGTAGCAATTAGACGGAGTTGACAAAACGACCGCCGACGATGAATCATTGGAGACAAACGACATTGTAACTGTTTTTTCCGAAGAGCTAAAGCTAAGGAGCACATAAGGCAACATGCAACGAAACTACAATAGCGCACGATAGCAAGGAAGGCCGCATCATCAAGCAACTAGCACACCAGCTAGGGCAAGGAAGAGCCGCACGTGGAACAAACAATAACCAACAACGCACACAACAAGCAGTTGCAGGGAAGAGCCAACATGCGAAGCAGCAACCATCCATGGAACCAGTGCACGCTAGCGGCAATACAACAACATAGGGGCAGCAGGCAACTAGGCAAAGCATCACCTGCTAGTAGCGGGAGATAACCTCACATGGGCCAATATGTGACTAGGCCTGCAGATGTAGGAGCCGTCCAGCCGTGCAGTGGAGACAGGCTCCAGAGAGCCACGCGCGAGGATGTGAGGAGCTAGCGACATGGAAGCATGGGCATGGGTAAGCCGGAGGCCGGTACAATCTTGGGCTGCTACGACCGAGCATGCAAGCAACGAGCGCTGATGGCTTCGATAAGCGACCAGGGGAGGCAGAGTGGACTGATATCGGCCGCGACACCAGATTGAATGGAGGCGATGGCAACGACCCGGAACGTGCGCATGGCGACAAGTGCAACCGAGGGCACACGCTGAGCGCCTGGCAACTCGTGCAATATGGACGTGGGGCTCCTTCGATCTGGAGCAGGGGCAGAGGGTGGTGATGCAACCTGATGGGAGAGGCGACGACCTGCATGGAGAGTCTTGATCCAATGGCTTCGGACGGGACAGAGTAAAGAGGCCAGCACCTGGGTGTCAAGTGGAAGCAGAGGAGGCAGAAAGTGGGGCTTCTTGCTGGAGAGGAGACTGATAGATAGAAGATTGATCTGGGACCAAAAAGAAAAATCAATCGGGAGAGTAGAGTTAATTTGAGAATGAGATTGAGAGACACCGAGAGAGGAACTCGATTGGGAGGACGAGTTGCGGCGTCCGAAAAAATCCCTAAACCTTGACTCATGATACCATGTTATAGATGTAACTTATCTCTATTGCATAGCCCAAGGGACATATATCTATATATTACACAAGACTTGGGGTACAAGGTAGGAAACATGTCCTAATACAGACTCCTAGACCAATATTAATACTCCTTAACATATCACATGCATTTTCTTAGTTTATGATGAGCATTGTAGGGGGTGGCCTGATCTTTCATGGTGTCTAGAGGATAAAGTTAGGATAACTAACTTAGTTTGAGAGATTACAAACAACGACACGGGGTGTCGCGACGACCTTATAGCAAAGGTTGCCGCACACTCGATAAAGTGACACGACAATGTTTTCTAAATAGATTCAGTAGTCCCGTTGGAGTGCGACCTACGTTCCATGACGAAGGGCCATCGAGAGTGGTGCCCGACTCACGGGCTTCTTCAACTTGGCAGAGGTGTGCCGGTGTTGCAGCTCCCTTCGCATGACTTGGTTGAATTGTCCGGGAGTTCCAAAGGACTAGGGTTTGCAACGGATATCTCTGAAAGTGGTTTGGAGGATCTGAAGAGGAATAGTTTGGAGGCTCTGGGTAGTGCAAATGAATAGAGATAGCGGGAAAAGTGGGACTTTCTTAGGGCTTTTGGAGTTTGCTCTTTAAGCACATGGGGAAAGAAACTCGCTTAGCAACCTCGACCCCTTTTTATAGTATCGTATACTATTGACTCAATGTGATCTTGGATCACCAAAATGTAAAAGCCAAGTCCTTAGCTTGGCCAACACTTGACGTCGAAGAATTTGGGGGTCGTCATTCATTTCCCTTGTTGCATCTCTTAGGACCTAATCTGAAATAGACTTGACAATCATTAGTCCCTTGAGATATGTTGACATTAATTACCAAAATCCAACTAGGGGAATAGGATGCACTTTCAGCTTTATATGCGCATCAAGTGCTATTAGCATTTTTGTTATCTAGTGCATATGCGTTCTAAATACGTACTATTTGGATCTCCTAACCTTTACCATCTTAATAGTTCAATCGTAACCAGATTTATTCTTCTGAGTTGAACTTTGAGTAAATTTTTTGTCTCGATATTCAACCGTCAACCATATGTAACTATTGTAGGCAGGTCTTCACAAAGTAACTATTATAGACATTTCTTTAGTGTCCAACCGTCTATAATAATGTCCTTGACTCTATGGAGCTTTGATACTTTCTCTTTGACGTTCCATTTCTGAAATCTTAGAGCAAGTACATTCATGTAAGGTGAACAATCCTATTGTACTAACTAGTACTGTTTGATTTCTCCCAATAATGTAGTTCCATTTCTATTTCAATTTGCATAGGAAAAATTATATGAAGGACGAAAGTGGAGTTATATTTATGATGTCTTTTCGCTTTCTGTATTTTGGCCTTTGGCCTCCTACGTATACTTGTATATATGATGACTTTGGCCCTTCTGATAATACTAAGGTGCATATTTGGTATTAAAGCCCAGTTTTTTTAGCACGCGCAACTCGTGCTTGATCCTCTACTCGCATCGGGTGTCTTTTTTTCGTTGCCACCTCCTTCCTCTACTCTGGCTGCTGCCTGCCACTGCCCCAAACTACCCGCTCGTGCCGCCGCAGGTCTCCTCCCTGTGGATCGAATCCAGTCCTTTGGATCGAGTCACGTCCGCCGCCTGTTTAATTCCTCTGGATCGAGTCGTCGCGCTGCCTGGTTGACCCCTCTGGATCGAGTCCTTCCATCCGCCTCGGCGGGATCTCTTCGGCGCACGTCTGTCGAGTGCCGACTGACCGCGGCCTCCTCTCGGCCCGCAGGCCCGACGCACGTCAGCCGCCTCGGTCGGATTCATCCGACGCATGCTTGCCGCCGTCGGCTTCCACTGCCTCCCTTCGCCTGCGCTCATGTGCCCGTCTCCTCTGCCGCCCGGCGCTCATCAGGTCGCCGCCCGCTGCCCATCCGGCTCCACGCCTCCGGCCGCCGCCGGCTTCGCGCCATCTTGCCCGTCGGACACGCCTGTTTTGGCGTGGTGCTCTCCTGTACAGGCCCGTGCCTATTCCTGCGCTGCCGGATCGTGTGTTAGACGGTTCAACGAGTGGGTTTCCCTCACGAGGGTGTGGTTTAGGCATCTCTTTGATTCGTAATAAAATAAAATAAAATAAAAAACAGGTACAATGCTTTCATTGGGTATGCCTCTCCCTCACTGCCCGGTGTTTCTCAACGGTGTTCCGTACATTGATTCCGTCTCGCACATGTGTCTTTACTCGGTGCTTGGTGCTCGTCGGCTTGGAAGTTGTTGTCGCTCTACTTCCACACCTTTTGCGACTTCCACCGGTGCTGCTGGTGTCTCTACATCGACTCCTTCGGCAGCTGCACTGCCTCCTCTAGCTGCTTCTCTGCATGCCGTTGGTCGTTCTACATCGACTCTCTTGGCGTGTTCTGCGCTATGTTGGTCGTTCTTCAGCGACTCCCCATGACTTCCGCTCCCGGTGATTGCCGCTCTACGTGGGCTCCCTTTACGAGTTCTGCAGGTGGTGATGACCGCTCTATGTCGACTTTTGTCGTGGCTTCTACCCACGGTTGTTGCCGCATCTGCTAGTTCTTTTCAACAGTGGCATCATTGTCTTGGGCCATTTATGTGGTTCTCGTCTCTTGTCTTTAGTTCATTGTGGTGTTCTGGGGCCTTTCTCCAGTAACGCTTCGTTGGATTGTCTGGGTTATAGGCTTGGTAAGGAAATTTAGCTACCCTATCCTCACAGTGAGCCAGTGTCCGAGCGTCCTTTTGATCTCGTTCACTCAGATGTTTGGGGTCCGGCTCCCTTCGCTTCGAAAGGGGGTCATCGCTAGTATATTCTCTTTATAGACGATAATACCCGCTACACTTGGATCTATTTCATGTCTTCTTGTAGTGAGGTCTTATCTATATACACTTTTTTTGCTGCCATGGTTCGTACCCAGTTCTCCACTCCTATTCGTGTTTTTCGTGCAGATTCTGCTGGTGAGTATATCTCTCGTGCATTGCGAGGATTTCTTGCTGAACAGGATACTCTTCCCCGGTTCTCTTGTCCTGGTGTGGCTGAACGCAAGCACCGTCACCTTCTGAGCCGACGCGTGCGATGATGATCGCTGCCTCTCTTCCGCCTCACTTTTGGGTTGAGGCTATTTCCACTTCCACCTATCTCATCAACATCCAGTCATTTGCTGCTCTACAGAGTGGTATTCCTTTCGAGCGGCTTTTTGACCGTTCTCCTGATTATTCAGCGCTTAGTTTATTTGGTTGTGTTTGCTATGTTCTTCTTCCTCCATGTGAACGCACCAAACTGACTGCTTAGTCTGTTGAGTGTGTCTTTCTAGGATACATTGATGAGCATAAGGGTTATCGTTGGGAACTTGGGATCCTATCGTTCGACGGATGCGTATTTCCTGAGATGTGACCTTTGATGAGTCTCGTCCTTTCTACCCACGTCCATCCTCCTCGACCTTTTCTATGGAGGACATCTCTTTTCTCACATTTCCCAATACACCTCCCTCTGGGCCCCATATTCCTACCGCTCCTCCCCTCGTTGCAGATATGACACCGTCCTCTCCCACAGTTTCTTCTCCCTTGTCGCTCTCCAGCTTCATCCCCGATGCCTTCCCCGTCTCCACCTTCATCAACAACGCCTTCCCCGTCAGCACCGATGTCTTCCTGTCTCCACCTCCGATGATTCCTACTCGTCCCTCTTTTCCATTTCATTACGCTCGTCGTCCATGTGTTGTGGATGCGTCCACTGATGCGCCATCTACTTCTGGTGTGCCATCTTCCTTTTCCCAGCCGACTTATGGTCTTCGGGCTAGGCCTTGTCCTCCTTGTGGCCGCTATTCTCCTTCCCGATATGGTCTTTCGGCTGTTCTTGAGCCTACCTCTTATCGTGATGCTGTTGTTCATCCTGAATGGCAGCTTGTGATGGCAGAGGAGATTGCTGCACTTTAGCGCACTGGCATGTGGGATTTGGTTTCTCTCCCTCCCCGTGTTCGTCCCATCACCTGTAAGTGGGTCTATAAGAGTAAGACTCGCTCTGATGGTTTTCTTGAGCGTTATAAAGCTCGTCTTGTGGCTCGTGGCTTTCAGCAAGAGCATGGTCGTGATTACGATGAGACTTTTGCTCCTGTGGCCCATATGACCACTGTGTGCACACTTCTCATTGTGGTCTCTACTCGCCATTGGTCCATGTCTCAGCTTGATGTTAAGAATGCCTTTCTTAGTGGTGAGTTGCGTGAGGAGGTTTATATGCAGCCACCACCTTGGTATTATGTTCCTGATGGCATGGTTTGCCGTCTTCGTTGCTCTCTCTATGGTCTTAAGCAAGACCCCCGTGCTTGGTTTGTGCCTCTGTGGTGACTGCAGCTGGTTTTTCTCCCAGTGCTCATGATCTGGCGCTATTTGTCCACCTTTCTGCTCGTGGTTGCACTCTTCTTCTCCTATAGACATGATCATCACTGGTGACGATCTTGAATACATTGCCTTTGTCAAGGCCCGTCTCAGTGAGCAGTTTCTTATGTTTGATCTTGGTCCTCTTTGTTACTTTCTTGGGATTGAGGTTTCCTCCACGTCTGATGGTTTTTTTATTTTCCAAGGAAAGTATATCCAGGATCTTCTTGCTCGTGCGGCTCTTAGTGATGAGCGCATTGTTGAGACTCTTATGGAGCTTAATGTTCACCTTCGTGCTTCTGATGGTGAGCCCTTGTCTGACCCGACTCGTTATCGTCATCTTGTTGGGAGTCTTGTCTATCTTGCTGTCACTCGTCCGGATATCTCCTATCCTGTCCATATCCTGAGTCAGTTTGTTTCTTCTCCACTTCGGTTCACTATAGTGACCTTCTTCGTGTTCTACGATATCTTCGTGACACGATCTCTCACTGTCTCTTCTTTCCTTGTTCCGGCTCGTTACAGCTCCAGGCCTATTCGGACAGTATCTGGGCTAGTGATCCTGCGGATCGCCGTTCACTTCTGCTTACTGTGTCTTTCTTGGTGGTTCTCTCATTGCCTGGAAGACGAAGAAACAAACTGCAGTTTCCCGTTCGAGTGCAGAGGCTGAGTTGCGAGCTATGGCTCTTCTCACGGCAGATGTGACTTGGTTACGCTGGTTACTCGAGGATTTTGGTGTTTCTGTTACTAAACCTACCACACTCTTGTCAGACAGTACAAGTGCTAGCAGTATTGCGCGGGACCCCGTGAAGCATGAGCTTACCAAGCATATTGGTGTTGATGCTTTCTTTGTGTGCGCTGGTGTGCAAGAGCATGTTATTGCTTTGCAGTATGTGCCTTCCGAGTTACGGCTAGCGGACTTCTTCACCAAGGCCCAGACTAGAGCACAACATGGATTTAACCTCTCCAAACTCAGTGTTGTGGATCCACCGTGAGTTTGAAGGGTGGGGTGGGGGGTGGGGGTTAGAGTTATATTTATGATGTCTTTTGGCTTTCTGTATTTTGGCCTTTGGCCTCCTACATGTACATGTATATATGATGGCTTTGGCCCTCTTGATAATACTAAGTTGCATATTCTTAATAGAAAGATCCAGTTCTCTGGGACTATGTAACTGTGCAAACCCCCATATATATTGTGGAGGTGACAATTGGTAAACCTGAAGATCACGCACCACGTTACGGAACAAAAACATGCATCCACTGATGAGCATCACTGCGTGAACTAATTTCATCGATCAACCATCAAAGGAGGGCCGGACAAGGAGGGGTGGGGAGGAAAAGCAGGACAAAGACTGACCTGCGAGAAGAGCGCGACAGTCGCCACTGCCGCAGAGGGGTCGCTGGAGTTGCCGCGGCACAAGGGAGCTCGCTAGAGACAGAGTAGCGAGTCGGCGTGGCAACTGCTTTGCCAAGGATAGCCTGTCATCCGGTTTGTGCTGGAAGGAGATCGTGAAAATTAACCACCCAGGGAGGAAGGGTCATACTTTTTGTCATGATGGAGAGAACGACCATGAGCTCCATGATCGGCGGTTGCCACGGAAGGAACTACAGCAGGGACGACAACTGCTCAGATTTGAGTTGCAGGGGAAACCACTTCGCACTACACTGTGATGCGCTGAAGCTCGCATGCCGACAACCAACATGTTGGTGGCACTGACGGTGACACATCGCGCTGCAGCGGTGGCATGGGGATGGGGGAGGAGTATCAGTGGTGTGGCTGGATGAGCTCGCTTGCGGGGTCGTGCATGGGTTTGTTTCCTTAGGATCAATGGGGTTGTGGGTGTGCTGGTTTTTCCCTTTTTTGGCTATTCTTTTCTACGTAGGGGGGTGGTTGAGAGGGGTGGGATGGGAGACAAAACTCTTGCTTTAGCAGTAGAGATTTCCAATAAGTAAACTACAAGCTGGCACCGAATTACAATCTTCTTTTTTATGTATTAAATGTTAAAATGCCTATTTGCTGCAATTTTCGAAGTGCTAACTGTTATATCTTATTCTATTTCCAGAATGTAGCATATGAATCACTTCATGATTTGCTGAGCACGCCTGCCCTTAAATCAAGTATGTTGGTTAAATCCATTTATAGTTCCTAATGAGGTTCCATGAGCACACATCTAATGATCTATATGGTTTATACTGCATTCCATTCCAAGATTTACATGATACACATGACTCTTTTTGTATGATCATGCTTCCTTTTATTTCCTTTGTTCATCTCCCTGGCCATGTGCGTGTGAGATGGGACTTTAATGATGACATTAATGATATTAGGCTAGCTAACCTGGAAAGCTAATTCCAATCCAATTCTTTTTTGTACTTAAACTTTATTTGATTTTGCAGTGTCCACACATTTAATTCATCAAGCTACATACAGAGATCCTTGCACCCCAAGGGGATTTTCCCGCATGGTGGGACTAGTTAAACCTCCTGGTAGTGTTCTCGAGTCGAAGGCTGACTACAAACCTTTTGCTCATGCGGTTGGTAACTTCTCTGAGTGTAGATCTGTGGTGAGAAAATTGTTGCAGAAAGGACAAGGTAGGTATCACTCTTAAGGCATCTCTAGCCCTTCTCCTAAAACTTCCAATAATTTGAGGCTTTTGGGAGGCTTGCACCGTTCCCCTAAACTTACTTCTCTATTTCTCCTACCCATTTGCATACATAAACCCCATTGGAACTATACATGCGCAAAATATTATTTCAAAACTTGTTTGCAAATACACATTTCAAATACATTGTTTTTGAATTTTCAAATTCAAATTCAAACACAAAATAGCATCCAAATAAAGTAATAACTAATCTAAATAGAACAAGTTAAAAGAATGATGACACAAGAATGAACTATCATCCATGAAGTTCCCACAAGTGCTCTATAAGGTCATCTCGGAGTTGGTCATGCGCTTGCTAGTTCTCGATTTTCCGATGCACTTCAAGGAATATCAGGATTCTGTTTGCCTGATGATGAACCGTTATAGGTGCTCCGTTGTAGTCAAAGTCATAGTTCGCCACTTGACCTCTCTCAACTTTATGATCATGTCAGGCAAGTTCACACGTGTTGTCATGATCTTCTACAATGTCTTTTTTGTCTTAACACACAACAGGTCCACGGACATTTGCAAAGCGAGTTTGCAACACCCAAATGCCCTCTCAACATTCTTTCTCACGGCTTCTTGATACAATGCAAAGTGAGATCTCTTGTTCCCTTCTGGGCGTGGAATTGTTTTCACAAATGTGGCCCATGAGTGGTAGATGCCATTGTGATAACCCTAGCTCGATCTAGATATCACGATACTGGATAGAGGGGAATTTGAGACTGGGAATGATAACTTGGGAGAGGAGACTGGGTTCGGAATATTCAGTCACTATTACAATCGCTGAACTAGCTGTTCAGGGTCACTGGGGTTATATACCCACTCACTCTCTCCTATCTACACTGGCCCACATCCTACCACTGTAAGTCGTTACATGGCCCACGGCCCACACTTGTTTAAACGTTTGAACCTGCTACCAAATTCCCTCCTACTAGTCTGGCGCCTCTGTCATCCGATCCGCGTTCATGGTGCTGACAGCCATCTGCAAGGTAGTAGTCCATATCGTACTGGTGGCCATTGATTTCATAGTTGCATGGAGGAGCTTCCTCGACAGCTAACCTTGCAAACAGACTGGAAGACGTTGAGGTCACTAGACCATGATGGCGCGCGTTGCTGCCGCCCATCCAGTTGTCCAATAAATGATAGAAATTTCCGTAATACATGACATCTAGATTATACAAGTTAAATTTGCATGAACAAACACATATTAGTCATAACTGAAGTGATTTTGATCAATTAGGTGGGAAGAATTTGGTTCTTGGATCCAATGAGCCTCAAATATACGCTTTTTAATTATGACGGTTGATGGTAAATACAAAAATATGTGTTCAAGCACCAGCTCGTATCAACAAAACAATTGAACAAGGTGAAGAATTTAAGGTAGAAAAGCATGAACTCGGTGGCTTGATCTGCTAGCCTTCCAGTAAACCGCATAATGTCATAACTCCGCATACCTGCTAGCCAAGTAACTTCATCAACTCAGGGATCAAAGTAAGACAGTAAGACAGTCTTCCTGACATGCCACCAACGAATAATGAGGTAGATGAGATTGTCTAAATCGTGACAGGATATTTGGTTTCCAAAAGTAATGCATGAGTACTCTTCATTTTTCACCACAGTTGATAGATCACAATTATTTTAAAAGCTTCACCAAACCTCCTTCGGCGATTTAAATCACTCCTTAATAAGTTTATATATGTGTTCCATTAATCATCTAGCTCACTATTCCCTCAAAATAAAATGATCTAGCTCCTTGAAATTACAAGTATCAAGGTTCCTAGCAAATCTTGCAAGCGGATTTGACTTACCAACAGAAGAGTCATCAATCAGAACCATTATGTACAGATAATCCAGGTGTTGTTGCTGATCTCCACCATAAGCAATCCTGTAACAGCCCAATAGAAGCAATTACCTTTATAGTGCTTCACAAGATTACAGTAACCCTGTGAAGGTTATACAGTTACACACCAAATTAACATCACAGTAAAATGGGTAGATAACAAACGCAGGTGAGTTATGTACTTATGTCACAATAAAGGGCAAGAAAATTCTAATAATGTCATGTAATGATTAAAATACAATGATATAAGAAATATTTGTACAACTGATAATACATGATAAGAAGCTGCTTTGCTGTACTAAAAAAATACTTTGTCGGACTGCTTTAACCTCTGCAGAATGAATGGAGTAAGTCAATGCAATTGACAAACTAAACGTCCAGTCAATCACTATGCAAACCTTTACTACTAAATCACATGTTCTATTATCTTTAATGTCTGTACTGTCAAGATTTTCTGTAGCAGGAAATCCTTCATTTCATCTTTCTACGTATAGAAGATTTCCAGAAGGTGCATATTCAATGAGAGGCATTTATCAACTACAATCAGGAGGTGAAAATAAAAGAAATGTGTGTGTTTAGACCATCAATTTTGAACACTTTCAGTGCACCACGATCAAACAAATAAAGACAAGTCAATCACATGAACAAAACCAGGTGGAATCAAGCCTACACGCGATGAGCACTGTTCACTGTGACTGGGATCTTGGCAGAACTGTTCACTGTCACTAATCCACGAACAGAGACCACCCCCAAACCTCAATTACTCGAGCACAAATGAGACTTACAATATGGACCCGCATGTGACTGGGGTTTGCAAAATGCAGTGTATATACGGAAGCTTAGAATGAGTGGCAGTTGTGCTCTTACATAATGCAAAAAGTGTGTAACATCCGAGTTTCAGGCCAGTGCTGACAAGCCATTTTTTTTCTTTCTTGGAAGCAACACACTACCCTATGTTTAACCCCATCTGAACTTCAGAGCATGGTAATTCATTATTTAGGTAAGATATCCAAGGTGGAACTTTGAAACCCACTGAAACTGTACAAACCCAAAAACGTTGAACCTATCAGCTCTAGGCAGTGAATTAACTTTAACATGTCCTATGCAGAGTATAAAGGATGAGCACTCTGAAGCCTGCTGCTCAAATTCTACTTTGCAGTTTGGCATTCTGACAGTACTGTCATAATGGATAATTGGATATAGAGAATGTTGGATCAGCAGGAAATAAATACTTACAGGGACAACCCACCCTGTCATTCAATCTTTCGTCAACTTCACCATCTAGAGCAGAGAAATCATCTACATTGCTCTGTTGAGGAACCTTGGCCATCATGTGCATTATCTTCAGGGCTTGAACATGAACTGAATGGTTCCCTGCCTTTTGGTTCTACATAAGGTGGAGCTGTACCAGCATGGCAGCATCTATGCATTAAGAAATCAAGAGAGTGAAATGGTTGATGTTGATATAATCAGCTTAGAATGAGTGCACCTCTGTTTCATCAACCAAAGCTATCTACAGATTCTCAATCTTTCCAGAAGTATAAAAGAAATGGACTACACATACAACCATCAAGAATTACGAGTCGAAGAGTCGTCGAGTCGTTCCAAGGTTGAGACTCATAGACTAATCGTGACTAGTCTAGACTAGTGCGAGACTAGTCGACATGGTACTGTAGTACTGAACTTACAGTACATAACTCCAGCAGCCGGCGGCGCGTCCAGGTGAGGAGCCGGCGACGGAGGAGCTTCAGATCCGCGACGAGGGGCCGGCGACGGTGGAGCTTCAGATCCGCGGCAGAGAGGAGGGCTCGACGGGCGCGTCCAGCAGCACGAGGAGGGGACGGCAGCGCGAGGAGGAGCGAGCCTGTGGAAAGAAACTAGGTCGGGATGAGATGGGCCAGATATTTATACTAGTGCAACTTTTTGAGTCGCTCGACTCGTATACGTCGACTAGTCCAGACTATTCGTCGACTAGTCCATCCACGGCTCGATTCGTATTTGTAGTCTACACGAGAAAAGGAGTCGACAGCTGGAGTGCGACTCTTAGACTAGTCGAGCGACTAGTCTAGACTAGTCGTTCGACTCGTAATCCTTGACAACCATTGGTTGCCCCTTGTACTTCGTAGTTGTTTATTAACCATTTGAGAAGTTTAAATAAAAACACCATGGCAAGGAACTTCAAATGAAATATATTGTTAAATAATTAATGACTTTCCTGTCGGAAATTATCCAGTTATATTCTGCTTCTAAATTTGTTCTGCCAAACAGGAGCATTGAGAACCAAAGAAGAATGACAGAAAATAAAAGTCACCTCAGTTTGCAGTTTCACCCACAATGTCCTCTACTGATATATGAAGCTTCAACCAAACCAGGTCCCTTGCACACCAAGAAAAGGCGTGACCTCACCGCCGGCCACATAAAAGGAATGCTTCACAAGGAATAACACAACCATTGGAGCGAACAACAGTGGGCCATTGATGTGCATGAGTACCCTGTAAAGAGCCTATAGTACAATTTCAATAAATCATTACACTTGAAATCAGGGTGTCACCTTCCAAATGGCTAGTGCCTAAACCTTCGAATCCAGCAGAACCGGGCTCAAGTCCGTCACGCTAGAGAACCTGCGTTGTTTGTGAGTACAAAGAACAGTATCGACATTTTTTTCTTTCTAAAAGAATCGGGGGAAGAGGGGAGGTAGGAAGGAGGGAGAATTCAGATCGGTGATGACGAATTAGCGACCTAATCACAACCCATGGCTGTTGGAAGTGAGGGGAGCAGGAAAAGAACAGCGACACGGTGGAGATTATATGGATGCGCATAATTGGAGGAAGAGGATGAATCGACATTGGTAACTGACCTGCAATTATCGGCAGTTGGTGCATCGATTGCCATTAGGGGGCTCTCATTAACCTCTCAATCAACCGCCAGCATGTGAAATCCAATCGATAGGTGACGGCTCACTACTGCCCCGTGGCGTCGCCGGCAAGGCAACCAAGCAGACGGTTATCTACCTGCATCACCGTCCAGTGTCGTCGCCAAGCGAGGCGACCACGCCGTTTGAGTCAGTCGGGCCGAAGCATGGTCGCCATGAGAGGGCCACTCCTGCCCGGCGACGCCTGTTTTTTTCCCTGGACGGAGAGTGGTATAACACAAATGAATCCAGTAGCCCCCCAAGGTGAATAAAAGCCCTACTTTCTGCCTTGCTCTTCTCTTACGTTGTTGCGGGAATGTTTTGCAATATATTTTAATGAGATTTAATTATATGAAACATGAATATTTGAAGTAATAATATGATAACTAAAACTAGTAGTGGAAACTCTGTAGCGCATGAATTAGCTAAGATTGGTTGTCGTTGTTTGCCGAATGATAGTATCGGCTGGAACACTATTGTACTGCCCCAGGTGGCTGCTTGTGTCTCGGGCGATGCGCCTGAGCACCGTTAAGTTATCAAGCTTTGCTTTGCCCTAAAATAATAGGAGATTAGACTACAAATTTGCTGCTAATTGGGAAAAACAGAAAAATGAAAAAAACTTTAGGACAATTCATCGAGCACCTTGCGGGTGGGGCGAGGTCTATCACGTGGTGATCGGCAGGGGTGCCTGGGCGAGGCGGACGAAAGACAAAGGGGAGGCGTCGACACAAGAGGAGTCGATTTTACCGAAAAAGGCTTTCGCCCCGCTTTATATATAAAGCAACGACCATCAACAACCCGGTACAAACGCACGCCACCACAACACACACACCCAAGGCAGGATACTAAGGCGCTGAGCGCAGCAACATCACCCTAGCACTACGAGAGTAACCGGGGACTTCAACCGTGAACACGCCACCGTGAAGAGATGAAGCCGCCTACGGCGAACCGTGGGCTCCAAGGCGGCGCCTTCAGGAAGGTTACGACGCCGTAACGCCGCCGCCGCCCGATTCAAGAATCAGAGTTTCCCCTGGAGCCACACGACGGGCAATGAGAGCCGCGACGACGCCTTCAAGAAGGGAACGATCTTTGCCGTCGCCGGTCCATCGAAGATAGATCAGGTTTTCACCCCGGCCAACACTCACCGCCACCGAACGCCACACCCCGGCTACCACGTCGCCCACACGACCATGGCCACCGGGCAGCACCAAGCCACGGCCTCCGCCCAAGAGCACCGCGCTACCGCCACCAGAGCCGCCGCCCCGGCATCCAAGACCTTGACACCACCTCACCCGAGACCCGCCGCAACTCCCAACCAAAGAGACGGGCGAAAAGGTCCCACCTTTCGCACCCCTGGGAGACCCCCAGCGCCGAGACCCAATAGGTCGGCCAGCGCTGGCCTCCATCGACCCGTCCTGCAGCCCCGAGCGAGAGACGAGCTCGGTCCTGCAGCCTCGTGAGGGGGACGAGGTCAGTCCTGCTGCACCGTGCGCGAGACGAGCTCGGTCCTGTTGCACGGGGCGCGAGACGAGCGATGGACCGCAGCTGGGAGAGGGCTAGCCCTCCGACGGAAGTACAGCCGGACGACAAGGGAAGGGGTCGAAGGCCGACACAGACCGCCTACAGACGAGCCGACGCCGGGATAAGCCAGCCGCCGCCGTAGCCGATCTGCCATCACCACAGCACCAGCGCCTCCACGCCCTGGTCAGATCCGCCCGAAGCTCCGCCATCCCGCACCGGAGTAGCGTACACACCAGCCGCATCACCACCGCCTTATCAGGGCCGCCGGCCACCCCAACCACCACCTACCAACACCATCCACCAGATCTGAGCAGGGGATCCCAGACCCGCAGCCCCCGCCAACCACCTCCAGCCAGAACAGGGCAGGAGGCCAGATCGGCCGCCAGCCCGCCCCAGGGCACCGGAGCCCCGAGCCGCGCCGGATGGAGGGGAGGGGGTGGCTCCGGCGGCCACCGGGCGCCGGGAGGAGGGAGGGAGGCGGGGCAGGGCCGGCCCGACGCCCGACGCCACTGGGCAGAGGGGAGGCCCCGCGAAGCCCCCCATCTGCGCGCGCGAGAAAGCCGCCCCGCCGCCGCCAACGCCACGCGGCCTTCGGCCGGTGACGCCCCCGGCGGCGGCGAGGGGGGAGGGGCAGAGGAGAGGGGGCGGGGGGCTGCGCTAGGGTTCCTCCCGGGGGCGCCCGCGGGAGCGCCACAGGAAGGGAGGAGGGGGGCTCCGTGCCTACTGGATTCGAGGAGTCGATTTTCGACCGCCGCATGAGCAATGATTCGATTCTCGACCTCGCCGCGGCTCGGCTCGGGTGACGGAGGTGGCCGACGGGTGGAGTGAGGAGACCGGGAGCTCTTGCGCACGTCAGCGGAAGACATGGAGATAGCCCAGCGCATGGTGGCTGGCGGCAGCCGCAGCGGGGGCTAGGGGAGGCAGCTGAGCCGTGAGCAAGGGGAGGCGAGACGAGGTCGGTGGGCAGGCGGAAGTAGCGGTGGCCAACGGCGAGGGTGGAATTTCCCTTGGGGAAGAGGCGGTTGGCGATGGAAATTTCAGTCCGCGAGAAAACAGTGCGATGGAGAGGATTTGGGGGATGCCAAATCTGCTCCAATCTAGGGATAGATGGGGTGTTTTTCGGGGTCTCCTTAAAATGCTTTGGGAATTACAGAACTATAGGGGAAGGGTTAAATGCTCTTAACTCCATAAAAAAGTATTTTTTTGGGAGTTAAAGCTTTTTAGGGGAAGGGCTAGAGATGCTCTAATACTTCATCTATATCCTTCTCCTTTTCTTGATGTAAGACTTACAAGATATGTGTGACTATGCTGAGCAAATATTTCCACTGTAAATAAGAGCTGCTTGAGTTTAAGATCTGTAGTGTTTTTGAGGAGGAAACTTTTAGACTACATAACTTGACATTATTGAATACAGAAGAAAATTTATCTTTGCTTTTAGCTTGCAATCTGTAGAATATACCAAAAGACAAAAGGTGACTCTACCAATGGCTTCCTCTGGAATACTGACGACTGACAATGGATGGCAAAAAGTTTTCTGGTCCCTGGCATTTTTGCTATGGTCTGATTGGCAGGATGCACTGACATTTTTTGTTGCTAAGTAATTATCAACTAAATTCATTTGTTTATGTTGCTACGTTCCAAATACAAAACTTGCAAATACTACTATTGTGCTTTTAACATTCGATCGAATCATGGAGTATAGTTTCTAACATGGTTTATTGTTCTCCATTTATTTCATATACTGTAATAAAGGAGACTAAACATTTCCTCCCTTTGCAGAGGAATGTATTTATCATGATTGTCGTCTGGGAGCAGCATTTGTGCCAGATCTGGAAGGAAGATTCTTAGCAACCGAGAATTTCTACCATACCTCGAAGGTTTGGTCTCTCCCTCCCTTGTGTACTTAGGTGTTCCAGAAAGTTGTGTTTGTTACATATTAGGCTAATGTGCCCCCCCCCCCCCCCCAAAAAAAATGTTCAACAGGACAGACATTTTTTGTTGCGGAAATAATGTCATATATTTAATCACTTTACAGTTCTTTGGGCTCCGTTCGAAGTCTTTTCTTTCTGATTTGATGCTGGCTGGGGAGCAATTTTGCCATGGGGACTGGTCATCACACATAAAAAGGAAGTACCGTTCTTTCAATGAGGGGGAACTGCTCCTTTTTTGCTTCTCCTCAGCATATATTGTGGCCTTGCTGCATGATGCTCTAAAAGTGCCCATGGATCATAAGAGGTAGGCACCCCTTTTTACTGTTTAATATTATCACCCAGTATTTATAATTTGTTATTTACAGTGTTTGTTCTGTTTCAGCATTGATGTTACAAATCAAATTCGGGGTATGCCAGTTGACTGGGCATTGGGCGCTTTCATTATGCAGGAAAACTAAACCGGACAGAGTACTTAGATCCCATCAGTTTCATATCTAAACTACTATGACTTTTCTGGGTTGGTGCCACTTATCTTCATTAGTACCATGGTCGTATTTACAGTGTGCTCCATCCTGAAGTGGAGAAGATCTTGCCTCAAGACAATATAGGACATGGAAAGAGGTCGGCACATGACAACAAGGGTCAACCGATGAGCTGCCCGGTCGCTGGGAGTTGTTCCTGCGATGGAGCACCAGTGACTGCATATGTAAATATTCCTTACCTGTTTCTTTTACCGGTGGCCATTGTATGATTCCGACATGCTGCCCTGCTGAACAGGACCGAGTGTAAGCAACCCTTTTGTGAGCATAGTTGCTCAATGCGGTCACTGGTGCATCACGCATGGGTTGTTGAAATTCCGACATGCTGCCCTGCTGAACAGGACCGAGTGTAAGATCAATGACTTGGGCTGCTGCAGTACTTGTGAGCATAGTTGCTCAATGCGATTTGGTCCCATATTAGTACTTGTAATGTAGTTAAAAGTTGTGTTGTTGAAATCTTCGAAATGGCGCTGAATACAATCTTGTCTTGGGTCATCTCCGATGCAAGACAGGCGTACAAAATCATCCTTCACTAGATCATCGAAGGCGCGCGTTGCAGCGCCCATCTGTTTTTACAATAGATTGCTAGGCATTTACGATGTGAAAATAAAATCTAAATGAAGTGTGCCTTCAAAGTAGCACACACTCCATTGTACAACCAGCACCGACATCATCCTTATCAAATGAGCAAAATGATACGTGAATAAATTAACACAGCAAGATAGAAGAATATTAGATAAAACATGCCACCTTTATAACCCATATCTAAGTGCCTTCTTGTTCCCAGATAACCCAAATTATATGGATAATATACATGTGTAAGTGATTAATGGCTTTCCTTTAAAAGAAGTTGATAATGTCCAACATGGCAATGAGGGAGCTTTGGCAGCCAAGAAAGGTTTTACTATCCTGCAATCAGCTCCCTCTCTAACATTCTGTATGTGCAGAAATAGTAAGTGCAAATTTTATAAAATAAGGCATGCATACTGAGTCTATCCATATTTTGAGACTATATATGTCCTGCTATACAAACCTTACATCCTAACTTTGTAAAGTTACTTACGAATAGCAGGAAATAAGATAGCCACAATCATAGGATGGCCACTTAACCCCTTCAGCTCTATAAACTCAAGCCCCGAGAGTATACATTATTCTCGCAAACCTGGAAAGAAAATAGCAATACAAAGATCATGTGCTTAGCATAGGATAGCCACTTAATCCATTCAGTTCAATAAACTCAATGAATGAGGAAGGTTGAATTGGAGAGTTGATTCAGATTTCTAAACAGGATGAAGGGGAGAGGGTTAGCCTTTACATGCGGCGCGCCTCGCCTCGCCTTCATCCCCGCGGGCGCTTTTGCTGGACAAGCACCCTCTCCTCTGTATCCTCTCCAGAGATGGTTCTTGTATGCTCTGATTATAACTATAGCCTCACCAGAAATTGTATGCTCACATGAATGAACCTGATCTGAAAATATTGATAGAAAAACATAGCGTAAACCGGTGCTATTATGTAGCTGTGTTGCTGCCTCTCGTTCTCCTAGTGAAAGCTATAAAAAGTCTCGATCAAATCATAAACAAGGAAAGAAGGAAAACTTTAATCACTTGCACTTACCCACACAATTTGATCAATCAAGAATTAATTACTGGAGCAGAACTGAGACAAAAAGATATGCAAGACCATCTCATTGTTTCTTGCAAGGAAAAATCAATAAAAAGTGAAGCAGATGCAGTACACATAAGAGATAGGTCAGTGGCAATCTCAGATTGTACTCACTTGCTCGCACCGGAGGTGAACAACACTGACGGCCCCATCCGTCCGCCTGTGCATCATGGCTGGCTGCAGGACCTCTCGCCCGTGCTTGCTCGCTAGGATTCCCTCAGAGGCTGTGGATGGACATATTCAGTGATTGAAGCCGACCGGCCGGAGCGACACTCACCGGCGGTGACAACGACATGATCAGCGCGCTTGTGCGCGCTCTGGAATTCAAAGAGCGAAAAAAAAACGATATACTTCATGACGGCGATCTGCACTAATCATGGTCTTGCACCCAGGGATTATCCGTGATTGACAACGAGTGCGCCTAGACGGAAGAGGAGCCAAGCATGGCAAGAAGAACCGCCCCCCACGTTGCCCCCTGGTCGTCAGCCGTCGGCTGCTTCTACTCTTCATGGGGGTGCACAAAGAGGAGGTTGCGAGATGCGCCATCCTAAATCCACCGCCACCGCCAGCCGCAGCCAGCTCATCGTCGTCGGCTGGCCTCGCATCAAGCTCCTCTTCCGCCTCCACATCTTGAACAGGCCGGCGTCACCAGCTGCCACCTCTCCCCTGTACATGCGCTTGGGCGCGGTCCTGCACCTGATCCCACGGTGCTTCGCTGATGCGGAGGCGTAGGCGGCGACAGCGGGGATGCGAGGAGGGAGTAGATGCCATCGTGGGCGGCGGCGGGGGAGAGGAGGAGGCGGTGTGAGGAGAGAAGGGACGCAGTCGTTCGCTAGTTTTTATTTTCTGTAAGGCTGAAGCGGGCTTCACATAAGGCCCAATTAACTACGGGCCTCCGTTTTGGCTATCGGAGTAGCTGCTCATTGGACAGTCGGCCCAGTTTCACACAAATGCAGATCGGACGGCCAGGAATGATCCAAACACATGATCTAACGGCCGAAAATGTCAAGTGCGTGAGAGGGCTGGGTTTAGGCTCATTTTTACTGTCCTAAATGGAAGGGCGGCAGTTTTTCCTGTTTGTCTGCATATCAAATTGTTGTAAACAAATTGTTGGCATCAACGAGCTGGAAATTGCTCTGTTAATAATTATTGCGAAAGATCTATCGGCTTCTTCATTCCTTTTTATTGTCGTTTCGCAAGAATGGATATCATTACAAGTACATGTAAAGAAGAGATGAGTATATGGAATTAGCTTACACTCGCCACAAGCTACATCAACATCACATCAATACAACAACATATCCAAACATCATACAGAAGAGCAGGGTCCAACTACGGACGAAAACAAACGATAAAATGACATCCACCCTTGTTATCCCAGGCTGCCGTCTGGAACCCATCCTAGATCGATGAAGAAGAAGAACTTCCAAATCGAACAAGCATCGCTCTCACGTCAAAGCATCGCATTACCTGTACCTGCAACTGTTGTTGTAGTAATCTGTGAGCCACAGGGACTCAGCAATCTCATTTCCAAGGGTATCAAGACTATTAAAGCTTAATGGGTGAGGTAAGGTTAAGTGGTGAGGCTGCAACAAGCACTAAGCATTTATTTGAGTGGCTAACTTACGAGTACAAGAATAAAGGGGGATGATCGTCGCATAACGAACGTGGACTAGTAATGATCTCTAAGAGATCGTGAACACCTACTTACGAAGAAACATAACCCCACCGTGTTCTCTCTCGGAAAAGGACTCCCGAGAAGAGACAGTCACGGTTACGCACACAGTTGGTGTATTTTATTTGAATTTACTTCAAGTTTGCTATGACCGGGTGTTAAACAAAGTTTCCAAGTTGCCACGTAACCGCGGGCACGGCTTCGAAAGATTTAACCCTGCAGGGGTGTTCCAACTCATCCATCACAAACTAACCACACGCCGCGTTGAAATTCCTCAACCGCGGAATCACCCATAGTATTGCGGAATCCCGGTGGGAAATCTCAACTTCGAGATAGCCCAAAGTGTCGTCGAAATCCCGCGCACAAGACGTTTGAGAAAGGTAAAACAAGTCCAGCAAGACCTCCCGACGTGTCGACGATCCCGATAGGAGCCGCGTATCTCGTTCTCAGGACACGGCGGATAAGCGACGCGTACAGTGTCCTGATAGAAATCCCCCGAGTTGCCCTGGGGTGGCCCCGCACAGTGCTCTAGTTTGGACCAGCACCAGCAGCACTGGCCCCCCTGTATTATTGTGGGGACCCCGACTCATAAGTCGTGATCACCGAATGTACGTGCACAGTGATCCCAGAGATCAATGCTCACTGAACACACAGAAACTGATTAACAAGAGTCTTACATCCATTACATACCGTTTTACTCGAATATGGCCCTCAAGGCCTAGTCTTCATAAACTTGCAGTGGAAATCTTCAATGATAGCGTGAACCCATGCCATCTGCCTTAACCCTACAAGCATTCTGACTGGGAAGCATCCTAGCTCGCACGTTCGTCACCAAGGTACTCTTCATCGTATCCTTTTCTTTCATGCCTGGCCAATAAAATAACCAGTGGCAAGCCAATGAGTACTTTGAATGTACTCGCAAGCAACCCATGTTTGGAACAAAGTTCAACAGAGCATGATATAGCACTAATAGGTAATTTTGCGGAAAGCTAGTTTGAGTCCAATGACATGTTCAATCAACTGGTAAAAGCATGCATCAACAGGTTGCAGATATCCATATGAACAAGTTACAGATATCAACATAAGCAAGGGGTTGAACATCTCATGTTCAGTCATCATGTCAAGTCCTCTGACTTGGTTCAAGCTTCATCTTTGTCACTAACACACACACCAGTTTGTGAAAACATCGGACGTAGTTTAAGCAGGACCTTCAACTGTCCATGACCGCGGACACGGCTATTCGAATAGTTTTACACTCTCCAGAGGTTGCACACTTTACCCACAAGACTCGGGGAACTTCCGTGTCATCCACGACTCGCGGTATATTACATACCCAAGGTAAGCACCTGAACAATGCCTTTCCCCTGACGATACTAAACAAAGAGTCCACTCGATTGGTACACAGCCCTCATGATGTACATCATACGAGCCTCGCTCCAGATCGTACCATCCATGAAGGGACCAACGGTGTGCCCGGTGCCTGTGAAGACAGCGCATGATCGTCCATTCCGGTACGACCCCGTATCGAGAGTGACCACTTCACTCCCACCACTAGTAATGCGGGCTCGATGCTAGTACCAACCAAGGTAATCAACAAAGCCCCTTCCCATATAGGGGTATCGTGGTTGTACATGTAAGGTTGGGTCGGTCAGCAAATCTTAAAACTCTCCGTTTTCGAAAACACACACACAACTTGCTCCGGTACACCACTTCTTTATCAAGTGGTTACCTAGCTCATCATCATCTCCCTCGGGCATTAGTGGCACCCGACGGGGTTTTCGAAAAGTCTTTGAAAACACTATATTTCCGTCACCATGCATATTCCCACCCCACTTGCGTAGCAACTAGTAGCAACCTATCTACTCCCACCCGCACAACCCTCATAAGGATGGTAGGGTCATGCACGATGCAAGTATCAATGGTAAAGTATCGGAGGTATCCCACCGAAGTGGTCACCATATCAACATATTCAACATCACGGAAATAAGTGCTATATGCCATGCAAATAAAAGGGTTCTTAGTCATGGTCAAAGGGCTGCTTGCCTGGCTCAGCAAAGTCTTCGAGGTCTTCACATCCTTCTCGTCCAACTCCGAGCACTTCGTCTACTTCGTCAACTATCGCCGGAAACAACCGCAATAAGCAACACAACAAGTAGAAAAATAAAGTGCTCTATAAATAGGAGTTTTATTTTTCTTGGACACCTCTGGTCACAAGAAAAATAACCAAGGAGGTTTTATTGGACCTGGATCAAGGGAGATTTTTGAATGGGGAAATCGAAGGAAATGTTGATCCTATTTGAAGTCTACAGAAAATGTTTTGGTAAAAATGAGTGGATGCACCCAACAAATAGGTCATGATTTTAGAAGGTTTTAGGAAGTTGACTCACTGGATTTGGAGTTGGGATGATTTCCCTATGAATTTCTTAAGATGGAATAAATGGAAAATGGTCCATTTATTAGATCCAACAGAATAGGTGCATGGTAAAAATGTTCAACATGGCTAGACAATTAGGGCATGACATTTAGAGCTTCTGGAAATTTGAATCACTCCATTTGGAGTTGATTTGGGCTCTCTAGGAATTTTGCAATAGGGGGTTTTCATAGTTCAAATTCATATTTGAATTTGAACTCTACAGAAACTATTTCAGGAAAAATGTGTGTTTCACATATTAGGATAGAAAATGAATTTAGGATTATTTAGAAACTTGAATCACCAAATTTGGAGCTCAACTGAATAATCTATGAATTTATTTGTTCCTACAGAAAAAGAAAAAGGGATAGATTTATACCAAAAAGGCCAAATAGCGCACTGGGCGCAATTTAACAAATGGGCCGGCCCACCAGCCTGGCTGCGCGGGAGACCGGCGACGTCGAAGGCGTCCCGACGGAAATACGCCTTCCCCGGGAGAAGGCAGCCCCGGGTGGTTCCCGTTTCCACTTAAACGGGGGAGGGCCCGGCCGGTCGGTCGCGGACACGCGGGCCCCGCCTGTCGGGTCCGTCCTCCACCTCCCGCCCGAGCTGGGAGAGGCAGAGGAGGCGGGACAAGGCGGAGCCGGCGCTTGTCCCGGTGGCTCTGGCCACCCCCGGCGGTGCTCCGGCCACCGGTGGCCTCGGGGCCGTCTGCCGCACCTGCCTGGAAGCCCTTGACCCCGCGAGAAGGTCGAGGCCGGGCGCATCGTCGGCCGTGGCGGAGGGCACCGACGGCGGCGATGGACACGGCGTCTCGGCCACCGGGAGGAGGGCATGAAGAGCGGGATCGGTCCGTGGGGGTCAGGGGAGTTCAAATGGGTGGCTCAGAGGGGAAGGGAGACACGGAGGTGCTCCAATTTGAGCGAGGCCGAGGCGGAGGGGTTTCGGCCATGGGGAGGGTGCGGGGCACGGGAGGAAGAATGGGTTGGTCTGGGAGGTTCACAGGGGGAGAGAGAGGAGGCATCCGCGCGAGAGTGAGCTCGGGGGGGGGCCATATATGGCCAGGGCAAGGTGCACCATGGACGGCGCCCACGGCCATGGCGCAACTGCGGCTTGGGATCACGGGGGCGACCCAGAGCATGTCTCCGGTCTTCGTGGACGTTGCCTACGTCCAGGGAGAGAAAGAGGGGGAGCGAGGGAGCGCCAGGGCCTCGCGCGTGTGAGGCCGGCCACTGGCCGAGCCGGGCGGCTTCGGCACGCGCGGCAGGAGGAGAGAGAGGAGGGGGCCGATAGGGAGGAAGGTTGCGTACGTCGAGGGGGAGCTGCTGGCATGCGGGAGGGGCTCGAGGTGGTCGGGGGGCTTTGGTTGGGCGCCGCTACAGTGCTATGGTGCCTTGGACGGCCAGAGCGGCCATATGGCATGCCATGGCATCCCATTGGTGCCTTGGACGCGTCCACCAGTGTCCAGAGCGGCCATATGGCATGCCATTGAGTGCACTGTAGCGTGCTCCAGAGCGGCCATATGGCATGCCATGGCATGCCATTGGTGCCTTGGACGCGGCCACCAGTGTCCAGAAGGTCTAGGAGGGAGTATACATGGTAGATAGAGCATTGGATGCTCTGGGGTCCCTTAGGAGAGAAGGAAAGTTGAGAGAGAGAGAGAGAAAACTTCTGTCCAGAGGGGTAATTGGGAGAATTACCATGTCAACCTTTGAACTATGGCCATGAGATTTTTACTGGAGGTAGAAGGGGTCAAGTAGGGACTGTGGTAAAAGTTTGAAGTGAAGGAGAATAGCAGAAGGGGGTCAAACAAGGTTCTTTTCAGCATAAGCAGAAGTGTTTGATGATGATTTGGCTAAGCAATTGGGGTTTGCTTGCCATGAGATTTACCAGGATTAAATGGGAGGTAAAACTGAGATGGGTCACAAGATTTGAGCCCATTTGAGGAAAGTTCACAATGTAAACTTGGTGAACCCTAGAAATGGGCAGAATTGGAGTTGCTTAGATCTAGCTAAGAAACTCCATTCTCCTTGATGCACCACTTGGTGTGGTAGCATAATTTTGGGTATTAGAGCATACCCAAAAAGTTTGGGACCAAATGGGGAAACTTGATAATGCAAGAATTTCCAATTCTTGAAATCAGCAGAAATGGATTTGGGGGGATTTGGACAAGTTAATCTGTTCTCCTTGATGCACCACTTGGTGTGGATGCATTATTGGAGTATTAGAACATGTCCACAAAGTTTGGGGTAAATAGGACAAACTTCACAATGTAAAGTTGTTCAAATTTGGCCCTAGACATGAATGGTTTTGGAATATTTTGATGAAGCAAATCAATTGGGATTGAGATGAAACTTTGCAAGATCATCAAATATGACAATTGTGACTTGATGGAATTTTCTTGGAATTTATTGAGAATATTTCTTATAGAAATATTTCAAAAGCTTGATTTAAGCAGAAAGGGTTTTGAGGGGTTTTGCCCATGATTTTGAACATGACCATGTCTTGAAACTCATATATATGGAAAATATATGTCCACTGAGTTTCCCTAAATTTTCTCAAATATTTTTTTAAGCATAAAAACAATTTTTCCCTATAAAAGACCATTTCTGGCCTTAAGAAGAAGCCTTTAAATAAAATAGTAAAATAATCTTAAAAATTAATATTTGGTGGTTTTGGAAGGTCTTATATATAGTAGGTTTCAAATAAAGCCTTTGGGGAAAAACAATCCACCCAATTTGAGGACTTGTAGTACAAACCTCAATTCAGGGGTTTTGGAAAACCTAATTTGAATAAATCCATTTTGGCCAAAATAAAATTTTATAAAAATAGTTTTATGTCCTATACACATGGCATGATCATTGGGCAAATATTTGGAGCAAGGAGATGAGTTTTGAGAGTAGGAGGGATTTTATGAATATAGAGCACCAACAAGCAAACAAGCAATCATCAATCAAGTCAAGCATCACAAGCATAGAAAAAGTTTTAATTGGCCCTAATTTTTGAGTCAGGTTAACTTAGTCATGAGGCAAAACACAGGGTGTCACAGACCTACCCCCCTTACAAGAATCTCGTCCCCGAGATTCCTAGGCTAGGCGTAGAAAAAGGTGCGGGAATTCACAGGTGAGGTAGTCTTTACGTTCCATGTTGCTTCTGCTCCGGTGTGGTTGTCCTTCTGGATCTTGAAGTGCCTGATGATATGTCTTCGAGTGCATCATTGACTTCGTCTAAGGGTGAACAGGGTTCTTGCAACCTGCTAGGCTTGCCTAATGGTTAAGGGTTTGGCGAACAAGGTTCTGGCAAGGGCCTGGCTCACGTGTGTATTCCAAAGTCGGAATACATGGCCAAGTAGTGTGTATGTGCGCTGTTCCTGGGGTTGCTCACGTTGGTTAGTGACATCTAGATGTCTCATGTAAGAATAGAAGGGTCGAGCCTTGGTGTAGCTTCTCGTTGACGGGGAAGTCCTTATCTTCCCTAAAGAGGAGGTCTTCAGTCGCAGGTGGTCTTCATCCTTGAGAGTGTTGAAGCACGTCCTCGTGAGCTTCTTGTTGAGATCTTCTGCTTGAGTAAGCTGTCCAGGTATGTTCTTCATTCAGCTTCGGCCATTTGTCTTCGTCGTTACAGACGCGCGTTTCTGGCGGGTCTTCGAGTGTCTGGTCTACTGGTCTCTCTGTAGCCATTGTGGCAAAGGTTTGGGCCGAGCCTCGTCGCTAAGACTAAGCGTAGAGACTTGGTGTCAAAATGGGTTCTACCATGTGGGACGGTTTCAGCGGGGTTCTAAATAAGCTGACTATCGAGAGTATAGAACAGCCATCTAGTTGCCAAGGTTGAGGTTTGGACAAGCGGGGTGAACTACCTTTGACAGGTGGTTTACCATGATCTAGTCAGGGCTTACGCCCTAGATTGGATCAGAAGGGGCTGGTAACGAAGTCATGACAGTCTTCCACTCCATTCCAGGGATCTGAAGGGAGTAGGGACGTCATGCTCATCGTACACCGTCAAAGTGGTGGAGTGAGGGGGGGGGGGGTGCCATCAACTCCACGGTTCCTTCCTAGTCAGGAACTGATAAATGACTAGTTAAAACAAGGGGATCTATAATCCTCTTGATGTGCAAGGGCTTCATCATGCTTGGACGTTGGTGCTTCTTGATATAGTCTAGTGGATGTAGCCGTTAGAGGAGCGGTGGTTGACTTCTCTTGCTTCTTCTTCTTCGTCGTGGTCTTTCGACCGTAGTGGTTCTTCCTCTTGCTTGGGTGAGAATGTCCTCTGCTGAAGGGAGGGTGCTTTGAGGAGCCCGACTTTTTCAAGGTGAAACCTTATACTTGAGAGGCAAGGTAATGGGCGTTCCTGGGGCTGGTCCAAACAGGACTAAGGTGTTCCTTCCCTTGTTGGGTAAATAAGTATGTTATCCCAGAGGACAACAAACCATTTCTCCAAGTATCACATAAACACATCGCTCATGGGACATGTGAGAGGAGCGGGCATTTGCTCCAGAGGATCACTAGTTCAGGGGTTCGTGATCCAACGTAATCTAGTTCTTCGTGTCTACCTTCCTCATGCACATGATTGGTGGTGGTCGAGGTGGAGTATCGGCCATAGTCTAGTGACTGAGAGCCAAGACCTATGGTCATAATCCGACCAGGTTATGGCTCGGTAAAGCTTCGGGGTTTCAAGGAGCTTAGGAGGTGAGTGAACATCTAACATCTTATCCTCGAGCGCAGTTCTTTAGATGCCAATAGTCCTACTATTTACTCCGAACAAAATCACCCTATACCATCGAAGATATCATCTCATATGAGTCGAATCCAACATTACACGTGCTACTCAAAACTCCAAGGTTTTGAGAGAAGGACTATACCCAAAATCTCATATGTATACTATAGCTAACTCACATATATCCCTATGTAAAAATCCTCGGGAAAGCATACAAGCCGCTAAGCTCGAACATGACACTATAATCCAAGTGCCCCACTAACCTAACCAAGGTCCAAGGTATTGCATTGCTATGCTAAGGAAACACGTAATAAACCACTCCAAGATCTTGTTTCCTTCCTACGAATCCAATTAATCGATCCATGAATATCATCCACTATTACATGACCTATTATTGCTACAAATCCAATACCGGTGTCGTCCCATATATCTCCAGATTTCCTGAATCCCCAAATTCCAGAAAGAACTATCTCATCACAGTATAACTAGCAATTCCCATCATGACGATCTAGCAATCTCCGATGTTAGGTGCATATGGATCCTTGAATAGATTCTAACAACAATCCAACATTCCTGGTTTGTCTTCCACCGAGAAACATGGTATCAAGATCAAGATCACCGGACTAAATCCAAATTACTCCGAACCATGTAGTTTGATTAATCCTGAGCACCTTTTAGAATCACCTATTTAAATCCAAGGTTTACATCTAGTAAGAATTCCCTACTTGTTACTCCAGTCGCTAACATATCACCATCAATCCACTGTCAACATTACTTGCCAAAGTCAAGTAATTTATCCACCAATAATTCAGGCTTATGGTTACAATCGCCCTACTAAATCCAAATTGACTCAAGGGAGAAGTAAGTTATGCTACTCTATCAATCTTGATCCACCAAGTTCGCATACCAACATTAAACCTCGTAATCCACCAAAGGGTCTCGACTACTTCCTCAGAATATCTATTACAACCTCATCAAATCATTAGCTTACTAGTTATATATCCCAGAACAATCTTCCCTATGGCATCATCAGTTCAAGTGCTGGCTTTGGGACGCAATGTGTCCGTTCACTATGATCACTAGTCCCATAATGAACCCAGTGCTAAGCCGGGGGTTATTAAAGCTCAACAGGTGCTCAGGCAAATCCTTGTATTAAACACGTGATCAGAGGCTTGAGCTGGAGAAGCTTGTAAGGTCTAGGTTGGGCTAGGGAGGGGTTTCCATTCTTGAGGGAAAAGCATAACCCTACGGGGTTGCGTCTGGTTGAGTACGTTGTAGTCGAAGTCTTCGGTGTCAGTTGTTTGTCGAGGTGGATCCTTGGTGCATCTTGTCTTGCCGGTCTTCAGTTGACGAGAGGGGGAAGAGTAAAGGTAGCATAGAGGAGAGTGCCTAAGGGGGTGGTATAGTGCAAGTGCAATCAATCTAGTGCCGAAAAGGTCAAATACAAACATTAAGGTAAGGTAGGTGCTTAGTCGCGTACTTGTTGCCTGGGGCAAAAGTGCGACTTACACCAAAGCACAATCAAGCAAAAACAAGCAACACACAATCATGGTTCTATCAGAACCATCATACGGACTCGACTTCGCATGGGGGATACACGACCTATCCTACCCTAGGGGTCCTCAGACTCAGTAGTCGTGCTTGTTTCGTGTCTTGGAGAGGAGTCCGCTCGGTCTTCTGGGTCTTCTTCAGGTGTCGCTATGTCTCTGGTTGTTGTTCGTCGAAACGACCCGGGTTGTGCCTGAAAAGTCCTTGACAACTTCGCGTGTGGTGAGTTGATGACGAAGGTGGTTCCTCATGGCTGTCGTTGACGGGTCTTTTGTTGTATTCGTAATCGTGCCAATGCCTTCTTGTCCTTCAAGGCGTCGAGAGTTCCAAGTGGGCAATCCTTTATGCAATGACATCAGCAAGGCATGATAGAGTTATAACCTGTCGGTTACGTTGATGATAATATCGACACCGAGAGCGGGGGATGAAGAGAACCGTTTTTCCTGCTCACTATGGTGAGGCGGACCAAATGGCAAGGTTCTCATCCACCGGTGGTTGCCGACACAACAATGAAAAGGACAGGGTTGCTCTATTAGCGATGCATATCATGATCTTGCATAACTTATGCCTTGATCATCGTAGGCCAAGGTTGCATCAACCTGGGGCAGTGTTGATGGTGTCACCATCTTTTCAGTCTTGATATCCTCATTCCTCGAGAAGGTATCTTCTGTTGGTAGCTCCTTGTCTAGCGTCGCCAACTTGTGTCCAAGATATGTGGGCAAATGTCTGGCAAGGCGGCTTCCTTCCGGGTTACCCACGAGGATTACAAGGAATCCAGTGGTCAGGAGCACAAGGGTAGTAGCGACCATTTGAATTTTTTTGAAAAAGTAGACGAGGAGAGTTAAGAGAAAGATGGTGGAAATGCTAAGGCAAAAGCCTTTGCTTCCTTTGAAAATTTAGGAGAGGTGAGAAATGTGGTAGCCTTTGCAAGTGTTTTGAAGGGTCTGGAAAAACAGTTTTGTCCTATCTAACGTCCATGCTAACTAAGGGCTTCCTACAGTCAGGATGGCTCTGATACCAGCTCTGTGGGGACCCCGACTCATAACTCGTGATCACCGAATGTACGTGCACAGTGATCCCAGAGATCAATGCTCACTGAACACACAGAAACTGATTAACAAGAGTCTTACATCCATTACATACCGTTTTACTCGAATATGGCCCTCAAGGCCCAGTCTTCATAAACTTGCAGCAGAAATCTTCAATGATAGCGTGAACCCATGCCATCTGCCTTAACCCTACAGGCATTTTGACTGGGAAGCGTCCTAGCTCGCACGTTCGTCACCAAGGTACTCTTCATCGTATCCTTTTCTTTCATGCCTGGCCAATAAAATAACCAGTGTCAAGACAATGAGTACTTTGAATGTACTCGCAAGCAACCCATGTTTGGAACAAGGTTCAACAGAGCATGATATAGCACTAATAGGTAATTTTGCGGAAAGCTAGTTTGAGTGCAATGACATGTTCAATAAATTGGTAAAAGCATGCATCAACAGGTTGCAGATATCCATATGAACAAGTTACAGATATCAACATAAGCAAGGGGTTGAACATCTCATGTTCAGTCATCATGTCAAGTCCTCTGACTTGGTTCAAGCTTCATCTTTGTCACCAACACACACACACCAGTTTGTGAAAACATCGGATGTAGTTTAAGCAGGACCTCCAACTGTCCATGACCGCGGACACGGCTATTCGAATAGTTTTACACTCTCCAGAGGTTGCACACTTTACCCACAAGACTCGGGGAACTTCCGTGTCATCCACGACTCGCGGTATATTACATACCCAAGGTAAGCACCCGAACAATGCCTTTCCCCTGACGATACTAAACAAAGAGTCCACTCGATTGGTACACAGCCCTCATGATGTACATCATACGAGCCTCGCTCCAGATCGTACCATCCATGAAGGGACCAACGGTGTGCCTGGTGCCTGTGAAGACAGCGCATGATCGTCCATTCCGGTACGACCCCGTATCGAGAGTGACCACTTCACTCCCGCCACTAGTAATGCGGGCTCTATGCTAGTACCAACCAAGGTAATCAACAAAGCCCCTTCCCATATAGGGGTATCGTGGTTGTACATGTAAGGTTGGGTCGGTCAGCAAATCTTAAAACTCTCCGTTTTCGAAAACACACACACAACTTGCTCCGGTACACCACTTCTTTATCAAGTGGTTACCTAGCTCATCATCATCTCCCTCGGGCATTAGTGGCACCCGACGGGGTTTTCGAAAAGTCTTTGAAAACACTATATTTCCGTCACCATGCATATTCCCACCCCACTTGCGTAGCAACTAGTAGCAACCTATCTACTCCCACCCGCACAACCCTCATAAGGATGGTAGGGTCATGCACGATGCAAGTATCAATGGTAAAGTATCGGAGGTATCCCACCGAAGTGGTCACCACATCAACATGATCAACATCACGGAAATAAGTGCTATATGCCATGCAAATAAAAGGGTTCTTAGTCATGGTCAAAGTGCTGCTTGCCTGGCTTAGCAAAGTCTTCGAGGTCTTCACATGCTTCTCGTCCAACTCCGAGCACTTCGTCTACTTCGTCAACTATCGCCGGAAACAACCGCAATAAGCAACACAACAAGCAGAAAAATAAAGTGCTCTATAAATAGGAGTTTTATTTTTCTTGGACACCTCTGGTCACAAGAAAAATAACCAAGGAGGTTTTATTGGACCTGGATCAAGGGAGATTTTTGAATGGGGAAATCGAAGGAAATATTGATCGTATTTGAAGTCTACATAAAATGTTTTGGTAAAAATGAGTGGATGCACCCAACAAATAGGTCATGATTTTAGAAGGTTTTAGGAAGTTGACTCAGTGGATTTGGAGTTGGGATGATTTCCCTATGAATTTCTTAAGATGGAATAAATGGAAAATGGTCCATTTATTAGATCCAACATAATAGGTGCATGGTAAAAATGTTCAACATGGCTAGACAATTAGGGCATGACATTTAGAGCTTCTGGAAATTTGAATCACTCCATTTGGAGTTGATTTGGGCTCTCTAGGAATTTTGCAATAGAGGGTTTTCATAGTTCAAATTCATATTTGAATTTGAACTCTACAAAAACTATTTCCGGAAAAATGTGTGTTTCACATATTTGGATAGAAAATGAATTTAGGAATATTTAGAAACTTGAATCACCAAATTTGGAGCTCAACTGAATAATCTATGAATTTATTTGTTCCTACAGAAAAGGAAAAAGGGATAGATTTATACCAAAATGGCCAAATAGCGCACTGGGCACAATTTAACAAATGGGCCGGCCCACCAGCCTGGCCGCGCGGGAGACTGGCGACGTCGAAGGCGTCCCAACGGGGGAGGGCCTGGCCGGTCGGTCGCTGACACGCGGGCCCCGCCTGTCAGGTCCGTCCTCCACCTCCCGCCCGAGCTGGGAGAGGCAGATGAGGCGGGACAGGGCGGAGCCGGCGCTTGTCCCGGCGGTGCTCCGGCCACCCCCGGCGGTGCTCCGGCCACCGGTGGCCTCGGGGCCGTCTGCCGCACCTGCCTGGAAGCCCTTGACCCCGCGAGAAGGTCGAGGCCAGGCACATCGTCGGCCGTGGCGTAGGGCACCGACGGCGGTGATGGACACGGCGTCTCGGCCACCGGGAGGAGGGCATGAAGAGCGGGATCGGTCCGTGGGGGCCAGGGGAGTTCAAATGGGTGGCTCAGAGGGGAAGGGAGACACGGAGGTGCTCCAATTTGAGCGAGGCCGAGGCGGAGGGGTTTCGGCCATGGGGAGGGTGCGGGGCACGGGAGGAAGAATGGGTTGGTCTGGGAGGTTCACAGGGGGAAGAGAGGAGGCATCCGCGCGAGAGTGAGCTCGGGGGCCACCATATATGGCCAGGGCGAGGTGCACCGTGGATGGCGCCCACGGCCATGGCGCAGTTGCGGCTAGGGATCACGGGGGCGACCCAGAGCATGTCTCCAGTCTTCATGGACGTTGCCTATGTCCAGGGAGAGAAAGAGGGGGAGCGAGGGAGCGCCAGGGCCTCACGCGTGTGAGGCCTGCCACTGGCTGAGCCGGGCGACTTCGGCACGCGCGGGAGGAGGAGAGAGAGGAGGGGGCCGACAGGGAGGAAGGTTGCGTACGTCGAGGGGGAGCTGCTGGCGTGCAGGAGGGGCTCGAGGTGGTTGGGGGGCTCTGGTTGGGCGCCGCTACAGTGCTCTGGTGCCTTGGACGGCCAGAGCGGCCATATGGCATGCCATTGGTGCCTTGGACGCGGCCACCAGTGTCCAGAAGGTCTAGGAGGGAGTATACATGGTAGATAGAGCATTGGATGCTCTGGGGTCCCTTAGGAGAGAAGGAAACTTGAGAGAGAGAGAGAAAACTTCTGTCCAGAGGGGTAATTTGGAAAATTACCATGTCAACCTTTGAACTATGGCCATGAGATTTTTACTGGAGGTAGAAGGGGTCAAGTAGGGACTGTGGTAAAAGTTTGAAGTGAAGGAGAATAGCAGAAGGGGGTCAAACAAGGTTCTTTTCAGCATAAGCAGAAGTGTTTGATGATGATTTGGCTAAGCAATTGGGGTTTGCTTGCCATGAGATTTACCAGGATTAAATGGGAGGTAAAACTGAGATGGGTCACAAGATTTGAGCCCATTTGAGGAAAGTTCACAATGTAAACTTGGTGAACCCTAGAAATGGGCAGAATTGGAGTTGCTTAGATCTAGCTAAGAAACTCCATTCTCCTTGATGCACCACTTGGTGTGGTAGCATAATTTTGGGTATTAGAGCATACCCAAAAAGTTTGGGACCAAATGGGGAAACTTGAAAATGCAAGAATTTCCAATTCTTGAAATCAGCAGAAATGGATTTGGGGGGATTTGGACAAGTTAATCTGTTCTCCTTGATGCACCACTTGGTGTGGATGCATTATTGGAGTATTAGAACATGTCCACAAAGTTTGGGGTAAATAGGACAAACTTCACAATGTAAAGTTGTTCAAATTTGGCTCTGGACAGGAATGGTTTTGGAATATTTTGATGAAGCAAATCAATTGGGATTGAGATGAAACTTTGCAAGATCATCAAATTTGACAATTGTGACTTGATGTAATTTTCTTGGAATTTATTGAGAATATTTCTTATAGAAATATTTCAAAAGCTTGATTTAAGCAGAAAGGGTTTTGAGGGGTTTTGCCCATGATTTTGAACATGACCATGTCTTGAAACTCATATATATGGAAAATATATGTCCACTGAGTTTCCCTAAATTTTCTCAAATATTTTTTAAGCATAAAAACAATTTTTCCCTATAAAAGACCATTTCTGGCCTTAAGAAGAAGCCTTTAAATAAAATAGTAAAATAATCTTAAAAATTAATATTTGGTGGTTTTGGAAGGTCTTATATATAGTAGATTTCAAATAAAGCCTTTGGGGAAAAACAATCCACCCAATTTGAGGACTTGTAGTACAAACCTCAATTCAGGGGTTTTGGAAAACCTAATTTGAATAAATCCATTTTGGCCAAAATAAAATTTTATAAAAATAGTTTTATGTCCTATACACATGGCATGATCATTGGGCAAATATTTGGAGCAAGGAGATGAGTTTTGAGAGTAGGAGGGATTTTATGAATATAGAGCACCAACAAGCAAACAAGCAATCATCAATCAAGTCAAGCAACACAAGCATAGAAAAAGTTTTAATTGGCCATAATTTTTGAGTCAGGTTAACTTAGTCATGAGGAAAAACACAGGGTGTGACAATTATGTTGAATTAACTCCTCGGGTTCATGACGCCCTATGCTTTAGTAACGGTGTTCAGTATTATTATGTTGGGCAAATGTAGTACCAAAGTTGGGCCTTGCCAGACAAGTTTTATCCTAAAACGAAAATCAAGGGGGTCCCCATAACAACCCCGAGCATGTTAGGAGCGCTCAATTATGGAACATAACACCGGTACACAAGTAACTAGGGTGGCAAGAGTGGAACAAAACACCAAGCAAAATGCCAAGCCTTCCACCCTTTACCAAGTATATATGTGCATTAAATTAAATAGCAATAATATTGTGATATAACAAAAGGATATCCATGTTGACACATGGAAACAATTGCGCCTGCAACTAGCAACGCTATAAGAAGGGCTGAGCAAGCGGTAACATAGCCAAACAATGGTTGCTGGGGTGTGGAGGGGTTAGAGGCTTATCATGGCATTTGGGCGGCTTGACATACAAGTGGTAGGTAGCGAGACAGCGATAGAAACAAGACATCTGGCATGGCAATGATAGTAATGGTATCCAGGGAAATGATCATCTTGCCTGAGATCCCGCTTGGAAGAAGAACGAATCCGTGAAGCTGGCGATCCGTGAAGTAGACGAACGGGACGTAGTCGAACGAATCCTTACACTCCGAACGCTTTCAGAACTCTATCGAGAAGAAGAAATCCGGAACAAACAATCAACACACGATACACCACGACATATGCATGACATGATGCACTTCAAATATGATGCATGTTATGCATGACATGGAAAGCACAACAATCAACTTCTACACATTAAGTGAAGCTCAATATGCAACGAGTTGCATATTGACGAAACTCCACATTCGAATATTTAGTTCACTCTCGTTTAGGTACACGACAATATTAAATGTTGTTAAACATGGCAAGAGGTGAAGCATGAGTAAACTACACATCTAGGCAAGTTTAAATGAGGCCGGAAACAACATATAGCATTTCCGAAATGACCCCATATGTTAATTTCGAAATTGGTACAGATCTGAACTAATCATGTTTTATATTTATTAAACAGCAAAATAAAATGCACCATGTGATTCTACTCGTCATTCTAGTCGATTTACATATATAGATCATATAAAACGGAGCTACGGCCTAAAAGATATGACCTTCACAAGATGAGCAGGACATGAATGCAAAATGCATGAAAATAACAAGCACAAACATTTCAAATCCTGAATGCAACAAGATATTATGATGCTACATGAAAATCTAAGCAAGTTTCATATATGGCATGACCAAAACGGAGCTACGGATCAACCACAACAACCAGCACAAGTTTTGGTGCAAATCTGTCCAAAACAGCAACTTGCCATATTGCACGCATGAAAACAACAAGCTACAAGATTCTAAAATGCACACACTAAGCATGGGGCAGTAGCATGTAACACACACTTCATTTCATCTTCACATTTCATACTCAAAAGAATCATGGATCACATGGTAGGAAGCTCACAACATGGCAACAAAATATAGCAGATTAGGATTTAGTGAAAATAACAGTTTTTTAGCATAGCAGATTTTCACGAAGGCATATTGGCAGCAGTAAAACTATATGCTACATGTCATTTATTGGCATGAAACTTAACAGCATGGTAGTAGACATGATGCACTACAAATCATTCCATGGTGGCAAGGTCTAATTATGCATAGAATCATGGCTAGCATCAACACAACATGGCATTTAAAAAAAAACAGATTCTCAGACTTAGTGAAAATAAGAGTAGACATGTGCAGCAGTTTTTAACAGATTGACATATTAGACAACATAATTAATTATGATGCTAAACCTATTCATTCAAACTATTGGCACAACATGATAGGCAACAACATGCTTAACAAAATACACCTTGGTGGCAACCACAAAAGACTCCTAGATCAATAGCAAATCACATGGCAACATAATAACTCAGTTTTCAGACTTAGAAATATTTTGGACCCTCAAAACAGCAGTATTTTATAGCATGTTGGCAACAAGAAAATAACACCTAAACATGCATTTTTATAGCAACCAAAAAGACCAGGGCCTAGCACACATGTCCAAGGGCATATTTCATATTCAACAACAATTCATATCATGCATGGATTAAATCACACAAAAATAACAAAAGGGCATCATAGCAAAAAAACATGCACACAAAAAATGCTCACATGACAAAACTAATTGCACAGATAAATTCTATGGATTTTTCTACCCCGAAAACATATATAATATGTGGGTTCTTATAATGAAACAAATGCCACAACATATATGCGAGAATATGACATAAACCGTTTTAGCAAGTAATTTATGCAAATTAAATGCAAACATCACATCAAACTTTTTTAGCATGCATGAAAATGCGATATAAATAATCTACACATTTTACATGCAAGGTTTGATTAATTCGGTTGCACGCTCAAATATTAATGCGCAATGCAATTCATGACATTTATGCAAAATACAAGAAAACAGCAAGTTAAACATTTTAAACATGCTTGAAAATTGGATATTGCGATTCTACACGAAATTCTAATCATTTTACATATATAACTCATTTTAATCCGGTGCTCGGTTCTCAAGTTATTAAATGCATGATCATAAGGGGGTTTTCTGCAATTTTGTAATTCATTGGATAATTAGACAAAATCGCAGGACTGAAAAAAAACAGACACGGGCCAAAACTGGCTAGCCCACCAGTGCTTAGGTGCACGCAGCATAGCTATAACGCGTCCAGAGTGAGGTTTAGCTCACCTCGGACTGGATCGATTTGGGCGGGCCTTGATCTGGAGGGGTCGAGGCCGAGGCCCACATGGGCGAGGCCGGCCCACCTGGCGGGCGAGCGGTCAACGTTCGCGAGCGGGGCGAAGAGGGCGCTGGAGCTCGTCTTCTCGAGCAGGAGGTGCCCAACGGCGGCGCATGATCCGACCGGCGAGGTGAGGCGGACCAGATCCATCGCGGGGACGGGTGGATCCGGGCTCCTGGGTCCATTCCCGACGACGAGGAACCTCGGGGCACGGACGGGCGACTCCATGCGACGGCGCCATGGATGCTCCTAGTCATGGAGGAGAGAGACAGGGAGATAAGAGAGAGAAAGAACGGGGGAAAGAGACAGAGGGGGGCGCGGGGTCGACCTGGGCTTCTCCGGCGGCAGGGCTCGGCCGGAGCTCCGGTGGAGGCGGTTGGCGCGGCGGCCGGGGTCGCTGGCAGGGCCAAGGCGCGCTGGATCGGGAGCTCCCCCCGATCTGGACGCTCGGGCGGCGGCGGCCTTCGGGCTGCGGCGGCGGGCGTGTCTGGGCCCGGGCGGGCCCCGGATGGGCTTCGCGGGCCTGTGGCTGGAGGTGGGAGGTGCTGGCTGTGGAGTGAGTGAGCCTGGCGGCGGCGTGGATTTCGAGGTGGGACTAGGGTTTCCCGTTTTGGACGACTAGGTGTCCATTTATAGGCAGGGATGGTTATGGGAGGGGGTTTTAATCCGTTTTCGGACCGTTCGATCGCCATCGGACGGCTCCGGTCGCGGGGAAGCCTGGGATGGGCTAGTGGGCTGTGTAGAGGGGGTTTGGTTGAGATGAGAGGGAAGATGGCAACCCGTGACAGGGTTTTTTATAAACCGAAAAAGCCCGACGTTGACCGGCTATATTGCCGTTATAGGTTTAACGGTTCGAGTACCAAACGAACTCTGATTGCGACGAAATTTGGCAGGCGGTCTACCTACAATAAAACAAGACCGCATGCCAACTCTCGACCCAAACCGAGAAAGTTTGAAACACACTTTGAAAACAATATTTTGACGATGCCGCGGGCGCGTGCGTGTGTGGTTGGTCTCGAAACGGCCGTCGACGAGAACGGAGAGAACCGGCGACTACGAACGGATGCAAGTTTTCCAAAAACGAGTGACGATGCTATGCAGATGATGCGAATGATGCGATGATGAATGCACAACCAAGCGAATCACACGACGAGAATGGAAATAAAAGGGGAATCTTCTGGAGCGCCGGTCTCGGGCTGTTACAACTCTCCTCCACTTACAAGAGATCTCGACCCGAGATCTTAGAATGAGAAGGGGAAGAGGAAGAAGAAAGGAAGAGGTAAAACTTAGTTGCTTCTTTGACAAATGGGAGAAACCAACAAATCTTGAAGGTTGGAAGAGATGAAGAATGACATGAGGAACAGCAGGAATTCACAGAAATTTGGGCAGCACTTCGGTAGACAAGAGAGGCAAAACTTGATAAGATGAAAGAACTTAAGAACATGGCACAACACTCCGGTTAAATGGATAAGCAAGGAAAGAACATGATCTTGACAACCGAGATGATGGGATGAATAGAGCAACATCACAACGGCTTCGAAACAAAAGAATAGAAGCTAGATCATATGAAAGAAAAGAACGGGGAAGAGAATGACAACATCTACCACAATTTAATTGAAAGCATCCTTACCAGAAGAGATTGAACGGAGTTGTTGGAAAATCAACAACGAAAGAAAGCTTGTTGTGGGCTTATGGAAATCATCTCAAAATTTTGAGGCGACACCCAACCACTAATGGAAACAATTGATTGTTTGGAAGCAACAAGAGATGCAAACTTCTTTCACCAAGAGGATACATTGGGAACTTGGATCATTGATAAGCACCATGATGGCAACAATCCTAAGGAAATGCTTTAGGTGAAATCCAATCCAAGATAGCTCCAATGGGGAAGATGATGGGTTTACCTATCATTCTTGTCGACTACTCTTCGAGACTCCTCATGAATCAACAATGCTATAACACCATCTCAAAAGATAAGAGGGAATGAATTGCACTTTTAAATGCAATAGAAATAATGCTTGAGGTCCTCCAATAAGAAACTTGAAGAACTCTTTAAGAATAAAATCCTTGACCAACCACCATGAAGAACCTCCGTATACAAACGAATGATCAAAAGAAATGAAGGTAGAAAGAATAAGATTGAGGCCTAGCAAAGATTTAGATTGAACTTCGCGAAGAGATACTTGAGAAAACTTGGAACTCCGGAAAAGAAACGATGAGCACTTAGGATTAGGAATTGATATCATGACCAACCTTCGAAGCAAGGATTGAAATCACCTTGATAAACAAGAATAAGAATTATGTTATGCTTATCCTTCATCAAGTTAAATTGATGACAAGCAACGGATTTGGCATACTACTTATTCTTCTGAACATATTGAAGAGAGATATAGCACGAATTTGAAGAAATCTTGAACGAACCACCGGTGAGAATTTGAAACGAATGAGGATGCCAAGAATGAATGGAGATACATGAGAATGAAGAGATCATGATTCTCCTAGCACCAAACTTGACCGAAGCACCGAAATAATTGAGATACGACCGAAGAGACAACTATTGAGAAGAATTTGAGAATGAAAGCTGAAAGCTAAGAACGAAAAAATCTTCTTAAATGATGGCCTTCGGAGGATCGAGAATGAAAACAACTCGGAAATGCACCGGATAGATATGGAAGGAATTTTCCCATGAATGAAAACAATTTGCGAGGATAGCAACAAGCTGAAACCATGAATCTCTGAGAGAACGAACAAGATTTAAGAGAAACACTCCTTCGGTCTTCAATGCTGAGAATGATGACGAGAAACAAGATCATGAATTACTGAGACACTCCGGAACAATGAATAAGGAAAGGTTGAGCCAATGATGAAAATAATTTAGAAGCGATATTTAAGAAGGAATATGACTGATGAGATTCATTCTTACGTCATATTGAAAAGAACTTGAGGTCTCCGGAAAGATTAGAAGAGCCAGGTAAGATCCCGAGAAAAAACCTGTGGGTTATCACCGTTGAAGCAATTGCTTAGGAAGAGAGATTGCATTGTTACAAATTGAAAACTTGATGTGGTGAGAAGCTCGAAACACTTAAGAGGATTTGAAAGATAACACGAATCTTCTGAGATATCTTCAGCACTCTGGATAAAATAATGAGAGATGAATAACAAGAGAGGCTTGGATAAGAACTTCTGACATGGGAGAGCATTTAGAGAATGAAAAGGATATGATGAGCACCGAAAACTTGAATTGAATCCACCGAAAAGAAAACAAAGATGAAGACTAAGAAATGATGAACTTGAGCACTTGAGCATCTTCACAACGAATCACCGGATACATCACGGGAGAGAAGATAGCGGAAGCATCACGTGAATAGAAAAGGCACTCGAATGAGAATTTAATTGTTGAAGAAAAAGGGCGGGAGGGCGGGGAAAAACAAAGACAACTTGATACCGATGAGATGAACTCCGGAAAGGAATACGAGGATTGATCTTGCAAATATTGGAGAGGGTTGAATTAACTTGATGAGAAACACACCGGTTAGGAAAGATATGAATTCACCACTGACATCGAAGCAACTCGAATTACCATACTCCAAAACAACACAAAGGGTGAGGCTTGAGAATTAAGCCGGAAACAAATACATAACCCATATGCATTTGTTGGAAGGATAATCCTAGGTAACTACTTGAATTCCCACCTAAGAATTTCCGAAGTCTTTCTTGTTTATGCGATTCGGGTTGCGGACCCAGGAACGTACCCAAGGTAATCAGCTACAACTGCACCCGCAACCTTCCACACCATAAACCAAGAAACTCCACAAACTCGTCTACCTCAGACACTCGAAAACACAACGATACTAAACATGGCAGTATCCTGGACGCTCTCCCCAGTACTGGGTAACTCCAAACTTATCTCGCCACGAAAAGTATTGAAGCAATTTCGAACATCCTCCGTCCTGAGATACTTAGGAAACTGAATGATAACGATGTGCAAAAATCCCTCGGAGCTCTACTCCTCGATAACAGGAGGCACCAAGACAGAATTCCTTCACATCGGCATCATATAGTTTCCAAAATACCCGCGTGATCCTAAAAAAAATTTGAGCGAGAAGAGGAGTAGAATCAAAATTCCTAAGTCGAATACCTCACCAGAGCATAGAAGAGGAGTAAAAGAAACCTACTCTCTGATATAACTAGATTCAAAATAGTTTTTCACTAGACTCGACTCGGCGAAGTTCGATCAATCAAGGGGGATCCTAGGTCGGTACAGGCTCTGATACCAACTTGTAACGCCCAAGATGCGATCCTATCCTTATTTTGGCACGAGGGCCTCGACAGGGATAGAAGCGCATCTCGTCGTTTCGCAAGAATGTATATCATTACAAGTACATGTAAAGAAGAGATAAGTATATGGAATTGGCTTACACTCGCCACAAGCTACATCAATATCACATCAATACAACAACATATCCAAACATCATACAGAAGAGCAGGGTCCGACTACGGACAAAAACAAACGATAAAATGACATCCACCCTTCTATCCCAGGCTGCCGCCTGGAACCCATCGTAGATCGATGAAGAAGAAGAACTCCTAAATCAAACAAGCATCGCTCTCACGTCAAAGCATCGCATTACCTGTACCTGCAACTGTTGTTGTAGTAATCTATGAGCCACAGGGACTCAGCAATCTCATTTCCAAGGGTATCAAGACTATTAAAGCTTAATGGGTGAGGTAAGGTTAAGTGGTGAGGCTGCAGCAAGCACTAAGCATTTATTTGAGTGGCTAACTTACGAGTACAAGAATAAAAGGGGATGATCGTCGCATAACGAACGTGGACTAGTAATGATCTTTAAGAGATCCTGAACACCTACTTACGAACAAACATAACCCCACCATGATCTCTCTCGGAAAAGGACTCCCGAGAAGAGACAGTCACGGTTACGCACACAGTTGGTGTATTTTATTTGAATTTACTTCAAGTTTGCTATGACCGGGTGTTAAACAAAGTTTCCAAGTTGCCACGTAACTGCGGGCATGGCTTTCCGAAAGATTTAACCCTGCAGGGGTGCTCCAACTCATCCATCACAAACTAACCACACGTCGCGTTGGAATTCCTCAACCGCAGAATCACGTGTAGTATTGCGGAATCCCGGTGGGAAATCTCAACTTCGAGATAGCCCGAAGTGTCGTCGAAATCCCGCGCACAAGACATTCGAGAAATGTAAAACAAGTCCAGCAAGACCTCCCGACGTGTCGACGATCCCGATAGGAGCCGCGTATCTCGTTCTCAAGACACGGCGGATAAGCGACGCGTACAGTGACCTGATAGAAATCCCCCGAGTTGCCCCGGGGTGGCCCCGCACAGTGCTCTAGTTTGGACCAGCACCAACAACACTTGCCCCCTTGTATTATGTTGAATTAACTCCTCGGGTTCATGACGCCCTATGCTTTAGTAACGGTGTTCAGTATTATTATGTTGGGCAAATGTAGTACCAAAGTTGGGCCTTGCCAGACAATTTTTATCCTAAAACGAATATCAAGGGGGTCCCCATAACAACCCCGAGCATGTTAGGAGCGCTCAATTATGGAACATAACACCGGTACACAAGTAACTAGGGTGGCAAGAGTGGAACAAAACACCAAGCAAAAGGCCAAGCCTTCCACCCTTTACCAAGTATATATGTGCATTAAATTAAATAGCAATAATATTGTGATATAACAAAAGGATATCCATGTTGACACATGGAAACAATTGCACCTGCAACTAGTAACGCTATAAGAAGGGCTGAGCAAGCGGTAACATAGCCAAACAATGGTTGCTGGGGTGTGGAGGGGTTAGAGGCTTATCATGGCATTTGGGAGGCTTGACATACAAGTGGTAGGTAGCGAGACAGCGATAGAAACGAGACATCTGGCATGGCAATGATAGTAATGTTATCCAGGGCAATGATCATCTTGCCTGAGATCCCGCTTGGAAGAAGAACGAATCCGTGAAGTAGGAGATCCGTGAAGTAGACGAACGGGACGTAGTCGAACGAATCCTCACACTCCGAACGCTTTCGGAACTCTATCGAGAAGAAGCAATCCGGAACAAACAATCAACACACGATACACCACGACATATGCATGACATGATGCACTTCAAATATGATGCATGTTATGCATGACATGGCAATCACAACAATCAACTTCTACACATTAAGTGAAGCTCAATATGCAACGAGTTGCATATTGACGAAACTCCACATTCGAATATTTAGTTCACTCTCGTTTAGGTACACGACAATATTAAATGTTGTTAAACATGGCAAGAGGTGAAGCATGAGTAAACTACACATCTAGGCAAGTTTAAATGAGGCCGGAAACAACATATAGCATTTCCGAAATGACCCCATATGTTAATTTCGAAATTGGTCCAGATCTGAACTAATCATGTTTTATATTTATTAAACAGCAAAATAAAATGGACCATGTGATTCTACTCATCATTCTAGTCGATTTACATATATAGATCATATAAAACGGAGCTACGGCCTAAAAGATATGACCTTCACAAGATGAGCAGGACATGAATGCGAAATGCATGAAAATGACAACCACAAACATTTCAAATCCTGAATGCAACAAGATATTATGATGCTACATGAAAATCTAAGCAAGTTTCATTTATGGCATGACCAAAACGGAGCTACGGATCAACCACAACAACCAGCACAAGTTTTGGTGCAAATCTGTCCAAAACAGCAACTTGCCATATTGCACGCATGAAAACAACAAGCTACAAGATTCTAAAATGCACAAACTAAGCATGGGGCAGTAGCATGTAACACACACTTCATTTCATCTTCACATTTCATACTCAAAAGAATCATGGATCACATGGTAGGAAGCTCACAACATGGCAACAAAATATAGCAGATTAGGATTTAGTGAAAATAACAGTTTTTTAGCATAGCAGATTTTCACGAAGGCATATTGGCAGCAGTAAAACTATATGCTACATGTCATTTATTGGCATGAAACTTAACAGCATGGTAGTAGACATGATGCACTACAAATCATTCCATGGTGGCAAGGTCTAATTATGCATAGAATCATGGCTAGCATCAACACAACATGGCATTTAAAAAAAACAGATTCTCAGACTTAGTGAAAATAAGAGTAGACATGTGCAGCAGTTTTTAACAGATTGACATATTAGACAACATAATTAATTATGATGCTAAACCTATTCATGCAAACTATTGGCACAACATGATAGGCAACAACATGCTTAACAAAAGACACCTTGGTGGCAACCACAAAAGACTCCTAGATCAATAGCAAATCACATGGCAACATAATAACTCAGTTTTCAGACTTAGAAATATTTTGGACCCTCAAAACAGCAGTATTTTATAGCATGTTGGCAACAAGAAAATAACACCTAAACATGCATTTTTATAGCAACCAAAAAGACCAGGGCCTAGCACACATGTCCAAGGGCATATTTCATATTCAACAACAATTCATATCATGCATGGATTAAATCACACAAAAATAACAAAAGGGCATCATAGCAAAAAAACATGCACACAAAAAATGCTCACATGACAAAACTAATTGCACAGATAAATTCTATGGATTTTTCTACCCCGAAAACATATATAATATGTGGGTTCTTATAATGAAACAAATGCCACAACATATATGCGAGAATAGGACATAAACCATTTTAGCAAGTAATTTATGCAAATTAAATGCAAACATCACATCAAACATTTTTAGCATGCATGAAAATGCGATATAAATAATCTACACATTTTACATGCAAGGTTTGATGAATTCGGTTGCACGCTCAAATATTAATGCGCAATGCAATTCATGACATTTATGCAAAATACAAGAAAACAGCAAGTTAAACATTTTAAACATGCTTGAAAATTGGATATTCCGATTCTACACGAAATTCTAATCATTTTACATATATAACTCATTTTAATCCGGTGCTCGGTTCTCAAGTTATTAAATGCATGATCATAAGGGGGTTTTCTGCAATTTTGTAATTCATTGGATAATTAGACAAAATCGCAGGACTGAAAAAAAAACAGACACGGGCCGAAACTGGCTAGCCCACCAGTGCTTAGGTGCACGCAGCATAGCTATAACGCGTCCAGAGTGAGGTTTAGCTCACCTCGGGCTGGATCGACTTGGGCGGGCCGGATCTGGAGGGGTCGAGGCCGAGGCCCACATGGGCGAGGCCGGCCCACCTGGCGGGCGAGCAGTCAACGCTCGTGAGCGGGGCGAACAGGGCGCTGGAGCTCGTCTTCTCGAGCAGGAGGTGCCCAACGGCGGCGCATGATCCGACTGGCGAGGTGAGGCGGACCAGATCCATCACGGGGACGGGTGGATCCGGGCTCCTGGGTCCATTCCCGACGACGAGGAACCTCGGGGCGCGGACGGGCGACTCCATGAGATGGCGCCATGGATGCTCCTGGTCATGGAGGAGAGAGACATGGAGATGAGAGAGAGAAAGAACGGGGGAAAGAGACAGAGGGGGGGGGGGCGCGGGGTCGACCTGGGCTTCTCCGGCGGCAGGGCTCGCCGGAGCTCCAGTGGAGGCGGTTGGCGCGGTGGCCGGGGTCGCTGGCAGGGCCAAGGCGTGCTGGATCAGGAGCTCCTCCCGATCTGGACGCTCGGGCGGCGGCGACCTTCGGGCTGCGGCGGCGGGCATGTCTGGGCCCCGGCGGGCCCCGGATGGGCTTCGCGGGCCTACGGCTGGAGGTGGGAGGTGCTGGCTGTGGAGTGGGTGAGGCTGGCGGTAGCACGGATTTCGAGGTGGGACTAGGGTTTCCTGTTTTGGACGACTAGGTGTCCATTTATAGGCAGGGATGGTTATGGGAGGGAGTTTTAATCCGTTTTCGGACCGTTCGATTGCCATCGGACGGCTCCGGTCGCGGGGAAGCCTGGGATGGGCTAGTGGGCTGTGTAGAGGGGGTTGGGTTGAGATGAGAGGGAAGATGGCAGCCCGTGACAGGGTTTTTTATAAACCGAAAAAGCCAGACGTTGACCGGCTATATTGCCGCTATAGGTTTAACGGTTCGAGTACCAAACGAACTCTGATTGCGACGAAATTTGGCAGGCGGTCTACCTACAATAAAACAAGACTGCATGCCAACTCTCGACCCAAACTGAGAAAGTTTGAAACACACTTTGAAAACAATATTTTGACGATGCCGCGGGCGCGTGCGTGTGTGGTTGGTCTCGAAAGGGCCGTCGACGAGAACGGAGAGAACCGGCGACTACGAACAGATGCAAGTTTTCCAAAAACGAGTGACGATGGTATGTAGATGATGCGAATGATGCGATGATGAATGCGACAACCAAACGAATCACACGATGAGAATGGAAATAAAAGGGGAATCTTCTGGAGCGTCGGTCTCGGGCTGTTACAGAGCGCCAATGGGAAGTAGTTGGCGAATACTTTTTCATCGCGTCCCCCGGCAGCTTGCACAGCGATGGTGTAGATGCCAAGGAACTCAGAAAGACTGATCTTGCGGTCATACTTGTCGGGCAACTCAGGCTTGAAGGGTCTGCTGGAGGGCCAACGGACTTGCCGCAACTTGTGGGTGAACGCCGAGCAACCTATCTCGTAGGGCAGGCTGCCGGGTACCCCCGGCGTGGGCTCGTTGACGGTTGGGTCCACGCGGCCATCGGATTGGTGGCGGTTCTGTCAGCGCCTCTCGATGGTGGTGTGAGCGTCCTCCTTGCGCCTGTCTTTCAAGACTTGGCGTTGATATTTACTCATCCGCGGATCTGTCGACGCGTATGACACCTCGTCCTGTACGTTGGTCCGGCGGGTAGGTTGTTGCTGTTGCGGGGAAGACTGCACTGTAGGCGCCCCGCCAGCGTTGCGTCCGGCGGTGGGAGCCCCCGGAGCTACTTGGCAGGTGAAAGTGCGTTATATCGACTAGAGGGAGGGGTGAATAGGTGATTTTTACAAATTCGTCACTAAGGAATTACTGGTTGAGGAATTTGCTAAGTGACGAACTACTTGCAGCAGAATAAGTACTCAAGTGCATGCGAAACATAGCGGTAGCATAGTCATCATGATGAAATGAAACATACACAGAGCATAAGTAGCGTGAACAGGATAAGCAGGCTGAAGATAAAGTGACTGAAGAATTTGAGATGAGGAAATTGAGAAAGTCTTCGGTCAAATTCTTCAAACATTAACGATCAGATTCATCAACAAATACTTCGAGGAAATGAAGGGGTTGAGGAAATAGAACCAGGGGCTCGATGAGGACAATGATTTGATGACCCAGTTCCAACTACTGTGACAGTCGTACGTCTGGTTCGGAGCGGCTTGGTATTTAAACCAAAGGACACACAGTCCCAGGACACAAAGTCCTTACCGTATTCTCCTTGAGCTAAGGTCACGCAGACCTTGCCCAACACTCGTGGTAAGTCTTCAGGATAGACTTCCAAACCCTCACAAACTTGGTCACCCGGCGATCCACAATTGACTGCTGGATGCTCTAGACCACGGTCACCCGGCGATCCCCAATTGACTGTAGGATGCACTAGACCATGACGCCTAACCGTCTGGAAGATACACAGTCTTCAAAGGTAAAAAGCATCGGTTCCACACAGGAACAATTTCTTCAGTGATGCTCAATCACTTTGGGTTTTGGTGGTTTGGGTTTTGGGTTTTTCCTCACTGATGATTTTCTCTCAAAGTCTTCGGAGATGGGTTTTTCCTCACTGATGATTTTCGCTCAAAGTCCTTGAGGAATGGGTTGCTCTCAAATGACAAGTGTCAAGTTCTCTCTCGGAGCAGCCAACAAGCTAGTGGTTGAGGGGGGCGGCTATTTATAGCCAGGGTGCAACCCGACATGATATGACAGTTAGGTGGATAAAATATCTGGACATCTGGCGCAAAGCATAGCAACGGTCGGAATTTGAACTGTCAAATTCCTCAGGGCTTATCATATTCCTCACTTGTAGGCAATTCGCACTGGCGAAATCCTAACTCCTCAGTCAGACCAATTTCCTCAGAGACCAGAAGAACATCGTCTCTGTCACTGAAGAACTTGACTGAGCTGCAAGAGATTTCCAATGGCTTCACTCGAAGGATTGGGTTGTGTTGAGGTTTTTGAGTTGAGCATGAGATGGAATTTTTTCCTTAGTTTTACTTCGGCCCCCTTTAACAGTACGGTGTTTCCTATGACTCAAGGAAGGAAATGAAACAGTAAAAACAAAAGTCTTCACGCTTCTTTGTCCTCGTTCATAACTTCAAGGTCACACCATCTTCTTCATTTTCAAAGTCTTCAGGGAATACCAAAGTCTTCAGCAAAGTCTTCACCAAAGTCTTCAGTTGAAGACATTCATTTTTAGGGCTCGATATTCTTCAAATATACCAAACTCCTCATCGACTTATAGAGCGTGTGTACACTCACAAACATATTAGTCCCTTAACCTATAAGTCTTCAATACACCAAAATCACTAAGGGGCACTAGATGCACTTACAATCTCCCCCTTTTTGGTGATTGATGACAAATAGGTTAAGTTTTCAACGGGGATAAACATATGAAGTGTAAGTACCGAGTTTGAGGAATTTGATTGCAAGATATAGAGGAACTCCCCCTGAAGATGTGCATATTTGAGGAATTTGCTTTGGACTGCAAATGCACATGGCAGGATAAACTCTTGGAGATCTCCCCTATATCTTGTAATCCATACACGCATTTTATATATATCATGAGGAAATTGAAAAACATGATGGAAAATGGGGTCTGAGGAAATTCAGCACGCATGCATTAAGATACTTGAGGAAATAAGCATGCAGAAAGCAGTTCAAAAGTATCAGACCACCATCGGACTTAAGTTTACAACTCATCAAACAAACACCTCACAAGAGCAAGAGTTGTAACTTAAACAAAACACAACCCATATAAAGAGACCCACTTAAAGACTAACTCAAATTTCTCCCCCTTTGTCATCAAGTGACCAAAAGGGACGAAATTGAGGACTAACGCCCCTGAAGAATTTCATCCTGAAGGTGGTGGAGGAGCGCCAGCATTGTTGGGGTCGGTTGGTGGAGCAGGGCCTGCAGCAGTGTCGTCAATGTCCTCAGCTTCATCCGTCTCATGCGATGAAGAATATGAACTTGTCACCAGCTGAGGAACTTGAACTTTCTTCCACTTCTTCTTTGGAGGAATCGACCAGTCAAAGTCCATCTGAAATCCCATCTCCTTGAGTTCTTCGGGAGTCTTGAGGTGAGACAGAATGGCCCAAGTGCGATCGAAGATTTCATGCACATAGTAATGATTTTTCCTCACAGAGTTATGCGTCACAGTCATGTCACAAAGAATTGAAGCAAACTGACGCTTTACCCACTTGTGATTGCGATCAACCTTCTGATGAAGACTTAAGAGAAGCTCGCGATCTGTCATCAAACGAGGGGCAGAGGCTTGAGGATATTGTGCTGAGACTTTTGCAGCAGAATCTTGGGTAGCAGAGTCATCATTGGTGGAATAAGATGCAGCTTTGCGAAACTGACCATCCAATGGACGAGTGCCTTCATCAATTACAGCCTTGCCTTTTCCTTTAACTGAAGAAAATGTCTTCTCGAGGACTTCAATTGGAGGCAGGAAGCTGAAGTGATTCTGAAAGTCAGCCTTGAAGGGAATTGAAGACCTTGATCTGATGAATTTCATGATCCAGGGAGCATAAGGCTTCAATTCGAATGGTGATACTGCAATATTGACCAAAGTCCTCATGAAGAAATCATGATAGTTGATGGGAATCCCATGAATGATGTTGAACAACAGATTCTTCATTATGCCAACAACTTGTTCTTCTTCAGAGTTGCGGCCCTTGATTGGACTGAGGGTTTTGGTCAATATGTGGTAGATGGTCCTGGGCACATATAACAAATCCTTCACTAAGAAGGTAGTCCTTGGAGGTTTTCCTGGTGCCAAAGGCTTCATCAGCACTTGCATCATGTGATTTGGTAGCCCAGGTTCATCATAGATGCATCTTGCTCCTTCTGAAGGAATTGGAATGGGAACATAGCGAAGCAATTCAGTTGCTGGAGCAGTGTAGTGAGTGTTTCCAGACATCCAATCCAAGATCCATGTGTTAACATCAGAAGCTTCACCAGAGATATGCAGAGCTGCATAGAATTGAAGAATCAGCTCTTCATTCCAATCGCAGACATCCGCACAGAATGTAAGAAGTCCAACATCATGAAGTAGGGTGAGCACGGGAGTGAAGCATGGGATGGATTCCATATCCACATGAGGAATTTGATGATGCTGGAAGACTTTGTCCTTATCAAACAGCACAGCAGCATAGAAGTTCATCTGAGATGGAGTCCAGAACCTTGAGCGTCCAACTCTGGCAGATTCATATGGGTTTGGCCCTGTGAAGAATATGTGCTCATTGAAGAAATTCGCCTTGATGAATTTGGGGCACTTCGTGCCTTTGAAAGGTAGCTTTTGCTTCGGCTGAAGATTTGGCTTGAAGCGCCGCCCAATCTCGCTTGGAGCAACTGCAGTTTCTTCAGCTTGAGGAACATGTGCATCAATTTCATCGGGAACATTTTGGACAGGAATTTCATCAGCTGATGTAGCTGGAATATCTTCAGGAGCAGTCACGATGGGAGTGGACAGACCAGCAGACCCTGTTTGAATTTCTTCAGTTGGGGCAGGAGATTGAGGAATCTGAGTGAGAGGAGTGGCCATTGGTGAATTTGGGTGTGCTGCTTCCCAAAATTCATCATTGATGACTGGAGTGGTAGATCCAATGTCCACATCCTCCTCCAATTCTTCAACACCGGCCTCTTCAGCAGTCAACTGAGGCTGGGGTGATGACACGATAGGGGTTGAAACATTTGCACCCACCTCTATTTCTTCATCAATCTGCTCTGAGGAAGCAGCAGACTGAGTTTCTTCATCGTCCTCACTTGGGATGACATAGTCTTCACCAAATGGGACTATTTCATAGGCTGGGACTGATGAGATAGGAATAGCATCAATTGGTTCGGTTGAAGAACTTGGCAAAGTCTTCAACTTCTTTGCAGCTGAGGAATCTGCAGAGTGATGCTTTCCTTTTCAGAGCAGCTGCCTTTTCCGCAGCCTTGGTCTTCTTCGCTTCGATGCAGAAGGAAGTGTGACAGTCTTCACCCTTGATGATTTTGTTGGGGGAGCCTAGGGTGAAGATGGAGCAGTTTCTTCAGGCACGACTGATGCAGCCGCCCTAGCTGTTTCTCCAGGCACATCCGTTTCTTCAGCTGGCCTCTCAATTTCTTCAGGTGCAACATTGGGAGTTGCCCTAGGAATTTCTTCAGCAGCATGAATTTCTTAAGCAGGCTGAGCAGAGGAGCTAGCCCGAGGAATTTGTGGTTGCGATCTGGCTTCAACCCTTGAGTTGTGGTCCTTGATGGCTTTGTCAGCCAGATTGACGAATCTGACTTTGGCGCCTTTCCAATCTGCATAGTATCGGTCAAATTCATCACTGAGGCCTTTGATGTCCTTTTGGATAGAGACAAGTTAATCAAGCGTCGGATTAAGAACATTGTTCTTCATGAAGCGCTCTTTCTTGTACTGAGCCTTCTTTGCCTTTCTGGCCTTTTCATACTTCCATTTTTCTTCACCAATGAAAGCTGTGAGGACATGGCTAGGACCGGGAGGCAGATTCAAATCATCAATCGGAGTGTTTGGGTCCTGGTGCCAAATGTCGATGAAGTTAAGCACAGTTTTTGGGTCCAACAGGAGAGGAATTGAAGTGCCCTTGGCTTGAGCCACTCTTTCTTGCTTATTTCTCACAATGGCAGCAAGTTCTTCATCACTTGCTTCATCATCCTCAGATTCTGAGAGAATATTGAAGACTACTTGCTTCTTGTGAGGACTTGGCCTCTTGCCTCGTCCTGCTGTTGCCTTCACTTTCAGCAAGGTGGGACTGCTTGAGGATTGTGCTTGGGTAGATGAAGTTGCAGATGCCCCTGAAGCAATTGAAAAACTGGCAGTCCTCTGACAAGATGCAAGATGCACTGGTGTTGATGACTTGGAAACAACTATTGAAGATTGTGCAGCTACTGAGGGCATTGTAGGAGCCCTTGATGATTTTGCCAGAGGCATTGGCTGTGAGGAACTTGGAGCTGAGGACTTTGGTGCTGAGGATTTGGCAATGGATTTCTTCACCACTGATTTCTTTGGAGTAGGTGCACTAGCAGAGGCAGCAGGTGCACTAGCAGAGGCAGCAGCAGCAACAGAGTCCACATTGAATTGCCTCACAGCTTCTTTAGAAATCCTTTGAAGCTTTTTCTGATGTTTTGCCCATTCTTCAGGAAAATCCTCACCTCTCATGAGACTTGTGGGATCTGCAGCCTGGTCATTTGCCAATGGAGGTCTTCGGCAAGGAGGTTTTAGGGCAAATTTCTTCATGTATTTAGGAGTGACATAACGATATTCTCTCCATTCTTTCATCCATCTTTCAATCTTTTGAATGCAAATTATGCGCTTCTCTTTGGTTTCTTTCCCATAGATTTCTTCATCAGGTGTGCAATACTCAGGATAGATATCCTCAGGGATCTCAAATGCAGTGTTGGATGCAGGTTTCTTTCCTCCTTTCTGAGGTCTTTTCCCATCAGCCATTTTCTTCAGCTGAGGATTATGAACTGTTGAAGTTTCTGACAAAGTATGCAACTTTTCTTCAAGGAACGCTGCAAATGAGTTAAGTTGATGAGAACCTAGAGATTCATCAGCTGACATTTGTACCTGTGAATAGAGTATAGGTGCGAAGAATTTGAAGAGGTCATATGCGTTCTCAGAAATTTTAGCAAAAGTATCAAGTTTGAGGAATTTGACCATAGATGCCTTGAAGAATTTCACTAAGTGTTCTTGACTTAGGTTCCTGAGTTGTATAGACTTGAGGATCCACACAATTGAGGAATCTTGAAGAAATTCATGACTTAGCGAAATAAATCAAGAGAAGGAGTTTGTTTGGTGCTTTAGAGATGGGTTGCTGAAGAATAACACCTTTTGAGGATTTTGTGAAAATCATCGGAATAAAAAATGGCAATAAAACTAGATTTTATTTACCGTATGCGATGAACACGGCGAACAGAGAAGTGAAGTGAAGGAGTTCGTCAGTCCAGATCTCCCACGCCCTAGCTTGGCAGAGGGAGACAGCTATAGCGGCGGCGGGGTGAAGACTTCCGCGGCCGATGCGAGTATGACGACGGCGAGGTCGAGGCAGTGAAGCTCTTCCTCTCCGGCGATGATGAGGTTAGCGACGACGCTAGGTCGGGTGCTCGGGAGAGATGGGAGTGAGGAGTAACCCGAGCAAGAGGAAGGGAGGGGGTATTTATAGCGGCGGTAAAAACCAACTAGTCCGAAGATTTTGGACCAGTATGCCCCTGACCCTTGCTATCCACGCGACATGTGTCACCCACGTATTGTGTAGTGGAGATAGCGGGGGATCGTGGGTTATCCAGTCGTGGGAATCGGAACGGTTTGAGCGGCAATCGCCAAAAATTGAGATTGAATATTTTAAAGTTTCGTTCGCAATTTCTTCAGCTCTCAAGGACACAGTGACGACTTTGAACGGGTTTCAAAGTAGAACGCATATGAAGAATTTGTGAACAGACTAGGTTAAGCTTAGCATAGAGGGGGAACGGGTCCGATCACATTCACTTAGATGAAAATCAACTTGAAGAAATAGCTATAAGTGAATGCTGTTGAGGACATTGAAAAAGCTTAAATATATATATAAAGTCAATGAAGAGAAACTCATATGAAGAATATCAGTTGAAGAATTTGAAATTTTGAGGAATTTGCAAACTTGAAGAATTTGACAATTTTGAAGAATTTGCAAAATGATGAAAAACTCAAACTTGAAGAATTTCATCTGTTGTTGGTGGCGTTACCCACCGTATAAGAATGATGATTTCAGACACCGCGTACAATTGTCGTAGGGTTCTGAGAATCAAATTCTTCATTAATTTCTTCACACCTAGAGAGTTAGTCTTCATTGATTGAAGAAAAACGTTACTTCGTGTGTTGCACATCAAAGTCATCAATTTTGCATAAGTGTTAGGATGTGTGTCCTTTCAAAGAACATTCGAAGATTCTAAGATATTTAGCTCACACCACAACTTGCAAAATCTCTTCTGATCCAAGGTCTTTGTGAAGATATCAGCCAGTTGTTCTTCAGTCTTCACGTGGTCGAGGAAGATGTCGCCCTTCATCACATGGTCACGAAGAAAATGATGACGAATCTGGATGTGCTTTGTCTTTGAGTGCTGAACTGGGTTGTGAGCAATCTTGTCGCAGTAGAGAGGGACATTCTTCACGTTGATTCCGTAGTCCTTGAGGGTTTGCTTCATCCATAGCAATTGAGCACAACAAGAACCAGCAGCAATGTACTCAGCTTCAGCAGTGGATAGTGACACGCAGTTCTGCTTCTTCGAGGACCAACAGACTAAGGATCGTCCGAGGAAATGACAAGTGCCTGACGTTGACTTGTGGTCCACATGATCACCAGCATAATCAGAATCAGCATATCCAATGAGGTCAAGATCTGAGCCCTTGGGGTACCATAATCCTAGTGTTGGAGTGTGAGCTAGATATCGAAGAATATGTTTCACAGCCTTGTGGTGTGATTCCTTCGGTTTGGCTTGAAATCAGGCACACATGCAAACACTAAGCATAATATCTGGCCTAGATGCACATAGATACAATAAAGAACCAATCATGGAGCGATATACCTTCTGATCGAAATCTTTACCACTTTCGTCAGTGCAGAGTTGAGCCGATGTGGGCATAGGAATCTTGACGCCTTTGCAATCCTGCATGCCGAATTTCTTCAGGACATCCTTGAGTTATTTCTCTTGAGAGATGAAGATGCCATTGCATTGTTGACGAATTTGAAGCCCTAAGAAGAATTTGAGCTCTCCCATCATAGACATTTGATATTCTTCACTCATCATATAGGCAAATTCGTCACTGTAACGTTTGTCAGTACATCCAAAGATAATATCGTCCACATATATTTGGCACACAAACAATTCATCATCATAAGATTTTGTGAAAAGAGTTGGGTCAAGTGAACCGGGTTTGAAGCCTTTCTTCATGAGGAATTCTTTCAGTGTGTCATACCACGCCCGAGGGGCTTGCTTGAGGCCATAGAGAGCCTTGTTGAGTTTGAAGACTTTGTCTGGATACTTAGGATCTTCAAAACCTGGGGGTTGAGCAACATATACTTCTTCCTCAAGCTTACCATTGAGGAATGCACTTTTCACATCCATTTGATATAAGATGATATTGTGATGGTTAGCATAAGCAAGCAATATGCGAATAGCTTCAAGTCTAGCAACAGGTGCAAAAGTTTCATGAAAGTCAATTCCCTCAACCTGTGTGTAGCCCTATGCCACAAGACGGGCCTTATTCCTCACTACCTGACCAAGTTCATCTTGTTTGTTGCAGTAGATCCACTTGGTACCTATGATATTGTGCTTGCGAGAATCTGGGCGTTTGACGAGTTCCCACACGTTGTTGAGCTTGAATTGATGCAATTCCTCTTGCATGGCTTGAATCCACTCAGGCTCCAAGAATGTTTCATCAACTTTGGTGGGCTCTGTGATAGAGACAAAAGCAAAGTGCCCACAAAAGTTAGATAAATGAGAGGCTCTTGAGCGAGTGAGAGGACCTGGTGCATTGATGTCGTCGAGGATTTTCTCGATCTGCACTTCATTTGCAAGTCGTGGATGAGTAGGTTGAAGACTTTGTTGGGTCTGAGCATTTTCTTCAGCGCCATTGTCTTCAGGTGTATCAGCATGAATGTCTTCAGCGTTGGGTACAACTTCTTCAGAGAGTAGTTGTTCTTCAGTAGGGATCACATCTTGAGTGGCTTTGAACCTAATGGATTCCTCAGGAGGCATTTCATCTAGCACAGGAGGCAGGTGCTCTCTTTGTGAGCCGTTAGTTTCATCGAACCGCACATCTACAATTTCAACAACCTTGTTGTGATAGGTGTTGAAGACTCTGTAGGGGTGCGAGTCCTTTCCGTGACCAAGCATAAAACCCTCATGTGCTTTTGGTGCAAATTTAGAACTATGGTGAGGATCTCTATTCCAGCATTTTGCACCGAAGACTTTGAAATAACTCACATTGGGTTTCTTGTCAGTGAGGAGTTCATACGAAGTCTTCTTGAGGAATTTGCGAAGATATACCTTGTTGATGATGTGGCAAGAAGTATTGATTGCCTCAGGCCAGAAGCGACGAGGGGTCTTGTATTCATCAAGCATGGTGCGAGCCATCTCAACAAGAGTCCCGTTCTTGCGCTCCACAACGCCATTCTGCTGAGGAGTATAAGGGGCAGATAGCTCATGAGTAATACCAAGTTCATCAAGATAATCATCAAGACCAGTGTTCTTGAACTCAGTCCCATTATCACTCCTGATATGCTTGATTTTGACGCCGAAGTTCATCGAGGCCCTTGAAGAAAATCGTTTGAAGACATTCTGCACTTCAGATTTGTACAGGATAATGTGCACCCAAGTATAGCGAGAGAAATCATCAACAATGACAAAACCATATAAACATGGAGTATTTGTTAGTGTGGCATAGTGAGTGGGACCAAAGAGATCCATATGAAGCAATTCAAAAGGACGAGTGGTAGTCATGATGGTCTTGGATGGATGTTTGGATCTGGTCATCTTTCCAGACTCACAAGCCCCACACAAGTGATCCTTGAGAAATTTGACACCCTCAATACCAATGACGTGCTTTTTCTTCGCGAGCGTGTGCAAGTTCCTCATGCCAGCGTGTCCAAGTCGTCGATGCCATAGCCAGCCTTCTGAAGCTTTTGGAAGTAGACATGTGGCCAGCTGTGGACCTGTAGAGAAATCAACAATATATAAGTCTCCTCTCCTAAAGCCTTCAAAGACTTTGGATTTGTCAGATTCCATGATGACAACACAACGATATTTGCCAAAGATGACAACCATATTAAGATCACAAAGCATTGAGACAGACATGAGGTTGAATCCAAGGGACTCGACAAGCATCACCTTATCCATGTGTCGATCCTTCGAGATTGCAACCTTACCAAGACCCAATACCTTGCTTTTTTTCCTTTGTCTGCGTAGGTGATATGCTTCAGATGAGAGGGAGCCAGTGGGATGTTCATCAATAGGTTCTTGTCACCAGTCATGTGGTTGGTGCATCCACCGTCGAGGACCCACTCGGTTGCTTTGGGAGTTTCATCCTTGGCACCTTTTGCCATGAAGCAATAGGTGGGAGCATAGTCGTCGTTGCTGACGTCAGAGTCATTGGAGTTGCCATTTTCCTCATCGTTGAAGATGGACTTGCTGACGAAAGCAGTAGCGAGAGTTAGGCTCGCCACACCAGAGTCCGACTCCTCCTCAGATTCCTCCTCTTCTTCATATTCTTCAGATTCTTCTTCATAATCCATTTCCTTGCCAATAAGTGCCCGAGCCTTCCTTAAGTTCTTCTTCTTGTGCGATGAGGACTTTGAAGATGAGGACTTTGCAGATGAGGACTTTGAAGATTTCTTCTTTTTCTTCGAGTCATCAGAACTGTCATCCTTTATTTCTTCTTTCTTGACTCTTTTTCCCAGAGAGGATAGTTAGAGATAAAGTGACCAGATTTCTTGCATTTGTGGCAAGTTCTCTTCTTGTAGTCGCTTGATGAAGAATCTGATTTCTTCATGCCACTTTTTGATGATTTTCCAAACCGACCTCTCCTTGAGAACTTCTGGAATTTCCTCACGAGTATTGCTAGCTCCTGACTCAGTTCTTCAGGATCACCAAGGCTACTATCGGATTCTTCGTCTTCAGATGAGGAAATTGCCTTAGCCTTCAAAGCACGAGATCTTCCATAACTTGGCCCATAGAGGTCTCTCTTCTCAGCTTGTTGGAATTCATGAGTATTGAGTCTCTCAAGAATATCAGCAGGATCTAGTGACTTGTAGTCTCCACGTTCTTGGATCATCAAAGCAAGTGTATCGAATGAGGAATCAAGAGATCTTAGCAGTTTCTTCACCACCTCATGATCGGTGATGTCAGTGGCACCAAGAGCTTGGAGCTCATTGGAGATATCAGTGAGATGATCGAAAGTTTGCTGAACATTTTCATCGTCGAGTCTTTTGAAGCGGTTGAAGAGATTGCGAAGAACATCAACTCGAGAGTCACGTTGAGTTGAAATTCCTTCATTGACTTTGGACAGCCTATCCCAGATAAGCTTAGCAGTCTCCAAAGCACTCACTCTGCCATACTGACCCTTGCTCAGATGGCCACATATGATATTCTTCGCTTGAGAGTCGAGTTGCTTGAATCTCTTCACATCCGCAGCATTGATAGTGGGAGTGACAAAGGGAACACCATTTTCCACAACATACCAGAGATCGTTGTCAATTGCCTCAAGATACATGCGCATCTTGTTCTTCCAGTAGGGGTAGTCCGTCCCATTGAAGGTAGGACACCCAGCTGAGACCTTGATCATGCCTGCAGTCGACATAACTAAAACTCCAGGTGGTTAAACCAAAATCACACAGAACAAGGGAGTACCTTGCTCTGATACCAATTGAAAGTGCGTTATATCGACTAGAGGGGGGGGGTGAATAGGCGATTTTTACAAATTCGTCACTGAGGAATTACTGATTGAGGAATTTGCTAAGTGACGAACTACTTGCAGCGGAATAAGTACTCAAGTGCATGCAAAATATAGCGGTAGCATAGTCATCATGATGAAATGAAACATACACAGAGCATAAGTAGCGTGAACAGGATAAGCAGGCTGAAGATAAAGTGACTGAAGAATTTGAGATGAGGAAATTGAGAAAGTCTTCAGTCAAATTCTTCAAACATTATCGATCAGATTCATCAACAAATACTTCGAGGAAATGAAGGGGTTGAGGAAATAGAACTAGGGGCTCGATGAAGACAGTGATTTGATGACCCAGTTCCAACTGCTGTGACAGTCGTACGTCTGGTTCGGAGCGGCTTGGTATTTAAACCAAAGGACACACTGTCCTTACCGTATTCTCCTTGAGCTAAGGTCACACAGACCTTGCCCAACACTCGTGGTAAGTCTTCAGGGTAGACTTCCAAACCCTCACAAACTTGGTCACCCGGCGATCCACAATTGACTGCTGGATGCTCTAGACCACGGTCACCCGACGATCCCCAATTGACTACAGGATGCACTAGACCATGACGCCTAACCGTCTGGAAGATACACAGTCTTCAAAGGTAAAAAGCGTCGGCTCCACACAGTAACAATTTCTTTAGTGATGCTCAATCACTTTGGGTTTTGGTGGTTTGGGTTTTGGTTTTTTCCTCACTGATGATTTTCTCTCAAAGTCTTCGGAGGATGGGTTTTTCCTCACTGATGATTTTCGCTCGAAGTCCTCGAGGAATGGGTTGCTCTCAAATGACAAGTGTCAAGTTCTCTCTCGGAGCAGCCAACCAGCTAGTGGTTGAGGGGGGCGGCTATTTATAGCTAGGGTGCTACCCGACATGATAAGACATAAATGCCCCCCAATGATATGACCGTTAGGTGGATAAAATATCTAGACAGCTGGCGCAAAGCACAACAATGGTCGGAATTTGAACTGTCAAATTCCTCAGGGCTTATCATATTCCTCACTTGTAGGCAATTCGCACTGGCGAAATCCTAACTCCTCAGTCAGACCAATTTCCTCAGAGACCAGAAGAACATTGTCTCTATCACTGAAGAACTTGACTGAGCTGCAAGAGATTTCCAATGGCTTCACTCGAAGGATTGGGTTGTGTTGAGGTTTTTGAGTTGAGCATGAGATGGAAATTTTTCCTTAGTTTTACTTCGGCCCCCTTTAACAGTACGGTGTTTCCTATGAATCAAGGAAGGAAATGAAACAGTAAAAAGAAAAGTCTTCATGCTTCTTTGTCCTCGTTCATAACTTCAAGGTCACACCATCTTCTTCATTTTCAAAGTCTTCAGGGAATACCAAAGTCTTCAGCAAAGTCTTCAGTTGAAGACATTCATTTTTAGGGCTCGATATTCTTCAAATATACCAAACTCCTCATCGACTTATAGAGCATGTGTGCACTCACAAACATATTAGTCCCTTAACCTATAAGTCTTCAATACACCAAAATCACTAAGGGGCACTAGATGCACTTACAGCAGGCGTACGACTGGCCTGCTCCCTCCGGCCTGTCGCGATTCATGAAACTCAGCAGGCTCTGGATAGTTGCTCTCCAGTCGTCCATGTTCTCCGGCATGGGCGGGAAATTTAGCAACAATTGGGCCTACGCCAGAGATTCCTTCGGAGTCCTGGGCATGGAGCGGTGTGAGGCGTGGGTGGCGCTCTTAGTCCTGGCAATGGAAGTAGGAGCATTTCACTATGCCGTCGCGTGCTGCTCATTCCTTCCAGGAGGTTGCTGTCGAGCTCGGCCCTGCGTGTCTTGAGAGGCACGCGCAGGGGTCTTGTCCACGCGTCGCCCAGGGTCGCCACCATGAGGGCGTTGGTCACGGTTATCTTGCGAAGGTCGCGACGGAGGTCCTGTCGCCGCTGCTGTAGCCGCCGCCGCTTCCGCGATGTCGACCCCGGTCGCTGCAGGCGCGTTCCGCGTCTCCATGATGACGGGGTCTGGATCGCGGCTCTCGGAGCTCCGCACGGTGTTGTGGCTGCGTTCACCGGCTCAGTGAGTGTGGGGACCGCCTTCGTCGACGTCGCTGGCGACCACTTGTGAGGGCAGCTTGGACGCGGACGGAGCAGGCGTTGCTGCTCCCTTGGTCTTTTTGGGAGGCATGGTCGTCGGAGAAGCTGCCGTCGACGACGCGTAGGAGTCGGTGAAGCTTCATGTAAGGGAGCCCCCTACCTGGCGTGCCAAAGATGTTGGGGTACGAGGATCTATGGGGCCAGCAAAGCCCCTTTCGTGCACTAGTAGAGAAATGGCTAGCCACAACTTATGTTGGTGGCGCACCAATTTGGCGCAACGCCGTCACTATTTTTTTCAAATAGCGATGGTGTTGGACGAATTGCTACGCCAGCTTTGTGCAATTAGTGCTGGTGTGGATTTAAAGTGGAACACCACCAAAATGTGGGCCCTGCTGAGCTGACTAGTTGGAATATATTGCTGGCGTGAGATGTCCTGACATGCCATAGCTATATTATGTAGTGCTGGCGTTCACTGTTCGTGAACGCCGGCATTAAGTTTTGCCTATATAAGCTAGTGTTCGAAGCCCCTTTGTTTCTCAAAATACATTCACTTCCAATTCCTCTCCCTAATAACTAGTTAGCTCCTCTTAGTTATGGACCCATGTCGGCGGAGCGTGTCGAAAGTGTGGGACTCTGCCGCCCTGGCCGAGCTCCCATGGTCCTGTTTGCTACGCCATGAGGTCGCCACGACTAATGCAGTCGACCCTGTCTGGCGAATCACCCCGCCGCAGCAGCACGACTTCCGTTCAATCCGGCGGCTACGCCACCAACGTTGAAGATACCGGCCATGTGCTGCTTTGCGGCTGTCGACGCCCTGTTGATAAGCATATGTCACACACGGAATGGAATCCAGAGTGAGAGTTCTACATCTGCGCCAACCGTGGAAAGGTACGTATATGACAAAAAATACATCTTGATTGGCTTTTAGCTAATTTTCACAATTCAACTCCTCTAGTGTCGCTCACATCAATATGTGTGTGTGTGTATATATATTGTGATCCACAGAAAACAGGGGGAAAATATTGCTTCACATGGATATGGGTTGATCTCGTCCAGAAGTACGTAAGCGAGTTGCTCGACTACTCCATTGGACCTTTGAGACGACAGATAGACGAGATGCAATTCAAGAACGATGTGATGCGAGGCCAAATCAAAAAAATTCAAGATGCTTTGATATGCTCTTTTAGCCGGTTGCATGCTTGGCCTATTTCTCCTAGCTAGATCGATGACACCATTTCTTCTCGTGACCGTCATCACACTGATGATGTCCTTAGTCTAGATCTAGTAGTAGTAAATTATAATTGTTATTGTTTATTATCCTTCTGTAATGTATGTAAGCGTGCCAGATTAATTAATCAAATCTATGTTGTTTATCTATTAACTCTGTATATATATATATATTAACAAAACATGAAAATAAAATAATAATAAACTGAAATGGCGTTGACCACGTGGGCCAACGCTAGCAAACACACCACCGCCCGTCAAATCCAACCACTCATATATACACTCCCGGATCTAATCCCCACACCAACGCCCCCAAATCAATCCTAACCCGCCGCCGCCGCCAACGACCAAGCCCCCCAGCCGTCGTCGCCATCTCCGACTCCACATCGTCGCCATCTCCCTCTCCATCTCCACCTCCGCCGTCGCAGTCTCCGCGCCTCCACGACCGTCGCCGTCTCCGCGCCTCCACCATCGTCGCCGTCTCCATGCCTCCACCGCCGTCCCGTGAAGGACCCGCCAGCCCCGTCGCCTCCATCGTCGCTGTCTTCTCCGCCGTCGTTCCCTCGCCGTGGTCTCCGCGTCCACCACCACCGTCAAGGACCCGCCAGCCCCGTCGCCTCCATCGCGGGTGAGTAATTGTACTGTAGAATTTGTTAGTATAAATGTAGTGTAACATTGTACGTAGTTGTAGTGTAGCTGTGTATTGCAGATTTTTAATGTAATTGTAGTTTCAGATTTCAGTGTACTTGTGTTGTGTAGTGCAGATTTTTAGGTGTAATTGTAGTTTCAGATTTTTAGTGTAGTTATGTAGTGCAAATTTGTGCTGTAATTGTAGTTTCAGATTTTAGTGTAGTTGTGTTGTGTAGTGCAGATTTTTAGGGTAACTGTAGTTTCAGATTTTTAGTGTAGTTGTGTAGTGCAGATTTGTGCTGTAATTGTAGTTTCAGATTTTAGTGTACTTGTGTAGTATAGATTTGTGCTGTAATTGTAGTTTCAGGTTTGTGTAGTGTAGATTTGTGGTATAATTGTAGTTTCAGATTTTAGTGTAGTTGCGTAGTTTCAGATTTTAGTGTAGTTTTGTAGTTTAATTACACTGTTTATAGATTGTATATATATAGGTGTTGCAGGTACAGTCAGATGGCTCCGAAGTTTTGTGGTGTGCGATGGAAGGGTACTAAGTACTATGCAACCATCACGAAGGACAATGTCGTCCACCAGCTTGGCCACTGGGACACCCCAGAGTTAGCGGCGTGCCTGCGATGCAAAGGCGGTTGAGTATCATAAGGAAAAAGCGATTAACTTCCCTGATTGCCGTGAGTACGCGCAATTCCTCGCGCCGGAGAACATAAGGATATACAATAGGGCTGAGGAGAAGGAGAACCTCCAGGCCGAGCAACAATTGTTCGACCCATTAGTGACGGAGCTTGCAAGAGATGACAAACTCTTAGAGACCAACAAGATGATGCTCCTTCAGTATGCAGCGAAGAAGAGCGTAGATGAGGATCCCATAGATTGGGATAAGCTCGAGGAGGAGGAGGAGAAGGAGGAGGAGGAGGAGGAGGTTTAGTCGCTACTGCGTCATCATAGGTCCACCAGGGACGACCACGAGACCGGCCCCTCTCGCCGCTAGCTTGCTAGAGATGGACGTAGCATTAGGTATTTTGTATATGAATGACCGTTTAACTTTATGCATGTTATTATATATTTGAACCGTGAATCGTTTGTAAAATTGCTTAATTACTAGTGCATATACGTTCTATTTTGATGTGTTAGTTATTTAGTTTAATGATCTATGCTTACTTTGGTCAACGATATTGACACCAGTAAATGGATGCCCCATGTAAGACTTGTGGTGCTTTGAGATGCCAGAAGGATAGGAAGTTCTTCATCGATCTTTCAAAAGACTTCATTGCTAAGATGGTATATATATATGATTTAGTTCAACATGTTCTGATTGAGTTTCATATGGTATGGTTGTGGCCGAAATTGTCTATCTAGTTATTTTTTCAAATTTTGCTCAGGTCATCCCTTGCGGGGCAAGGTGCGACTTCTTAGAGAAGTTTCGAGTTCCGCTTGATGCAACCATCACGTTCCAATGCACCCTCATGAAGATGCTGACGGTCGAATGCTTCAATTGTCTTGTCACCAACGAGTCAGATCGCACCTATTTTGGTTGCCCTGGTTGGACAGCTCTTGCAACTGCTTACCAGATGGAAGCTGGGGAGAGAGCCACCTTCTACCTTGACTACGATCATGACGAGATCATGGTCTACTACAGGACTGCTGGCAGCGATGATGATGGTCCACTTACTCCAGACTATGATCCCGACTCCGCCCGCCAAAATGTCGAGTTAGCTAGCTCGTAGGTGTCGGGCCCCTAGGACAGGGGGTACCCAGGCCTGTTTTTGCCTATGGCCCAAGTCCCGACGTGTGGCCTGGGCCCACTACGGCCCGCGACTAAGCCTCGCGAGAAGGGCCTTCGCGGGGCCTCCGCCTCGTGAAGCACTCGGTGCCATCACCAGCCTCGCGAGGACGACCCTGTGAGGTTGCCTCCCGGGGCTACCCACGGGGGCTCCTGGGGTCGCGTAGATCAGGGATGATCCAGCAGGGTCGTGCAGACCATCCCGTTGTGAGGGCATTGTGTGCCCCGCCTAGCGGCGTTCAGAGCCACAGAAGGAGGCGAAGCTGAGAGGTCTTTCCCCTTTGGTGCTAGGGGAGCAGGGCCAGCGCACTGGTCCCCGACGCAGCGCCCCAAAGGTTTCCCATTTGGTGTAAGGGAGCCAAGGCTGGGGGCTCGCCAGGACGGAGGTCATCCCCGAGGCCACCAGAGCGTCACGAAGGGAGCCTTTTGCAGGTGAAGACCACTTTTGTCAGGATAGCCTGCAGTCTTGTCCCCCTTCAAACTAGGGCTTGTGGCAACCCTTCCCGCCGGATATTTTCGAGGAAGAGGATCGAAGCCAGGATAAAAGGGGCAAGGCAGGAACGATGGAAAGGATCGACTCCCGCTGTATTCACTCTCACCCTCTAAGCAATCCAGACAGGCAGGAGTAGGGTTTTACACCATGAGGTGGCCTGAACCCGGGTAAACTGCCGTGTTCATTGTTCTTCCCCCCAAGCTCAAGCACGCCGGAGCACCGCCATAGGTTAGCAAGAGAGACCAAGGTTGGAGAGCCGGCGCACCCTAGAGTTCGAACCTCTCTTGGGTCCCCAGAGCCCCGATTCCGACATTTGGCGCGCCAGGTAGGGGTACGCCGCCGCTCTTCAGCTCTGTTTCAGCTCTGCCCTTGCTGACCCCATGACCGAAGCCCGTCGCGTGGGCGCTAAGCACCGAGCGGCCCGTGTCGTACAAACTATGCCCGCGGGCCGTGACGGCCGCCGCCACTCCGCCGGTGCCTAAGCCGCCGCCGCCACCGACCCTGCAGCACGTGAGCAGCAGGACTCCTCCATGCACCAATCGTGCAGAGGGACGGCCGCACTACCACCGCCTCCTCCTCCCACGCCCGCCTTGAGCACGTGAATGTGTAGGCTGCGCTGCTCATGGCGCGTGAGCTACTTTGCGACCGTCCGACGGATGCCGGCTACGACGCCTGGCTGGGCCGCATTACCGAACTCATCACCCCCGTCGGAGAAGCCCCAACGCCCTCTGGTTCGCTCCGCCCCCGCCGTCTCGAGCTGGGGACATGGTGCACGGGGCGCCACCGCCGCCTCCCGTGCACGACGAGCCGACCGAGCCTCAGCACGAAGCATGCCTGCGCGACCCGCCCCGCGAAGCAGCTCCACCGGCCGAGGCCGCATGCCACCTGACGCGCTGGTGATCCTCGAGTAGCAGCGCCAGTGCCAAGACCGGATCGTCTAGGACGCCGCGCCCGCTGGACGCTAGAACCGAGCCGCCCTCGCGCACGGCATTCCTACCAGCAGTGTGGGCTGCCGAGCCTTCACTCGTGAGCTGCGCAGGGTGGTTTGGCCTGTTAAGTTCAAGCCTGAGCTGCCCCCGCACTACGACGGAGCCCCTGACCCCACAGAGTTCCTCCAGCTCTATGCGCTGAGCATCGAGGCAGCAAATGGCGACGATAAGGTCATGGCGAACTGGTTCCCCATGGCACTCAAAGATGGCGTGCGCTCCTGGCTCATGAACCTGCCCGAGGAGTGAATCTCTTCTTGGAGTAAGCTGTGCGAGCTGTTCGTTGCCAACTTCAAGGGCACGCATGACTGCTCGCTCTCCGTCAACAACCTGCGATGCGTGAACCAGCGCCCTGGAGAGACCTTGCGCAAGTACATCCAATGCTTCAGCCAAGTGCGCAACAAGATCCCCCGTGCCTCAGAAGAAGCCATCATTATGGTGTTCACCAGTGGCGTCAAGGATGTCCGGATGTCTGAAAAGCTCGCCATCAACGATGGACTCAGCTCGGCTCTAGAGCTCTTCAACATTGCCGACAAATGCGCCAAGGCCAAGTAGGGTCGCCTCTTTATCCATGATGACCCCGATGCCGCGCCAGATGACGGCAAGGCTAGGGCCAAGGAAGTCAAATGCAAGGGCCCGGCCGTTCTCATGGCGGAGCCCGAGCAGAAGTGCGGCCGCGACCGCGACGCACCTAAGAAGGACCGTCGCCCGTTCTACATCTACCATGACATGCACACGCACAACACTGAAGACTGTCAGGAGCTCAAGTCCCTCCGGGACGAGCATGTCGGGCAGCGTCCAGAGCGCAGTGATCGCGGAGGCGGTCACAGCGGCGGAGATGGGATAGCCGCAGTGGCAATCCCCGCCAGGGCTGGCGCGAGTAGCCTCGCGAGGACGCCTGGCATGAGCAACCTCGCGAGGCACGCCCTGAGGACAACGTTGCTCTCCCACCGGTGCCACCACTGCCCAGAAGGAACGACAACACCCAACAGGATGAAGGGGCGGGAGGCTACCAGGAGCCTCACGCCATAGCCTGTATCCTTGGCCGAGCACACACTCCGGCGTCCAACCGCCTATTCAAGCAGTTCTCTCGCGAGGTGAAAGCCGCCCTCCCGAAGCCCCTCACCTCCTGGCCTTGTCTAGGCACCACGACCTAACAACCCAGTGACGGCTGAGGCATGCGCGGGACTAGGCCCTCCCGACACAGAGCATAAAGGCAAGCCAGAGGAAAACCAAGCATGAAAAGGAAGCCCGCGGGTCACAGGCAGTCATTACAAGCTTGTGATGTTCAGTACATTAAAACCATCGTCTTACACTGCCGCAAGGCAGATTCATTCCTGCAGGATGATGAAAGAAGTATCGACACCATCACCGCCATCGTCGTCATTGCCGCATGAGAACTTCCCAAGTAGCGCGCTCATGGGGCCCTTCACGGCGGCCTCCAGGCGATCGCAAGATTCTTCAGGGACGGGGCCTATCACCTCATCAAAGTTGAAATCCGGGTCGCAGAGAAGAAGGTGGCTGAAGACTCGGGTCGCCGCCACAAAGAACAGGTCTCGACATTCCTCCTCCAGGATGCCGTCCACCTTCCGCGCCATGTCCTCAAGCTCCCCCACGAGCCAAGCGGAAATCTTGGCATAGCCGGCGTCAGGGGTAGCGAGAGGAGCATCAAACCCCCCTTACACAAGGAGTTGAAGGCTGTGCGAGCCCTGAGCTCGAGAGAAGAAAAGGCAGCACGGTCCGCCGCCGCCTTCGCGTCGGCATCGGCCTGAATCTTCTTCTCCGTGGCATCCAGCGCGGCGCTCGCCTCGGAGACGCGCTTCGCATGGGCTTCTTGGGCTTCGGTCACCTCGTGCTGTAGCGCCTCCAGGCGCTCGCACTCCGTGGCCTGCTTGGCCGCCACCCTCGTTAGCTCGGCGTTGTGATCGGCGAGCTGCGCTTCGCGGGTCTTGAGGCCGTCTTCCCGTAGCTGGAGCCGCTGCGCCTGCGCGTCTCGCTCATCCCGAAGCATCGTCAAGTTGGATTCCGCTTCTTCGCAGCGCTTGGTGGCCTCCGTCTTCTCGGCAAGGGCGCCTTCATGGGCTACCTTTGCCTCGGCGGCATCCTTCTCGCTCTTCGCGAGGGCGGCGGAGAGCCGCTGCAGCCTTGTGGCGAGCTCTAGGCGTTCCCCGACAAGGCGTGCTTCGGCATCCCGGGAGGTTCCCACAAACCGTTCGAGCCCGAGAATCAGATAGGGCCTCCTGCCCAAGCGGGGGGCGGTGGCTCACGAGCGCGAGAGCTGGGCAGAGCGCCGGCGCCTCGGCGCTAGTCATCGCCTCAACCAAAGGGGCCTCGGCGTTCTCCGCTTGGGGCGCCGGGGGCTCCGGCCTTTCCTCCGCGACTGGCCCCCGCGGCACGTCAGGCGGGGCCGCCGTGTTGGCTTCGTCGGCCCCGAAGTGGGCTCGGTTTGAAGCGGCCCCTAGAGGCCCCTTGTGCCGTGCCCTGCCGCGGGAGTGGGGACACTTGAGGGTGGCCGCGGCACCTGCTCCCGCCCCACAGGTTGGGGCGTCAAGGCCACGACAGGAGGCGCCGGGGGCTGGGCCCCCACTGCCTCGGCGATTGGTCCCCCTGCCGCGTAGAGGAGGAGTTGGGCGTCGTCGCGACTCCCTTACGCCTAGGCGTGGCACCGGCCCAACGCAGGGCGCCCCTGCGTCCACCAAGATTGCGGTCGAGCGTCGACGTCGCCTTCCGAGCGGGGGTCACCTTCGCCCCGGCATCTGCCTTCTTCTTCTTCCCTCCGCTGCCGCCCTGGCGCCTGCGTGTATGAGGAGTTAACAAGAACAAGCAAGTTATGGGCGTGAGGTGTAAGCGCAAGCTCGAGCACTTACTCGTCCCTAGTGGCCCACTTCCTCTTCTTCTTGGCGGCGGACGATGCGCCCCCGCCGCATTCGGGCGCCCCTTGGTGTTGCCTGAAGAACACTCGGCGTGATCCTTGGTGGATCTGGCCGAGTCTCCTTTCTTCCCAAGGGCCCGGGGGCCCCTCGATGAGGGGCGGTGTCTTCAGGAGCGTTGGCCATCTCGCCAGCAAGGACCTCGGCGGTCAGCGCCAGGGGGGCAATGGAGCGGGCTCCTGTTGCCCCAGCCAGGTCGGAGAGCCAAGGAGGCGTCGCCCGAGGCAGCTCGGCGGCGTCATCATCATTGTCCCCGAAGTCACGCAGAGACTGGCGGTGGCCGGGCGGCAGCCCCCAGTTGGCATCCTCCTCCTCCTCCTCCTCCCCCATCGCCTCTGAGTCTTCGTCACCGCTGTCTTCGGTGGAGGACGACACCTCGACAGGGGAGTTCCCCCGCGACCCCTCGCTATCGCTCGGCGTGATCCCCCATTCGTTGAAGGCAGGCATGCGCGCGACCAGGTCCACTCTGTCATCTTGGCCGTACAATGGGCCAGCAACCTCAAGAGGATCGCCGGGGATGAAGCCAACCAGATCTGTCACAACCCCTTCAAACTCGGCATGCGTTAGGCCGGCGGAGTGCAGCCTCATCGTGTCCCTCGCACCCTCGTACTCCCATACAGGCTGCGAGTGCGCCTGGGGTGGCGCGATGCACTGCCCCAGGAACTCCTTGATGATTATCGCCCCGATACTAGGTGTTCTCGTGCGAGGCGATCCGCTCCAGGCCAGGCCTCACCCTCGGGTCAGTGAGTTTCGCATGGCTCCATCCGGAGTGCTGCACGGGAAGGGCCAAAGGGATCCTTAAGAGCGGGTGGACTTGGAGGGCATCCAAGTAGACCCAGAGCTGCCGGTAGCCCTCCACCTTCTTCCCGGCCTTCAGGCAGATGCTGACGCCCTTGACATCAACAAAGGAGACACACGCCGAGAGCTGGTCCTGAGCGGTGAATCGCAGGCTGAAGAAGTGGCGGAAGAGCGCCACCGAGGGCTTCACGCCAACAATGGCTTTGCAATAGAAAGCGAAGATATACAGGAGGAGGACGGAGTTGGGCTAGAGGTGTAGAGCGTGTATCTGGTAGTGGGTGAGGATGGCATAGAAGAACTCGGAGAACGGCAGAACCAACCCGGCGTAGACGTTGTGGAGAAAGAAGTCATAGGCAGACGCCCCCAGGTCGCCTCGGGCCGCCGCACCGGGGGAAATCATGGCTGCCTTCCCCTCGTTCTAGTCGCCCGCTATGAGCGGGCGCACCGGATTCAGATCTTCTTCCTTGGCGATGGAGGAGTGCAGGAGAGCCGCCCTGATTTTCGGGGGGCTCGCGGCCGAAGCGTGGCCTTTGGCTTCTTCCCTCCCGGCGCCATCAAAGCATCGGGGTGGCGAGCGAAACAGGGGGAGGGGTTGGGGAGAGCGCTTCGCCTGAGATTGGATCCGACGGAGTTTTGAATGGTGGAGGAAGGCACAACAAAGCGGACGCCAGGCAAGAAGAAGTGATGATGACCCTGTGCCGTGGATAGGCTTTATGACGGCTTGGACGGTTGCCGAGGCATCGTGCGGAAGTGGGGGCGCCCTGCGCCCCGTCGTGCGCCACGCATTGCGACTGGCTCGCAGGCGGTTGGAGCCCGCAACACTTCGCCCCTACAACTGGTGGAGTCGCGCTCGCTGCAGGCTCGGGGGCTATTGTCGGGCCCCTGGGACAGGGGGTACCCAGGCCCGTCTGCCTATGGCCCAAGTCGCGACCTGCGGCTTGGACCCACTACGGCCCGCGGCTAAGCCTCGCGAGAAGGGCCTTCGCGGGGCCTCTGCCCCGTGAAGCACTCAACGTCATCACCAGCCTCGCGAGGACGACCTCGCGAGGTTGCCTCCCAGGGCTGCCCACGGGGGCTCCATGGGTCGCGTAAATCAGGGATGATCCAGCGGGGTCGTGCGGACCACCCCATCGCGAGGGCATTGTGTGCCCTGCCTAGCGGTGTTCAGAACCACAGAAGGAGGCGTAGCTGAGAGGTCTTTCCCCTTTGGTTCTAGGGGAGCAGGGCCAGTGCGCCGGACCCCGACGCAGTGCCCCAAAGGTTTCCCATTTGGTGTAAGGGATCCAAGGCTGGGGGCTCGCCAGGACGGAGTTCATCCCCGAGCCCACCAGCATGTCACGAAGAGAGCCTTTTGCAGGCGAAGACCACTTTTGTCAGGATAGCCTGCAGTCTTGTCCCCCTTCAAACTGGGGCTTGTGGCAACCCTTCCCGCCGGATATTTTCGGGGAAGAGGACCGAAGCCAGGATAAAAGGGGCAAGGCAGCAACGATGGAAAGGATTGACCCCTGCTGTATTCACTCTCACCCTCTAAGCAATCCAGACAGGCATGAGTAGGGTTTTACACCGCGAGGTTGCCCAACCTAGGTAAACCGCCGTGTTCATTGTTCTTCCCCCAAGCTCAAGCATGCGAGAGCATCGTCGTAGGTTAGCAAGAGAGAGCAAGGTTGGAGAGTCGGCGCACCCTAGAGTTTGAACCTCTCTTGGATCCCCGGAGCCTCGATTCCGACAGTAGGCATGCATTGCATATCTTATGTTGTCTTACCACCTCGTGTTAATTTAGCCGAACTTGTGTGTACTTGTGTTATTTGCCTCTTTTTGTTACTTTTCTGAATCATGTCAATAAATAATGACTTTTGAACTTAGATTCTGGTATTAGCAATGTACTGTTTAACTACTGTTCTAAACCTTTGATTATGCTGTCATTTTTGTTGTATCGCGCTGCTGTATAGATTTGGTTTAAATCTGGAAATTACATTGCTGGCATAGCACTAACATCCAATGCCACTACTGACGTATATTACTGCTGGCGTTGGCCACGTGGCATGCCATAAACGCATGAAATAGTGTCGGTGTAGTACCCTACACCAGTAGTATTTTTTTACCGTGGCGCCTTATTGGTGGTGTCGGGTGTCCACGCTAGCATGTCCATTTTTACCACGCCATAGCTAGGATTTTCTGCACTAGTGGTGGTTCGGCAAGTGAGATCCTATAATGCAAAGAGCATCACCGGAACATGCACTTGCGAGGGCTTAGACAGGTTCGGGCCGCCGGAGCATAATACCCTACGTCCTATGTGGTTGTGGATTATTCGGGTTCACAGTACAGGAGCGTCACAACCCGCCAAGGATGCTCGGAGAGCGTCGCTACGCATGTAAATGAACGAAGTGTCGACCCTTCTAAAGGTAGCCATGGACCTCCTTTTATAATTCATGGGGATACCACAAGGCTAAAATGGTCTTTAAACAGAGTAAAGAATGTATACCCCTCTGCTAAAACTGCTGGAAACAGCGATAGTGGGAAATACCTAACTCTGACGGACTAGGACAAGCGCATTAAATGTGCCATGAGGTGGTGCCCTGGCGAAATCTTCTGGCAAGGGATGACTCTCCTTCTGTGTCGTTCGCCCAGCTACCTCTTATTCTTTCTCCACGCCGTAGGACGGGTGTCATTAAAGCTCTGCTATAATTCTGGTAAGTTGCCACATGCCCCGACCAGCTCCACCTAACCGACTGCCCGCTCGACACCTAGGCGATGTAGACAACCAGCCTGGTGACGTGGAGCGATGGCTTGGTGGGCGGGGGCCTTGGCGGGTGCCCTAGCAGTCGGGTCCTCGTATGAAGAGGCTTGGCGTCTAGATCCAGCCCAACAGGGTCTTGCCGGTCCGAAGGCCGCGGTCGTCTGGTGCACAAGTGTCGGAATCGGGGCTCCGCGGACCCAAGAAGGTTCGAACTATGGGGCGTGTGCGAAGATCTCAACCAGCTCTAGCCTCAAGCTCGCCACCCCGCGGCCGAGCCTCGTCGAATATGCGCGAGTGGGCAAGAAGATGAACACAGAGATTTACCCAGGTTCGGGCCACCTTGCGGTGTAAGACCCTACTCCTGCTTTTAGTGGATTGGCCTCACGAGGAGGATGGGGATGAACTAGTACAGTGGTTGAGCGGCCTCGCGAGGGCTCTGGGGTGAGGATCAATCGATCCCTTCTACGGTGGAGGCTGGCCCCTATTTATAGTGACCTTGGTCCTCTTCCCTTATCGCACACGCGAGAAGGAATCCCACAACGACCAATTTTGAAAGGGGACAAGAGGTACATCTTATCCTGATGGAAAGGGGTCTTTGCCTGCAAAGCTTCTGGGCATGACACATAGGTGGGCTTGGCGATGACATCCGTCTTGCCGAGCTCATGGTCTTGGTCTTGTTGCACCAGAATGGAAAGCTTTGGGGCCTTCCTCGGGAACCTGCACCTACCCTTGCTTCCTTAGCACTGAAGAGGAAACTGTCCCCTCTGCGCCCGCGGGAGCCCGCCTGGCCTTGGTCGTTATGGCTCACGTCATCGCGGCCTCATGAGGCCGGGTACCTGCATAGAAATCTCTGCTCCTCGGGAGGCAGCCTGGGAAGGCCACTCCTCTGGAGGTCTTGGCGTTGTTCGCCTCGCGAGGCCGGGGCTCTCGCCAGGGTCTTGACTTAGGGGACTTGCCACTAGGCCGTATCGGGCCGTCGAGGTGGGCCATGCGCTGGGCCGCAGGCCGACAGGTCTGGGTACCCCCGATCCCAGAACGCTGATAGTAGCCACCGGGCCCAAGGCGTGCCTGACCTGGCTTCAGGGCTAAGGCAAGGAGCGCAGGGCAAAACGCCGCGGGCCCCCAATCGCCTGCAGGCCAGGCTCGATGCGTGGCGCGTGGTTGGGCGCGGACGCCTCTGCCCCCATGTCGCCTCGGCAACTGCCCATGCTGACAAAAGCTTGGCATCTGCCGCCGAGCCATCATTGCTCTTCTTCCTTGCGCCTTTGCTCCCCTGCTTAGATCCCCTTTCCTTCGCGAGAATCTCCTCCAGATCTTGTGCAGTGCCATCCTTCCTCTTGCTCCCCCAATCCTCAAGGATTCTTCGGATGGCGCCCTTCGGGAAGTCAAAGTCTGAGGCTCAGGCCTAGGCCTCCTCTTGCCCCTTGCCGGCGCTTACGGCATCCACCATTGCCAAGGAGAGGGACCTCGCCCCAGTGCTCTCGTTGACGGCGGGCGACTCCAATGAGTGGGGGCAGACCTTGATCTGGTGTGGCTCTGCGGAGCAGCGTACCTTGGCGAAAATAGTCTACACCTTCTTCCTCCATAGCATCTTCTCTGGGCTCGCCCCACCCTTCTCGGGGTTCTTCACCACCATCCTTGAGCACTACGGGATCCAGGCCCTCCATTTTCAGCCCAATTCCATCCTACTCCTGTCTGTCTTCGCCTTCTACTGCGAGGCCTTCGCAGGCGTGAGGCCCTCAGTGCCCCTCTTCCGCCACAACTTCAGCCTGCGGTCCCACGACAGCACACACCGGTCGGCGTGCGTCTCCTTCGTCGCGGTCTAGAGCGGGAAGGTGCTCCTAAAGGCCGGGAAGAAGGTGGAAGGCTTCAGGCACCGCTGGGTCTTCCTGGATACCCAGGGCCTCGATCCACGCCTGGAGCTCCCGACGGAGCTGCCTGAGAAGACCCTCGCGTGGGGCTCTGCGAAGGTCACCAATCCTCAGGAAAAACCCATCTTGGAGCAGATCTCCTCGGATATGGAGGCCAAGAAGCTGACCGGGGCGATGATAGTGAAGAAGTTCCTGACGCAGCGCCTGGCGCTGCTCCAGTCGCACTCAAAGCCCATGCGGGAGTACCAAGGCGCGGTGGACGACATCAGGCTCCGGCCCGCCAGCTTGACAGGCGAGGAGCTGGACAGGGCCTTGGCTACCTTGCTCCCCAGCGATCCCGGGGGCCTCCCCGAGGACTATGCCCCGCTGTACCGCCGTGACGATAGGGGGAGCTGGTCGTCGCCATGCCCACCTTTGACATGCTGGGGCTCACGCCGTCCAAGCACCCCAATTCCCCGGTGCCGGTATCCTTTGGCGACACCAGCGACGAGGAGGACTCGGAGGAGACTGAGGACGATGACCTGGAAGAGGTGCCCCCCCGTCGCAGGGCAAGCTCCTCAGCGATCTCGAAGAGGGCGACGATACCGACGAGCCCCCGGCCGCGGACTCCCCGCGCCTTGCCAGGGTCCTCAGGAGGTCAGGGCCTAACCCCGAGACCACGCGGGCATCTGGCCAGGCGACTCCGAGGAAACGAGCGGCCGCGCCTCCTCCGGAGGGCTCCCCACGCTCCAGCAAGGTGGTTGAGACGCCGGTCTTGTCCCCGTCTGTGCCGCAGCCGAAAAGCAGGGCGGCAGCTGCTGGGGCAGACGTGGCCTCTCCGGCCATGGACCCTCAGGGCGACCTCCTCACCTCTCCGGGCGACAGCGCCACGCCGGGGATCGTCTAGGAGCACCCCGCTCGTCTCCTGGGCGCGGCCAAGGCCATGCTGAAGAAGAGCAGGGGCGTTCCGACCGTCGTCGAGGCGGAGAAGAAGAGGAAGTGGATTGCGCCCGAGGAGTAAGTAACCTACCACGCCTTTGGTCGATTATGGACTGCGCACGTGCTCACGGCCCCTTCTCCTCTCGATGGCCAGGGGTGATGATGTGCCGAAGAAGAGGAAGACAAGCACCGAGCTGAAGGAGCCCCCTGTCCAGAAGGCGCCGCCAGCCTCTGGACGCGGTCGCGGCGGGCGCGGAAGTGCATCGCGCCAACCCAGCGCAACCCTTGGGCGCCCTAGCAACGCCGCACCCGGGCACACGGGTGTGACGCCTACTCCTGGCGCCTTGCCGACGCCGCTTAGAAGACCGGGCGGGGGGGGCACGAAGGCTCACGTGGCGGCACTCCTTGCCGTGGCCGTGGCGACCCCAGCGCTGGTGGAGGGGGCGACCTCCCACCCCCTTGGCGGAATCCACCCCTGAGGACACAGTGACGCAGCTTCAAGAGGAGCCAGCCCCCGTGGGCCAGCAGGCTGTGAAGTCGTCCACCCTCGTCGTGCCCGAGGAGAACCTGGAGCCTCCCGCGCCCCAAGTCTGCCACGCCACTACCCCCTTGGTCACAGAACCCGCTGACGTGCCGGTACCGCCTCCCGGTCAGGCTCTCGCGCTCGCGAACTACGGCCCTCTGATCAGGCCCGGGGCCTTGGATGAGGCCTACATTGTGCTTGGCCGGATCCGGGCCGACCTCCAAGACGCCGACAGGTGCCTTGCGAGGGAGTGCCTGGGGCTTATTTATGGGTGGCTCCAGGCAGGCACGGCCACCAAGACGGCCTGGGGTCGGGCTGAGGCTGCCACCGCGGAGAGCACGAAGGAGGCCGCCGAAGCCAAGGCGGCTCACGACGCGGAGCTGGCCGAAGCAGCGTCTGCCGTGGAGCATTGCAGGGAGGTAGAGGCCAACCTGAAGGCCCTTCAGGGGGAGTGAGCTGTGCACGCACAACGGCTCCACCAGCGGGAGGAGGAACTCAAGGCCCGCGAGGCGAAGCTCGCCGATCGCGACTCCGTGCTGTCCCAGGTGACTGTTGACCAAGCCGCGGAATGCGAGCGTCTGGCCAAGCTGAAGGAGGAGGTAATAGAAGCCTAGACGTCCCACGCCCAGCACGTCACCAAGGCGACGACCCAGCTGGATGCCAGGGAGAAGACCCTTGCCGCTACTGAGAAGAAGGCCGCCGCGGAGCGCGATGCCTTCCCCTCCATCGAGCTCAGGCTTTGCCATGCGCTGCACTCCATATGCAGGGGAGGATTCAAGGAGCCACTGGCGACCCCTGAGGGCGGCTATGTAGGGTTCTCCTCCAAGCTTGCTGAGGTGCTCGAAGGTGCTACCGCCAAGGTGGACGCCATCCTGGAGGACGAGTGTCGCGACCTTTTCTCCACAACCACGACGCGTGTCTTCAGCCACCTCTATCTCCGCGAGCCCGGCTTCGATTTCAACGTGGTGATCGTCCCGGTTGCCCCTGAGTCTCGCGCCGCTGCGGCGGCGGCGGCCGTGAAGGATTCCGTGGACGCGCTGGTGAAGAAGTTCACCTGCATCCCCGATGCCGGGCCCCCGGCGGTGGGGGCGAGCGGTTGTGGCGACGACGGCGGAGGCAACGATGTTGAGGACGAGCTCGCCGTGACTGGGACAAGCGGTGGCGACGGCCATGGCGATGATGGCCCCTCCTCCTAGATTTCAACCTGCGACATTTATCATGCCTCGTGGAGGCGTAAGACTTGTTTGAATTCGCAAAACATTCAGTGCCTGTAATAACTGTTTGAACTCCGTGATTTCCTTTCGTGCTTTGTTTCCATCCTGCTTGCCTTTGTGCTCTGCGTCGGCAGGGCCCAATCCCGCGCATACCTCGACCGCCGTTGGGGCGTCCGGATCGCCAGGACGAGACCAAGGGGCGAGGGGCTACGTGACTAGTGAGGCCCCTGAGTCGCGATGCTCAGGGGTCCCCCTTGACGTGCGAGCAGCCCTCATGAAGGAAACATGGCGACGACGAGGTTAATTCGGAGCTCCCATACCTTTCCTTGCCAGCTTTTGCCTGGGAGGGACGCGAGAAGACCAGGGACCAGGGACCTGGTGAAGTGGCGTGCGCCAGGCCTGGCCTGAGCGTGGTCCCCGTCCAGCCCCCTCGCGCGTGCGTCCCAAGGGAACACTGCATGACGGGGCCATATGAAGAGCCGAGAGGCCATCCTGAGGTTGGTGTAGCCGCTAGGGCGCCCTCAGTTGTTTATCCACCAGCGCGGAGCATCGGGCTTCCACTTGGGCATGGGCATAGCCGTTGAGCGACCGGGTCGTCCGCCAGCGCGGAGCATGGGGCTTCCACTTGGGCGTGGGAAGGGAGCTCTGTGTTAGAGTCTCTAGGTGTGTACAACCCAGTTTCGTTCGTACGCGTGACTGGCACGGCAGAACTGGAGGAGGTGTATCTAGGCACCCGTGAGCCAATGCAGGACTCACGATGCCCTACCTCAAGGCGGGTTGCGCCTGAATTTTCTGGCGTGGGGCGCACTTACAAAACCCTTGTGATGGGGGTAACCTGCGCCGAATGAATCTCCGGAGGCCATCGCATGAGAAGGCCAAACACCAAGGACCCCAGGTGGTGACGTGAATGTGGCCGGCCCGCCAGACAGAGCTCAGTCGTTGGGTTTATCGACGCTGCAGGGACGGACCTGAGCACAGACGCCGTGCCTAGTCTTCTCATGCAACAAACCCGAGGAAAGACACCCGGCGTGCGGCTCCCGTGACGGCGAAGCGCCGAACTGTGGTTATACGAACCGGGTCGCGCGCCCTAACTCACCCACTCTCGATTAGCTCATGCGAGGACAAAGCACCAAGGACCTCGGGAGGTGACGTGCACGGGGCTGGCCCGCGAGACAGAGCTCGGTCGCTTGGATTTATCAACGCTACAGGAACGGACCCGAGCACAGACGCCGTGCTAGCCCTTAATCATGAGGCGGTCGAGGGCGTGATTGTTAGGGCGCAGCGACATTCATGGTGACGAAGCACCGGGCAGGCAAGTTGGAATACTTCAAAAATTCATCAAATGCAGAACTAGTTCTGATACATGTGCAAAACGATACAGCTGCAGGGACGGGCCCTAACAGCTTGAGGATGACGCAACCTGAGGGGCGCCCTCAATTTAAAAAACCAAAAGGTCACCTGGCAATGATGCTACTGAAGCGTTGGGGTAGTTGTTGAAGCTTGATCCTCACGAGCATGAGGGCTCCGGCGGCTCGATGTGCCTGCAAGGCCCAGGGGGCTCATGAGGGTCCGGGGCCTCCTGAAGGACTGTGCGGCGTCGGACCTCATGAGACACGTGCACGGCCTGCGCGAGGTGCTGGTACGCAGCGCCCACGTTCATGAGGCCAAAGGGCATGCAGACGTAGCTGCAGGGGTAGCCCCCACCGTGGCCGACACGCGATGGCCAGAAGAGGCCCTGTGATGCGGTCCTGTTGAGGCCCGGGATGTCGACGTAGACGCGCAGCCCGCCGCCTATGTCGGGGGCGACAGCTGCACTGGGTGGTGCGGGGCGATGCTCGCCACACATGGCCTACGCCTCCTAAAGCTCCTCGATCGTGTTGGTGATGAACTCCCGTGCCCCTGGCGCCTCGCGTTGTGCTCCTTGCTTGTGGGGACGCGCATTGAAGCACGCCTCCAAGTGGTGCCCGAGCACCTCCCTCGTCGCACCGGTCAGGTCGGAAGCTCTCCAGGTGGAATCCCCCGAGCCAGCCCTGAGGGAGGCGCCGGGCGCGCCTTCCTATGCGGGAGGGAGAGGCGCCCCAGCAGTGGACACGGGGCCTGAGGCACCGTCTGTGGGGATCTTTGTCCCCTGACGGCTCTTGGGGAGGAGCTGATTCTTCTTCTTTGGGGTGTCCTCCGGAGGCAGGGTGTCGCCCTCGTCGTCAGAGTTTTCAGCCGCCGCGGCCTGGTAGGCGCGTTCGAGGGAGCAGACTGCATCCTTCTCATCGCAGGCGACCGTGATGATGCCGCTGCACCCAGGCATCTTGAGGACGTTGTAGCCATGGTGGGTTGCTGCCATGAACTTGGCGAGGGCAGGGTACCCGAGGATGGCGTTGTACGGGAGGCCAATGTGGGCGACGTCGAAGTCGATCAGCTCGGTGCGGTAATTGTCGCGCTTGTCGAAGGTGACTGGGAGGCGCACCTGCCCCAGGGGAATGGTGGAGCCATCGGTCACTCCTGAGAAGGGCCTGGTTGGCATGAGCTGATCATAGGGCACCTGAAGCGTCTCGAACGTCTTGACAGAGAGGACATTGAGCCCAGCGCCATCGTCGATGAGGGTCTTGGTGACGAGGACGTTGCTGATGGTGGGCGTGCAGAGCATGGGGAGCGCGCCTGTGGCGGCCGAGCACTTGAGGTGATCCTTGGAGTCGAAGGTAATGGCGTACTGTGAGCACCTGAGGGGACGCGCGGCCTCGAGCTTCGGGAGGGCCGCGTTCACCTCACGAGAGAACTGCTTAAAGATGCGGTTCGAGGCAGGGGCCTGAGCACCTACCAAGATGCAGGTGATCGCACGGGGTTCCTGGAAGCCCCCAGCCCCATCATCCTGTCGGTTATCGTCGTTTCTCGTTGGTGGTGGCGGCAGGAGAGTGAGGCCAGCATTGCCCTAAGGACGGGCCTCATGAGGCTGATCGCGCCAGTGTCCGTCGCGAGGCTCGTCACGCCAGCGGTCCTCGCGAGGCTGGTCGCGCCAGTCCTAACGTGGGTCGCGATTGTCCCAGTGGCCTCCGCCGCGGCCCCCTCCACTGCCGTAGCCACGGTCACCGCGCTTGGCGCGGCGGCCGAGGCGCCCATCGCAGAGCGCCCTGAGCTCCTGGCAGTCATTGGTGTTGTGGGTGTGAGTGTTGTGGAAGGCGCAGAATGGGAGGTTGCCCCTGGGGGGCTCATCATGGTCACGACCACGCTTCATCTCGGGCTCCGCTGCCAGCACAGCAGGGCCCTTGCGCTTCGCCTCCTTAGCCTTGGCCTTCTTGTCTTCAGGGTCTGCCTCCGGAAGCTCAAGAAGGGAGAGGCGGTCCTCTTCGGCCCTTGCGCACTTGTTCGCCAGGTTGAACATCTCCAGGGCCGAGCACAGATCGTCATGGATGGCGAGCTCCTCTTTCATCCTGACATCCCTGACGCCATCGGTAAACGCCGAGATGATGGCCTCATCCGACGCCTTCGGGATTTTGAGGCGAGCGTTCGTGAAGCGCTGTATGTACTTGTGCAGGGTCTCGCCCGGCTGCTGCTTCATGCATCGCAGGTTGTTCACTGCAAGGGCGCGGTCACGGGTGCCCTGGAAGTTGGCGATGAAGCGCTCGCGAAGTTCGTTCCAGGAAGAGATCGAACCCTCCGGGAGGTTAAGGAGCCAGGAGCGCGCGCCATCCTTAAGAGCCATGGGGAACCAGTTCGCCATGACTTTGTCGTCACCGCTTGCTGCCTCGATGCTCAGCGAGTATAGTTGGAGGAACTCCACAGGGTCGGGGGTGCCATCGTAGCATGGGAGCAGGTCCGGCTTGAACTTGCCGGGCCAGATGACACGGCGCAGCTCCGGGGTGAAGGCGCGGTAGCCCGCTGCACTCACAGGCGCAACGCATGCGAGGGGAGCTCGGTCTTGGCGTCCGTGCACCGCAGCCTGTGGCGGCGCACGGTCTTGATGCTGGCGAGGTGGTGCGGGGAGCGCCCGCGCGTCACCTTGCGACCGCGACACCACCTGGCAGCTCGCTTCGTCCCGTGCCCGCATCGGCGCCCCACGTGGCGGGTTGCGTGAGCGCGCTTCGCATCTGGGCTCGGGGTCGGCGCCGTGCAGAGAAGGAGGAGGAGGTGCGCCGTGAGCCACATCGCCCGCCTGGGAGGGCAGGGGACGGAGCGAGTGGGAGGGCGCCGGGGCCTTGCCGGCGGCATCGACGAGCTCGGTGATGCGACCAAGCCAGTCGTCGTAGCAATCGTTGGCGGGGCAATAACGCAGCAGCTTGCGCGCCATGAGTAGTGCAGCCTGCGCGTTCGCCGGCCCGCAGCGAGCGTGGGAGGACGATGCCGTGGCGGGAGTGAGGGATGGAGTAGCGGTGCGGCCATCGCGCTGCACGGAGGGTGGCAACGACGAGTCCTGCTGCTCGTGAGCAGCTGGGTCAGTGGCAGCATTAGCTGCAGGAGAGGCGGAGCGGCGCGGGATGCCGCAGCCCACGGGCGCCGTCTGGGCGACGTGAGCAGCCCGGCGCTCGGCGCGGACTCAGCGGGCGTCGGCCATGGGAGAGACGAAGCGGAGATGAAGTGAAACTCGAGGGAGGATTACGACACGCCCCTACCTGGCGCGCCAAAATGTCGGAATCGGGGCTCCGCGGACCCAAGAAGGTCTGAACTCTGGGGCGTATGCAAAGATCGCAACCAGCTGTAGCCTCAAGCTCGCCACCCCGCGGCCGAGCCTCATCGAATACGCACGAGTGGACAAGAAGATGAACACAGAGATTTACCCAGGTTCGGGCCACCTTGCGGTGTAAGACCCTACTCCTGCTTTTGGTGGATTGGCCTCACGAGGAGGATGGGGATGAACTAGTACAGTGGTTGAGCGGCCTCGCGAGGGCTGTGGGGTGAGGATCGATCGATCCCTTCTACGGTGGAGGCTGGTCCCTATTTATAGTGACCTTGGTCCTCTTCCCTTATCGCATAGGCGGGAAGGGTTCCCACAATGACCAATTTTGAAAGGGGACAAGAGGTACATCTTATCCTGAAAGAAAGGTGTCTTCGCCTGCAAAGCTTCTGGCGTGACACATAGGTGGGCTCAGCGATGACATCCGTCCTGCCAAGCTCGTGGTCTTGGTCTTGTTGCACCAGAATGGAAAGCTTTTGGGCCTTCCTCGGGAACCTGCGCCTGCCCTTGCTTCCTTAGCACCGAAGAGGAAACTATCCCCTCTGCGCCCGCTGGAGCCCGCCTGGCCTTGGTCGTCATGGCTCACGTCATCGCGGCCTCATGAGGCCGGGTACCTGCATAGAAATCCCTGCTCCTCGGGAGGCAGCCTGGGGAGGCCAGTTCTTTGGAGGTCTTGGCATTGTTCGCCTCGCGAGGCCGGGGCTCTCGCGAGGGTCTTGACTTAGGGGAGTTACCGCTAGGCCGTACCAGGCCGTCGAGGTGGGCCACGCGCTGGGCCGCAGGCTGGCAGGTCTGGGTACCCCCGATCCCAGAACGCCGACAACAAGTCGGGGTACTAAGGGCCCCGTTCTTTAGTACACTGACACCAAACCATTTTCATCAGTCACCGAGTCGCACTAATATAGCCGTTATCCTAAATCCTAAAGTTTCGGTCTCACCGAGTCGGCCCTTCGGTCTCACCGAAGAGCACTTGCCAACCTTCTATTGCCTACTAAAATTCGTTCGTGTAGTTTTAATCGGTGACACCGAAGTGTGTAAAGTGATTAGGTCGGCACAATCCGGAGCCACCCAACAGTTTCATCGAGAGTCACCGAAATATCTAAAGTTCAAACCTTTTGTACAGGTCGATCTAACTGAGTGTTCTTAGTCGGTCTCACCGAGATGTGCTAAAAGGTGAGTAACGGTCAATTTTTGGTGTTGCCTATATATGCCCCATCGACTCCACCATTGTCTCTTGAAGCAAACACATTACACATCCATATTTCTGAGAGAGAGCTCCCACTCCTTGTGTTGATTTCAAAGGGACTCCACTCCAACCATTGATGTTTAGTCACCTCATTAATTTCCATGCAAACCTCGCCTACCGAAAAGTCAAAATTTGTGACAGAGTGTTTGAGTGTTGAGAAGATTATCTTTTGAAGAATAATAGCAAGGAGCTCATCAACAACAACACCATATATTACCTTTTGAAGGGTGGTGCCTCCTAGATTGGCTAGGTGTGCTTGGGAGTCTCCAAATCATGTGGAGAAACCAAGAAGTTTGTGAGGGCATGGAGATCGCCTACTTCGTGAATATCTGCCCGAGTGAGGCTAGCCCTTTGTGAGCGTAAGACGTGGTGGGATAGGCAATGTTGCTTCTTCGTGGACCTCAGTGGGTGTGAGCCTCCATGGACTCGATTCCTCAATGGAATCCGCAACCGTAATCCTTGTGATTGAAGCCTCCATCAACGTGGACATACGGTAGCACGACCTATCGCAACCCAGGGTCAAAAATCTTCTGTGTCACCATTGCATTTGCAAATCTGTAAAACCCATCTCTCTACATTACTATAACTTGCAATGTCCTTATTTTCCGCTGCTTATACTCTAGACTTGCATGTGTAGGGTGTTATTTGACTTGCCAGTTAAAGCGAAAACTGCCAATAATTAAAATTGGGAAAGGAGTCCTTTTTATTTTGGCAAGTAGTCTAACCGCTCTCCCTTCTAGACATAGTTTCGATCCTACAAGTGGCATCAGAGCTTTGGTATCCATTGTTTTAGTTTAACCACCAACAAGAGTATGGCGTCTAGTGAGGGTAGTTATCATCGTAGAGTTTCTTATTTCGATGGCACAAACTTTGCTAGCTAGAAACCTAAAATGAAAGTGATATCCTTGGACATAATCCCGCCGTTTGGGATGTAGTTTGTGTTGGCTTGCAAGGTGAAATCTTCGAAGGGGGAAGGGAACCGAATCATGAATCAACCGCCAAAGAATTGAAGATGTTGTAGTACAATGCTCAAGCTTGTGATATACTCTTCAATTCTTTGTGTCCCGAGGAGTTTAACAATATCAACCACCCTGAGAATTCCAAGAAGATTTGGGATACTTTGGTTGAAATGCATGAAGGTACCGAGTCCGTGAAGGAATCAAAGCTTGATGTGCTACAAGGTGAGCTATAGAAGTTCAAGATGAAGGATGGTAAAGGCATCACCGAAATGTACTCTAGGCTAGCTCTCATTACAATGAGATTGCCAGCTTAGGAAGGAAAGAAATGACCGACAATTTCATCATCAATAATATCCTAGGAGCTTTGGATAGAAAATATGACACCACACACACACTGATCCAAATGATGCCAAACTACAAAGATCTCATGTCGGAATTATGCCCTAGAGGCAATAATAAATTGGTTATTATCATATTTCCTTATTCATGATAAATGTTTATTATTCATGCTAAGATTGTATTGACCGGAAACTTAAATACATGTGTGGATACATAAACAACACCGTGTCCCTTGTGAGCCTCTACTAGACTAGCTCGTTGATTAAAGATGGTTAAGGTTTCCTAACCATAGACATTTGTTGTCATTTTATAACGGGGTCACATCATTAGGAGAATGATGTGATGGACAGACCCAACCATAAGCTTAGCATATGAATGTATCATTAAGTTCACTTTGTCGTAGCTTTCGTAATGTCAAGTATCTGTTCCTTAGACCATGAGATCATGCCACTCCCAGATACCGGAGGAATACCGTGTGTCGGGGAACGACAATCTATGGGTCCGGCAAGGTACCTTTGTGATTAGGCAGGGAGGTCTCTAACACGCAAAGAGTATCATTGATTCTTGCGTATGCGGGGATTTAGACAGGTTCGGGCCGCCGGAGCGTAAAACCCTACGTCCCGTGTTCTTGTGGTTTATGAGTGTTTACAGTACAGGGCGCAACAACACTGACAAGAGGTGCCTCGGGAGTGCAGCTATGCGTGTAGAATGAACAAAGTGTCGACCTTTGTAAAGGTAGCTATGGGCCTCCTTTTATACACAAGGGGTTACCACAATGGCAAAATGGTCTTTACATCTGGTGAACAGTGGATACTGCCCTCTGCCAGAGTGTCAGCAGAGGTGGTAGTGGGAAATACCTAACCCTGACGGACTAGGAAAGGCGCATTGAATGCGCCGTGAGGTGTCAAGCTGGCGACGTTTTCCAGCAAGGATTGCATCTCCTTCTGTGTCATCCGCCCAGCTACCTCCTATTCTTTCGCTACGCCGCGGGACGGGTGTTGATAAAGCTGCTGTAAATCCCCCCATGCTGCCATGCGCCCTGGCTGGTTCAACCTATCCGCATGCCTACTCGCCACCTGGTCGATGTAGACAACCAGCCTGGCAACGTGGAGCTAGGCCTTGGCGGGCGGAGTCCTTGGCGGCTGCGTGCGTCCTCGAGACCCCGGCATGGCGTCTTACCGGGCTTAGTTGGTCTTTGCTCGTCGTAGTTGGAGGAATGTTTCTGCCCGACAAAATCTCGTGGGGCTGGAGGCTGCGGCGTCTGGTGCACAAGTCAGGGTGCTAAGGACCCCGTTTCTTAGTACACCGACAGGAGCCCCCGGGCCTAGGCCACACATGCGTCCGCAACGTTTGTTGGGCTAGGCCCAAAACAGTGCACACGCGCATGCGAACGCAATTCTCTGGGGTTATGATGATTTTTACTGACCTTTCCCACAACGTGCATTGACTGTGGGTCGTGGGAGTGGAGGAGCGGGCGGTTGCTTCGAGGGGTCGCGCCTGGGCAACCGCGTCGTGCTGGAGCTGAGACAAGTGGCCCTTGCGTCTTCCGTCCCTATTTTCATCTTCAGATCCCTTGACCCCTTTTTCTTTCTTTGGATGCCGTTTATTGTGCGGGGGGGAGGAGACCCTAGCCCAACGGATGACCACGAGGGCAAATCTTGAGTCCGCCATACCTCCGGCAAGTGCTTCGCAGGAGCGTGAGGCAGTGGAGCCCAACACCACTACTAGCCCCCGGCAAGGGGTCCCGCCCTTGTTTTCGATGGCGAGTGCAGGCGCCAACGTCGTCACCTCCGTCCCTCTGTCGATGGATACGGAGCGCCCGAAGGAGACCCGTGCGCCATTGACCCCGGAGGGGAGCTCTGCGATGAGGGCCTCTGTCGTCGAGCTGATCCTTGTGGAGGATGACTCGTCGGTGAACGAGGTGGCCGGCGACGCCGTGGTGATGGAGGACGTTGCCGGAGGGGGAGAAGCACCTCCTCAGCAAGAGCCCATGGGTAAGTTCCTCGTGGTCGAATTGTGTTTCTTCTTCTTTTTTGTCTTCTTGAACTTCCTGTTGTTTCTGGGCTTCCCCTTCCCCCTGCCACCGTAGGCACGCCCCCGTCTGAGGATCTCGACATCCACACTGGTGTCGAGGAAATTGCCAGGGATGCCACTGAAAGCACATTTGCTCCCTTGGTGGTTTTGGTAATTAATAACAACATATAAGTCATTGGACTAATGTTTCCACTAAGTATATTTCAGGAAAAGTTCAATGATAGGATTGGCAAAAAGATTGTGGAGATTTTGGAATTACCCCAAGATGCAAGGAAATGGATTGGCAAAGCTTCAAGCAAGAGGACTCTACATTTTACATTTGTGAGAAATCACTTTGAGTCCATAGGAAAGCCAATACTATTAAAAGGGGGTAAGGTATTGCTGGTGAACAAAATGCTCATACGTGCACAAGTGATAGTCACCAAAAACACCCACAAGCTCTTCCACAAAAGTCTGTCAAAGTCAAATATCCAAAATCGGTGCAACCAACACTTCCACTCGGTGCCACCGATTCTCATACTCAGACAGACCTAAGCCAAACCCTAACCTATCGGTGCAACCGATTCTGCTTCGGTGCCACCGAGTTTGGTTGCCAACTTTCTGTTACGCAAATTCACAAAATCGGTCCTACCGAAATTGTTGGATCGGCGTCACCGAGATTGGGCAATCTGACCGTTGGTCACCTTATCGGTGCAACCGAGTTTCATATATCGGTCTCACCGAGATTCAAAAGTTGCCACCTTTTGGTCACTTCGGTACCACCGAGATTAACACATCGGTGTCACCGAGTTGGTCATTTTGTGTGTAACGGTTGGATTTTTGGGGATGCCTATATATACCCCTTCACCACCACCTACTCGAAAGAGAAGCACTCAGAACTATTCCATACTTGCCCCATCCAGTTTTCTGAGAGAGAGCCACCTACTCATGTGTTGAGATCATGCCATTCCATTCCAACCATATGAATCTTGATCTCTAGCCTCCCCATGTTGCTTTCCACCAATCCCATCTTTTCCACCAAGCCAAATCTGTGAGAGAGTGATTGTGTGTTGAGGAGTCTATCATCTTGAAGCACAAGAGCAAGGAGTTCATCATCATTGCCGAGCCTATTACCTTTTGGAGGGTGGTGCCTCCTAGATTGGTTAGGTGTCGCTTGGGAGCCTCCTACTTCGTGTTGTGGAGTTGAACCAAGAAGTTTGTAAGGGCAAGGAGATCGCCTTGTTCGTGAATATCTACCCATAGTGAGGCTAGTCCTTCGTGGACGGAAGCCGTTATGGAATAGTCAAGGTTGCTACTTCATGGACCCTTCGTGGGTGGAGCCCTCCATGGACTCTCGCGACCGTTACCCTCCGTGGGTTGAAGACTCCATAAACGTGGACGTACGATAGCACCACCTATCGGAACCACGGGAAAAAATCATCGTGTCTACAATTGCGTTTGATCCTCCTACCCTTCCTTTACTACTCATGCTTGTTGTTACTTTCCGCTGCTATACTCTTAGACATGCATGTGTAGGGTGTCCTTGACTTGCTATGAATGCTAAAATCTGCCAACACTAAAAATTGGGAAAAGGCTAGATTTTTATTTGTTCAAGTAGTCTAATCACCCCCCCTCTAGACATACTTTCGGTCCTACAGCCGCCGCGGAGGCCAGCCGTATCGTGGCTGGAGAAGAGGTCGCCTGCCGTCGCGCCAGGGACACCGGCAAACAGGTCGTCGGCAGGCCGTCCTCTGAGGCAGGGGCGGATGTCGATGGTACCCCGTCCCCGGAGGTGCCGGAAGGCGGCGCATTCTTTGCGGCATCGGGGGCGTGCCCTGTTTTTGAGATGGGGACCGCCGGCGGGCCTGTCACCAGTTCGTCCTCATCCACAGAGCCGCTCCCGTGCCACTATTTAAGGGTTGGTGATTTCCAGTTCATCCGCCTTCCTGGCAAGCCAAACCTTGGAGTCTCCCTTGAAGAGGTGGCTGTTGATGGGGCGGTGGTCGCTCCCGGAGGAGGTGCGGCCGCCGATCCTCTGGTCGGAGGTGACGAATCCGGCGAGCATGCCATCTTGTCCTCCCTCAGCAGGGACTTCCGGCAGCTGCTGGCGCTCTACGCCCGCCGCTCGGAGAGGTTGGACTGCCGGGAGGCCTTTCTCACAGCGGCGGAAGAGAGGTTCTAGGAGCTCCTCGCCGAGTAGCGGACTTGGTTCACTGATCAGCGTAAGGACCTCACCAATCAACCGGCCGATCTCACCAAGGCCAAGGCCGAGTTCATCAATGAGAAGGCCGAGGCGGAAAAGATCTGGAGGGAGGCGGTCGAAAGCATCGCCGCCGTGGACGCGGAGCAGATCTCACACAAGATCCTGCTCGACACACACGAGGAGGAACTTGCGGCTTGGGAGCGGGTCCTTGCCGATAGGCTTGGCGTCGAGCTGGGGAAGCATGTCCAGGTCCTGGAGGCGAAGCACAAGGAGGTCGTCGAGAAACAAGCCGCCGAGCATGCCAGCAAGCTCCAGAAGGCCGTCCAGGCCGTCGAGGCCGCTCGCTCCACCCAAGTTGAGCTTGAAGGCAAGGTGCAGCAGCTGGAGTCGGACCTTGCCGCCTCCAACCTGGAGGTCCTGAAGCTGAAGGAGGAGGCCCAGAAAGGGGCAAAAACTCTGCTGGACCACCAATTGGAGCTCCGCGGCAGGACAGATGAGCTGAAGGTTGCCGCAGACGCCAATACTGACTTGCAGGTGAAGGTAAGTACTCATGAGGATAGCCTCAGGGCCGTCCAGAATAGAGAGCGCGATCTATGATACATCTCCAACGTATCTATAATTTTTGCTTGTTCCATGCTGTTATATTATCATTCTTGGATGTTTTACAATCATTTTATAACAACTTTATATCATTTTTTGGGACTAACCTATTGACATAGTGTCAAAGTGCGAGTTGCTGTTTTTGCTTGTTTTTTTACTTCGCAGAATATCAGTACCAAACAGAGTCCAATCACGACGAAACTTTTTGGAGATTTTTTCTGGACCAGAAGACACCCAGTGGGCCAAAAAAGAGCCCGGAAGGTGGGCTGTGGAGAGCACAACCCACCAGGGCGCGCCGGGGCCCCCCCGGCACGCCCTGATGGGTTGTGCCCTCCACGGGGCCCCTCTCCACCGCCTCTAATGCCTATAAATTCTCAAATATTCGGAAAACCCTAGGGGAGTCGACGAAACACAATTCCAGCCGCCGTAAGTTCCAGAACCTCGAGATCCAATCTAAACACCATCACGGGGGGGGGGTTCATCTTCTTCATAGGTGCCTCTCCGATGATGCGTGAGTAGTCCACCATAGACCTACGGGTCCGTAGGTAGTAGCTAGATGGCTTCCTCTCTCTCTCTTATGATTCTCAATACAATGGTCTCTTGGAGATCTATTTGATGTAAACTTTTGCGGTGTGTTTGTTGGGATCCGATGAATTTTGAGTTCATGATCAGTTTCTATCCATGAATATTATTTGAGTCTTCTTTGATCTCTTATATGCATGATTACTTATAGCCTCGTATTTCTTCTTCAAATCTTTGGTTTAGTTAGGCCGACTAGATCGATTTTACTTGCCATGAGAAGAGGTGCTTTGTGATGGGTTCGATCTTGCGGTGTCCTTTTCCAGTGACAGAAGGGGCAGCAAGGCACGCATGTATCATTGCCATTAAGGATAACAAGATGGGGTCTATTCCTACATGAATAGATCTTGTCTACATCATTTCATCGTTCTTATTGCATTACTCCGTTTTTCCATGAACTTAATACACTAGATGCATGCTGGATAGCGGTCGATGTGTGGAGTAATAGTGGTAGATGAAGGCAGGAGTCGGTCTACTTACCTTGGACGTGATGCCTATATAATGATCATCGCCTTGGATACCGTCATGATTATTTTATCTTCTATCAATTGCCCAACAGTAATTTGTTCACCCACCGTGTGCTATACTCATGAGAGAAGCCACTAGTGAATCCTACGGCCCCCGGGTCTCCTTTTCCAACATATTGCTTTCCGATATATCTTTTTGCCTCTTTGTTTTCAAATCTACAAAACAAAAATCCAAAAACATATTGCTGCACTTTTTATTTGCTCTTCTTATTTTGTGTTCTTGAGAGATGTATCTCTCCTATCTATCACTACCTAATCTATCTTTTTACCGTAGAGAGATTGACAACCTCTCTTTCGCGTCGGGTTGCAAGTATTTGTTATTTGTGTGCAGGTGCTACTTATTGGGTGGTGGTGATCCTCCTACTGGTTCAATAACCTTGGTTTCATAACTGAGGGAAATACTTACCGTCGCTGTGCTGCATCATCCCTTCCTCTTTGGGGAAATACCGACGCAGTCTCAAGCCATGTCAAAGGAATTTCTAGCGCCGTTGCCGGGGAGGAAGCGGTCTCTTCTACGTGCCTATCTCAGGCGCCGAGGAGACTCCATCATCATCTACCAGGTTCCTAATCACAAATCTCATCTCCTTGCAATTACATTATTTGCCATTTGCCTCTCGTTTTCCTCTCCCCCACTTCACCAATTTGCCGTTTTATTCGCCCTCTTTTTCGTTTGCCTTTTTCTCGCCTGATCTCTTCCTTGCTTGCAATCTTATTTGCGTAGTCATGATGACTCAAGAAAACACCAAGTTGTGTGATTTTTACAATACTAATAACAATGATTTTATTAGTACTCCGATTGCTCCTCCCGCCACTAGTGCGGAGTCTTGTGATATTAATGCCGCTTTGTTGAATCTTGTCATGAAAGATCAATTTTCCGGTAATCCTAATGAGGATGCCGCGTCCCATCTAAAAATGTTCGTAGAATTGTGTGATATGCAAAAGAAAAAATATGTGGACAATGATATAGTGAAGTTGAAATTATTTCCTTTTTCCTTGCGGGATCGTGCAAAAAATTGGTTTTCTTCTTTGCCTCGTAATAATATTGTTTCTTGGAATAAGTGCAAGGATGCTTTTATCACTAAGTATTTTCCGCCCGTGAAAATTATTTCCCTTAGGACGCAAATCATGAATTTTAAGCAACTTGAGCATGAACATGTTGCACAATCTTGGGAAAGAATGAAGTTGATGCTAAGAAATTGTCCTACTCATGGTTTAAATCTTTGAATGATCATACAAAAATTTTATGCGGGATTGAATTTTGTCTCTAGAAATCTTTTAGATTCCGCCGCGGGTGGTACTTTTATGGAGATTACTTTGGGTGAAGCTACTAAATTGCTAGATAATATCATGGCAAATTATTCACAATGGCATACCGAAAGAGCACCTACTAGTAAAAAAGTTAATTCGGTTGAAGAAATTAGTACTTTGAGTGATTAGGTTGATGCTTTGATGAAATTGGTTGCTAGTAAAAATGCTCCTATTGATCTTAATGATGTGCCTTTGTCTACCTTTATTGAGAAAAATAATTAATCCGTAGATGTGAACTTTGTCTCGCGAAACAATTTCAATAACAATGCTTATAGAGGTAATTTTAATCCTAGGCCTTTTCCTGGAAATTCCTCTAATAACTATGGTAATTCCTATGGTAATTCATCTTACAATAATAATAGGAACACCTCTGATCTTGAGAGTAATATTAAAGAATTCATCAATACGCAAAAAGCTTTCAACACTACGATAGAAGAAAATTGAATAAGATTGATGATATGTCTAGAAGCATTGATAGAATTTCCCATGATGTTGAAAATCTCAAGTTGAAAGCTTTTGTGCCTAAGATTGATGAATCTATTAAAGCTTTATATGTCTCTATGGATGAAAGTAAGAAAAGAACCGCTATGCTTAGAGCTAAAAGAGAAATATTAGAAAAATCGTTTTCTAGTGATTGCCTTCATAAAAAAGCTGAAGATCTTAAAGTGATTGGTGTTTCTACTATTGATTCCTTGTTTAGTAATATTAAATTTGATGATAAAGGGACTGAAGTAGAGTCAACTTTAGCTAGAAGGTATCCCGATAATTTGGAGGGTGAAAATCTTGATGAAATTTTTGATAAAAGTGGGTTTGAAGAGGTCAAAACTTTAACTAGTGATGTGCCCACTATTTTGGATTGCAAAGACTTTAATTATGATAGTTGCTCCTTGATTGAATGTATTTCTTTGCTGCAATCCATGTTGAATTCACCCCATGCTTATGAGCAAAATAAAGCTTTTACTAAACATATCGTTGATGCCATGATGAAATCTTTTGAAGAAAAGTTGGAGTTGGAAATTTCTATTCCTAGAAAATTACATGATGAGTGGGAACCTACCATTAAAGTCAAGATTAAAAATTATGAGTGCTTTGCTTTGTGTGATTTGGGTGCTAGTGTTTCCACGATTCCGAAATCTCTATGTGATGTGCTTGGTCTTACCAATATTGTAGAATGCTCTATTAATTTGCACTTGGCAGATTCTACTATTAAAAAACCTTTGGGAAGAATTAATGATTGAAGAATGCTCTCTTACTAATAAATAAACTTTTGCTTTTTACTTTCTGTTTTTGAGTATTGACACAATTATGCCTCTATTATGATTGTGTTTTTTATGGTTTATTTAGTGTTTGTGCCAAGTAGAGCCTTTAGGATGATTCATAAGATGAGTAGAAGCGATGCTGAATCTGAAACAGAAACTTTGCGTCCAGTATTTGAATTTTCATTTTTTGCTGGAACGTGATCTTGAGCTGAAATTTTAACACAGTGTTGCTATACAAATTCGTTACATTGTCCTAGGTTTTCAGAATTTTTAGAGTTACAGAAGTATGGTTAGAGTACAGATTACTACAGACTTTTCTGTTTAAGACAGATTCTGTTTTCGTTGCATTGTTTGCTTGTTTTGATGAATCTATGGGTTATATTGAAGGGTATGAGCCATGGTAAAGTTAAATTAGATTGGTATAATGCAATAATAAAATATGAATGGGTTTGCAACAGCACCTGAAGTACTGATATGCTTTATTATACTAACGGATCTCACGAAGATTTTGTTGAGTTTTGTGTGATTGAAGTTTTCAAGTTTTGGGTTAGATCACGATGGATGAAGGAATAAGGAGTGACAAGAGCCTAAGCTTGGGGATGATACCGCACCCCCAAGATATATCCAAAGAGTAACAATCAACTAAGCTTGGGGATGCCCCCGAGTGGCATCCCCTCTTTCTTCTAACAACCATCGGTATTTTACTTGGAGCTATATTTTCATTCGTCACATATCATGAGTTTTGCTTGGAGCGTCTTGTATATTTGCTTGCTTTGCTTGTTTTTTTCCTTTTTATCCTTGCTGTACACACCTATTTGGGAGAGCCAGAATTATGCTATGATTTGTAAGAATTGCTCTATGTGCTTCACTTAAACTTTTTGAGCTATAGAATTGCTCTAGTGCTTCACTTATATCTTTTTGAGCACGGTGTGCTTGGAAATTTTTGTAGAAATACTCTCATGCTTCACTTAGATTAATTTGAGAGTTAGTAAATTTTGAAGAAATCCTCTCATGCTTCACTTATACCTTTTTGAGAGAAGAAATCTTTATGCTCATGTGCTTCACTTAGATTTGATTGAGCTTGTCAAAAAGCAATGGAAATATATGAAACTAGTCCCAAACTGATAGATATCCAAGGAGGATATAATAAATACTTTCATGAAGATCATTGGACAAATTAAACTTGATTCCTTGTAATAGTTTTGAAACATGATGATAGTAATATGTGAGTCATGTTAGTGAGTAATTATGCTTTAGTAGGAATATTGGTGTTAAGGTTTGTGATTCCCTATGCAAGTACGAAAGTCAATAGTTATGCAATGAAATTACATCCTACTTGTGGTGCATTATTCGGTGTTAGTTATGCTCAATGCTCACTTATGTGAATTTTCATTTCTTGGGTTGGTTGCTTCTCAATCTATTTGCTAGCCTCCATTTGTACTAAGTAGAAATACTACTTGTGCATCCAAAAACCCTAAACCAAGTTTTGCCTTATGAGTCCACCATACCTACCTATATGCGGTATTTCCATGCCGTTCCAAGCAAATTTGTATGTGCCATCTCTAAATTTTCAAAATAAATTTTCTCTTTTGTGTGCTCGTTGTCGGTGTCAAAACCGACGGATCTCGGGTAGGGGGTCCCGAACTGTGAGTCTAGGATCGATGGTAACAGGGGACGAAGGAGATGATGTTTTACCCAGGCTGGGGCCCTCCTATGGAGGTAAAACCCTACGTCCTGCTCGATTATATTGATGTGTATGAAGGTTACAGAGTTGATCTACCACGAGATCGAATAGCTAAAACCCTAGATGAGTTTCTCTGTCCTACAATCTAAAACCTCCCTGGTTTATATAGACACTGGGGGGTACCTAGGGTTTACACATGATAAGTCTCATTCCGGGGATGGAGATGCCGATTTCCTCATCTTGACTTGGAGTGCACGACGCGCCTTCGAGGGTTCCTTATAGAACACGGGGTCGTGGCATATCCGGCCCTTCCTGCGATGGTCAGAGAGCGGCCCACCAAGCCGGCCTATTGAGAGATAGGCCAGCGGCCCGAGGACCCCTTAGTCCAGGACTCCCTCAGTAGCCCCCAAACTAGCCCCCAACGCCAAGGGCCATAGTACCAGCAGCTTCCACGCGATCGGAGTCTTCGGCTTGCAGGGTGAGTTCTTCTTCCCCTTAAAGATCGGTTGAGACTAGTCCGGCTTCCGATGACACGTCATTTTTCCGATCATACAATCGTCCGGACGCCATGAGTTGCTTAGCCCCAAAGGCAAAACGTCAAAGTGTAAATAGTGTTTCCTGTCAGCCCTTTTTGATGAAGGGTCGCGGCCTATCACGACCACTGAACCAGTTATAGAGACTTGATTCGCGGTTCGAGGCTGTTTTTACATAAGCACAATGCATCAATGTACAGATCGTGCTCCGTTTCACACGGGATATGATTAACGCCCTAGGTTTTCTCACGCGTGCGTAACGGCACGGATATCTCGGGAAGCGAAGAGGCTTGCGGCGCAGTAGATGGAGGCTCATCGGCGTCACGCCTTATAAAAGGGGAAAAAACCTGCGGCCTATTCACGCTTTCCAGTCGCATCCCTCACTTCCTCAACCTTCCCAAGCTCCAAGAGCCCAGATCCAGTTTTCGCTCAATCTCTCCTCCGAGCTTAGCCATGGCGGGTTCATGCTCTATGGGCAAGTGGGAGGCCTCTACGGTCACCGATAAGGACATCCGGGAGTTAAAGCTCGCCGGCTACCTCCCCGCCAACGTCTTCCACCGCGCTCCGGAGGCGAACCAGGTGGTCCCCACCCCTAAGCCAGGCGAGAGGGTGGTGTTCGTCCCCCATTTCATTCGGGGTCTGGACTTTCCACTCCATCCCTTCGTCAGGGGCCTTATGTTCTTCTACGGGCTGGATTTCCACGATCTTCCCCTGAACTCCTTCGCTCATATTTCGGCATTCATTATTATCTACGAAGCCTTCCTGTGGGTCGAGCCGCACTTCAGCCTGTGGCTCAAGGTATTCAATGTCAAGCCGAAGATAGTCGCGGGGGAGCACGCAGACTGCGGAGGGGCGGTAATCAGTAAGCTCCCTCGCGTCGAGTGGCCGGCTGGTACCTTCATCGACACAATCAAGATCTGGCAGAAGGAATGGTTCTACGTCACCGAACCAAGGGACGAGGGCTGGGCGGCGCCTGCCGAGTTCAGATCTGGACCTCCTGCGAGGTTAACCTCGTGGCTCAGGAAGGGCCTTGACTGGGGGTCGGACGCAGAGGTAAAATTGCTGCAGAAGCGCATTTCCTCGGTGATCGCGGCCAAGGTCGAGCTGGTCAATGTTGTCCAGGTCATGCTCCACCGCCGCCTTCTTCCCTGCCAGCGTCGGGCCTCCCCATTGTGGGCCTATCAGCTCAAGGACCAGCCTACGGTGCAAGGATTCTTCCGCACTACCCACCAAAAGTTGTGGAAGGCATTATTCAAGCCCGAGAAGAGCTGGCCAGCCGAGGAGGAGGACTCAGGCCTAAGCGCCGATAACCCTCCTACCCAGGTACGATATTATTTTGATACTCCGGCCCTGTTGTTTGACAAAGAGCTGAACAACCTCCCTCTCATCTTTACAGAAGTGGCTGAGCAAAGCCGTCAAAATGGACTGTCCGGCCCCACAGCCCGAAGGCCCTGGGTCGGATCTGCTGACGGCAATGCTTGTCGTTGTGCCGTACACAACGCCGGAGAAGAAAGAAAAGAAGAAAAGCCGAGAAGGCCTCCGCATAAGGGACCCGCCGGACAATATGTCCGAAGAAACCCATGCCTCCTCGACTCACGAGGAAGAGCATGAGGACGGGGGAGAAGGCGATTCCCCTCTTGCAAGAAAGAGGGCGGCGTCGTAGGACGCCGCGGAGGACCTGCCTCCTCCTGCCCAAAAGAGGGCACGTCGGCCGAAGTTAATCCTGGCCGACGACAGCTCGGACTCCAATGCTGAGTCCGAGGACTTTGAGAGGGTTCCCCGAAGGAACCTAAGGGTCAAGCCCCCAGCCCAAAGGTACGAATCCGAAGACACCCTGGGTCATTTATGTGAAGTTTTTAATGTTTTTAAATGGGCGAATGCCTTTTAATCCGTAGCCCGCCGCGCGCTTTCCCCACCGAGAAAATATCGGACGGGGAGTCTCCACCCGCCGAGCTAGCGGAGAGCGGGACTACGTCGCACCCCACACCTCCAGGGGCCACGAAGCAGGCCGCGGATGTGTCATCCCGCCCGGCTCCTGTGGAGCCGAACACCGGCGGTGGGGGTGATGAAGTTATGGCCGAGGCTAATGCCTCGACCGCCGAAGACCAGGAGGGGGAAACTCCCCTGGCCGATGAGGAGGGAGGACGAAATACTGTCCAGTCCCCTCCGAGGACATCTCCGGAGAGCACTGTGCCTCCAGAGCTACCGGTTCAATCCCCCATCAGGGATCGAGTTGGCCGGTCACCGGTGCCACCCATGACTGGGTGGCCGGTCATGATGGAGGAGGCTCTATCAAGCGCCTCCATCTTCGAGGATCACCACACTCTTATGGGTGCGGTTTTGCAAGGTATTCAGTCCATTGATAGCGGACTGAAAGAGGCCTTCAACGGTCTCTTGACGGGCTTCAAGGTGAGCCACGTAATACCCTTTCCCCGAAAAGTTTAATTTTGTTAAATTTGTGCTATCTTTATATATGCAGTAGCCCCCGAGCCCTGGGTGGGTTTGCAAAAACCCACCCGGGGGTCAAATACCCCGAAGTGACCAACAATGCATAAGGCGCCATTTGTCCCGCACTGTTCTTAAATCCGTTAAGAGGACCGAGCAGAGGGTCATATTCTTAACAGATCGGGGGTTTGAACCTACATAAGTTGATATTGTACAATTTATTTTTTGCAGGCCTCATCGGCAGCGGCGGCCGTCAACGCCATGGAGCTTGCCAAGCTAAATCGGAAGCTCAAGAGCTCCGAAGAGGAGCTCGATTGCTTGAATAAGAGGTTCGACGAGGCGCAAGCTAAGCCGAAAATATTCAGGCTATCTATCGTTATTGATCCATACTGGTAACACAGTGTAATTTATTCATTTATTGCTGACACAGCTTCGGCTGCGGAGGTCGAGAACCTCAAGGCCGAGCAAAAAAAGATGAAGCAAGCGGCCGCGGATGAGAAGGCGACAGCCGAACAAGCAGCAGCCGCGCTATCCGCATTAAAAACTGCGAGCGATAAGCATGAGGCCTGGGTGGAGGAGGTGCAGCAGGAGCTGAAGGACGCCAGCACGAAGTGCGAGGCCCTTGAGCAGAAAAGCAAAGGGCAAGCCACCGAGCTATCCGCTCTGAAATCCGAGCTCCAAAAGGAGCGGGTGGACAGGCGGTCCTTTGAAGAAGAAGTTCACCAAGTCAAGGCTGTCACAGATGGTAAGCCGTATTTAATACGCCGCGCCTTTGGTGGTAGCAGGTTTGCTTTGCTCACCCAGGTGTGGCGTTCCCCAGGCGTCTGTGCGGATCTTCAAAAGAGTGCAGCGGACGCGAACAAGTTCAATGCTTCGCGGGAGGAGGATGATGAGGCTCGGCTATTCTGGGCACAGTTTGAGTCCCCCGAGCGCTCTCCTCTTCTGATCGAGCAGATGAAGCAACTGATGGAGCTGCACGGGATGGCGGAGCCAGCCATGAAGGATCTCTGCATCCGGCTGTGGCCTGAAGAGCCGTTGCCGGGCAACTACTTCGGCTTGGTGCGGAAACTGTGCGATGCTGCGCCTCGGATTGACGCGCTAAAGCGTTCTACATGCATCGAGGGAGCTCGAATGGCCTTTGCAAAGACCATGGTGCACTGACCGAAGCTCAAGCCGACCGAGATGGCCACTGCACCTCCGCCCCCTGGAAAGGGGCATAGGCGCCCCGAGCTATACTTCTCCGAAGTGATGGAGGGTGCTCGGGCGATAGAGGCCCAATGCTCTAAGGATGTATTTTATGAATGAGCACGTTGTAATATGTCCGAAGACTGTTAACGCTATAATGAGGCTGCATGGTTTATCATGTCTTTTTGAGTTTTGTATTTATTGTGACTCCTATGTGGCCATTTTATCTAAAAGTTGCGAGTCGTCGGCTTCAGCCCCCACGTAGAAACTACGCGAGGTGTTTCTGCCTCCGCACTATGACCCTTAGCCGAGGTATCGGTTCCCGAAGGTGGTAGTGCGAGGGGAACGAGGCAATCGTACTATGATGCTTTATTGCTTTCACTTAGCCATAGGCAAAAAATGCGGGGGCTAATGACTAGCCCCCAGTGTTTTGTGATGTTCGGATATACCGAGGCTTTAGCCAGCATCGCATGGCTCGTACAAGTACAAAACCCATCGTATAACACGGAATAACCTCTATCGATTTTTTTAGTGTGACACTTATGCTCGGATTTGCAGACCGGTTCTCGCTTACAATGACAGTCAATTTTTGGCTTTCTCCCCTGAGGTGCTTGACCAGGCGAGCTGGAAGCACAATCGCAGTGGTTCTCCCTTTGCCCTTTTAGCCGAACGAGCGGAACATAAAAGGGCAAACACAGGAGCCGGGCAACCCAACTATTGACCCAAGACATAGTTCGGATCCGATGCATATAAAGCAAAATCCAAGATGCCGAACACACGATCAATTGTGTCGAGGTGATGCTTAGGGTGATATTTTAAATTCAATCCCCCGGTCTATTAGCCGGTTGCATCGTAATGTATGCCGAACAGTTTCGCAAGAAGCGTTGATGAGGGAAGAACAGAGCATGTAGCATAAAATACAACGAAGAAGCCATGTACAATAGTCTATTATTTGCTCATTATTTCTTATAACTCAAATTGCCAAAGCCACTGTTTACAGGTATTTAACGAGGAAATATAAAGTTTACAGAGGAGGGGTTGTACCAGGGGTCTTCGATGGGTGGCTTGACGACCTCGATGTGCCCAGCCGCATGTCCGCTCCTGTGCCTCCTAGAGAGTTGTATTCCTTTAAGGGTGATGGTGTCAGCGAACGGACCTTGGGAAGAAGATCTTGAGAAGTCGCCAAAGTATGGATGAGCTTTACAGTTTAGCAGGTCCTTGATGGTACCTGTGGTATGTCCGAGGAAACGTACTTACAGTAGTTCGGTCCAGCCGAACACTTTCCCTTTGATAGTTGTTCCTCACTGCTGCCCATGGAATTTTGAGTGCCAAGTTGTGCCGTCTTGGCACATGTTTGACGGGCACTAGGGCTGCGCAGTGAGGAGCGTGTCCCTATTTCTGGGGAGAATAAGATTCCGGGAGTTCGGATTGAGACCGAGCTCGTTTGTCAGCCTTACGTGCCTTTATGGCAGATTTCGATGTTGGCCGATCGTCATCGTAATGGAATTCGGCCGCCAGGGCCAATGCATGTTCCTTAGTTCGGAGGGAACGCTCTGTGTTGCCGTTGACAGTAATGACCCCCTTGGGCCCAGGCATCTTGAGCTTGAGGTATGCGTAGTGTGGGACGGCATTAAAGCGAGCGAACGCTGTGCGGCCCAGCAGGGCGTGGTAACCGCTGCGGAAGGGGACAATGTCGAAGATCAAGTCCTCGCTGCAGAAGTTGCCGGGCAAACCGAACACTACTTCCAGGCTAACAGAGCCCGTGCACCGGGCTTCGACGCCTGGGATCACTCCTTTAAAGGTAGTGTTGCTGGGCTAGATCCTTGATGGATCTATACCCATCTTTTTCACCGTGTCTGAGTAAATCAGATTGAGGCTACTTCCTCCGTCCATTAGGACTTTAGTGAGGTGATACCCATCGATAATGGGGTCTAGGACGAGGGCCGCCGAACCCCCATGATGGATACTGGTCGTATGGTCTCGTCGATCGAAGGTGATCGGGTACGCCGACCATGGGTTGAACTTCGGGGCTACATGCTCTATGGCGTAGACCTCTCGAAGGGCGCGCTTCCTCTCCTTTTTAGGTATATGAGTGACGTATATCATGTTCACTGTCTTTACCTCTGTAGGGAACTGCTTCTGTCCTCCATTGATCGGACCGCGGGGCTCGTCATCGTCCTCGCTGCGTGGGCCCTTGCCTTGCTCTTCGGCTGTGAGTTTGCTGGCTTGTTTGAACACCCAACAATTACGGTTGGTGTGGGTGGCGGGTTTGTCTTGAGTGTCGTGGATCTGGCAGGGCCTATCCATGATCTTGTCCAGCGGGGTAGGTCCGTCACGATTGCCTTTAGAAGGCTTCTTCCGCTGCCCGGATTGGGGGTTGCGAAAACCGGCGTTAACAGCCGTGTCGTCGGCATCACCGTTTTTGTGCCGGCGTTTACTTTTGTTGCGTCGAGGTTTGCCATTTCCATCCCGGACTTCAGAGGTGCCGGGGTCTTCGGGGTTGTGGCTTCGTCTAGCTAGCCAGTTATCCTCGCCCGCGCAAAAGCAGGTCATGAGTGATGTAAGGGCGGACATGGTCCTAGGCTTGTCCTGACCGAGCTGGCAAGCCAGCCATTCGTCCCGAATATTGTGCCGAAAGGAGGCTATTGCCTCGGCGTCTGGGCAATCGACAATCTGGTTCTTCTTGGTCAAGAACCGATTCCAGAATTGTCGAGCTGATTCGCCTGCCTTCTGGACAACATTGCTTAGGTCAGAGGAGTCCGGCGGTCGGACATAGGTCCCCTGGAAGTTAGATTGAAAAGCATCCTTGAGATCCTCCCAACTCTCGATAGAATTTTTGGGGAGGCTGTTTAACCAATGCCGAGCTGGCCCCTTAAGTTTTAGGGGCAGATATTTGATGGCGTGGAGATCATCTCCTCGTGCCATATGAATGTGGAGGAGGAAATCCTTGATCCATACTGCTGGGTCCGTTGTCCCGTCGTATTGCTCTATATTCACGGGTTTAAACCCTTCTGGGAACTGATGTTGCATCACCTCGTCGGTGAAGCACAGTGGGTGGCAGCGCCTCTGACCCGGGCTATGTCACGCCGGTAGTCGGCGCTTGATCTGGCCCGGTTTGGTTCCCGACCTCTGTTGTTGTGGTCGAGCCGAGGTTGGTACCCGTCCCGTCTATCGGGGGAGTACCCTCTAGATCCGTAGATGGATCTCATGCGGCATGTTCTATAATCCAGGTCGTGTCGCAGGTCGTACCTGTCCTCGGGCTCTATTGGCTCTTTTCCCCTTCTGCGGGGTATCGCCGGCCTATAACCGGCGTCGCCAGTCGTCCTATCTCGTCCTCGGGGAGGGCGGTCCGGCTGGTCGTATGGAGTGTGCTTGGGCGACGGTGTATTAGAGACCTCGTCGTCGAACTGCGGCAGCAGCCATCGGCGTGGATAGCTCTTGGGTTGGTCCAATAGACCGGTACCATACCCTTCCTCGGCTGATAGGACCCTTGTCCATCTGTCATTGAGGGTGTCCTGTTCGGCCTTAAGCTGCCGCTCTTTTGCCTTCAGGCTTCGGGCAGTGGCTATAAGCTGTTGCCTAAACCGTTCCTGATCCTCAAGGTTTTCTGGGACGGTGAATTCTTCGGCTTCCAGGCTGTCCTCCTCCTCGACAGGGGGGAGGTAGTTGTCATCCCCGGAATCGTATAGATCCTCGAGGTTGCGCTGGTCTTCCGGCCTCGCCTGGTCCTCTAGCGGATGCTCGGGGAGATCGGGGTCGCCGAGGTCTTCCTGGTTGTCGTTTTCCCCGGTGTCAGCAATGGCTTCCATTCCCTTTTTTACCTTTGACCGTTTGCGCAGTTTCCGACGCCTTGACGGCTCCTCGCCAGATTTTTCGCCATTGTTTTTGGGTGTGTGATTGCCCTTAACGGCTGGAGCATCCACCATGTAGACGTCGTAAGAAGAGGTGGCAGTCCATAGCCCGGTGTTGACGGTGGCGGGAGCGCAATCCTCTTCATCCATGTCTTCTACCTCTTCGGAGGCGTAGTCCAACATGTCGGTTAAGTCTTCGACAGTGGCTACTAAGTGGGTGGTGGGTGGGATGAAAAATTCCTCTTGACCTGCCTTCAGACCGATCTGAGCATGGATCGAGGTTGAGTCATCAGTGATTTTCATCGATAAGATCCGATCTAGAGCCTCGTTGAGTGTCAAGAGCTCGATCGGGTCCATCTGTCCAGAGCTTTCGGAGTTAACCTCCGGTGCGTCCGAACAAGGAGTGTGTTTAGCAGGAGCTGACCCCCGACCATTCGGTACTATGACCGGATCCGGACTAAAAGCCAGATCGTCGTCGGGGTTGGTCCCGTGGGTGGGGTTGAGAGCAAAGTCCGAAGCCAAGGCCTCGGAGTCCTCGGGCGCATCAGATGACATTGCAAGCCCAGTGAGCAAAATATCTCCCCGAGAGTCTACGAAGAACTCTAGGTTCCCGTATCTGACCTCTTGATCAGGGGCGAATGTCCCGACCCGGCCAAGACGGCCGGTCGGGTCGGCGTGCAGCACGACGCTGCCGAAAGCGAAGATCTGTCCCGGGACAAAGGAGTCCATATTGCGGACTTCCTCGCTAATGACTAAGCGAGCCATCGATTCCTTTGGCGATCACAGTGGGACTCTCAATGAAAGCACCAATGTCGGTGTCAAAACCGGCGGATCTCGGGTAGGGGGTCCCGAACTGTGAGTCTCGGATCGATGGTAACTGGGGACGAAGGAGACGATGTTTTACCCAGGTTCGGGCCCTCCTATGGAGGTAAAACCCTACGTCCTGCTCGATTATATTGATGTGTATGAAGGTTACAGAGTCGATCTATCACGAGATCGAATAGCTAAAACCCTAGATGAGTTTCTCTGTCCTACAATCTAAAACCTCCCCGGTTTATATAGACACCGGGGGGTACCTAGGGTTTACACATGATAATTCTAATTCCGGGGATGGAGATGCCGATTTCCTCATCTTGACTTGGAGTGCACGACGCGCCTTCGAGGCTTCCTTATAGAACACGGAGTCGTGGCATATCCGGCCCTTCCTGCGATGGTCAGAGAGAGGCCCACCAAGCCGGCCTATTGAGAGATAGGCCAGCGGCCCGAGGACCCCTTAGTCCAGGACTCCCTCACTCATACCGCTCATGAAATGGTGGGGAGTGTCCAATATTTTTCCATGCTAGATGTGTTATTCTCAAGATGAGTGTTTATTCACTTGTCATTGCACGAGAGTGCGGCGGTAATAGGGATGCCCATTCCCGAAATGAAAAAGATCAAAAATATTTACTTTATGTTGTCAAATAATAAAATCCTTGGAAAGTGTTGGTATGGAAGGCAACCATGGATACGGCTGATACGTCTCCGTCGTATTTATAATTTTTGATTGTTTCATGCCAATATTCTACAACTTTCATATACTTTTGGCAACGTTTTATACTATTTTTGGGACTAACATATTGATCCTGTGCCCAGTGCCAGTTCATGTTTGTTACATGTTTTTTGTTTCGCAGAAAATCCATATCAAATGAAGTCCAAAGGGGATAAAAACTTACGGAGATTTTTTTGGAATATATGTGAATTTTGGGAAGTGGAATCAACAGAAGGCGGTGCCCAAGGGGCCCACAAGCCATAGGGGCGCGCCCTGGGGGGTAGGGCGTGCCAGGCTGGCTTGTGGCCACCCCGTAAGGCGGTTGGTTCCCTTCTTTCGCCGCAAGAAAGCTATTATCCGGATAAAAATCGTGTTAAAATTTCAGCCCAATCGGAGTTACGGATCTCCGGGAATTTAAGAAACGGTGAAAGGCCAGAATCTGAGAAGGCAGAAACACAAGGAAACAGAGAGAGAGATCCAATCTTGGAGGGGCTCTCGCCCCTCCGCCGCCATGGAAGCCAAGGACCAGAGGGGAAACCCTCCTCCCATCTAGCGGGGAGGCCAAGGAAGAAGAAGGAGGGGGGATCTCTCCCCCTCTCTCCCGGTGGCACCGGAACACCGCCGGGGCCATCATCGTGACAGCGATCTACACCAACAACTTTGCCACCGTCATCACCAACTCTCTCTCCCTCTATGCAGCGGTGTAACACCCCTTCTCCCCGCTGTAATCTCTACTTAAACATGGTGCTCAATGCTATATATTATTTCCCAATGATGTATGGCTATCCTATGATGTTTGAGTAGATCCGTTTTGTCCTATGGGTTGATTGATGATCATGATTGGTTTGAGTTGCATGATTTATTATTGGTGCTGTCCTATGGTGCTCTCCGTGTCGCGCAAGCGTGAGGGATCCTCGCTGTAGGGTGTTGCAATGTGTTCATGATTTGCCTATGGTGGGTTAATTGAGTGACAGAAGCATAAACCCGAGTAGGTGGGTTGTTGCATATGGGAGTAAAGAGGATTTGATACCTTATAATGCTATGGTTGGGTTTTACCTTAATGATCTTTAGTAGTTGCGGATGCTTGCTAGAGCTCCAATCATAAGTGCATATGATCCAAGTAGAGAAAGTATGTTAGCTTATGCCTCTCCCTCATATAAAATTGCAATAATGATTACCGGTCTAGTTATCGATTGCCTAGGGACAAATAACTTTCTTGTGACAAAAAGCTCTCTACTAAGACTAACTTAGTTGTTTCTTCCTCTAAACAGCCCTTTGATTTTATTTACGTGTTCTTTATTATCTTGCAAACCTATCCTATCACACCTACAAAGTACTTCTAGTTTCATACTTGTTCTAGGTAAAGCGAACGTTAAGCGTGCGTAGAGTTGTATCGGTGGTCGATAGAACTTGAGGGAATATTTGTTCTACCTTTAGCTCCTCGTTGGGTTCGACACTCTTACTTATCGAGAAAGGCTACAATTGATCCCCTATACTTGTGGGTTATCAACGGCCCGCCATGGAAAGTGAAAGTTTGGTGGAAAAAGGAATAAACTTTATTTTCTGTTTGGGAACCGCCTATGATATATCTAGCATCGAAAGTATTGTGAGCTACTTTGTTATTTTCGTTGACAGGAAAAGCATGCCACCCAATTTTTTTTTCTCTCAATTTAAAACTTTGAGCTCTGGCACCTCTACAAATCCCTACTTCCCTCTGCGAAGGTCCTATCTATTTACTTTATGCAATTTTTATTTTTACTTTGAGTCTCCATCTTCTCTTATAAAAAACCATAGCTGCCCGAAAGTATGATAAAGGGATTTCTCAGATCAAGAGAAATATTGCTAGCGGAGCTGCTAGATGTTTCTCTGTAAATGATAAAGCTGTCGTACTCTTTGAGAACCGTCTCGTGGATCCCAAGATACAGAACCTACGGCAGTTGATCCTTAAGGAAGCTCATGAATCTCCTCTCATGATTCATCCCGATAGTACTAAAATATATCAGGACCTACGCCAGAGGTTCTGGTGGACCAGAATGAAGAGAGAAATCGCTCAATTCATTGCTAACTGCGACGTTTGTCGTCGCCTTAAGGCAGAGCATCAATGGCCTGCTGGCACTCTTCAGCCCTTGGCTATTCCCGAGTGGAAATGGGATAAGGTCGGTATGGGTTTCATCACCGGTTTCCCAAAGACTAAGAAAGGGAATGATGCCATCTTCATGGTCATCGATCACCTTTCCAAAGTTGCTCATTTCCTTCCAGTTCAAGAAAGTATAACTGCTAGTCAGTTAGCACACTTGTATGTTTCTCGAATACTATCTCTTCATGGTGTCCCTCTAGAGATCAATTCAGACCGTGGAAGTCTTTTCACCTCTCGATTGTGGGAAAGTTTCCAGAATGCTATGGGAACCCATCTCTCCTTTAGCACCGCCTATCACCCTCAGTCAAGTGGTCAAGTAGAAAGGGTCAATCAAATTCTCGAAGATATGCTTAGAGCCTGTGTTATCTCATTCGGAATGAATTGGGAGAAATGTCTTCCATTCGCTGAATTTTCTTATAATAACAACTTCCAGTCTAGTCTAGGCAAAGCTCCTTTCGAAGTTCTGTATGGACGAAAATGTCAAACGCCATTAAACTGGTCAGAAACCGGTGAAAGACAATTCTTTTGAGTGGATATGATTCAAGAGGCAGAAGAGCAAGTTCGCATCATTCGTGAAAACATGAAAACCACCCAAACTCGTCAAAAGAGCCAAAATGATCGCCGTCATAAGGATGTAAGTTATTAAGTTGACGAGAAGGCGTATCTTCGGGTTTCACCTCTGAAGGGTACCCATTGCTTCTGTATCAAAGGCAAATTGGCTCCTTGTTACATTGATCCTTTTCGCGTTCTTGCTAAACGAGGGGAGGTTGCCTACCAATTGGAACTACCCCTGCAACTTTCCAAAGTTGATGATGTGTTCCATGTTTCTCAACTCAGGTGTTGCTTCGAGGATCCTATCCGCGAAGTAGACCACAAAACGCTTGATATCCAAGATGACCTTTCATATCGAGAATATCATGTTTGTATTCTCGATGAAGCCGAACGCATCACTTGATGTCGCAACATCAAGTTTCTCAAGGTTCTGTGGTCACACCATTCCTAGGATGAAGCAACATGGGAACGCGAAGATCATATTCGACTAGAGTACCCCGCCCTCTTCCCGGCGAGTGCTGAATCTCGGGACGAGATTCTTGTTTAGTGGGGCTGAGTTGTCACAGCCCTAGTACGACCTTGCTTGTCATTGCATTTTATGCATGCATTTTAAATTCTAATGCAATTGAATTGAGGGTTTTAGCAAGCCTCAGAAAATCATTTTTGTCGGAATGACCAAGATAAAAATTGCCTCGAATAAGTCTAGGCAAATATTCCTGATATCCTATGAAAATATTGGCAAGAGGAAAAATGGAAACCAATATTTATGGAATCACAAAAATATTTATTTTGAGCATTTGAGTTAATCCAACAACTATTTGCATTGGATTTATATTTATGATATATTAAATATATGTCCAATAATTCTGAAAGTTGGTAAGTGGCTCTGGATATATTCTAACAAACCATATAAATATTTTAAGAAGTTTATATAAATGATTTGATATTTTAAATAAATCATAACAAAAAGGACAAATTAGAAAACAAAAAGAAATAGAAATGGAAAAAACCTACAAGACTTACCTGAGGCCCAACAACTCGGCGGCCCAGCTGGCCCAGAGGCCAGTCATCATCCACCTCCCGCTAGGAGGACGAGCGCGCGTGGCCGGTGTGCGCCGGCACGCGCCCGAGCCAGCTTCTGCTTGCCGCTGTTGCCCCAAGGCGGATAGAGACGCCACGCACGTGCCCGAACCCAACCTGCTCACTCTCGCCCTCTTCCCCCTCCTCTGGATTCCTCTCTCCCGCCATGGCCGAACCGTGTTCGAGCTCACTGCCATAGAACTTGTGGCCACCGACCACCCCTAACCCCACCAGCATGTCCATGGCCTCCGCAATCAAGCACTGCGTCACCACATCAAAGATCACATCACCGGAACCCCAGAAGCGTCGCCCTCGAGCTCTTCTTCCTCCTCGGTCTCTGACGAGCGTCATCGTCGATTCGCCAGATGGAGAGCTTCCCCGGCCTCATCTTCGCCTCCGTCCAAACCCTGGTGAGCTTGTGGTCGAAACCCCTCCGTCGCCCTGTCCGTGCACGCCCCCTAGCTCGCTGCCCCGCCGGAACCCGAGCTCCCCGCCGCCGGCAATAGTGTGGTCGTGGCCACAGCCACTACAGCTCACACCTGAGCACGCCACCGTGCTCAGGGAGCTCCCGGAAGCCCTTAGCGCACCCCTAGCTCTCTCCCTCGCGTCATGCTTCGCCGTGCCAATCGAGGCCGTCGTTGCGCTGCCACCTCTGTTGTCACTGTCAGCGACTCCGACCGTCCCCCGAGTCCCCGTTTGGCCCGCTGGATGCGCGAGGCCAAGGTCCACGCCCTGGTGCCCCTCTCCATTGTCCCCGTGGCCTATAGCGTGGATTCCCTCGTGACCAGAGGTCACCGGCATTAAGCCTTGCCGGCTTGGGCCACCGGCAGGTGCGTCCAACCCGTCAGGTTATTAGGATTAGGCCTAATCACATGTTAATTAACCCTGGCCCACTAACAGTGGGCACAACCTGCTAATTAACCCGCTTAAGATTAAACTAACCCCATCTTTAACCCTGAGTGAATGACAGGTGGCCCCGTGTGTCAGGTTTGACCTGGACCTGGCGCATTGACCTGCTGATGTCATGATGGCGTCAGGCTGTCGCAATAAGTGATCTTCTGGATTTAATAAAATCCAGGAAATTCCAGAAAATAGTTTAAACTTCAGAAAATCATAGTAATTAATCTGTAACTCTGATTGAAATAATTTATATATGAATAATGAACAGAAAAATCCAATCTTTCCATCTGTATCATTTTCATGCATGTTTGAACAACTTATACACACTTTTAAGACAATTTCATTAAAGGCATTTAAATGCTTATAAATGGAGTTGGAATTGATCTATGTTGATCAAATGGCCTCCATTTAACTTGTGACAGGTTGCATTACGTAAATCCACCAACATGTTAACATGTCATGATCATGCATCATTGTGAAGCATTTGCCGTGTTTAAATATGTTTCGTGTTTCCCTTGTCGATAGACTTGCGAGACGTAGTTATCGACGACTTCAAAGAATAGTCGTGTTCTTCCGATCTATCAGGCAAGCAACCCCACTTGAGCATTTTGATACAATCCCACTCTCTCGATCTCGCTCTCATTTCAATGCATTAGGACAACACGATTCAACTGTTACTTGTGTTTCGGTAGATGAACCCATTCCTTTGCATGACATGTCATTGTTAAAGTAAACAGCTAAACCTTTCTAGCATGATTAGGAGTTGCTTCAGCCATGTTGTGATCCTTCAACCATGCCATGCTTGCTATGCTTAGAGTTGAGTTAGTCTGACCATCTGGGTGATGAGTTGGAATGAACATGTTCTACTGGTGGGAGTTAAGCATCTGAACCTGTTTTGGTAAAGGTAGCGATGAGAGGCCATGTAGGAGTACATGGTGGGTTGTCTCATTGACGTCGTACTTAGGACCTGAGATCTTGTGTTTCTGTTCCAAGACTAGTTACTACCACACATTGAGGACTCAGTGATCCTGACCCGCTCGGCCTATTAACCTACCATGTTCTCAGTCCAGGAGTCATAGTAGTTCGAAACGTTTATAGGTTGTGGCACGGCCCGTGAAGTGGATGAACGGCCCACTCGGGACCAGATTGGGGCCCTTCTCACATTGTTTGGGGCCATGTTTGAAACCTCGGTCGGGCTTCCATTATGGGTTCCAACTCAGATAGGCAACTACCTTGGACGTGAGTCGTTTTTAGTTAACATCCATGGCTGACATCCTCGCTGGGCTTCCGCTTGAAGGTTGCCGAGTACATGACGTGTAAAGGGCGATAAGTAGTGGAAGCGTGTGTGATGAAGTACACCTCTGCAGGGTAAACAATCTGTTTGAATAGTCACGTCCTCGGATATGGACTACTTGGAGACTTGCATGGTTCATAGACAATTTAAAGGGATACTTTAAAATGCGCAAGATAAGTGTGAGTGCTATGGATGGCCTTCTCGTAGGGAGACGGGAGAGGATCCATAGTAGTGTATTGATGTGGTGAATATGTGGACTCATGTGCGCCTCTTGTAGGGAGACACCTTGAGTGGCTCAATACTAGAGACAAACGAAAAGTCAGCACAAAAGTTTGTCAATTGTTTACGAGTGACTCTACCTTCTGATATGCCGTTAAGAATTTGATCAACATCGACACGACCGGCCACTCGTGGCATGATGGAGGTCAGGGTTTCACGAGGTTCAACTTCATTTCCATCATCTACATCCTCAACATATGGATCATTAATGTGTGGTGGAAGATCTTCTTCTTCATGTTGCATTTGTTGAGGTTCATCATCAATGATTGCATTTTCTTGTTCTTGCTCTTGGTGATGATCTTGTTCTTGAGTGTGATCATGGTGAGGGACGTGTTCTCCTTCTTGATCCTGAACAACGGGCATAGTTTGAGCACTAGGATCTTGTGGAGGTATGGGTGTTGAAGTGACTTGAGGATGAGAGAAACTTCCATCTTCTTCATCATCATCATGAGGTTCTTGTTCCATTGGAAGAAGAGCACCAACACCCATGGTCAAAATATCTTGAGAGGGATCTTCTTCACCTACATCACTTAGATCAACTTGCTCCCCATGGGAGCCATTAAATTCATCAAACATCACGTCACAAGTTTCTACAACACATCCATTGGATTTGTTGTAGACTCTATAGGCGTGAAAGTTTGATCCATAACCAACAAATATCCCCTCAATTGTTTTGGATTGAAATTTTCCTAACTGTTCCCTCTTGTTGAGGATGAAACACTTGCACCCGAATACACGAAAGTACTTGACATTTGGCTTGTTCCCGGTTAGGAGCTCATATGGAGTCTTCTCCAATATCGTGCGGAGGAAGAGCCGGTTTGATGCATGGCATGCGGTGTTGACAGCCTCAGCCCAAAAACTATGTGATGACTTGTATTCATCCAACATGGACCTTGCCATTTCCACAAGTGTACGGTTCTTCCTCTCGGCTACACCATTTTGTTGAGGAGTGTAGGGTGCGGAATATTGATGCTCAATCCCCTCATCACTAAGAAATTCTTCCAAGGTGTAGTTTTTGAACTCGGAGCCATTATCACTTCTTATTGCCAAGATTTCTTTGTCAAACTTGCGTTGGGCTTGCTTGGCAAAATCAATGAAGGTGATCTTCGTCTCGTCCTTGGACTTGAGGAAAAACACCCATGTATATCTTGAGTAATCATCAACAATGACCACTCCATACTTTTTCCCACCAAGACTATCCCATGACAGAGGCCCAAAAAGATACACATGAAGGAGCTCCAAAGGCCTTGAAGTAGATACAATATTCTTGGGTGGGTGCTTTGATTGATGTTGCTTCACGGCTATGCATGCACTACACACATGATCTTTCTCAAAAGAGACATTGGTTAGTCCAAGGATGTGATTACCCTTTAAGAGATTTTGAAGATTTCTCATGCCGACATGGGCTAGCCGGCGATGCCATAGCCACCCCTTGTCGGCCTTGGCCATTAGACAAGTTGCATGGAATGTGCTCTCTTTCGAGAAATCAACCGTGTAAAGGTTGCCATCCAACTCTCCAACAAAAGCCACTTCGAGAGTATCTCTCTTAAAGACTTTCACATCCGTTAGTCCAAATAGTGTATCATAACCAACGGAAGCCAATTGGCGAACAGAAAGCAAATGATATTTGAGGGATTGGACAAGCATGACATTTGCAAGAGACATGTCATTTGTGATAGCCACCTTGCCCAACCCGAGTACCTGTCCTTTTGATCCTCCACCGAACACAATGCTCATAAATGGTTGAATAGATTCCATGAAGTCAAAAAGCAATTTGCTATCTCCGGTCATATGGTTGGTGCATCCACTATCGATCACCCATTTGACTCCACCGGAGAAAGCAACCTACACACAATTTATGACTTGGTTAGAGGCACCCATTTTGCAATGGGACCTCTCAAGTTAGTCACAAGGGTCTTAGGGACCCAAATAACATAGAACCGGAATGCATTACGAGGACCAACAAATTTAGCATAAACCTCTCCATCCTTTGTTTTACGAAGTACATATGATGGAGGCATGAACTCTTTTCGCTTGTTGAGAGTGGGCATGCCCCTAGTGGCCTTCCCACTCACAACCTTACCTTTCTCCTTGTGCCCTTCTCGTACAAATGTTTCTTTGAGAGGGGTGGTGCACTTGTGAGAAGACGTCTTCTTCTTGCTTGTGCTTGGGTCAAACCCGAACCCTTCCTTGGCAAACACCTCATTGTGTTGGCTTAGTACCTCATTAAGGTTCTTTTGTCCTTGAGCACATGTCATGAGTCCTCTCTCGAGTTGTGCCTTTAGAAAACGGTTTTCCTCAAGAATAGATGCTAGGTCACCACTAGAGTTAGTAGTACAAGCATCGACATTGATAATAGGTGAGGAGTAAACCTTGGCTAGAGTTTCAAGATAAGTAAGTTTGAGCGTCTCAAAGCTCTTTGTAAGAAGAGTGAGCTCCTCTTCCTTAGTCTTGAGGGACACGGATAGAAGCTCACAGTCCTTAGAGAGAGAAGCATGAGATTCCACAAGCTTACTTTTATCATTTATCAACTGCTTGCACGAATTCTTGGCCTTTTTCAAGGAGGCAAGATTTTTAGCATGATCATCAATGTTTGCACCAATTTTTAAGCATAGTTCATCATTTCGTGCTTCCTCATATTGGACTTTCCGCTCAAGGATTTCATACTTTTCCTTTTCCTCGATGACGAGGGTTTTGAGTTCCTTAATGGTATTGGTGTGCTTACTCACCATCTCCATAAGCATATGAAACATAGTGAGCTTCTTTCCTTTAAGGGAGCACATGAACTTATTTAGTTTAGCAAGCATAGGATCATCTATATCGTCATCATCATACTTATCCTCCGCATCAAGATACTCATCACAAGGAGTAGACGGAGTGAAAAGAGAGGGATTTGAGCGTGGGGTTACCTTGACCTTGTCAGGAGAGTTTTGGTCCTCTCCATCTTCTATGACGGCCTTTGCCATTAAGCACTTGTGAGCATTGCCCTTGTAGTCTTTCATATAGTTGTAGGTGACAACATCACCACTCTTGTTGACTAGCCTCAAGGTGTTTTGTGAATCTTGAGATACTCCGGCAACCCCACCAACATCATCTGGATCGGATTCTTCATGAGCAACCATTGCTTTCCCATCTCTCCTCTTGAGCTTGGAGTTCATAGGATTCGGCAACTTCTTCTTTGAAAAGGTCTTGGGAAATCTTGGTTTATCTTCTCTCTTCTCATAAGGGCAATCGTTGGAGAAGTGGTTAGTTTCCTCACAGTTGTAGGATTTTCTCACTTTCTTCTTCTGGAATCTTCCCTTGAATTTTCCCGCGCTAAACTTCTTGACAAAGAGGGCAATGTATTCATATGAAGGGCTCTCATCGGAGTCAATCTCATCACCATCTTCATCATCATCATCATCATCTTCTTCTTCTTCTTCACTTTGCTCTTCCTCACATACATGCTTGGCCTTCAAAGCAAGATTGATCTTTGATGTTGAGGTACCATGCATGGCAAGATGTTTTGTAGCATTTGCCTTTGACTCTTCAAATAGTTGGAAAGTAGATATGATGTCATCCGGAGTCATTTCCTTGAACCCATGATGTTGTCTTATGTCCCACACCATTTGGTGATGATATGGAGCAAGAGCATGAAGTAGCTTGTCCACGAGAAATCTCTTAGTCAAGTTGAATCCATCTTGTGTCTTGTCACAGTCACAGGACTCAATGTCGGCGGTGAGAGTCATGAGACGCTCAAGGAGCTGCTTGGGGGATTCACCTTTTTCCATACAAAAGTTTTGCAATTGGCCCTTGGCAATTTCATACTGAGCAAGCCGGAGGGTGGAGGTACCGGTCTTGGTCCTTACAATGCTGTCCCATAATTCCTTGGCACTTGTGATGTGTATGTAAGGTCTCCGTTGCTTATCATTCATTCCTTTTCTTATGCACATGATTGCGGTGTCGTTGAGATGCTTGTCATAAGTTTCTCTTGGAGTGAGATTCTTTGGGTCGACAGGGTGGTAGCCATGCTCCAGAATGTCCAACATTTCATCATTGGCGTACCTAAGATGATCCTGCATACCAACCCTCCACAAAGCAAAGTCGGAACTGTCATCAAGCAAGGGAGGTTTTGCTCCAGGATTATACTTAGGTTTCTCAACTTGAGGTCTAGCATAAAGCCATGGAACACTAGTTTGATCATTGCTAAGAGGTTGTTGGCCAAGTGAAGGAATAGGCACAGTTGGCCTCGAGGCCGCACCACCTGGAGGTGATGCAATCATCGTGGTTAATGTGGCTAATCTCATTTGGACCAAGGCCTCAAGAGAAGCATCATGCTCCTCCTTTTGCTTAGCAAGAGCCCGTTCCAGATCCTCAGAAGTGAAGGACTTGACTTCCATGGAATCCGCGCCCTTATCCTTTGAATCCGCAACAAGGGGAGTCCCATCGGGGTTCATCTCGCTCTAGGGCGGTGAAGCCACAAGAATAGAGCACGAGGCTCTGATACCAATTGAAAGGGATCGAGATGGACCTAGAGGGTGGGTGAATAGGTACAATTACAAATTTTAATTATTACTTAGAAATTTTAGGCAATATTGGGGAATATGAAAGTGAGCCTAACAATTGCAAGGATGAAGGTTAAGCTATGTGTACTAAGCTCGGCAACACATAGGAGATAATAAAGCACAAGTAATACAAGTAAGTACTCAAAGACAAGTAACCACAAGTAGGGAGTTAGGGTTAGGGATAACCACAACTCCGAGAGACGAGGATGTATGCCGATGTTCACTTCCTTGGAGGGAAGCTACGTCACCATTTAGAGAGGTGGATGTTACCACGAAGGCACACCAACGCCACGAAGGCTCACCCTATTCTCTCCTTGAGACAACACCACGAAGGCGTTTCTCAACCACTAGTGGTAGGCCTTTGAGGTGGCCTCCAAACCTTCACAAACTTTCCGGGGGAAATCACAAAGGTTGTATTCCTCTCCGAAGAACTCCTACCACCTAGGAGTCTCCAACCTCCAAGAGTAACAAGATCAAGGGAAACGCTCAAAACTTGCTCAAAACACGAATTGCTTTGGTTGATAGAAGGGGAGAGGGACGATCTATCTTTTGATTGGAACAACACTCGAGAATCCTCACAAACGCTCTTGGGATCTAAGATTTGGTGAGAGCAAGAGAGAGTGAGGAGAGAAGTTGTTCTTGGAATCTTTCTAATGTGTTGGACAACCCTCACTCAAGGTAGGGGAAAGGTATATATAGTAGTGGGAAGAAAGTGGCCGTTGGAGGCCACTTATTTTGCGTAGGCTCCGGACGTCCGACTTGGCCCGGACGTCCGGACAGACAGGAGCAGCCGGACGTCCGAGTGTGCACGGTCGACCAGAAACACGGTCGTCCGGAGAGGCCGGAAATCCGTAGGTTTGGTTCTGTTATGGGGGCACCGGACATCCGGACGCCCACGGACGTCCGGAGACCGGTCGACCGGAGGGACCGGAAATCCGTAGATTTGGTTCTGGTAAGAGTAGACCGGACGTCCGGACGGCACAAGAAATCCGTAGATTTGGTTCTGGTAGGAGTATACCGGACGTCCGGACGACGCCGGACGACCGAAGGTTTGTGAGGCGCCGGACGTTTGGACCCAGTCGGACGTCCGAGAAGAGGCAGAACACAGGGATAGAAAAGAACAACCAATAGTTTGTGTGGGAATTTGAGCAAGTCCCTCGCGAGAGCCAGTGATCCCCTCTTAATAGTGCGGGATCCCTATACTCAAAAGTAAACTGAGAAAGCTGAAGCTTGTTATCTTGTTTATCGATACTTTGAGCATCTTGGATATGTCAGTTATGATCCGCACATTGATCTCTTGGGAACTAAACCTGAGATGCACTTGACAGAACGATTAGTTCCCTATATGTATGTTGTCAGCAACATCAAAACATGATTACGGGCATGATTGTACTTTCAGCGCGAAGATAGGAGTTAACCAGGTCAGCTGTTCCTGTGGGAAATGGAGACCCATAGACGCTGATGATCCGCAAACCGCTTCCGCCATCAACCACTAGAAATTTTGTTGTACTCATAGACCATCATGGTCGTGTACTTCAAATATTGTATTTGCTTGGAATTTCTGTATCAAGAATGTGTCTCATCAGCTAACAGTAATCCTGGGGCTGGTGAGCACAAGGACCATTTGCTGGGAAATTAATATCCTGGAAAACCGGTCCTGACAACCTTGGTATCAGAGCCAGGCTGACCATTGGCTAATCCTATCTTAGCCGGGTCAATGAACCTAGGTTAAACCACCTACCAGACCTTAACCTCACCACAGCCAAGCCTATCCTACCCGATAGCCCCCACAGTGACCCCGACAACTTTTTGCAGTCGGTACCCAACCTATCAGCATAGCCCATCGATCACACGCCCGTGATCGACACCTAAATTGTCTCATTCGCCAGCGTGCGAAGGAAGACTACGTTTTCTTCCTATAAAGGGAACGTATGCCCCAACCCAGCACACCACAGCCACCTATCCATAACCAAGCCAAGATACCTAGCACCATTGTTCGCAATGGAACCACTGCGACCGACCTTGCAGGTTTTGTGACCATCCTTGCCAACCTCACCCGTCGTGCCTTTGCGTTAGAAGAGCCCCCAGAATATACTGTGTTCCAGGAGCACATGAGTGATGCCATTCATCACTTTTGGGCCACGGTGCACGTTTCTGGCAGGGGTATCTTGCCACAACGCCCCTATTGGTTCACCGGAAGGACAACTTCCCACGAGCCGCAAGCCATCCAACTAGCAGCTCGAGAGGCCATAGTTCAACTCCGGCACCTGTCGCCAAGGGTTAATTGCCGCTCGTTCTACTACTACCCCAGCCGTGAAGGATGTAGTAGGTCGCCCCAAGTCGCCAATGGAGACCATGAGGCGGACCCCGCCTTATTGCATCTTGTGCACTACTTAAAGGCACAAGGGGCGTTGTTTGATCAGGTCACCCTTGATTTGATTACAACTCGCGGGGAACACGCTCGTCGAGCCCCGACAAGAAGAGAAGCGGTACTCGACGCCGACAACCCAGTCGTGCTGTTCGGACAACCGATCGAGTCATCGAGGCCTGCCCTTGCAACCGAGCGTAATATATTTGTATCCTCGGAGGAGCTTCGTCGCCTTTTGGGGACATACTCCAACGGGATTGTGACCACCAACCCCCGTGATGGTCATCATCACTACCCCGACCCTGCGACACCACACCCTAACCCAGTCAACCCCAGCGGTGAAGCCCAAAGAGAAGCCTCGACGTCCGCAAGGCACGCTCGACTAGATATGAACGAAGTAGATTATGCCATTCGAGTAGTGACGGGTCTTAGTATTCTTACACCTTGTGATAAGTGTGACCTTATACCGCCAATAATAAATTGCAGAATACTTGTATACCATTATTTTTAATGGTACTACAAGTGACCATGCATAAATAATTTTTGCAGTATGGCCACATATTAAATTCTGGGCGTAGCTACCAAAGACCACCCAACCAGCAACCACAGTAATGCGTAGTATTTTGCGATATAGCTGTGGCCTTGACCCCGACCACCATAAAGCCGAGCCGACAATCAATATTGCCCCCACACCGCAATATGACACCCAGCCCAGATGCTATACAAGAGGCCACCCCGTGACCTTACCAAGCATCCCTCACCTTATGCACTGCCTTCACAGCCATTTTTCCAGGTCGCACCTTGGGATTCATATAAAGACCCCAGATGCAACCCCGGGGAATTTTATTAAAATAATTGTGGGATTTTAACCGCAGTACCATAGGTTCTCCCCACCCATCCCGGTACAAGCTGTTCAAATCGAGGGACATTTTCACCACCTCGAAATATTGGGCAGCCATGCACATCCCGCCCGTAGACCCAAAACCAAGACCCTATGAAAGTTCCCTTCATCGGGAAATCTATGCCCACTCTAGGAATGGCCATAGAGGTTGCTGCTCGCAAAACAATTACCCGCCTTCAATTCACGGTACCCTATGCCAGTGAACGTGGGTATTATTGTTTCCTAAGCCGTGCAGTAACCGGAGAAGCCGCATCTTTTCCCTGCACCTGAGCAGACAAAGATTCGGTGCTAATTAGGCTTGTGCAGTATGCCATCGCTCAAGAGCACTTGACCCAGCAAGAGATGGGATTTCTCTAGATCCTTGCTGTAATAAACCCCGGATCGCTATTGGCAGACCCGTGAGGCCAGACCAAGGGAGACGCATTTTGTGAGTCCTCCATCCGCTCCCAGAGACGAAGGATATAACCCACTGCAATTTTTTTCCTCATGAGCTATAGGTTATTACCTATGCCGTCAGTGACATAATTATATTAGTTTGTGTAGCATTTGACTGCTTGTTGTGATATGTGTGCTGTGTTTTAAAATTTACTGTATGAATATATTGTTGGTTGCAGTTGTTTGCTGTGATTTAAAAATTGATTGTTTTCATTATAGAAAATTTAATAGTAAGGTTTTTCTTAAAAGACCACTACGACGAAAAATGTTTTCCCAACTAAAATTTTATTTGCATGTCCTCGCGGTATACGACTCACACGCCGCGTACACTAAATGCAAGACCGTGCGCTCTTTTATCACCTAATTGAGCACCCCACTAGTGCACCACAGTTGCACCTTGGCCAACGAATTTACCGTAACACCGTCCTATCATGTGTGTGGGATATTTTTTTTCATGTCAAGATTGTCGTGTGGTACGAGTAATATTTTGGCAAAAACGTCCTTAGCAAATCTCGAGGACGAGATTTTTCTTAAGGAGGGTAGTGTTGTAACACCCCAAAAATTTAATCATGTTTTATTAATTAAAATTTTGCCAGGAATACTTATTTTCTATTTTCTGGATTTTTATATGGATTTCAGAGCCACTCTTTTCCTCTGAATTTCAAAATTCTTCCCTCTTATCTGAAACTTTGGAATAACATTGTTGGACTGGAATGTTTCACTAAAGCATTTTATTTCATGTAGTAAGACCAGTGGAATTATTTTTATAATAAAAACTTGCCAAGTTTTAATTCTTTTAAATAGCATTTTCATTCTTTTCAAGGCATGAGTTGCACTACAACTATTTCATAAGTTCTTTTAAAAAAATTCCATAAAAATTTGTAGATGACATTAGAAGCCCCTGGATCACTTTTATGCAAAAACCCAGCCATGTGTTTTGTAAATTTTGAGAAAATCATCCTCTTCTTCATTCTGGTCCAGTTTGGCATTTTGTACTGCAACCCCACTTTATTTTTCTCTAATGGCCTTGAGATCTTTCCTGCTTGTAGTTAACCCTATCAAACTCTTAAGTCCAATAGTTTAGACCCATTGCAGTATTTTAAGCCCATGAAATAATGCCCTGTAGTTTCTGTCCAGAAATGGTTTTCTCAAAAACTTGCACTAGGAAGTTTTTGATTTTGCCAGTATGATCTTGCCATAATGTTGTGGACCTAAAGAGACCCCAATCTAGTAATTTTGGTGACCAGAATACATTCCTAGATAGCCCTAGCATTCTGTCGAGCACCTGGTGTGCATGAACAGAATTGGCATGTTTGTGAGCTTGCATCGTGAACTTGCCCTATTTGCCAAACCAGCATGTCTACGGTGTCTATAGAATCCCCACTAATAGCCCTGTTAAGTTCTATCCCCATCCACAGCCCCTAGCTCACGCTGGCATTTCGTCGAGCGCTTGCCGCGCGTGTCCACAGCGTGGCCAGAGCGCACATTTTGCACACACGCGCAATCGAGCCGCCACGCTCGCCTAATCCTGCCCCTGGCCTTTGCTCGCCCGATCCCTCCCAGCTGCTGAAGCCGCCCCCTGGCGCCGTGCAGCGCCACTGTCGGAAGCCATTGGAGGCTAGCCTGCGGCCGCGCCCTCGCTTGTAACACCCCAAAAATTTGACCATGTTTTATTAATTAAAATTTTGACAGGAAATTAAATTTCTATTTTCTGGATCATCTATTGATTTCAGAATCACTCCTTTCTTCTGAATGGTGGAGTTTTCCCTCCAAATAGAAACCTTTCAAAAATATTGTTGGACTTGAATACCTTCTCAAGAACATTTCTTTTTATTTTATGATCAGTGGAAATATTTTTATAACTATTCTTCTAAGCTTTATTTCTTTTAAAATGGTTTCTCATAATTTTTAGAGCCTCATTTGCACTACAACTACTTGATAACTTCATTTCAAAATTCTACAAAAATTTGTAGAAGACATGTGAGGTTCCTACATCACATTTATACAAAGGAACAGCCTTGTGATTTGGAAATTTTGAGCAAACCATCCTCATCTTCATTCTGGTCCAGTTTGGAAGTTTGTACTGCAACCCCATGTTGTTTTGCTCTAATGCCCTTGGGATTTTTCCTACTATTAGTGATCCCTACCAAACCCTTAAGTCCAGGAGATCAGACCCATTAGAAGAATTTAAGCACATGCAATAATGCCCCATAGTTTCTGTCCAGAATCAGAGTTTTGCAAAACTTACACTAGCAAGTTTCTGGTTTTCTCAATATAACTTTGCCATCATCACCTACACCTAAAGAGACCCCAACCTGGAGATTTTGACCACCAGTAGAATTGCCTTGATGCCCATGGCATTCTGTCAAGCACCTTGTGTTCATGAACAGAATTGGCATGAAACCATGTTTGCATTGTGGACTAGCTCCCCAGACCAAACCAACATGTCTATTAGCTCTCATATATTCATTAGCCAAGTCTTGTTTAGTTTCATAAGCATCAGAAAGGACAAGAACGCATTGGCATTTTGTTGAACGCCTGGCGCGCATGTCCAGAGCGCGGCCAGAGCGCACGTTTTGCACGCGCGCGCAACCGTGCCGCCGCGTTCGCCTAATCCTGCCCCTGGCCTTTGCTCGCCCGCAGAGACGTCCCCGACCCCACCCTGCTGCTGAAGCCGCTCCCTGGCGCCATGCAGCGCCGCCGCAGCAAGCCCTTGGCGGCCAGCCTGCGGCCGCAGCGAGCCTCTGCCATGGAAGGCACCGCCCCAGCCACCCCAGCTCGCCAGCTGCCCCTTTGAGCAGTGCGTTCAAATCCGCTCGCACTGCCGGACCCCGCCAGCCATCGCCACGCGCCCCCTTGGCTACAGAACGGCGGTTCGCCAGTCTTATCCTCGGCCGCCGGCGGAACCGACCTCCCTTCCCTATAAATAGGAGCCCCCGAGCCCCAGCCGAGGCATGAGCCCTTCCTGGACCCTCAGGCCTCTCCCCCCTCGCACCAATTTAGCCGGAGCACCCGTACTGCTCCACTCTGGACGCAGCGCCGCCGCCAGCCTCCGGCAAAATTCAGGCGAACCCGAGCCTCAGCCATCCCACCCTGGCCCCCGCTAGCTCCACCTAGACCTCTCGAACCCATTCCCTCTGCTAATTTGTGCCATATTAGCCGTATGCCGATGCCGTGCTCGCCGGAGCTCTCTGTCCGCCATGGATGAAGAGGTGCTCACCCCCGAGCTCCCCGGCGATCCTTTTGCCCTCCAGAGGATGGGGCCCTCCCTCCTGAGCACGCCGGTGTGCACAGATCCGGGAGTGGTGCCTCCTAGCGCCGGCAATCGTCACCGGAGTCGGCCTCTGCCTCTGTCCAGGAGCGCGCGTGAGGTGGGAGACAAACCCGACAGGTGGGCCCCACCTGTCGGTGTCTCAACCCAACCGCCAGTGGCGCTGGCCCCTGAGTACGTCTTCTTCGCGAGTAAGCGTATTTATTGGGCATACGTTTTCTGTTCTGGAAAGCGTATTCCTCCCCGAACCGTTTTCTTTTCTAATTGATTTAAAAATCAGATTTTGACCTGGACTTTGACTGGCTATAACTTTTAAAATACAACTCCAATGGACCAGATTCTTTTTCTGTTGTTTTCCCAAATTCTATCTAGTTTATTTTCAGATTTATTTGAAAATTTTCCAAGACAACTTTTTGCACTGTTTTTGAATTGCATGTTGATTCAAATACTTTTCAAAATAGGAAATGGAGAGAGACAAAAACTTTCAAAAGTTTTGGAGTACTCATCACCTACCTACACATGGAAGGCAAGCATTCTGAACCCTGGCATAATATTTGTTGTGTGTTGTTTGATGTGACTACAACACCAAGTTGGCTTGAAGTATGCGTTATTTCATGTGATGATGTGATCATGTTTACTTGTGCATGATGATAATTCCTTGCTGTTGGAATTGAAATGCTTGTGACAGTATTCATCCTCGTATGCCTTTCATGCCTACTGGAAGTAATCCGGAGAAGTCTCTGTCTTGAGTAGACAAGAGCTTGATACTGATATTTCATTGGGACGAGTATGATCAGTAAGGCATGGTAAGGTATGATGAGTGGTGATTCTGTCTGATGATGTGGAATATATTTGTTATGCTAATCATGCAGGAAACATTTTAACCTCCTGAGTCGACCATAGATCGAGTCTTGTGCCAGTAACCCCCATACTTGCTTCGTGCTACCACTTGTCCCTGCCTCGGGTAGGGTACGGTTCAGTAAGTTGTCATCCCCTTTCTTAGCACACACCGTACAGAGAGGCCATAGTGAAAGATACCAGTGGCCCCTGGTAGGCATGTCACTTGGTCCGGGGGCATGGGTGTTCCGGTGAGTCCGAGGGGGTAGCTCCCCTGTTTTGCGCGCAATATAAATTTTGTGATCCCATGCTAATCGAGGTTGGAGCCTCCCCACTTAGAGTTTTGCTTAATGAGTGTCATGGGTGATTCCAGGCACCGGTAAGTTAAGCTGGTGTGTGCGGGTCAGGTGTGTTTTCAATTCAAAGACCGTAAACGGAATTAGTCCCGGTGGACTAACGGAACCGTTACTCGTGGGTAAAGATTACACCCTCTGTTGAGTTTATATCTATTCGAATAGCCGTGTCCGCGGTTAAGGACTACAGTCTGGGATGGGTCAAGTGTCGGTCTTAGTGTCGGTCTTCGGAGGAAAAACTTCTAAACCGGAACATTGATCATGACGTGTGACAAATGATGATTATGATTATTATTATTGGGGACTAACCATTTATATTATTTGAATTATTGAGTATCCCTGGGATGGTTCTACCTCCTGGTTACTCATTGTGATTACTCTTATATAAGCCCTTTATGTGGCGTCGCACAGACGCCCGACTGTGGCATGCATGTTGTTTGCTTTATCATATAAGCCCTTTCTGTGGCGTCGCTGAGACGCCCGACTGTGGCACGTTTGTTATTTATTTTCTTTATAAGCCCTTTATGTGGCGTCGCACAGACGCCCGACTGTGGCATGCATGCTGTTTGCTTTATCTTATAAGCCCTTTCTGTGGCGTCGCTGAGATGCCCGACTGTGGCACGTTTGTTATTTATTTTCTTTATAAGCCCTTTATGTGTTGTTGCTAAGACGCCCGACTATGGCATGCTGATTATTTATTTTTCCTTATAAGCCCTTTAAGTGGCATCGCTCAGACGCCCGACTGTGGCATGCTTGTTATTTATTTCCTTTATAAGCCCTTTATGTGGCGTCGCTCAGACGCCCGACTGTGGCACGCATATTATTTATTCTTCTTATAAGCCCTTTATGTGGCGTCGCTCAGACACCCGACTGAGGCATGCTTTATATTTTATCCTTTCGAGGCGTTGCTTCAGACACCCGATCGGTGTATTTTATTTTTATTCTCTGATTGCTTATTCATGTTTAATATGAATAACCTGCTTGCGTGCGTCATGAATATTATTTTATGACTGATTAAGTGATCGTGGATTATTTCAGTGCGTAATTATCACCTATTATATTATACCTGTTTTCATGATGTTTGCGAGTACATTCAAAGTACTCACTGGCTTGTCCCTGGCTATTGTCTTGGCCAGATTTCTTGCTTGGAGAGGAGCGCAATGATGACAGCCCCGGAACCTAGGCAACGATGATAGCAGCCTCGCGAAGATAGGAGTTATCCAGGTCAGCTGTTCCTGTGGGAAATGGAGTCCCATTGACGCTGATGATCCGCATACCGCTTCCGCCATCAACCACTAGAAAAAATTTGTTGTACTCAGAGACCACTTTGGTCGTGTACTTCAAATATTGTATTTTTCTTGGAATTTCTGTATCAAGATTGTGTCTCATCAGCTAACAGTAATCCTGGGGCTGGTGAGCACAAGGGCCATTTACTGGGAAATTAATATCCTGGAAAACCGGTCCTGACAACCTTGGTATCAGAGCCAGGCTGACCGTTGGCTAATCCTATCTTAGCCAGGTCGATAAACCTAGGTTAACCCACCCACCAGACCTTAACCTCACCACAGCCAAGCTTATCCTATACGATAGCCACACAGTGACTCCGACACCTTTTTGGCAGTCGGTGCCCAACCTATCAGCCTAGCCCATCGATCACGCGCCAGTGACCAAAACCTAATTTGTCTCATTCGCAAGCGTGCGAAGGAAGACTCCGTTTTCTTTTTCTATAAAAGGGAACGTTAGCCCCAACCCAGCACAGCACAACCTCTACCCCAAAACCAAGCCAAGATGCCTGGCCCCATTGTTCACAATGAGACCACAGCAACCAACCTTGGAGGTTTTGTAACCATGCTAGCAAACCTCACCCGTCGTGCCTTTGCATTAGAAGTGCCCCCTGAATATGTTGTGTACCAAGGGCTCACGAGTGGTGAGAGTCGTCAATTCTGGGCCACGGTGCACGTCTATGGTAGGGGTACAGCGCCAGAACGCCCCTACAGGTTCACCGGAAGGACAACTTCCTATGAGCCACAAGCCATCCAGCTAGCAGCTCGAGAGGCTATAGTTCAACTCCGGCACCTGCCGCCAAGAGTTAACTGCCGCTCGTTCCACTACTATCCCAGCCGTGACGGGTATAGTAGGCCACCCCAGGTTGCCAACGGAGACCACGAGACGGACCCTGCATTGCTGCATCTGGTGCGCTATGTAAGTGCACTAGAGGCATTGTTCGATCAGGTCACTCTTGATCTGATCGCAGCTCGTGGAGAACTTGCCCGTCGAGCCCCAGCAAGAGGAGAAGATGTGCCCGATGCCGACAACCCAGTCGTGCTGTTCGGACAACCAATTGAGTCCTTGAGGTCTGCCCCTGCAGCCGACCGGAATGCATTTGTATCCCCAGAGGAGCTTCGTCGCCTTTTAGGGACACACTCCAACGGGATTGTGACCACCAACCCCCGCGATGGTCATCATCGCTACCCCGACCCTGCAGCTCCTCAACCCCATCCAGCAAACCCCGACGGTGAAGCCCAAGGAGAAGCCTTGACGTCCACAAGGCACACACGACTAGATATTAACGAGGTAGACTAAGTCACTCGAGTAGTACCGAGTCTTAGTATTCTACGCCATGTAATAGTGTGACCTTGTAATCGCCATGAATAAAATGCAGACTGCTTGTATGCCATTATTTTGAATAGTAGCCACGCATAAGTAGGCGTTCGGTTGCAAATTAAATTTCGGGCGTAGCTACCAAAAACCACCCCAGATGACACCCACAGTAATACGTCACTTTTGTGAGATATGTATATATGTGGCTTTGACCCCGACCCCCATAGAGCAGAACCGTCAACCTAGATTGCCCCCACACCGCAATAGGTAACCCAGATATATAAGAGGCCACTCTGTGACCTTACCAAGCATCCCTCACTTTGTGCACAGCTCTCACAACCATTTTTTGCCTGCCGAGCCCTAGTATTCATCTGAGAACTCTAGATGCAACCCCAGGTAGTTTTGTTAAAATATTGTGGGACTTTACCTGCAGTACCATGAGTTCTACCCATCCACCCCAGTACGAGCTGCTCAAAACGAGAATCACCCCGTCCGCCTCGAAATATTGGGCAGTAGTGCACATCCCTCCCGCAAACCCAAACCAAGACCCAACGGAAGTCTCTTTCGTGGGGAAATCTATGCCAACTCCGCAAATGGCCATAGAAGCTGCTGCGTACGAAGCGCTTACTCGTCTTGGCTTCGCAGTACCCTATGCCAGCGAAAGGGGGTATTATTACTTCCCGAGTCGTGCAGCACCCGGAGAAGTAGCATCCTTTCCCGGTGGACGAATTGAGAGGGACCCAGTACTGGCCAACCTTGCCCAGTACGTCATCGCTCAAGAGCGTTTGACCCAGCGAGTAATGGGTTATCTCCAGAGCCTCGCTGATTTGAATCCTCAGATCACCATTGGCAGACCACTGAGGCCAGACCAGGAAAGGCGCGTTCTTCGACTAGTCAATCCCCTTCCTCCGGTAGAAGAAGAATGTGCCCCAGTGCCGGAGGCATTTTCTCAGGACCCAGCATATTTTACGTTTGCGTCGTAGACGCCACTACTATGTTTGTTATCCTAGCATTTATTTATGTGTTGCAGCTTATGCGTTGTATCCTAAGTTTGTGCTATGAATAAACTGTTTGGTTTCAATTAATGTGAGTAATTTTTAATGCTGTGATTTTTGATCAACTGTTTTCGCTCTCAGTAAATCCCGAGGTGGGATTTTCCTTGAGCTATTGCAACAAACATTTCTCCGTGGCATAGATTTAAATTCACGCAGCACCTCGACCACAGGCTCACAGCCACAACCACTCGACCACATGCACTAATTGCAAACCACGTACACATTTTGCACCTAACAGATCACCTCACTAACACACCACAGTTTTTGAAAGAGAAACTTGTGGGTAATTATTCTGGTACAAGTTGCATCCAGCATTCTGACAACAGTTAGCACCGGACACCGACACTTAATCCTCATGATCACCGCCGCCGCGAAGAGCCAACACTCAAGCAGCAGCATCACAACGATCATCGTGGATCATCACGCACAAGAGCACGGAGAACCCCAGCACTGCCGCCAACCCTCCGCACATCAGGATCGTGTACCAATCCGGCATCACCTCCACCATTAGAGCCTCGTCTCGAGCTCCTGCAAACTGAAATGGAGGAGAAGGAAGGAGAAGAAGAAACGAGGCCAGGTGTGAGGAAGAAGAGAGAAGCACCGCGGTCATTTTATAACTCGAGATCGGTGTACGGTGGGCGAGGTCCACCAGCGCCGCTCGTCGCTCGATCGCCGGTGTTCCGAGGCGAATCCGCGAGCAGTGCTGACAGCACACTGGCCCGCGAGGTGAGTGCACGCTGCGCCGGCAGCTAGCATGCCGCGCACTACCGCAGTACAGCCTAGATGCCCTACGCGCTAGACGCCACCGGTGGAGAAAGCGTGGGAAAGCGCGCGAGAGAAAGGAAGAGAGGAGAGCCAGAGGTAGAAGAAGAGACTGACAGTGGGCCCTGGGTCCACCTATCAGCCAGAGAGAGCACTATGCACTCAGGTACGACCAGCGTAATTTGGAAATTTAGAATTTTATTAATTCTAAATTTACCGTAGCCATAAGAAGAAATCTCTCGGTTTCCCCAACCATAGATTTTTCCACGCAGCGATAGTACCCCATTGTAGTTACCCCAATTTTTGCCCTCTCACTGTAACCACGTCATATCGCGTGAGCATGATATTTAATTTTCGAGTTATTATTGCATGATAGCAGGAGTAATATTTTTGAAACCGTCCTTAGCAAATCTTGGGGACGAGATTTTTCTTAAGGGGGGTAGTGTTGTAACACCCCAAAAATTTGACCATGTTTTATTAATTAACATTTTGACAGGAAATTAAATTTCTATTTTCTAGATCATCTATTGATTTCAGAATCACTCCTTTCTTCTGAATGGTGGAGTTTTCCCTCCAAATAGAAACCTTTCAAAAATATTGTTGGACTTGAATACCTTCTCAAGAACATTTCTTTTTATTTTATGATCAGTGGAAATATTTTTATAACTATTCTTCTAAGCTTTATTTTTTTTAAAATGGTTTCTCATAATTTTTAGAGCCTCATTTGCACTACAACTACTTGATAACTTCATTTCAAAATTCTACAAAAATTTGTAGAAGACATGTGAGGTTCCTACATCACATTTATGCAAAGGAACATCCTTGTGATTTGGAAATTTTGAGCAAACCATCCTCATCTTCATTCTGGTCCAGTTTGGAAGTTTGTACTGCAACCCTATTTTCTTTTGTTCTAATGCCCTTGGGATTTTTCCTACTATTAGTGATCCCTACCAAACCCTTAAGTCCAGGAGATCAGACCCATTAGAAGAATTTAAGCACATGCAATAATGCCCCATAGTTTCTGTCCAGAATCAGAGTTTTGCAAAACTTACACTAGCAAGTTTCTGGTTTTCTCAATATAACTTTGCCATCATCACCTACACCTAAAGAGACCCCAACCTGGAGATTTTGACCACCAGTAGAATTGCCTTGATGCCCATGGCATTCTGTCGAGCACCTTGTGTTCATGAACAGAATTGGCATGAAACCATGTTCGCATTGTGGACTAGCTCCCCAGACCAAACCATCATGTCTATTAGCTCTCATATATTCATTAGCCAAGTCCTGTTTAGTTTCATAAGCATCAGAAAGGCCTAGAATGCGTTGGCATTTTGTCGAACGCCTGGCGCGCGTGTCCAGAGCGAGGCCAGAGCGCACGTTTTGCACGCGCGCGCAACCGAGCCGCCACGTTCGCCTAATCCTGCCCCTGGCCTTTGCTCGCCCGCAGAGACATCCCCGACCCCACCCTGCTGCTGAAGCCGCTCCCTGGCGCCATGCAGCGCCGCCGCAGCAAGCCCTTGGCGGCCAGCCTGCGGCCGCAGCGAGCCTCTGCCATGGACGGCACCGCCCCAGCCACCCCAGCTCGCCAGCTACCCCTTTGAGCAGTGCGTTCTCATCCGCTCGCACTGCCAGACCCCGCCAGCCATCGCCACGCGCCCCCTTGGCTACAGAACGGCGGTTCGCCGGTCTTATCCTCGGCCGCCGGCGGAACCGACCTCCCTTCCCTATAAATAGGAGCCCCCGAGCCCCAGCCGAGGCATGAGCCCTTCCTGGACCCTCAGGCCTCTCCCCCCTCGCACCAATTTAGCCGGAGCACCCGTACTGCTCCACTCTGGACGCAGCGCCGCCGCCAGCCTCCGGCAAAATTCAGGCGAACCCGAGCCTCAGCCATCCCACCCTGGCCCCCGCTAGCTCCACCTAGACCTCTCGAACCCATTCCCTCTGCTAATTTGTGCCATATCAGCCGTATGCCGATGCCGTGCTCGCCGGAGCTCTCTGTCCGCCATGGATGAAGGGGTGCTCACCCCCGAGCTCCCCGGCGATCCTTTTGCCCTCCAGAGGATGGGGCCCTCCCTCCTGAGCACGCCGGTGTGCACAGATCCGGGAGTGGTGCCTCCTAGCGCCGGCAATCGTCGCCGGAGTCGGCCTCTGCCTCTGTCCAGGAGCGCGCGTGAGGTGGGAGACAAACCCGACAGGTGGGCCCCACCTGTCGGTGTCTCAACCCAACCGCCAGTGTGGCTGGCCCCTGAGTACGTCTTCTTCGCGAGTAAGCTTATTTATTGGGCATACGTTTTCTGTTCTGGAAAGCGTATTCCTCCCCGAACCGTTTTCTTTTCTAATTGATTTCAAAATCAGATTTTGACCTGGACTTTCACTGGCTATAACTTTTAAAATACAAATCCAATGGACCTGATTCTTTTTCTGTTGTTTCCCAAATTCCATCTAGTTTATTTTCAGATTTATTTGAAAATTTTCCAAGACAACTTTTTGCACTGTTTTTGAATTGCGTGTTGATTCAAATACTTTTCAAAATAGGAAATGGAGAGAGACAAAAACTTTCAAAAGTTTTGGAGTACTCATCACCTACCTACACATGGAAGGCAAGCATTCTAAACCCTGGCATAATATTTGTTGTGTGTTGTTTGATGTGACTACAACACGAAGTTGGCTTGAAGTATGCGTTATTTCATGTGATGATGTGATCATGTTTACTAGTGCATGATGATAATTCCTTGCTGTAGGAATTGAAATGCTTGTGACAGTATTCATCCTCGTATGCCTTTCATGCCTACCGGAAGTAATCCGGAGAAGTCTCTGTCTTGAGTAGACACGAGCTTGATACTGATATTTCATTGGGACGAGTATGATCAGTAAGGCATGGTAAGGTATGATGAGTGGTGATTCTGTCTGATGATGTCGAATATATTTGTTATGCTAATCATGCAGGAAACATTTTAACCTCCTGAGTCGACCGTAGATCGAGTCTTGTGCCAGTAACCCCCATACTTGCTTCGTGCTACCACTTGTCCCTGCCTCGGGTAGGGTACGGTTCACTAAGTTGTCAACCCCTTTCTTAGCACACACTATACAGAGAGGCCATAGTGAAAGATACCAGTGGCCCCTGGTAGGCATGTCACTTGGTCCGGGGGCATGGGTGTTCCGGTGAGTCCGAGGGGGTAGCTCCCCTGTTTTGCGCGCAATATAAATTTTGTGATCCCATGCTAATCGAGGTTGGAGCCTCCCAACTTAGAGTTTTGCTTAACGAGTGTCGTGGGTGATTCCAGGCACCGGTAAGTTAAGCTGGTGTGTGCGGGTCAGGTGTGTTTTCAATTCAAAGACCGTAAACGGAATTAGTCCCGGCGGACTAACAGAATCCGTTACTCGTGGGTAAAGAGTACACCCTCTGTAGAGTTTATATCTATTCGAATAGCCGTGTCCGTGGTTAAGGACTACAGTCTGGGATGGGTCAAGTGTCGGTCTTAGTGTCGGTCTTCGGAGGAAAAACTTCTAAACCGGAACATTGATCATGACGTGTGACAAATGATGATGATGATTATTATTATTATTGTGGACTAACCATTTATATTATTTGAATTATTGAGTATCCCTGGAATGGTTCTACCTCCTGGTTACTCATTGTGATTACTCTTATATAAGCCCTTTATGTGGCGTCGCACAGACGCCCGACTGTGGCATGCATGCTGTTTGCTTTATCATATAAGCCCTTTCTGTGGTGTCGCTGAGACGCCCGACTGTGGCACGTTTGTTATTTATTTTCTTTATAAGCCCTTTATTTGGCGTCGCACAGACGCCCGACTGTGGCATGCATGTTGTTTGCTTTATCATATAACCCCTTTCTGTGGCGTCGCTGAGATGCCCGACTGTGGCACGTTTGTTATTCATTTTCTTTATAAGCCCTTTATGTGGCGTCGCTGAGACGCCCGACTATGGCATGCTAATTATTTATTTTTCCTTATAAGCCCTTTAAGTGGCGTCGCTCAGACGCCTGACTGTGGCATGCTTGTTATTTATTTCCTTTATAAGGCATTTATGTGGCGTCGCTCAGACGCCCGACTGTGGCACGCATATTATTTATTCTTCTTATAAGCCCTTTATGTGGCGTCGCTCAGACGCCCGACTAAGGCATGCTTTTATATTTTATCCTTTCGAGGCGTTGCTTCAGACACCCGATCGGTGTATTTTATTTTTATTCTCTGATTGCTTATTCATGTTTAATATGAATAACCTGCTTGCGTGCGTCATGAATATTATTTTATGACTCATTTAGTGATCGTGGATTATTTCAGCACATAATTATCACCTGTTATATTATACCTGTTTTCATGATGTTTGCGAGTATATTCAAAGTACTCACTGGCTTGTCCCTGGCTATTGTCTTGGCCAGATTTCTTGCTTGGAGAGGAGCGCAATGATGACAGCCCCGGAACATAGGCAACGATGATCGCAGCCTCGTGAAGATAGGAGTTATCCAGGTCGGCTGTTCCTGTGGGAAATGGAGTCCCATAGACGCTGATGATCCGCATACCGCTTCCGCTATCAACCACTAGAAAATTTTTGTTGTACTCAGAGACCACTTTGGTCGTGTACTTCAAATATTGTATTTTGCTTGGAATTTCTGTATCAAGATTGTGTCTCATCAGCTAACAGTAATCCTGGGGCTGGTGAGCACAATGCCATTTACTGGGAAATTAATATCCCGGAAAACCGGTCCTGACGTCGCTCTACCATGGACGGCGCCGCCCGACCCACTCTCGCTCGCCAGCTCGCCCCTGGAGCAGTGCCCGCTTGTCCGCTAGCTTTTGCCGCCATCCCCAGCCTCGACACGTCGCTCTACAAGCAACAGAAAGGCGGTCGGCCGGAGTTATCCACGACTGTCGGCGGAACCGACCTCGATTCCCCTATAAATAGGAAGCCCTGGTCCCTTAGTGACGCAGCCCCAAGCAGAGAGCACCAAGGTCGCCCCCAAGCCTCTCAATCGAGTCGACCATGGCCACTATGTCCATCTACGGTGGAGCTCACCGCCGCCTCGATTCGGACGATTCCAAGCAAGCCAGAGCCTCCCCTCCACTTTCCTCTACACCACTAGCTCCACCTAGACCACAGGAACCTATTCCCGCCTCTAGCTTCACATGAGAACCTCGGCGTGCATTTTACCCTTCCCAGTCGAATGCCGCTCCGCCATGGTTGAAGCTGTGCTCAACCTCGAGCTCCCCTACGGGTTACACCACCTCCAACGGACGCGGCGGGTCCCCCTAAGCACGTGGATATCCTGGTCGTCGAAAACGACTCCCTCTAGCGCCGGCAATCATCGCGGCAGCTCGCCTCTGTCCCTGGTTTGGCGCGCGCTTGAGGATGAGGACGAACCCGACAGGTGGTCCCCACCTGTCGGTGAGACGACCGTATTCTCCAGTGTCACAGCCCCGCCGAAGCGTTTCCCTCTGGAGAAGGCGTATTCCCTATAAGTGCGCAACTGTTTTTAGAAGGCGTATTCCGTTCGAACCGTTTCCTTTTATTTGTTTTACTTTAAAACACAACTTTGACCAATTTTTGACTGGCTATATCTTTGAAAATAAAACCCCAATTGATTTGATTCTTTTTCTGTTGCTTCTCAAATTTCACCTAGTTTATTTTAGGATTTATTTCAAAAATATTTAAGACAACTTTTTGTACTGTTTTTGAATTGCGTGTTGATTCAAATATTTTCAAAATAGGAATTAAAGAGAGAAGCAAACTTTCAAAAGTTTTGTGATGCACCCTACCTCTCTGCACATTTAAGGCAAGCATTCTGAACCTTGGTATAGTATTTGTTGTGTGATGTTTGTTGTGGAAATAATAAAGCCGCAACACTAAATTTATATGAAGTGCGCATTATTTCATGTGAAGGTGCGATCATGCTTGCATATGCATGATGAGGATTTTTTGCTAATGAACTTGAGATGCCTGTGGCAGTAGTTACCACTTTGTACCACTCATGCCTACCGGAAGGAATGCGTGACAAGTCTCTGTCTCGGGTAGACACGAGCTTGGTGCTGACATCTCGTTGGAGCGAGGATGGTCAGTGAGGCATGATAGGATGTGATAAGTGGTGATTCTGCCTGAGAGTGTGGAAAACTATTTTTTTGTGCTAACCATGCAGGGAACACATAAACCTCCCGAGTCGACCATAGATCGAGTCTTGTTCCAGTAACCCCCATACTTGTTTCGTACTACCACTTGTCCCTATCGCAGGTAGGGTACGGTTCAGTAAGTTGTCAACCCCTTTCTTGGCACACACTATACAGAGAGGCCACAGTGGAAGATACCAGATGCATCTGGTAGGCAGGCCACTTGGTCCGGGGGCATGGGTGTTTCCAGCTGGGGCCGAGAGGGGGGCACCCCTTAGTAGCGCACGGTATAAATTTGATCCCATGCTAATCGAGATTGTAGCCTCCCTACTTAGAGTTTGCTTAACGAGTGTCGTGGGTGATTCCAAGCACTGGTAAGTTAAGCTGGTGTGTGCGGGTCAGGTGTGTTTGCAATCCAAAGACCGTGAGCGAAATTAGTCCCGCTGGACTAAAGGAATCCATTACTCGTGGGTAAAGAGTACACCCTCTGCAGAGTATACATCTATTTGAATAGCTGTGTCCACGGTTAAGGACTACAGTCTGGGATGGGTCGAGTGTCGGTCTTAGTGTCGGTCTTCGGAGGGATCCTTCTAAACCTGAATATTGATCATGGAGTGTGACCGATGATATTTATGATTATTATTGTTTGAACTAACCGTTTCTGTTATGTGGATGACTGAGTGTCCCCGGGATGGTTCTACCTCCTGGATACTCATGCATTTAATTATTTTATATATAAGCCCTTTATGTGGCGTCGCTCAGACGCCCGACTGCGGCATGCTTGTTATTTATCTTATATATAAGCCCTTTATGTGCCGTCGCTCAGACGCCCGACTGAGGCATGTTTTATATTCTTATCCTTTCGAGGCGTCGCTTTCAGACACCCGATCGGACTATTTTATTTTTATTTACTGATTGGATCACACTACTTTTATTCTCTGGTTGTTTAATTAATTTTTAACATGAATGATCCACTTGCTCGCATCATGAATTATTTGGTGACTGACTCAATGATTGTGGATTATTTCAGTGCATGATTATCACCACTATATTATACCTGTTTTCATGATGTTTGCGAGTATATTCAAAGTACTCACTGGCTTGTCCCTGGCTATTGCCTTGGCCAGATTTCTTGCTTGGAGTGGAGCGCAAATGACGACAGCCCCGGAACCTAGGCAACAAAGATAGCAGTCGCGCGAAGATAGGAGTTAACCAGGTTAGCTGTTCCTGTGGGAAATGGAGTCCCATAGACGCTGATGATCCACAAACCGCTTCCGCCATCAACTACTAGAAATTTTGTTGTACTCATAGACCATGATGGTCGTGTACTTCAAATATTGTATTTGCTTGGAATTTCTGTATCAAGAATGTGTCTCATCAGCTAACAGTAATCCTGGGGCTGGTGAGCACAAGGACCATTTGCTGGGAAATTAATATCCTGGAAAACCGGTCCTGACAGGAAGTTCATATGACAGATTATTCGAAAGGCATTCTATCGAGCCAATATATGACTTCTCAGTGCACTAGTGCGTCCGAGTCCTATACAGACAGTTTTTATCCCCTTTCCGCGACATAGTTTTAAATCGTTGCCTTGCATGTGTGCGATCGGGGGGGCCTATTGCATACATACAAATGAATCGTCGGCGATGCCTCCTCAGGTCACCCATGCTAGGAAAATAGAGCACGTGTGCGGTTGGGAGGCCCATCACAAACGGGTATATTGGAGGAAGAGTGTGAGATGCACTAGGCATCCCACATAGTAAATCCCAAAGGTACATTTCCGTTCATATGGTACATCACACACAATTTTCTGCGGAGCATCGTCTGTGATAGTAGTCACCATCACACCATTAGATATATTTCTGTCGTTTGTGTTATTTAATACATCACGCACGGTGCCTAGAAGAAACTGTTTGGCATAGGGTTGCCATCACACACAATTTTGTATGTGGAATCGTTTGTGCAAGGTGACCTAACGCACACAATTGTGGGCCGGAAGTCATGTGTGATTGTTCACTCGTCCAACATGCCAACTTTCTATAAACCATCTGGGTTCAATGAGGTCATCACCCACTGTGGTGCCTGACAAACTGTCTGCAATATGAAAACCCAATAAGTAGCCTAATTGTCCTATTATTTATAATCCATTTAGTAATCAAATTGACATTTCATATCGAGCACACAATATATTTGAAATCACATCAGAGTACAACATCATATAGGCATATACTACCTAGCTACCCAATTACACAACGGGACCAAGTTTCACATGCAACATCTAATGCCTTTGGAAAGTAGCATTATAGACGATAAATAGATAGATGAGTCTCGTCTAGAAAACTATTGAAGCAGAAGACAAATATTGAGCCTTCAATGATGTTGAAGGTCCTTGCAACTTTAGGCCAGTGCCTGTGGATGATTGCCCGCCCATCCTTCATCCTCTTGAGGAAGACTTCAAGATTATACTGTGGGTGATGTATGAATACCTTCCTCGCCTCTTGACCATATAGGTGGTTTGAGACGTAATCATCGATGAACTACCTTGAAAAGGACTGAAAACAAAGATATGCATAAATATCTTTTCTAAAATTTTAAATTGCGCAAAGGGAAAAAGACAAGGTGAAAGAGATAGTACCGTCCTATAGTTGACTGATGTCTTCTTCATTGTGAAGACAAATATCTCGTTGTTTTTCGTTGCTAGTTTCTTTATCTTAACCATCTTTCTGGGTTTCTTGATTTGACTGATATTCATGGACACCTCATTTCCCCGCATGCAAAATGGGTCGAACAGTGGGTCTAAACCTCTTACAGCAGGACCTCCATGTGCAAGAACAAATTGTTAAAAATCCTATATATTAAAATGCTTGCTGCAATTGCACAATAATGTGTTATTAGCCAAAGGACCATGCATGTGCAAACCTTGATGGTAAACTTCAGTGTCTCCCATTGTTCCCCCCTGCAGCATATATAAGATAGATATTGATCATGTTATAAGTGAGATTTGGCATACTATCAGTAAAATATGTTGATAAAAAATAAACACATTGCAGATCCAACAGATTAATTCGAGCCACATGGAAAAGCCAGTTATCTAAACCAAGCGTGCTAAGAACTAGGAAATATAGCAATTGTATATGTTTCACAAGGTTCTAGTACATCCAGGTTCGGTTTATTTCTCGCATGGATAACAATACAAAAATGTACCAACAACAATCGAACATCACATTGCACAACTGAACCAAATAGTTAAATGATCACCACAACAAATGAACAAAACATTTAACTCAGCACCACAACAAATGAACCAAACAGTTAGTTGAGCACCACAATAATTGAACCAAATAGTTAACTGAGCACCACATTGCACAATAAACATTCTAGAAGATCATATTGCATAGTAGCATTATATTGAATATTTCATTCTAAAGGAAAGCTAGGAGCAGCACATGCAATAGGTAAACCAAATATGCTTAACCAGCATAGCTAGTTGTACATAGGTCCTTAGTAAATAAGCTCAAAAAACAAGGTATTCCGCATCGTCAGAGATATCGATGACGATGGGATCCTTATACTCGGAAGAAGCGATTCCTCCACATAGTGGGTGCCCTCCTCGTAGTGGTGAGCGAACTAAGCCTGTCCGGGCACCAACCTGCCGGCTCTGGAGCCGAGGTAAGCACGGGCACGCTGAGAAAAGACCTCATACTCTTCGTCGAAGGCACTGATGGTGCCCTCGAGAAATTCCATGAGATGTCATTTAAAGTAGCCAACTGTGTGGCGGCATCCGCGCGCGAGGCGTCGATAGTGGCCTTGACGGTGATGTGCTGCTCCAAGATCTGGGGGTCGGCACGCATGGCAGCCATTGCGGTCTCATTCGCGCGTGCGGCCGCGATTTGCATTTCTGCTGCCAAATGCTCCCTGAGATCCTAGCTATACTGTGTGCACCATGGCTTTCAGTGGCGTTTATTTGGGGGTCACGCGGTAATTTTGGTGGAAGGTGTCCCTCCGGCGGTCGGGGCATGTGGCATGGAGGAGGAGGGGGAGGGGGTATGGTGGAGGCGTGGATTACCTGACTAGATGGACGAGGCCGAGCAGCAGGAAGGAGCATCGCCGGCGAGGAGGCAGCGCTGCAAGCTAGCAGTGAAGGTTTGAACTTAGGAAAGAAGGGGGTAGGGGGAAATGTGGATTTTGGTTGGTACGAGGGGCGGGGGAGGTAGATATTTCCGCCGCAGCCCAAAATTTTCATTCGATGCAACAAAAAACTGGCGTGCAAAGTTTCCTCGGACACAGTCCCTTACTCAGAACTATATGCGATATGTAAACATCACAAACAAATCCTATAGTTTACTCCGTCTGTGATGAGTTTGAACGTTGTCGGAATCGGGGCTCCGGGGACCCAAGAGAGGTTTGAACTCTAGGGTGCACCGATTCTCCAACTTTGCTCTCTCACCCTAACCTACGGCGATGCTCCGGCATGCTTGAGCTTGGGGGGAGGACGAAAAACATGGCGACTTTACCCAGGTTTGTGCCACCTTGCGGTGTAAAACCCTACTCCTGCTTGTCTGGATTGCTTAGTGGGAGAAAGTGAATACAGTTGGGCCTCTCCTCTCTAAGGTTGCCGCCTCCCCCTTTTTATCCTGGCTTCGGTCCTCTTCCCTCCGAAAATATCTGGCGAGAAGGGCTACCATAAGCGCCAATTTGAAGGGGGACAGGACTGAAGTGTACCCTGACAAAAGTGGTCTTCGCCTGCCAAAGCCTCCCTTCATGACGCGCTGGTGGGCTCGGAGATGACCTCCGCCCTGGCGGGCTCCCAGGTTTGGTCACCTAACACCAAATGGGAAACCTTTAGGGTCCGCTTTGGGAATCGGTGGGCTGGCCCCACTCCCTTAACATCGAAGAGGGAAGTCTTCCTGTCATAGCTCCGGACGACGCGGGGCAGGGCGCGCATTCCCCCAGGACAAGACGGGCCGGACGACCCCATCGAGACGCCCTTGACCTGTGTATCACGAGAGGCCCCTGCGAGGACACCCCCCGGGGTGGCAACCTCGTGAGGGCGTCTCCGGAGGCTGGCGGGGGTGCTTCCGGTCGACTGCCTCATGAGGCGGGGGCCCCACGAGGTCTCCCTTCGCGACGCCCTCTGGACGGGCTACACTGGGCCCAAGCTCTGTGTCGTGACATGGGCCTCAGGCAGACGTGTCTGGGTACCCCCAGTCCCAGTGGCCCGATAGTAGCCCCCGAGCTCGCAGCGCGCGCGACTCCATCAGCTGGTGGGGCGAAGCGGTGCGCGACGCGTGGCGCATGCCGGGGCGTGGGGTGCCCCCACCTCCAAGTGATGCCTCGTCAACTGCCCACCCTGGCATAAAGCCTGCCCGCAACATGGGGCCATCTTTACCTTTCCTTCGCCTAGCGTCCGTCTCACTGTGCTTCCCTTCCACGCCCGAAACTCCACCAGATCCGATCTCAGGTGAAGCACTCTTCTCCCCATCTCGCTCGACGCCCCGTCGCTCGAATGGCCCCGGGCGGGAAGAAGACGAAGGCCAGGGCTCCGGCCGCGAGCCCCCAGGAGGTCGGGGCAGCTCTCCTGCGCTCCTCCGTCGCCAAGGAAGGGGACCTGGACCCAGTGCGCCCCCTGATAGCGGGCGACCGGAATGAGGGGAAGATAACCGTGATCTCTCCTGGTGCGGTAGCGCGGGGAGACCTGGGGGCGTCCGCCTACGCCTTCGTCCTCCATAGAGTTTGTGTCGGGCTAGTCCCGCCGCTCTCCGAGTTCTTCTACGCCATCCTCACCCACTATCAGGTAAATGCTCTGCACCTCCAACCCAACTCCATCCTCCTCATGTCCATCTTTGCCTTTTAGTGAGAAGCCTTTGTGGGCATGAGACCCTCAGTGGCGCTCTTTCGCCATTTCTTCAGCCTGCGGTTCTGTAACAGCCCAAGTGCAATCCTTGCCATCTTGTAATATTCCATGTGGACCTTCATGTTGTGCCCTTGTGATTTGAGTAATATAAGTTTGCTTCATGTCATTCCTCATGCATCATGGCATCATAATCTTCATGTCATCATTCATGTTTTGCCTCATGCTATCTTATGTAGTGATGTTGATATGAGTGTGTGTGTGGTATGAGTGCTTGCAACCTAGTGATACTCTTTGTGATATCCCTCTCCTCAACTTTCTATAAAAAACTATCCCCGCCACTCTCATTTCATATAAATACAACATGTGGTTTTTCACTTGCTTTAATTCCTATAAAAAAATGTTGCACTTCTTCTCAAAAATCTGTTATGAATTGTTGTTTAGTTCTCAAAATATGCTCTACCAGGTTTGCTTTTAAAACTTTAAAAGTCAGATTGGTATGCTAATATATGTGGTTTAATTTTTTGCTCTAAAAATGCCAGCTACATTTTTATTAAATAGAGCATATTTCTATGAGTTCAAATGTGTTTTTATTTCTTTCCCAAGCATCTCTCTCTTTTCTCTGATTTTTTTTGTTTTCTCTAGTTTTAAATAAAAGAAAACTCTTCTGTCTGAGAGGGAGAGAGAGAGCAGTGCCTAGTTCGGCCTTGCCTCCCCGTAAGGGCCCAGCTAGCGAGCACTCCTGCGGCCCAGCCGGCCTGAACGATCGGGTCATCGTTTTGCTATATGGCAGAGCATGCGGGAGGTACACGTCGACGCTCCGGGTGATTTGACGGCCGGAGTCTGCCCTAGCCTCCTATTTAACATGTCCGAGACCTAGCCCTAGCCCCCCGCGACCGGTTCCTCCCCTCTCCTTTGTCCGCCACCGCGTAGGTGAGTCGCCCACGCCATAGCCGACGCCCTTCCGCCATGAACCGGCCGAGCTCGAACTCGAGCCCGGTGTAGCTCGTTGTCGCCGCTTCTGACCCTCCGGTGGCCGTGGAGAGAACCTCAGAGGCAGGTCCTTCGTCCCCGACCACGAGCCCAACGTTTGCAACCCTGGGACCCTCGTCCCCTTCGTCAACCCCTTCCCACGTTCGGGTCCGGGGTGTGCCGGACTTTGGTGGGATCTCGCGACGTTTCTGACTTGTCCTCGACCTCCTCTGCGTGTCATAGGTAGTCAAGGTAGAGCCTTTTTCCCTCTCTGATCTTCCCGTAACCTGTAGATCCTTGTGTGTGCCGTTACGTCCGTGCCACTGTCGTGCTCCCCGAGCTCCGTCTTAAGTCTGCAGTTTTCTGGTGCGTACGTTCAGATCAGCCCAGCTTCGCCCTGCTAGCTGCCGACCCCGCGCGCACGCCCTTAGCTTTGATCCCCCCCTGTGTCCAACTCCTGTCGCACCCAACATTCGCCGTTGCTATCGCTGTGCTCGCCGGGATCACCTCCAGTGTTCGGTCGTGTTGCCTATAAGAAGGTAGGAGAAGTGCGCCCTCCTTGTCTTCAAGACCAACGCCTTCCCATAGTTCATACCAGCAGCAGTAGCGTAGTGGTCAGGGTCATCTAGCGCGATCAAGGGGTCAGGGTTTCGAACCCCAGCATCCCCTGTTTTGTTTTTGCTGTTGCCTGCTCTTTTATCTTCAGTTTCGTCAGGTGTTGTAGCGCCAGGGTCTGTACATAAGAGGCTGAGGCCCCTATCTGTCGAACCTAGCCTCGCTAGCCTAGTGGTTGACCGAGCCCCACGCGACCGAGGAGACTCGGGTTCGATCCCCGGCTCCTCCCCCTTTTTTCCCAATTTAACTAGCCCCCTGACAGTGGGCCCATGGCCCACTTGTCATTCCCTAGGCCCCTGGCTCACTGCCATGTGGTCCTCCTTTTTTGTGTTTTGTTTTTTTTTGTTTTTATTTGTTTCTGAGTGTTTTTAGTTATTTCCATTTAGGGAATTATTTCCAAATTTGTTTTATTCCAAATCTGTCCATATCGTAGGACATGCCAAATTTTGCATATAGGTTGTATTAAGTGGATTCGTCAATTTGTGAATGCCATATTGTGAGTTTTATCTACAGCAAGATAGGCATGTGATAGGTGATTTTGGGGTAAAAATTCAGTGAATCCAATGGTGTGGTTGGTTTTGTCATGTCGACAAGTTTGCAAAAATGATGTTTTGTGATAAGGTCTCATTTTGTCTTTTACACATGAATTAATTCTTGCACTATATGATAAACTTGTCAACATGAAATATGCTCATTTGTGTATGTGCTAGCCCCTGGTATTTTTGCATGCCATGATAGATCATGATATGAGTGGCTTTCTTCCTGTCAACATGTCACCAAAATTCTGTTTTCACATGCCCAAATATTTCTAAGTGTTGAAATCTTTTATTTTGTTGCCATGTTACCTAGACGATTCTCATGTATATGTTCCTCCTTTGGAGTTGGCACTATGGTATGCATTGTTGTGCTTGTCATCCTCTGTAGATGTGTGCCAAGATCTTGTGGATTAAGCTATTTCATCCTATATAAAACTTGTTGTCAACATGCCATTCTGTTAACAAGTGCCCTATTTGCCTCTTGTAAATTTCACCAAGTCTGGGAATCTGCTAATTTCAATATGTCATATTGTGAGGATGGTAGCCATGGAATGTGCATATTTTGGTGATCCCATAATGTAGTAAACTGTAGTACATTTCCTCTATCAACCTGTTAATTTTCATGCCATGAAAGTTTTTGTAGCATATATAAAAGTTGCTGTCAAGATGCTATCATGTTAACTCGGATTCTGTAAAACTGTAATTTTCACTAAGTCCCTAAAAACTGATTCAACATGCCATCTTGTGAGCTTCACTGCCATGGAACCATGCTTCCTTTCATGTTGTTTTAGATAGATAAATTGGTGTGCATGTTGTATACTTCATGTCCATGCCTTGGTTGTGATTTTAAACTTGTTGTAGCTCTGGTTATGTGTGTTGCAAGATGACATGTTGCTGTTTGTGGACAGATTGTGTGTTTAGTTGTTTTGTGACTTGTGGGAGCTATGCTCCATTGTTTTACTTGATCTTTAACTCTATTCTAGCTATATTTTCATTACCAATCCAGTGGCATCCTTGGAATACCAAGGAATAGCCCATGGCCTCCCTCATCTTTGTTTTTGTCTCCGTCAATGTTCGTACCTTGTCGTGAGTGTACTGTGAGCTACGTTACTCCGTTTGCAACGTTCTACATATGCATTTGCATTGATTTTCCATGGAGAATTCATATTTTCCATGATCATGCATGTTCAAATAACTAATATTGAGGTTCTGTCCAGAATTCCAAAGAACTTAATAAATGCATGAGAAACATGACTAGCTTAGGGTTGCCATGTTAAATACTTCAAATGGTTCATGCATCATCTTGGTTGTGCATTGCACTTTGTTTGCGTGTTTATTTGGTGATGTTTCTCTTTGGGTAGACACGAGTGTCGAGCCTGAGTACGAGGATCCCAGAGAGTACAACTACGAGGACCCAGCTCTTTGTCCCTCTGAAGACCCAACATGCAAGATGATCATACCCGGATCCCGATACTATTTTTGCCATGCTAGATGTCTCGCTTCTACCGTTATGTTTTGTTACCTACCACTTAAACTGTCAGCCTCCTAAAAGTCCATGAAAGCCTCTAACCCCTCCACTTCCTAGCAAAACATTGATTGGCTACGTTACCGCTGCGCAGCCCTTATCTTATAGCGTTGCTAGTTGCAGGTGCAAGCTTTTCCATGTGTCAACATGGATATCTGGAGATATCACATTTATTTACTGTTATTTAAATTCATGCACATATATATCTAGCAACGGTGGACGGCTTGGCCTTTTGCCCGGTGTTTTGTTCCACTTTTGCCGCACTAGTTCTGATTACCGGTGTTATGTTCCATATTTTGCGCTCCTAACATGCTCAGGGTTGTTATGGGGATCCCCATGACCATTCGTTTTAGATTAAAACTTGTCTGGCAAGACCCAACTTTGGTACTACATTTGCTAAACAACTTAATAAAATTGCATAGGGCATAGCTACCCCGTGGATAATTAATCAACCCACCGGGCCAGTGCTCCGCATGAGTGTTGGTCCAACCCAGAGCAGCTTCTTAACGCTGCTCGGGGCAACTTGGTGATTGGCGTGGTAACCATCGCTCATCCGTCATGTCCTGAGAATGAGATACGCGGCTCCTATCGGGTTCGTCAACACGTCGGGCGGTCTTGCTGGACTTGTTTTACCTTTCTCGAATGTCTTGCACGAGGTATTCCGAGGATACTTCGAGCTATCTCGAGGTTGAGGTTTTCCAACGGAATTGCCTAGGAGATCACATGATTCGTGGTCGAGGTTATTCCCGCGGCGTGTGGTTAGTTTGTGATGGATGAGTTGGATCACCCCTGCAGGGTTAAATCTTTTCGAGAAGTCGTGCCCGCGGTTACGTGGCAACTTGGAAATTTGTTTAACACCCGGTTATAGTTAACTAGAAGTAAACTCAAATAAAATCAACCAACTGTGTGCGTAACCGTGACTGTCTCTGCTCGTGAACATGAACCGAGAGATAACACGGTGGGGTTATGTTTGACGTAAGTAGGTGTTCAGGATCACTTAGCGATCGTGCTAGTTCACGTCCGTCGTACCACCATATTTACATTCTTGTTCTCGTAAGTTAGCCACCAAATACATGCTTAGCGCTTGCTGCAGCCTCACCACTTAACCATTCCTCACCTATTGGCTTACATAGTTTTGGTACCCAGGTTATGAGATTGTTGAGTCCCTTTGGCTCACAGATTACAACAATACAGGTACAGGTGTTGACGAGTACGTGCCAGCTAATGTGTCTCAGCTCGAGTGGGAGTACGATGAAGATCGTAGGCGTATGTATGTTACGTATCCTGATGAGTAGGGAGCTTCGTGGTGGTGTTCCTGGGATAGCAATACAGTTTTCATTTCTTATTTAACATTTGATTTCGTCCGTAGCCGGACCCTGTCTTCTAGATGAATGTATGAATAATTGTGTGGACTTGTAAGATAGCTTGTGGCGAGTGTAGGCCAACTCATATACTCATCTCTTCCTACATGTATGCAATGATTTCTGTACTTGCGAAATGACTAGATGTGCTTCTATCCCCGTCGAGGCCCTCGTGCCTTAATAGGGATAGGACCGCATCTTGGGCGTTACAAGTTGGTAATCAGAGCCATACCGACCATAGGAGCCCCTTGCTTGATCAAACTTGGCCGAGTCGAGTCTAGTGGAAAAACTATTTTGAGTCTAGTTATATCGGAGAGTAGGATTCTTTTACTCCTCTTCTATACTCTGGTGAGGAATTAGGACTTAGGAATTTTAATTCTACTCCTCTTCTCGCTCAAATTTTTTTTAGGACCACGTGAGTATTTTGGAGCCTCTATGATACCGATGTGATGGGAATTCTGTTCTTGGTGGCTCCCGTACGTATGGATTGGACCCGGGGAGTAGAGCTCCAGGGGATTCTTGACACATCGTTATCGTTCAGTCTCCTTAGTACTTGTCGGGACCCCGATCCTAAGCCATAAGAATCTAGCATGTAACACTTCACATTACTTTGCGGCCTCACGCACGGTTATCCCCACGGCTGCCACCTTACCTGGGCCGGGACCGTTTGCGCCTTTTGGCTCACGAATGTGAATGTGTCGCTAGCATTCAAATGTCAAAGAACCCGGGTCAACATGACTAGTCATAGAACCCAAGTAGCACATCCGTACAGGGACATGCATACGTAACCCAGCAATGCAGGTGTCGGCCTCAGCGTGTGTAGACGAGTCATAGCAAGCTACAGGGACTCCATTACGCCGTGGGACATAAATGTCATCAACGGCGCGTAGACGAGTCATAGCAGGCTACATGGACTCCATTACACTGCGAGATATTTCCCCGAAGGGACAGACACAGCAGCAAAGAAGGATACATGCCGGTCAATCAATGTGTCCGGAGCAGTAGCAAGCTACCAAGGCTCAGTGGAAGCACAAAGAGGCATTTCCCCGTAAAGATTACTACTAGAGGCACACAACTAGGTGTCGAATCCCATACATACCGTTACACGTCACACGTACGCACGACATGTCGAATATGCATAGATACAACTATGGCATCACAACATAACCATACAACAATACAACATTTATTTAGAAGGCTCAGAAGAGCCTTACATAATATGTTCATATAGGTAGGGGTCACATGACCCGACACTCAAGTCATACAAACATGTTCATACAAACCAAGCGGAAGCTTAAAGCTATCTGAGTACAGATAGATGAAAGGTAAAAAGGCATTAAGCCTGACTATCTACAGCCCATCCCAGGGCATCAGATCGTAGCTGGGATACCAGCTACTCGGCATCGTTGATGTCTAGATAGAACCCACCAGATGGGTCCATATTCTCATCTGCAATAGTTATTAAGCAAACATGATTACAATCGTACTCAGCAAGTCTTTAAAGCAGACCTAAGCTATTCATGCTCATGTTTCAACAAGGGGAGTAGTGTGGTTTATGCAGCAAGCCAGCTTTGACTCTTGGCTAGCCTATACTACGACTACCAGTTCTTTGAACAAGTTTTGAGATAGCGCACACGAGTCCACTAACACCACATCAATACACTACCATGGATCCGCTCCCGTCACCCACGAGAGTACCATCCACGGTACTCACACTTGTCTTGAGTCTTTTAAGAGTAACCATCAAGTTATCTATGAACAGCATAAGTTCTCCAAGTAGTCCATATCCGAGGATGCGGCTATTCGAACAGATTCATTACCCTGCAGGGGTGCACTTCTTCACACATGCTATCGCCACTTATCGTTGTGTGCTCATAAAACGAGGCACCTCGGCAACCTTCAAGTGGAAGCCCAGCGAGGGAGTCGGCCACGACCATCAATCACACGAGACCCTAGTCCAGGCTATCGCCTATTTGAGACTAAACCCGCACGGAAGTCCGGCCAAAGTTTCCGCAACGGCCTCAAACGATGTGCGCAGGGTTCCCAAGCCCACCGTTCGGGTGCCACTTGGTACACCGTGCCACTGCCTACCGCGTCGTAGCCCACCCCTAGGGTCAGCGCTACGCATGGCCTCCAGCATGGCTACAAACACCAGAAACTACTTGCAACTCCTGGACAGAGGACTAGGCAGTTGATAAGTCGAGCAGGGTCATATTTCAGGGCCCAGCATGTGGTAGTAACTATTCTTGGATCACAAACACGGAACTCAGTTCCTAAGAACGGTCCCAATGAGACAATCCGCTATGTACTCCTACATAGCCTCTCATCGCTACCTTTACCAAATCGAGTTCATCATTTAGTTCATCACATCAGAACAACACTGTTTCACCCCGTTTCATCACCCAGATGAATCAGACCTGACACAACTCTAAGCATAGCAAGCAAAGCAGGTAAAGCACATCAAGGCTCAAGCATCTATTAGGTATGCTAGGTTGCATGGTTTAGCTATTTACTGTGACAATGACAGGTCATGCAGAGGAATGGGTTCAACTACCGCAACAAATAGACAGTAGAAGCGTTTGTCCTAATGCAATAAACAAGAGCAGGAGCGAGAGAGTGGGATGTTATCGGTATGATCAATGGGGTTGCTTGCCTTGCAGGTTGGCTGGGAGGTACTCTCCTTCAGGGGGATACTCGAGGGTATCTGTTGGAGCAGAACCTACCACGACATAGACGGAGTAACAATTAATACACGGCAAGTGCAACAATATCATGCATGATCATGACATGGCAACATGCTATAGATGAGCTAATGCATCTATCATTAGAGTTAAATGGAGTAAGATTGAATATAGGTTCAAAATTGTTCTCCATATAATATTCCACATATTGCATTATTGCAAAATGTCAATGTTCATCTATCTATGTTGATCTAACATGCATGATACTAGCATCAATGGATTCCTTGGATTTTTCTGATAATATTTCAAATATAAATTATTTCAATCTGAGCTACAGATTAATTTCTATGATTTTTCCAAGATTTTAGCATTTCCTGGAATTAAATTAAATCAAAAAGTTATTATTGCGTCAGCATGACATCATCATTGTGTCAGCAGGTCAACTGACCGTTGCCAGGTCAAACCTGACCAGTGGGGCTCACTGGTCGGTGACCCAGGCACTAATAGAATTTAAATTAACTACTAACTACTGTTTAACAGAGTTGGGCCCACCTCTCAGTGGGTCATTAGGTTAATTAAACTAATTAATTAATTTTAATCTAACCTAAAACTAACCAGGGGCTGGGCCCCATCTGCAAGTGACCCAGGGGGTCAACCCCGTGGTCAAAACGGGTCGTGCTCGCCGGCGTTGAGCTGCGGGCGACCACAGGGACGGCGGAGGGGGTCGGGTTTCGCCCTCCGGCGACCAAAACGACGGCGGAAAGGTCCTAACGAACGCCCGCACTCGTGCGCGTCCAACGGAGCATATCTCAGGGGCGGAGATGGCCCGAAGCATCGCCGGCGATGAGCTTGGCGGCTGCCGGAGTTCGGCCAAGCTCGGGGTCGATGTTCTGGCGCGCAAAAGGGCCGGGCCTTGGCTCCTACGACCTCTATACGACTCCACGAGCTCGATGGTGGCCTCGGAAGGACCACCTGGATACCGGAGCGTCACCGGCGTTGAGCTCGTGCGGCGGAGCTCCTCGGGTCCCGATAAAATCAGCAGCTACAGCATGGGATCGACCAGGAGAAGAGGGGGAATGGGTCCAGGGGCTCACGGTGATCTCGTAGCCGCTAAAAGCGTGCTCGGGGACGGTCTGGAGGCGACGAACGGCGGCGGCGATCTCTGGCGGCCGGAGGAAGAAGACGAGCTTGGGGCGGCGATGGAGAGCTCCTGGCGATGCGAGGCTTGGCGGGGAGTAGCAGCAGCTCAAGGCGGAGCTGATGAGCTCGTCGGGGGCGAGGGAGAGCGGCTGGAGGGGCGTGGCTACGGCGGCGAGCTGCGGGGTGCGGCGGCCATGGCGAGCGGAGGCGAGGGAGACGCAGAGGGGAGCGAATGGGGAGAGGGGGCGATCGGGACAGCACCCTGGTGCTTATCCATGTCGCCAGCGCGACGAGGAGGCAGCCAGGTGCGTGGCGCCCTGGCCAGCTCGCCGTGGCCCTCTTCTCCTCTGCCTTCTGGCAAAGGTTGAAGATGACTGGCAACTAGGCCAGTTGGGCCAGCCAACTGCTGGGCCTCAGGTGAGGTCCCTTTTTCTTTTTATTGGTTTTCTGTTCTTTTTCCTATTTCTGACATTTGTTCTATTTTGTTTGGGCCAAAACCTTTAGCATCAAAAATGCTCAAATATTTTATAGAGCTTAGTTTGAATATTTGAAACCTCCACAAAACGTTTGAGCAATTTTGAATGACTAAAATATTTATACTGCTTTATTTATCAACTTCGGTAGCATTATTAGTTATTTTTTAAATGCTAAATCTGTTGTGAAAAATGAAATGTCCCCTGATATGTTGTTGCCAACATTTACCAGAAATAATAAACATTTTTGAAGGGCATTTTGGATTCATTGAAAATTCACAACATTTGAATTGGTTATTTAGGGTGAGGTGCTAGGGTTTCTGACAATTCCCCATTTCAAGTTGATGCAAAATTTAGACATGATGCACATACATGCTCGCACAAAGCAAGGCTAACTAGGGATGTGACAGTACTTAAGAACGCGGATGTTCAAAATTGCTTCAATACTATTCGTGGTGCGAAGAGTGTGGCGGCACCCAGTACTGGGGAGCGGGATCACATGTACAACCATCTTTAGTATCGTTGTGATTACGAGGGTCTGGGGTAGATGAGTTTCCGAGACCTTCAGTTGTGTGTTGAGGGATGTGATACAATGGAGAGTAGTATTACTGCTAGGAGTTGAGTGATGGATAAAAACTCCGTGTATCCGTGCACCCGATTGCATAACCAAGATTTCGGAAGTTCCTAGGTGAGATTTCTAGTAGTTACCTAGGACCATCTTCCGACAGATATATGATGGTTTATACATTTGTTCCGAGCAACCTTAGCTCAATACTTATTGTGTTATTTCAAGTGGCTTCATTATCTAACGACGTTACCACGATCCTGCAGAAATCGTTCTTACTATTAGCAGTTTGAATGCAATTGATGATATCCCGTTGCAATTTCCTTTAAGCCATTTGATTCAGCTTATTTCAATCATCTTTGTCAATGGTGTGCTGATTTTCTTGTCCATCTTCAGGATGGCTCCAGCAACTCGTGGGAATCAGGGTCATGATGGGGAGCAGCCTGATCCCCCACCACCCCCACCTCCACCTCCAGAAGCTTGGCAAGCTGTGATGGATGCAACCAATGCCAACACTCAGATGTTGCTCAAGTTGTTGTAGGAAAGGGAGCAGGGACAGCAAGGTCATCAAGGGAATTTTCCTAATCAGCCACAGTTTGCAACTCTGAACCAGTTCCTCACAAATCAACCCAAGTCCTTCACTTGTTGTGATCAGCCTCTCAATGCAGACGATTGGCTCCGTGACATGAACAAGCATTTTGAGTGCAGCAATGTCAGGCCAGATGACTATGTCAAGTTTGCGACTTTCCAGCTTAAGGGTTAGGCAGCAGATTGGTGGCAGTAGTACAAGGATTCCAGAGGTGGCCGTGCAGTCTCCTGGGATGATTTCTGTCGTGACTTCAGAGCTCATCATATCCCGATGAGCTTTGTCGAGGGTATGCGTGAGAAGTTCAGGAATCTGAAGCTGGGGAGTATGTCTGTCTATCAGTACAACTCTGAGTTTCAGAATCTAGCCCGCTATGCTAAGCAAGATGTTCCTAATGAGCAGTCCAAGATTTATCAGTTCAGAGGTGGCCTCAGAGAAGATCTTCAGCTTGCTCTCGTCCTTCACGAGCCTCTTGTGTTTGATCAGTTCTACAACTTGGCTCTAAAGTTCGAGGCAGTTCAGCTCAAGCTTGAGAATTCCAAGAAGCAGTTCAGAGACTCCAACCCTTCTTCGTCCAGCTCTCAGATTGTTCCTAAGCAGCAGAAGTATTGGGTTCCTCCTCCTCCTCCGTTTCGTCCTCCTTAGCAGCAGACGCAGCACGGTGGTCGTGGACCTTCCCACCCACCCAACCCAGGTTTTCAGCAGAGGCCTTAGGCTCCCAAGTCAGCAAATGCTCCTCCTCCAAGCAACTTCCGTCCGCTCTCAGAGGTTACGTGTCACAAGTGTGGTCAGAAGGTCCATTACTCCAACAAGTGCACCAACCAGCGGCGTCTTCCGCCTCCTCCTCCTATAAGGCCCCCAGGCAGTGCTATGGTGAAGCACAATCCCAAGTCAGTCAGAGTGAACATGGTCAATGCAGCTGAAGCAGAGGATTCTTCTCAAGTGATAATGGGTAATCTCTTGGTTAATTCTATTCCTGCAAAAGTTTTGTTTGACACTGGTGCATCGCATTCATTCATATCAAGACCTTTTGTTGCAAAGCATGAATTGCCCAGCGGACATTTGGTAAGTCCTTTTCGTGTGGTCTCTCCGGGTATGCGAATGAGTTCTCATATGGTTATTCCAGATGTCTCTATCAAGATGGGCAGCTATTCATTTCTAGCCTCTCCAATTATGCTCGGCAATTCCGATATTGATCTTATTCTTGGCATGAATTTTCTGGCGATGAACAAGGCTTATGTTGATCACAAAGCTAAAAAAGTCCAATTGACTCAGCCTTCTAAAGATGTGATCATTTTTGCTGCTCACGATGACACGATTCGTCTCTTTTCTCTCAATGAGAAGGGTGAGATCTCCACCATTTCTCAAATCCCCATCGTTTCTGAGTATGAAGATGTCTTTCCAGAAGAATTGTCAGGAAAGCCTCCTCACCGGCCAGTTGAGTTTGAGATTGAACTCGAGCCTGGAACTGAACCGGTGTGCAAGCGTCCTTATAAGCTTGGCCCCGAAGAGCTGAAAGAATTGAAGAAGCAGCTAGATGAACAAGGGCATCTGGGTCTGATCAGACCAAGTTCTTCACCTTGGGGTTGTGGTGTTCTTTTTGTCAAGAAGAAGGATGGCACGGACTGACTATGCGTCGATTACCGTCCATTTAACAAGAAGACAATCAGGAACAAGTATCCACTTCCCAACATCAATGAGTTGTTTGAGCAATTGAAAGGTGCCAAAGTTTTCTCGAAGTTAGATCTCCGTATGGGCTATCATCAAATCCGAATTCGTGAAGAAGATATTCCAAAGACTGCTTTCAGGACGAGTTTTGGCTCTTATGAGTACACCGTCATGTCCTTTGGTCTAGCAAATGCGCCTCCGACTTTCTCCAGAATGATGAACTTCATATTCTCTCCTTTCAAGAATGAGTTCGTCTTGGTGTATTTGGATGACATTTTTGTGTTCCGGGAGACCGAAGAAGAGCATGTAGAGCATCACCGACTTGTGCAGGACAAGTTAAGAGAGCATCGGTTCTATGCTAAGTTCTCCAAGTGTGAGTTTTGGATCAATGAAGTGGTGTACCTTGGGGATGTCATCTCTACCGAGGGCATTAAAGTGCACCCTGAGAAAGTTGAGGCCATCTTGAAGTGGGAGCCCCCTCAGAATGTCAAGCAGCTTCAAAGCTTCCTCGGGCTTTCAAGTTACTGCAGAAGATTCGTTGAGAACTTCTCTCAAATTGCTAAGCCTCTGTGTAACCTCCTTCAGAAGAGTGTCAAGTATGTGTGGACTCCTGAGTGTGATGTGGCGTTCAATACACTCGAGGAAAAGCTAACTTCAGCTCCAGTTCTCACTCCTCCAGATGAATCCAAGTCTTTCCAAGTGTTCTGTGATGCTTCCCTCCAAGGTCTCGGTGGTGTTCTCATGCAAGATAAGAAGGTTGTGGCTTATAACTCGCGTCAGCTGAAGCCTAGCGAGAAGAACTACCCCATTCATGATCTTGAGTTGGCGGCAGTTGTGCATGCTCTGATGACATGGAGACATCTTTTGTTGGGAAGACCAGTTGAGGTGTTCACTGACCACAAGAGCTTGAAGTACATTTTCACTCAACCCAATCTCAATCTTCGGCAAACACCTTGGGTGGAAATGATCGAGGAGTACAATCCAAGCATTGAGTATACTCCTGGAAAAGCAAATGTCATTGCAGATGCGCTGAGCAGAAATGCGTACTGCAATAGTCTCATTCTCAAGCCTCTCCAACCCGAGCTTTGTGAAGCTTTCCGCAAGCTCAATCTCCAAGTGGTTCCTCAATGATATCTTGCCAATCTTCAAGTCTCTCTGACTTTGGAAGATCAGATTCAGCAAGCTCAGCTTCTTGATGCTATGGTGACGAAAGTGAAGAAAGGTGTGGCCAAGAGCATTCCAAAGTATAAGTGCTTCCGTGTTGTTGACAAAGATACCTTGTTCTTCGAGGACCGTTTGGTGGTTCCGAAAGGTGAACTAAGGAAAGTTATCATGGATGAGGCACATAATTCCCTCCTCTCAATTCATCCAGGAAGTTCCAAAATGCATCAGGACCTCAAGCAAACCTTCTGGTGGACTCGTATGAAATGTGAGATTGCTCAGTTTGTGAACGAGTGTGATGTTTGTCGCAGAGTGAAGGCGGAACATCAACGTCCAGCAGGCCTCCTTCAGCCTTTGCCTATCCCAGAGTGGAAATTCGATCATGTTGAAATGGATTTCGTCACTGGGTTTCCTAAGTCCAAGAGAGGAAATGATGCCATCTTCGTGTTCATCGACAAGCTCACCAAAGTTGCCCACTTCCTTCCGGTCACAGAATCTATCTCGGCAGCTCAGCTAGCCGAGTTGTACACGCCAAGGATAGTTTCTTTGCACGGTATTCCTCAGCTCATATCCTCAGATCGTGGAAGCATCTTCACTTCCAAGTTTTGGGATTCCTTCCAGACTCCAATGGGGACCAATCTCCGTTTCAGTACAGCTTCCCATCCTCAGACTAGTGGTCAAGTTGAGAGGGTCAATCAAATCGTTGAATATATGCTCAGAGCTTGTGTGATTTCTTTTGGCATGAAGTGGGAAGATTGTCTCCCGTTTGCTGAGTTCTCATACAACAATAGCTTCCAAGCTAGTTCCGGCAAGGCTCCTTTCGAGATTCTCTATGGCAGAAAGTGCCGCACCCCGCTCAACTGGTCTGAAACCGGTGAGCGTTAAACCCTTGGCAGTGACATGATCACTGAAGCAGAAGAAATGTGCCGTGTCATTCGTGAAAATCTCAAAGCAGCTCATTCTCGTCAAAAGAGCTATTATGATAGCAAGCATCGTGACATGACCTTTCAGATCGATGATTTTGTCTATCTTAGGGTGTCTCCCATTAAGGGCACTCAACGCTTTGGCATCAAAGGAAAGCTTGCTCCATGCTTTGTGGGTCCTTTCAAGATTGTGGGCAAGAGGGGTGACCTTGCCTACCAACTCGAGCTTCCTCCCAATTTCTCAAATGTGCATGATGTGTTTCACGTCTCTCAGCTCCGGAAGTGTTTCAAGACTCCCGAGCGCACCATTGATCTCCAAAACATTGATCTCCAAGCAGACCTATCCTATCATGAGCATCCAGTTGCAATCCTTGAAGAAACTGAGCGTAAGACCCGCAACAAGTCAATCAAGTTTCTGAAGGTGAAGTGGTCACATCACTCCGACAAAGAAGCCACTTGGGAATGAGAGGACCTTCTCCGTTCCAAATTTCCCGAATTCTTCCGTTCCTAGATCTCGGGACGAGATCCTCATGTAGTGGGGGAGAGTTGTAAAAGCCCAAGTGCAATCCTTGCCATCTTGTAATATTCCATGTGGACCTTCATGTTGTGCCCTTGTGATTTGAGTAATATAAGTTTGCTTCATGTCATTCCTCATGCATCATGGCATCATAATCTTCATGTCATCATTCATGTTTTGCCTCATGCTATCTTATGTGGTTATGTTGTTATGAGTGTGTGTGTGGTATGAGTGCTTGCAACCTAGTGATACTTTTGTGATATCCCTCTCCTCAACTTTCTATAAAAAACTATCCCCACCTCTCATTTCATATAAATACAACATGTGGTTTTTCACTTGCTTTAATTCCTATAAAAAATGTTGCACTTCTTCTCAAAAATCTATTATGAATTGTTGTTTAGTTCTCAAAATATGCTCTACCAGGTTTGCCTTTTAAAACTTTACAAGTCAGATTGGTATGATAATATATGTGGTTTAATTTGTTCGCTCTAAAAATGCCAGCTACATTTTTTATTAAATAGAGCATATTTCTGTGAGTTCAAATGTGTTTTTATTTCTTTCCCAAGCATCTCTCTCTTTTCTCTATTTTTTTTTGTTTTCTCTAGTTTTAAATAAAAGAAAACTCTTCTGTCTGAGAGGGAGAGATAGAGAGCAGTGCCTAGTTGGGCCTTGCCTCCCTGCAAGGGCCCAGCTAGCGAGCACTCTCGCGGCCCAGCCGGCCTCCCCGCTCGGGTCGTCATTCTGTTGTATGGCAGAGCATCCTGGAGGTACACGTCGACGCTCCGGGTGATTTGACGGCCGGAGTCTGCCCTAGCCTCCTATTTAACATGTCCAAGACCTAGCCCTAGCTCCCCGCGACTGGTTCCTCCCCTCTCCTTCGTCCACCTCCGCGTAGGTGAGTCGCCCACGCCATAGCCGACGCCCTGCCGCCATGAACCGGCCGAGCTCGAACTCGAGCCCGGTGTAGCTCGTTGTCGCCGCTTCTGACCCTCCGGTGGCCGTGGAGAGAACCTCAGAGGCAGGTCCTTCGTCCCCGACCACGAGCCCAACGTTTGCAACCCTGGGACCCTCGTCCCCTTCGTCAACCCCTTCCCACGTTCGGGTCCGGGGTGTGCCGGACTTCGGTGGGATCTCGCGACGTTTCTGACTTGTCCTCGACCTCCTCTGCGTGTCATAGGTAGTCAAGGTAGAGCCTTTTTCCCTCTCTGATCTTCCCGTAACCTGTAGATCCTTGTGTGTGCCGTTACGTCCGTGCCACTGTCGTGCTCCCCGAGCTCCGTCTTAAGTCTGCAGTTTTCTGGTGCGTACGTTCAGATCAGCCCAGCTTCGCCCTGCTAGCTGCCGACCCCGCGCGCACGCCCTTAGCTTTGATCCCCCCTGTGTCCAACTCCTGTCGCACCCAACATTCGCCGTTGCTATCGCTGTGCTCGCCGGGATCACCTCCAGTGTTCGGTCGTGTTGCCTATAAGAAGGTAGGAGAAGTGCGCCCTCCTTGTCTTCAAGACCAACGCCTTCCCATAGTTCATACCAGCAGCAGTAGCGTAGTGGTCAGGGTCATCTAGCGCGATCAAGGGGTCAGGGTTTCGAACCCCAGCATCCCCTGTTTTGTTTTTGCTGTTGCCTGCTCTTTTATCTTCAGTTTCGTCAGGTGTTGTAGCGCCAGGGTCTGTACATAAGAGGCTGAGGCCCCTATCTGTCGAACCTAGCCTCGCTAGCCTAGTGGTTGACCGAGCCCCACGCGACCGAGGAGACTCGGGTTCGATCCCCGGCTCCTCCCCCTTTTTTCCCAATTTAACTAGCCCCCTGACAGTGGGCCCATGGCCCACTTGTCATTCCCTAGGCACCTGGCTCACTGCCATGTGGCCCTCCTTTTTTGTGTTTTGTTTTTATTTGTTTCTGAGTGTTTTTAGTTATTTCCATTTAGGGAATTATTTCTAGATTTGTTTTATTCCAAATCTGTCCATATCCTAGGACATGCCAAATTTGGCATATAGGTTGTATTAAGTGGATTTGTCAATTTGTGAATGCCATATTGTGAGTTTTATCTACAGCAAGATAGGCATGTGATAGGTGATTTTGGGGTAGAAAAATTCAGTGAATCCAATGGTGTGGTTGGTTTTGTCATGTGGACAAGTTTGCAAAAATGATGTTTTGTGATAAGGTCTCATTTTGTCTTTTATACATGAATTAATTCTTGCACTATATGATAAACTTGTCAACATGAAATATGCTCATTTGTGTATGTGCTAGCCCCTCGCATTTTTTGCATGCCGTGATAGATCATGATATGAGTGGCTTTCTTGCTGTCAACATGTCAACAAAATTCTGTTTTCACATGCCCAAATATTTCCAAGTGTTGAAATCTGTTATTTTGTTGCCATGTTACCTAGATGATTCCCATGTATATGTTGCTCCTTTGGAGTTGGCACAATGGTATGCATTGTTGTGCTTGTCATCCTCTGTAGATGTGCGCCAAGATCTTGTGGATTAAGCTATTTCATCTTATATAAAACTTGTTGTCGACATGCCATTCTGTTAACAAGTGCCCTGTTTGCCTCTTGTAAATTTCACTAAGTCTGGGAATCTGCTCATTTCAATATGTCATATTGTGAGGATGGTAGCCATGGATATGTGCATATTTTGGTGATCCCATAATGTAGTTAATTGTAGTACATGTTGCCCTCTATGAACCTGTTAATTTTCATGTCATGAAAGTTTCGGTAGCATATATAAAAGTTTCTGTCAAGATGCTATCATGTTAACTCAGATTCAATAAAACTGGAATTTTCACCAAGTCCCTAAAAACTGATTCAACATGCCATCTTGTGAGCTTCATTGCCATGGAACCATGCTTCGTTTCATGTTGTCGCAGATAGATAAATTGTTGTGCATGCTGTATACTTCATGTCCATGCCTTGGTTGTGATTTTAAACTTGATATAGCTCTGGTTATGTGTGTTGCAAGATGACATGTTGCTGTTTGTGGACAGATTGTGTGTTTAGTTGTTTTGTGACTTGTGGGAGCTATACTCCATTGTTTTTCTTGATCTTTAGCTCTATTCTAGCTAGATTTTCATTCCCAATCCAGTGGCATCCTTGGAATACCAAGGAATAGCCCATGGCCTCCCTCATCTTTGTTTTTGTCTCTGTCAACGTCCGTACCGTGTCGTGAGTGTACCGTGAGCTACGTTACTCCGTTTGCAACGTTCTACATATGCATTTGCATCGATTTTCCATGGAGCATTCATATTTGCCATGATCATGCATGTTCAAATAACTAATATTGATGTTCTGTCCAGAATTCTAAAGAACTTAATAAATGCATGAGAAACATGACTAGCTTAGGGTTGCCATGTTAAATACTTCAAATGGTTCATGCATCATCTTGGTTGTGCATTGCACTTTGTTTGCGTGTTTATTTGGTGTTGTTTCTCTTTGGGTACGCGCGAGTGTTGAGCCTGAGTACGAGGATCCTGGAGAGTACAACTACAAGGACCCAGCTCTTTGTCCCTCTGAAGACCCAACAGGAAAGATGATCATACCCGGATCCTGACAATATTTTTGCGATGCTAGATGTCTCGCTTCTGCCGTTATGTTTTGTTACCTACCACTTAAACTGTCAGACTCCTAAAAGTCGATGAAAGCCTGTAACCCCTCCACTTCCTAGCAAAACATTGATTGGTTACGTTACCGCTGCTCAGCCCTTATCTTATAGCATTGCTAGTTGCAGGTGCAAGCTTTTCCATGTGTCAACATGGATATCTGGAGATATCACATTTACTTACTGTTATTTAAATTAATGCCCATATATATCTGGCAAAGGTGGAAGGCATGGCCTTTTGCCCGGTGTTTTGTTCCACTTTTGCCGCACTAGTTCCGAGTACCGGTGTTATGTTCCATATTTTGCGCTCCTAACATGCTCGGGGTTGTTATGGGGACCCCATTGACCATTCGTTTTAGATTAAAACATGTCTGGCAAGACCCAACTTTGGTACTACATTTGCTAAACAACTTAATAAAATTGCATAGGGCATAGCTACCCCATGGATAATTAATCAATGTCAAACCCTGTGTTTCTATCACTTTGCTATGCTATGGATTTACAAATATTGGAACCATTTAAAACTTTCTAAGTGCATGTGTTTGATTGATTTGTTGATGCTTGCTTGTTTGATGATTGTGTTTGGCACTCATAGGTTCTACTCCTCTCCACCTTCACCTTCCTTGATCCAAACATCTTGCCCAATGATCATACCATGTGTGTAGTACCCAAAAATATTTTTATCAAATATTATTTTGGCCAAAAAGGATTTATTCAATTTAGGTTTTCAAAAACCCCCGAATTGAGGTTTGTACTACAAGTCCTCAAATTGGGTGGATCCTTTTTCCACAAAGACTTTATTTGAAACCTACTATATATAAGACTTCCCAAAACCACCAAATATTAATTTTAAAGATTATTTTCCTATTTTATTTAAAGACATTTTCTTAAGGCTAGAACTGGTTTTTCATAGGGAAAAATTATTTAAATGCTTTAAAAATATTTGAGAAAATTTAGAGAAACTCAGTGGACATATATTTTCCAAATATAAATATATGAGTTTCAACACATGGTCATGTTCAAAATAATGGGCAAAACCCTCCAAAACCCTTTCTGCTTAAATCAAGCTTTTGAAATATTTCTATTAGAAATATTTTCAATAAAATCCAGGAAATTCTAGAAAGTCACACATGCTATATGTGATGATCTTGCAAAGTTTCATCTCAAACCCAATTGTTTTGATCCACCAAAATATTCCTAAACCATTCCTGTCCAGAGTCAAGTTTGAACAACTTTACATTGTAAAGTTTGCCCTATTGACCCCAAACTTTCTGGGCATGTTCTAAACCGCAAATAATGGTACCACACCAAGTGGTGGATTTGGGGGAAGTGAAATGCATGCTTGGATCTACAGAAATCTGATTCTGCCAAATTCTAGGGTTTTTCAAGTTTGTATTGTCAACTTCTCTCAAACCAGCTCAAGTTTGGTGGTCCACTCTATTTCTACCTACACTTTCATCCTGTTAAATCTCAAGTCAAGCAAACTCCATTTGCTTGCCCAAGTCATCATCAAACACCTTCTGTCAGAATTGTAAAAACCTTGTTTGACCCCCTTCTGCTATTCTCCTTTACCCCAAAATTTTACCACAACCCCTCACTGATGTGTTTCTCCTCCTGTAAACTTTTCATGGCTCAGCTCAGTCAAAGAGTGGGGTAAAACCCCATTTCCACCCCCTGGACAACAGTAAAACACCTCTCTCTCCACCCCCTCTCTATTCAAATGGGCTTCCAAGGCATCCAATGCCAGATTCCCCTAGTCTAGACCCCCCTTGTACCCCTAGACACTAATGGCCGCGCGCAAGACACCGTTGGCATGCCGTGGCATGTCAAACGGGCGCTCCAGAGCACGCTACAGTGCCCGACCGCACTGTAGCCGCCGCCCTATGCATGGCCCCGACAGCCTCGGGCCTCCCCCTCTCGCCACTTGGCCCCCCTCGATGTCCGCACCACGACAAGCTGCCGGCCCCCCTCCTCCCTCTCTCTCCAGCGGCGTCCCACACGCGCGCCGCGGCCGCCCCTCTCGGCCAATGCCCGGGCTCACACGCGCGCGCACCCCCGCTCCTTCTCTACCTTCCCTCGCGCCTAGACCCCTCCCAGGAACTCCCCAGACGTGCTCTCTCTCTCTCTCCCCCGTGCCCTCCAGCGAGCGCTACATCCTCGCCGGCGCACCACCGTGCGGTGGACCACGGGAAGGCTATAAATACCCCCTCCTGAGCCTCTCTCTTCCCCATGGTCTCTCTCTCTCTCTCTCTCTCTCCGTCTCAATCGCCCTCCAGAGCCCCCCTCTTGACCTCCCCGGGCCGAAGTGCTCGGGATCGACCGCGGCGTCGCCACCTCGGGTCGCCGACGTCCGCATGGTCGGGACCCTCCCCGCCGCCGTTCTTCCTTGATCTGGACCCCCTGGGGCTGTCTGACGCGATTCCCCTTCTCCCCAATCGTTTTGCAGCACGAGGCGATGAATTGGAGCACGCCCGAATCCCCTCCGTCGCGGCCTCCTCGCCGCCGGCAACTCCGGCCACCCCCGCCGCTCGTACGACCTCCAGGAGAACGGCGGCTCGACTCTGAGTCCGTTCTTGCCCTCAGCTCCCCTCGCCGTGCCCCCCTTCGCCACCGGTGAGCACCGCCGACCCCTGACAGAGGTGGACGACGACCTGCCAGTGGGGCCAGGTCGTCAGCCTCTCACCCTCCCTCCCGCGTCTCTCTCTCTGCTGTCGGGCCCCGCCCGTCAGGTTTGAATCCTGACGCGCGCGGGAGCGCCAGTCTCGGCTGGGCTAGTTTGCCCGACTGGGCCGGCTCGGCCGGCTGTTCTAGCCCAGTTTGCCTGAGGCCTTTTTCCTTTTCTTTTATCAGTGAAAATCCCAAGATTCCAGAGAGTTTAATAATTGTCCAAATCCAATTATTCTTTGACCACAAATCTTGAAATAATCTGTAGAATTTAATGGTGCCATTTGTGAAAATATTTGAAAACATTTTTGGTACTGCTTTATTTTAAAACCTCTTTTAGGCATTTTTAGCCTCTGTTAAAAATTGTTTTGAAAATCCTTTTCACCCCAAAAACTTAGGCAAATATTTTTAGTACTGTTTTTAGTATTTGTCAGAATAGAGTAACATTTTAGAAGTAGCTTTTGTGCTCTGTTTTGTTGTGATTCTTATTATTACCGTTATTTATCGCGACGATAGATTGCGCTGTTGACGAGGGAGTTGGACCCAAAGACTTTGAAGATCCCGAAGACTTTGTGGAGCCAGGTAAGCTGCCCTTTGACCATGACTATGAAACCTTTTATTGCATGACATATAGCACATTACTTCTTGATAATGATCATGATGATGTAGTATCCCCTTCGGTGGGATGCCTCCGTAACTTCCTTGATGACACTTGCATCATGCATGACTCTACCTTCTTATGAGGGTTATGCGGGTGGGAGTATATAGGATGCTTAGTAGATGCTACGCAAATGGGATGGGGATATGCATGGTGATGGAAACAAAAGTGTTCTCAAAGACTTTCGAAAACCCCGTCGGGTGCCACTAATGCCCGAGGGAGATGAAGTTGAGCTAGGCAACCACTTGACAAAGAAGTGGTGTACCAGAGCAAGTTGTGTGTGTGTGTGTGTGTTTTCGAAAACGGAGAGATTTAAGATTTTCTGACCATCCCAACCTTACATGTACAACCACGATACCCCTTATGGGATGGGGCTTTGTTGATTACTTTGGTGGGTACTAGCATAGAGCCCGCATTACTAGTGGCGGTAGTGGCGTGATCACTCTCGATACGCGGTCGTGCCGGTAAGGATGATCATGCGCTGTCTTCACAGGCACCGGGCACACCGTTGCGTGCCCTCATGGATGATACGTGTGAAGTATATCATGAGGGATGGCACCAACGAGTGGACTCTTTGTTTAGAATCGCTGGGGGAAAGGCAATGTTCGGGTACTTACCTCGGGTATGAACAATATCACGAGTCGTGGCTTGACACAGAAGTTTCCCGATTCTTGTGGGTAAAGTGTGCAATCTCTGTAGAGTGTAAAACTATTCGAATAGCCGTGTCCACGGTCATGGACAGTTGGAGGTCCTGCTTAAACTACGCCCGATGTTTTTCACAAACTTGGTGTGCGTGTGTGCGTGTGGGTGACACAGAGATGATACATGAGTTAAGTCAGATGACTTGACATGATGATTGACATGAGCTGTTCAGACCTTGTTTATATTGATATCTGTAACATGTTCATACGGATACTTGTATCCTCGTGATGCATGCTACCACAAGTTATTTTGATCATGTCATTGCACTCAAAATTAGCTTTCTGCAAAACTTACCTACTTAGTGCTATATCATGGATTGTTATTGCCTTGTTCCAAACATGGGTTGCTTGCGAGTATATTCAAAGTACTCATTGGCTTGTGCTACTTCTTGAGCATGCGTTGGTTTTCCCTTGAAGAGGAAAGGGTGATGCGGCAAAGTAGATAAGTATTTCCCTCAGTTGTGGAGAACCAAGGTATCAATCCAGTAGGAGATACAAGCAAGTCCCCAATAGATGTACCTACACAAAGAATCAAACACTTGCACCCAACGCTATAAAGGGGTTGTCAATCCCTTCACGGTTACTTGCAAGGATGAGATCTGATAGAGATAGATAGATAGGATTGCTAAAACGGAAAGTAAACTAAAAGTAAAAAGATTGCAGCAAGATATTTTTGGTATTTTTGGTTTATAGACCTGAAAATATAATATGGAAGATAGACCCGGGGGCCATAGGTTTTACTAGAGGCTTCTCTCATGATGGCAAATAATACGGTGGCTGAACAAATTACTGTCGAGCAATTGATAGAAAAGCGAATAATTATGAAGATATCCAAGGCAATGATTATGCATATAGGCATCACGTCCGTGTCAAGTAGACCGAAACGATTCTGCATCTACTACTATTACTCCACACATCGACCGACTCCTGCCTGCATCTAGAGTATTAAGTTCATGAAGAACAGAGTAACGCATTAGGTAAGATGACATGATGTAGAGGGATAAACTCAAGCAATATGATGAAAACCCCATCTTTTTATCCTTGATGGCAACAATACAATACGTGCCTCGCTACCCCTACTTTGTCACTGGGTGAGGACACCGCAAGATTGAACCCAAAACTAAGCACTTCTCCCATTGCAAGAATTACCAATCTAGTTGGCCAAACGAAACCAATAACTCGAAGAGACTTGCAAAGATATGAAATCATGCATATAAGAATTCAGAGAAGATTCAAATAATATTCATAGATAATCTGAACATAAACCCACAATTCATCGGATCTCGACAAACACACCGCAAAAGAGTATTACATCGGATAGATCTCCATGAAGATCATGAAGAACATGGTATTGAAGAAGAAAGAGAGAGAAGAAGCCATCTAGCTACTAGCTATGGACCCGAAGGTCTGTGGTGGACTACTCATGCATCATCGGAGGGGCAATGGAGTTGATGTAGATGCCCTCCGTGATCGAATCCCCCTCCGGTAGATTACCGGAAAAGGCTCCAAGATTGGATCTCACGGGAACAGAGGCTTCTGGCGGCGGAAAAGTATTTTCGTGGCTCTCTTTAGTATCCAGGGAATATTTGGGAATTTATAGGCCGAAGAATAGGGTTAGGAGGGCTGCCGTGGGGCCACAAGCCAGTAGGGCGCCCCCCTAGGGTGCGCCCTGATTGCTTGTGACGCCACGGCAGGTCTCCTGCCTTCATCTCTAAGTCTGGCAGGTTTCTTCTGGTCCAATAAAAATCATTCCAAAGATTTTATTCCGTTTGGACTCCGTTTAATATTCCTTATCGGCAATACTCAAAAACATGGAAAAACAGAAACTGGCACTAGGCTCTAGATTAATAGGTTAGTCCCAAAAATAATATAAAATAGCATATTAATGCATATAAAACATCCAAAACAGATAATATAATAGCATGGAATAATCAAAAATTATAGATACGTTGGAGACGTATCAAGCATCCCCAAGCTTAATTCCTCCTCGTCCTCGAGTAGGTAAATGATAAAAACAGATTTTTTGATGTGGAATGCTACCTAACATATTTATCCATGTAATATTCTTTATTATGGCATGAATATTCAGATCCATAAGATTCAAAACAAAAGTCTAATATTGACATAAAAACAGTAATACTTCGAGCACACCAACAAGGAAATTGTGTCCTTTCGAAATAACATGGCCTTAGAAAGTTATTCCTACAAAATCATATGGTCTGGCTATGCTCCATCTTCCCCACACAAAGTATCTAAATCATGCTCAACCCCGATGACAAGTCAAGCAATTGTTTCACACTTTTTATGTTCTCAAACCTTTTCAACTCTCACGCAATACATGAGCGTGAGCCATGGATATAGCACTATAGGTGGAATAGAATATGGTGGAGGTACAAGGAAAAAGCAGAAGATAGTCACACATCAACTAGGCGTATCAACGGGCTATGAAGATGCCCATCAATAGATATCAATGTGAGTGAGTAGGGATTGCCATGCAACGGGTGCACTAGAGCTATAAGTGTATGAAAGACTCAAAAAGAAACTAAGTGGTTGTGCATAAGATGAAAAATTCCACTAGCTATATGAAAGTGACAAAATAGGAGACTCTCTATCATGAAGATCAGGGTGCTACTTTGAAGCACAAGTGTGAAAAGAGATAGTAGCATTGTCCCTTCTCTCTTTCTCTCATTTTTTTTCTTTTTTTTAGTGGGCATCTTTGGCCTCTTTTTTTTTATTTGGGCTTCGCTGGCCTCTTTTATTATTTATAAAGTTCGGAGACTCATCCCAACTTGTGAGGGATTCATAGTTCCATCATCCTTTTCTCACACGGGACAAATGCTCTAATAATGAAAATCATCACACTTTTATGTACTTACAACTCGATACCTAGAACAAAACATGACTCTATATGCAATATGAAAGTGATGGTGCATGTCATGAAAAACGGAACGGTGGAAGTTGCATGGCAATATATCTCGGAATGACTATGGAAATGCCATAATAGGTAGGTATGGTGGCTGTTTTGAGGAAAATATATGGTGGCTGTTTTGAGGAAGGTGGGTTTGATGCACCGGCGAAAGTTGCGTGGTACTAGAGAGGCTAGCAAAGGTGGAAGGGTGAGAGTGCGTATAATCCATGGACTCAACATTAGTCATAAAGAACTCACATACTTATTGCAAAAGTCTATTAGTTATCGAAGCAAAGTATTAGACGCATGCTCCTAGGGGAGAGGTTGGTAGGAGTTAACCATCGCGTGCTCCCGACCCTCACACAAAGGTTGACAATCATTAAACAAATCATGCTCCGACTTCGTTACATAATGGTTCACCATACGTGCATGCTACGGGAATCACAAACTTCAACACAAGTATTTCTCCAATTCACAACTACTTAGTAGCATGACTCTCATATTACCATCTCTATATCTCAAAACTATATGCAAGGAATCAAACTTCTCATAGTATTCAATGCACTTTATATGAAAGTTTTTATTATATCCCTCTTGGATGCCCATTATATTAGGACCAAATTCATAACCTAAACCAATTACCATGCTGTTTTAAAGACTCTCAAAATAATATAAGTGAGGTACGAGAGTTCAATAATTTCTATAAAATATAACACCACCGTGCTCTAAAAAGACATAAGTGAAGCGCTAGAGCAACATTGCCTAGCTCAAAAGATATAAGTGAAGCACATAGAGTATTCTAATAAATTCACGATTCAGCGTGTCCCTCTCAAAAGATGTGTGCAGCAAGGATGATTGTAGCAAACTAAAAAGCAAAGACTCATATCATACAAGACGCTCCAAGCAAAACACATATCATGTGGTGAATAAAAATATAGCCTCAAGTAAATTTACCGATGGATTGAAGACGAAAGAGGGGATGCCTTCCGGGGCATCCCCAAGCTTAGGCTTTTTGGTATCCTTGAATATGGCTTGGGGTGCCTTGGGCATCCCCAAGCTTAGGCTCTTGCCACTCCTTATTCCATAGTCCATCAAATCTTTACCCAAAACTTGAAAACTTCACAACACAAAACTCAACAGAAAACTCATGAGATCCGTTAGTATGAGAAAAATAAATCACCACTTTAGGTACTGTTGTGAACTCATTATTTATTTATATTTATGTAATATTTACTGTATTCTAACTTCTCCATGGTTCATACCCCCCGATACAACCGATAGATACATCAAAATAAGCAAACAACACAAAGAAAACAGAATCTGTCAAAAACAGAACAGTCTGTAGCAATGTATAGACTTCGAATACTTGTGTAACTCCAAAAATTCTGAAAAATTAGGAAAATCAGGGCAATTTGTATATCAATCTTTTGTAAAAATTTCAGATCAAAAGCACGTTCCAGTGAATCTACAAAATTCCTGGACTGAGAGAAAAAGTTTCTGTTTTTCAGCAAAATCAAATCAACAATCACCGTAGACCATCCCAAAGGTCTTACTTGGCTCAAACACTAATTTAAACAAGAAAACAAAATTATTACAGAGGTAATAATGTGTGGAAAACTCAAAAACAGAAGCAAAAACAAAAGCATAAAAATAAAATTGGGTTGCCTCCCAACAAGCGCTATTGTTTAACGCCCCTAGCTAGGCATAACACAATAGATCTAGGTATTGTCATCTTTGGTATGCAATCCATACTTGATCAAACCATCAAAAGCTTTCCTAAATAGATCTATCCTTTCCTTTGTTTCCCTCCTAGTAGGGGAACTTAATTCATGAAAAGAACTTTGACTAGTAATTTTAACATTCATAAACCCGTAATCTGGATCATCACCATAGATATCATCATATAAAACACGTATCTTATTTTTAACGGGTTCCCTAGCTATCTTTTCCAACCAATCATCTTTATACCCTACGAAAATTCCCCTTGTTAACCAATCAAATTCATCATAAGTCTCAAGATACAAGGTTTGAGTGACTTCCGCGTAGGGAACTCTCCTCCTAAGATTTTCACTATAAGATTGATAGTCTCTAGATTCAAGACTACGTAAGGTTTCTTTATCATGGAGAATTTCTTCAATAGGAGGGTGGTCAATATCTTCATTATAGAAAGCAAAAATCTCCCTAGCTTCATGTACGATAAAATCAAATTCACGCATAAGGATGATAGTAGCAATCTTTTTAGCTTTAGGGTGATTAATATTGGGAAGTTCATAAAACACCTTTTGCAAAGCGGGATGAATGTGCACAAATTTTCTTTCCAATCTTTCAATGAGCATGATAATAGCATCCGCATAACAATTTGTGCTAAGAAGTATAGATCTATTATTCATAGGCATCACTCCCGTACAATCAAAGAATTCTTGGATAACACTCTTCCCAATAATATTTCCTTCTCCCACTTGAAAAGTTTTAGTTTTGTAATTAGGAGGAGATTCAGTTTAATGATCCAAAGAGCAAGATCCAAATTTTTCCTCAATATTTGTACTAGCAATACCCTCGGAATTTTAAATGATACCCTTCCCTGATTCAGACATGGTGACAACGAATAGATCCAGCACACAAGCAAACGAAAAGACGAACGGAAGAAGGGCATATAAAAAGGCAAATCTTTTCGAAAATCATTTTAGAAGTGGGGGAGAGGAAAACGAGAGGCAAATGGCAACTAATGTAAATGCAAGAGATGAGTTTGTGATGGGTACTTGGTAGGCTTGATGTAGATCTCCCCGGCAACGGTGCCAGAAATCCTTCTTGTTACTTCTTGAGCATGCGTTGGTTTTCCCTTGAAGAGGAAAGGGTGATGCGGCAAAGTAGATAAGTATTTCCCTCAGTTGTTGAGAACCAAGGTATCAATCCAGTAGGAGATACAAGCAAGTCCCCAATAGATGTACCTACACAAAGAATCAAACACTTGCACCCAACGCTATAAAGGGGTTGTCAATCCCTTCACGGTTACTTGCAAGGATGAGATCTGATAGAGATAGATAGATAGGATTGCTAAAACGGAAAGTAAACTAAAAGTAAAAAGATTGCAGCAAGATATTTTTGGTATTTTTGGTTTATAGATCTGAAAATATAATATGGAAGATAGACCCGGGGGCCATAGGTTTCACTAGAGGCTTCTCTCATGATGGCAAATAATACGGTGGGTGAACAAATTACTGTCGAGCAATTGATAGAAAAGCGAATAATTATGAAGATATCCAAGGCAATGATTATGCATATAGGCATCACGTCCGTGTCAAGTAGACCGAAACGATTCTGCATCTACTACTATTACTCCACACATCGACCGACTCCTGCCTGCATCTAGAGTATTAAGTTCATGAAGAACAGAGTAACGCATTAGGTAAGATGACATGATGTAGAGGGATAAACTCAAGCAATATGATGAAAACCCCATCTTTTTATCCTTGATGGCAACAATACAATACGTGCCTCGCTACCCCTACTTTGTCACTAGGTGAGGACACCGCAAGATTGAACCCAAAACTAAGCACTTCTCCCATTGCAAGAATTACCAATCTAGTTGACCAAACCAAACCAATAACTCGAAGAGACTTTCAAAGATATGAAATCATGCATATAAGAATTTAGAGAAGATTCAAATAATATTCATAGATAATCTGAACATAAACCCACAATTCATCGGATCTCGACAAACACACCGCAAAAGAGTATCACATCGGATAGATCTCCATGAAGATCATGAAGAACATGGTATTGAAGAACAAAGAGAGAGAAGAAGCCATCTAGCTACTAGCTATGGACCCGAAGGTCTATGGTGGACTACTCACGCATCATTGGAGGGGCAATGGAGTTGATGTAGATGCCCTCCATGATCGAATCCCCCACCGGAAGATTACCGGAAAAGGCTCCAAGATTGGATCTCACGGGAACAGAGGCTTCCGGCGGCGGAAAAGTATTTTCGTGGCTCTCTTTAGTATCCAGGGAATATTTGGGAATTTATAGGCCGAAGAATAGGGTTAGGAGGGCTGCCATGGGGCCACAAGCCAGTAGGGCGCCCCCCCTAGGGCGCGCCCTGGTGGCTTGTGACGCCGCGACAGGTCTCCTGCCTTTATCTCCAAGTCTGGCAGGTTTCTTCTGGTCCAAGAAAAATCATTCCGAAGATTTTATTCCGTTTGGACTCCGTTTAATATTCCTTATCTGCAATACTCAAAAACATGGAAAAAACAGAAACTGGCACTAGGCTCTAGATTAATAGGCTAGTCCCAAAAATAATATAAAATAGCATATTAATGCATATAAAACATCCAAAACAGATAATATAATAGCATGGAACAATCAAAAATTATAGATACGTTGGAGACGTATCAGCTTGCCACTTGTTATTTAATTGGCCAGGCATGGAAGAGTAGGAATCTGCTGAAGAGTTCGATGGTGATGAACATGCGAACTAGGACGCTACCCAGTTAGAATGCTTGTAGGTTAAGGCAGATGGCATGGGTCTACGCTTTCGATCAAGATTTCCACTGCTAGTTATGTTTGTTGTTTGGCCCTCGTGGCCCTACCCATGTAAGACTTGACCTCCATGGTCTTTATTTGTGTAAGACGATGCGTATGGATGTAAGACTCTTGTTATTCAGCTTCTGTGTGTTCAGTGAGCATTGATCTCTAGGATCACTGTACACGTGCATTCGGTGATCACAACTTATGAGTCGGGGTCCCCACAGAGCTGGTATCAGAGCCATCCTGACTTTAGGAAGCCCTTAGTTAGCATGGACGTTAGTTAGGATGAAACCGTTTTCAAAATTACACCTAGCACCTATACTTAGGAGCTTCTGCACTTATAACCTCTTCTATTCTTCACACAGCACTCTACTGACTCTCCTCCCTTCAAACCTTTGTAGATGGCCGTCGTACCCGAAGCCCTCCTAGCATCCGGCTTTCCCCTACTCCTTGAGGATAGCCTGGAAAAGTGCCAGTATCGCCGACCACCCATTTTCCTCTACCACGAGCACTGGGTCGATGCCGTCACGAAGGAGTACCACGTGGACGTGGTTGTGAAGGCAAACGACTCCCCGACTAGTTGGTTCTTTGAAGGACCACAAATGGAGACCATAGCACTTGCAGTCGAGACAGCTGCACGCAAGGCACTCCTACACCTTCGAGATATCATTCCAGAGATGGCTGACGAGCCAGCTACTCGCTACCTACCTTTTAGAAAGGATGATATTGGCGAGAGTTGGACGTTGGTTCCAACCAGGGAGGATGGGACACCACTTAGATTCCAGACCTACTTCAGCCTCTCCGCCAACAGTCTGGCTCACCACTTGATTAAGGTGTCCGTGAAGCTCCGCGAGGAACTTCACCACACCCGAGAGCTACTTCGTCAAGCCAAGACGAAGCCAGACAGGATCAAGAAGGATGGAGCCCCTGAGGGACGACCAGATGTCGCTTACCGAGGAGGAGTACCCCCAGCTAGAGATGCACGCACACGTCGACATCGCATGAGTGCGAAGGAGTACCGTGAGCTCTTCGCTGACCCACCGATGAAGCGTCATCTGGATCGACCTCCTCGTTCTCTGACCCCTTCGACTGGAGACGATGCCCGTACGGATGATGATCCGGAGGAAGATCCAGAGGAGCGTGACTACGAGACCGAGCACTCCACCACCTGAGTCTGAGAACCCCTAGGGTAGGATCAGACATGTACCCCTCATGCGAAGTCGAGTCCGTGTAATGGTTCATATGAAACCATGTGTGCTTGTTGTTTGTTTTTGTTGTTTGTGTTCCGATGCAAGTCGTGCTTTTGCCTTAGGCAACATGTAAGCGACTCCATCGTCTATCTTATCTTAATACATGTGATGGTCTTTCGACCTTTGTTTTACCACACATGCACTATACCAACCCCCTTAGGCGCGCTTTCTCCGTACTGCTTTCCCTCTCGTCTATCCCAGTTATTTGACTTTGCTGCTCCAAACAGGATGGTGACTACAACCCGCAACAGCTCCTTCACCAACCCTGAAGCCGGCAACTCCAGCCAACAACAGGGAGCTGGTGGGGCTGCTCACGCTGGAGATCACCCGGAGCAGCCACAAGGCGACATTCCCCCGCCACCACCTCCACCGGAGAACATGACCATAGCTCAGTTTCTCCAAGTTCTCCGGGAGGAACGCCAAGCCAACACTGCTGCTATTCAGCAGATGGCTCAAGTCCTTGTGAACAACCAGCAGTAAGGTAGGAACGGCAATGGCCACTCCACTCTGTCCGAGTTCATGAGGAATTCGCCCCCGACCTTCACCGAGACTGCTGAACCCTTGGATGTTGACGACTGGATCTGCACCATCGAGGACCTCCTTGCACTGGTCAATTGCAATGAGGATCGTGAGAAGGTGTTGTATGCCTCTCACTGCCTCGGAGGCACCGCCAGAGCTTGGTGGGATGGATTCAAGGTCATGCAAGGCGATCGTGTGATCACCTGGGATAACTTCAAGGAAGGATTCCGCACCGCCCACATTCCTTCTGGGATCATGGCTATCAAGAAGAGAGAATTCCGAGCGCTGAAACAAGGAAGTGGCTCTGTCAAGGAGTACATGCAGAAGTTCAACCTGCTGTCAAGGTATGCACCTGAAGATGTCAACACGGAGGCTATTAAGATGGAACGATTCATGGAAGGACTTCAGCAGACCCTACAGTATCAGCTCATTGTCTGCGACTGTCGGACCTTCTTCGACCTGGTGAACAAGGATCTCATGCTGGAAGACAAGCGTCGTGCCATAGACGACACTCGCAAGCGCAAGATGATCAGCAAGGGTAGTTCCAGCAACCAGAAGCCTCGCCCCTGGCAGCCAGCCCCAGCCAAGCCAACCTATCAGCCACAGCAGGCTAGACCTCCTGCACCTCGTCCGAGCTACCAGCCTCAGCAGTATGCCAATCCTAGGCCAGCTTACAACAACCCCAATAACAAACAACGGCGGCGGGAACTACAACAACAACCCTGGACAAGTCACTTGCTTTGGATGTGGTCAGCCAGGACACGTATCTAGGATGTGTCCCAACAAGAAGCCAGATGCACCGCACCCCAATGCGCCCAACCAAGGTCAAGGCCGTGGAGCGCCACCAAGGAACCCAGCTCCCCGTAACCAGCCCAACAATGGCAAGGGTCGTGTGAATCACGTCACCGCTGAGGAAGCCCAGGAAGACCCGGACGTCATACTGGGTACGTTCCTCGTCAACTCAACCCCAGCAACAGTACTGTTTGATTGTGGAGCTTCGCATTCTTTTGTCACCCAAAAGTTTGCACTAGAGAGTGGTATGAAGCCTACACCCCTGGGTAGTCGTATGTTGATACAAACCCCGAGATCAGTTATGAAGTCCGGGATAGGTTGTAAAGGAGTTGAGATTAACATCAATGGGGTAGACTTCCTAGCAGACCTTATCATCCTAAAGTCAGAAGGCTTGGATGTGATCCTTGGCATGGACTGGCTAACCAAGAACCGAGGCTACTTGGACTGTGCCAAGAGGACCGTCACCATAACCAATAGCCAAGGAGTGGAAGTCAAGTATGACCCCAGCTATGCCTCCACTCAAGCCCCTCAGGTTAATTGTCTGTCGGGAATTGAGTTGGATCAAGTGCCAGTGGTACGTGAATACCCCGATGTTTTTCCTGATGAGCTGCCCGGAATGCCTCCTGACCGCGACATTGTGTTCATCATTGAGCTAATGCCCGGAGCAGGACCCATCTATAAGAAGCCCTATAGAATGGGATCCGAAGAGTTGGCTGAATTGAAGAAGCAACTGGCAGAGCAGCTCAGGAAATGATTCATTCGCCCTAGTGCCTCTCCTTGGGAATCACCTGTTCTATTTGTGTCAAAGAGGGACGGGACTATCCGACTCTGTGTCGATTACCGTTCTCTCAATGAGGTCACAATAAAGAACAAGTACCCACTCCCCAAGATTAAAGACCTGTTCGATCAGCTAAATGGAGCTAAGGTGTTTTCCAAGATCGATCTCAGGTCAGGGTACTACCAGTTGAAGATCAGGCCCCAAAACATTCCGAAGACGGCATTTGTAACCTGGTATGGCCTGTATAAATACACGGTCATGTCATTTGGGTTGACCAATGCCCCTGCCTACTTCATGTACCTCATGAACAAAGTCTTCATGGAATACTTGGACAAGTTTGTCGTCGTCTTCATTGATGACATACTCGTCTTCTCCAAATCTGAAGAAGAGCATGAGCAACACTCGAGATTGGTCCTAGACAAGCTTCGAGAGCACCAGCTTTATGCCAAATTCAGCAAGTGTGAATTCTGGCTGCATGAAGTTGGATTCTTGGGTCATGTGTTGATTGCAGAAGGATTGTCAGTGGATCCTGCCAAGATTGAAGCCGTGACTGAATGGCAATCTCCAACCAATGTGAAGGAAGTCAGAAGCTTCCTCGGACTCGCGGGATATTACTGAAAGTTCGTGGAAGGATTCTCGAGCATTGCCCGACCTATGACCCAGCTTTTGAAGAAGGACAAGAAGTTCGAATGGACGCCAAAGTGCGAAGAAAGCTTGCAAGAGCTCAAGAAGAGATTGACCACAGCCCCAGTTTTGGCCACCCCCGATATTCACAAGGAGTTTGTGATATATTGTGATGCATCGAGAACCGGGCTTGGAGGTGTTCTGATGCAAAAGGCAGAGTCGTAGCATATCTATCCAGACAACTACGTCCTCATGAAGAGAACTACGCTACCCATGATCTTGAGTTGGCAGCCGTAGTTCATGCCTTGAAGACATGGCGACATTACCTTCTGGGGAAGCGATGTGAGATATACACAGACCACAAGAGTTTGAAGTATATTTTCACTCAGAGGGACTGAACATGAGGCAGCGAAGATGGTTGGAGTTGATCAAGGATTATGACCTCAGTGTTCAATACCACCCCGAAAAGGCTAACGTGGTAGCAGACACCTTAAGCAGAAAGGCTTGTTCCTTGAATGCTATGATTAAGGAAAGGCTACCCGCCCTGTATGAAGAGCTTGAAAGCTTCGGCTTGGAACTAGTTGCACCTGGGTTCCTAGCCAACCTTGAAGCAAATCCCACCTTGATGGATGATATTAAGGAAGTTCAGAAGGGACACGAGAGCATTGAAGGCATCAAGAGGAAGATCAAGGCAGGCAAGGCCCTAGGGTTCTCAGTGGATGAATAAGGAGTTGTATGGTTCGGGAATCGCATCAGCGTACCCAACAAGGAAGAGCTCAAGAACTTGATCTTGCAAGAAGCTCATGACGCTCCGTATTCCATCCATCCTAGAGGAACCAAGATGTACCAAGACCTCAAGGCAAGATTCTGGTGGCATGGTATGAAACGGGAAATAGGCACCTTTGTTGCTAAGTGTAACATATGCCAGAGAGTAAAAGCTGAGCATCAGCGACCCGCTGGGCTATTGCAACCTCTCAAAGTGCCTGAATGGAAGTGGGACAAAGTCGGGATGGACTTCATCACTGGATTACCAAGGTCGAGCAAAGGACATGATTCTATTTGGGTCATTGTCGATCACCTGACCAAGGTAGCCCATTTCATTCCTGTCAAGACCACCTATGACGGAAGCCAGCTGACAAACCTCTACATCAACCACATCGTGAGTCTTCACGGAGTTCCAAAGGAGATTGTGTCAGACCGAGGAACCCAGTTCACCTCAAGATTCTGGAAGAAGTTTCAAGAAGCAATGGGAACTAAGCTCTCCTTCAGCACTGCTTTTCACCCCCAGACCGGTGGGCAGACTTAGCGAGTAAATCAGATACTCGAGGATATGCTCCGTGCTTGTGTTTTGGCATATGGAGCCAAGTGGGAAGATTGCCTGCCGTTTGCTGAGTTCTCCTACAGCAACAGCTATCAGTCGAGTCTTCAGATGTCACCATTTGAGGTGTTGTATGGACGCAAGTGCCGTACCCCCCTCAACTGGCCGGAAACCGGAGAAGGACTAGTCTTTGGCCTAGACATTCTCCGCGAAGCAGAAGAGCAAGTTCAACTTGTCCGAGAGCGCCTCGAGACCACCAAGACAAGACAGAAGAGCTACGCCGACTCTCGCCGCCGAGAAGTGAGCTTCGACAATGGAGATCATGTCTATCTTCGAGTCACACATCTTAAAGGAACCAAGCGTTTCCACGTCAAAGGGCACCAAGATTCATCGGCCCCTTCAAGATCACCGCAAGACGAGGAGAAGTTGCTTACCAGCTAGAGCTACCCTCCGAGCTCTCCGATGTGCACAACGTGTTCCACGTGTCACAACTCCGGAAGTGTCTTCAAGTTCCCAACCGCCCCAACCTCTACAAGGACATCGATCATCAAGCCATCGACCTTCAGCCAGACCTCACTTATCGCGAGAGGCCAGTCCGCATTCTGGATGAAGCGGAGCGTTGCACCCGAAGCCGCACCATCAAATACTTCAAGGTTCAATGGAGCAACCACACTGAAGCGGAAGCAACATGAGAGCGTGAAGACTATCTTAGATCTGAGTTCCCTTATCTTTTTAGCGCTTAGCCTAGGAATCTCGGGGACGAGATTCTTGTAAGGGGGGTAGGTCTGTCACACCCTGTGTTTGTATCACTTTGCTATGCTTGGATTTACAAAATTTGTTACCAATTAAAACTTTTTGAGTGCATGCTTGTTTGATTGTTTGGTTGATTATGTCTGGCACTCTTAGGTTCTACTCCTCTCCATATTCATCTTCCTTGATACAAACTTATTGCCCAATGATCATGCCATGTGAATAGTACCCAACACTATTTTTATCAAAATTTATTTTGACCAAAAATAATTTAATCAAATTAGGTTTTCAAAAACCCCTGAGTTGAGGTTTGCACTGCAAGTCCTCAAATTGGGTGGATCCTTTTTCCCCAAAGGCTTTATTTGAAACCTACTATATATATGACTTCCCAAAACCACCAAATATTATTTTTAAAGATTATTTTGCTATTTTATTTAAAGGCTTTTTCTTAAGGCCAGAAATGGTTTTTCATAGGGAAAAATTATTTAAATGCTTTAAAAATATTTGAGAAAATTTAGGGAAACTCAGTGGACATATATATTCCATATATATGAGTTTCAACACATGGTCATGTTCAAAGTAATGGGCAAAACCCCTCAAAACCCTTTCTGCTTAAATCAAACTTTTGAAATATTTCTATAAGAAATATTCTCAATAAATTCCAAGAAAATTCCAGCAAGTCACAAATGTGAAATGTGATGATCTTGCAAAGTTTCATCTCAATCCCAATTGATTTGCTTCATCAAAATATTCCAAAACACTCTCTGTCCAGATTCAAATTTGAACAACTTTACATTGTGAAGTTTGTCCTAATGACCCCAAACTTTGTGGGCATGCTCTATACCCAAAATAATGATACCACACCAAGTTGTGGATTTGGGAGCATAGTATTGCATGCCTGGATCTGCAGAAATCTGATTCTGTTGATTTCTAGGGTTTCACAAAGTTACATTGTGAACTTTCTTCAATCAAGCTCAAACTTGGTGGACAACCCTGATTCCAACCACCATTTGAACCTGTTAAAACTCATGGCAAGAAAACTTCATTTGCTTAGCCAAACCATCATCAAACACTTTTTGCCCAGGTGGTAAAAACCCTGTTTGACCCCCTTCTGCTATTCTCCTTGCCTCCAAAATTTTACCACAGCATACTGGCATTGCACCTCACCCCCAGTAAAAATTTCAAGCCTCAGCTCCAAGGTTAAGTGGGGTAAAAACCCATTTTTCTCCTCTGGACAGCCCCTTTCTCTCTCTTCCTTGGCCTCTCTCTTTCTCTATTGACTCTCCAGAGCATCCTATGCCATTTCCCCTTTGTCTAATGCCTCCTGGACCCACTGGACATGGCTGGCCGTGCCTAGGATGCCGTTGGCATGCCATGGCATGCCAAACGGGCGCTCCAGAGCGCGCTACAGTGCCCGACCGCATTGTAGACGCCGCCCACTGCATTGCCCCGACAGCCTCGGGCCTCCCCCTCTCGCCACTTGGCCCCCCTCGACGTCCGCACCACGGCACCCTGTCGGCCCCCTCCTCCCTCTCCCTCCAACGGCTCCACTCGCACGCGCCATTGCCGCCCGGTTCGGCCAACCCCGAGCCTCACACGCGCGGGCTCTCCTCTCTCTCTCTCTTGCTCCCGCTCGTCGTAGACCAACCCCAGGAACACCCCAGGGCAAGCCCTGTGTGCTCCCTTCCCCTCCAGCGACCAGCCCGACCTCGCCGGCGCACGGGTCCGCGGTAGACTCGCGTCCCGGCTATAAAAGGGTCCCCAGACCCCACCTCTCTCCTCCTCTGCCCCCCTTCCACTCCCAATCGACCACCTCAAGCTCCCATTCGAGCTCCCCGAGCACCAGTGCTCGAGATCGACCGAGGCGCCGCCGCAGCGGAGCTCCGTCGATCTCGGGTTACCGGCCCACTCCGGTCCTCCTACCCTCCTCTATACAACCGTGGGACCCCCCTGACCCTCTTCCCCCTCCTCTCCGCTCGAATCTGGGCAAGAATCGACGCCGGCGACCTCCTCCCGAAGCGGCTCCGCCGTGCCTCCTCGTCGCCGGTGAACCTGTGCGTCTCCGGCCTCCCCTCCACCTCCAGAGGAACGGCGGATCGACGCTGGGTCCATTCCCGCCCTCAGATCCCCTCGCCGTGCCCGCCTTCGCCATCGGTGAGCACCGCCTCCTCCCTGTCGAGAGGAAGGAGATGACAGGTGGCCCCCACCTGTCATCCTCTTCTCTCTCTCTCCCTATCTATGTGACTGGCGCCAGGGGCCCGCCTGTCGGGTTTGAACCCAGACGGCGCGCGCGCCCCGGCTCGCCCAGGCCTAGCTCGGCCTCAGGCCGGCCCAACTGGGTCTGTTTTGGCCCAGTTGACTCTGAGGCCCTTTTCTTTTTCTTTTTCTTCCTGTTTTCCAAAAATTCCTCTGAGCAAAATAAAATTCCAATGCCAATAAATTTTCCACCATAATTCCTGTAATAATCTATAGTATTTTACAGTGCCATTTGTGAAAGTTATTGAAAACCTTTTCTGTACTGTTTTATTTAAAAAACCCCTTTTTGGCATTTTTAGCCTCTGTTATAAATGGTTTTGAAAACCTTTTTAACTCCAAAACCCTAGAAAAATATTCTTAGAATAGTTTGTAGTATTTAACAGAGTAGGGTAACATTTTAGAAGTAAAGATGGTGCTCTGTTTTTGTGTGATGCTTATTTTTGCCCGTTTATTCCGCGACGATAGATTGCGTTGTTGACGAAGGGATTGGACCCGAAGATTTCGAAGACCCCGAAGACTTTGTTGAGCCAGGCAAGCAGCCCTTTGACCATGACTATGAACCCTTTTTAATTGCATGGCATATAGCACTTATTTCCGTGATGTTGATCATGTGGGTGAGGTGTTTCCCCTCTTTCGGAGGGATGCCTCAATACTTTCTTGTTGATACTTGCATCGTGCATAACCCTACCTCCTTATGAGGGTTGTGCGGGTGGGAGTAGTTAGGTTGCTAGTAGATGCTATGCAAAGTGGGACGGGAATATGCATGGTGATGGAAACAAAAATGATTTCAAAGACTTTTTCGAAAACCCTGTTGGGTGCCACTAATCCCCGAGGGAGATGATGATGAGCTAGGTAACCACTTGATAAAGAAGTGGTGTACCGGAGCAAGTGGGTGTGTGTGTTTTCGAAAACGGATTAGATTTAAGATTTGTCGACCATCCCAACCTTACATGCACAACCATGATACCCCTTATGGGACGGGGCTTTGTTGACTACCTTAGTGGATACTAGCATAGAGCCCGCATTACTAGTGGCGGGAGTGAAGTGGTCACTCTCGATATGGGGTCGTACCGGAATGGACGATCATGCGCTATCTTCACAGGCACCGGGCACACCGTTGGTCCCCTCATGGATGGTACGATCTGGAGCGAGGCTCGTGTGATGTACATCGTGAGGGCTGGGTACCAATCGAGTGGACTCTTTGTTTAGTATCGTCAGGGGAAAGACAATGTTCGGGTGCTTACCTCGGGTATGTAATATACCGCGAGTCGTGGATGACACGAAAGTTCCCCGAGTCTTGTGGGTAAAGTGTGCAACCTCTGCAGAGTGTAAAACTATTCGAATAGCCATGTCCACGGTCAAGGACAGTTGGGTGGTGCTGCTTAAACTATGTCCTGGGTTTTCATAAACTCGGTGTGAGTGTGTTGGTGATAAAGACGGTACTTGAGCTAAGTCCGATGACTTGGCATGATGATGAACATGAGATGTTCAAACCCTGCTTATGATGGCAACTGTGTCTTGTTCATATGAATACCTGTCAATTGTTGATGCATGCTTACTTATGCTTCTTGATCATGTCATTGCACTTAAAACTAGCTTTCTGCAAAACTTACCTACTTAGTGCTATATCATGCATTGTTATACCTTGTTCCACAACTTGGGTTGCTTGCGAGTACATTCGAAGTACTCATTGGCTTGCCACTGGTTATTTAATTGGCCAGGCATGGAAGAGCAGGAATATGGCGAAGAGTTCGTTGGTGACGAACATGCGAACTAGGACGCTTCCCAGTCAAAATGCCTGTAGGTTTAAAGCAGATGGCATGGGTTCACGCTTTCGATCAAGATTTCCGCTGCTTATTATGTTTAAGTGTTTGGCCCTTGCGGCCCTATCTATGTAAGACTTGGCCTAGTTGGCCCCTATTTGTGTAAGATGGTATGTAAGGATGTAAGACTCTTGTATTCCAGTTTCTGTGTGTTCAGTGAGCATTGATCTCTGGGATCACCGTGCACGTGCATTCGGTGATCACGACTTATGAGTCGGGGTCCCCACAGGAGGAAAGCTATCTGAGTCCGTATGACTAACCTCGATGGCGAGCTCGACTGGCCGTGGATGAGGCCTTATCTCAGGACAGGAGCTCGTTTGGCGCGCCTTGATCTCCCAGAGAGTGCGAGAAGACCGTATAAGTCCATCTCCAATGGCTATCGAGCCATGGGGCCTCCCGCCGCCAGCCACCATCACTAGCTCTGGATCAATAGGATGCTGGCTCGGGTTGAAGTCCTCCCCATTCACCTCCTTCCCCACATCTCTTTACCTCACGAGCTTGTGGTGGGAGGAGATGTTGGTGAAGTTCTCGGGACGATCGAGGTCAGACTCAGAGAATGCCTTCGCCTTCTTGTATGAGGCAGTATGGGCCATGGCATAGAGGTCGTACATCCCTAGCACCTCCGTGTTATTGTGATGTGCCGAAAAAAGAGAGAGAGGAACAAAGTATTAGTAAAGGGCTCAAGCAAGCATCAAGAATGAATTACATGAATAATGAAGCAAACTACATACCCAGTTCTCCCCGAACTGATATAGGTCGGCGCTGCCTTGATGGTGTGGCACACCAACCATTTTCGCACGCCGGTCCTTGGCGTTGTCGTGGACGGCTCGCCATTGCTCTGAGCACCACTCATCCACCAACGCCTCCCAACAATCCATCTTATCCGCACACCATCTCGGGGGCACCTAAGTGAGTAAATATTAATTTGAGCGCTACGCCTACGAATCAAATCAAGGAAACTAAGTACAAGGCCTTAAGAAAAGGTAATTACCTTCATGTACTGCTCCTTTTCCAGAAACTTTCCGCGGCACTTCGTCTTTTCCTTCTTAACTTTCAGCGAGGCGTAGTAGTCTCGAACAACCTGCGGTCGAGCCTCGTGCCGTAAGTTCTATAGTAGGCGCTTGCACTCGCCTTCGATAACCTTTGCCGCGGCCTCCTCGTAACCCTCCTCACACCTGTAGAAGGTCTGCAATCAAACGAGACAACACTGATTAGTACAATAAATAGCTATTGTTGAATTTTAATTGTGTAAAGGAAAAATTACCCAAAACTGTCTGATCACCATGTCGGCCCTCGTGTGGAACAAGACACCGTCGATCCTCGTCTCCGGCGGGGCCGGGGCAGCCAAGTAGTGCTCCCAGGTCAATCCTAGCTCTCGAACCTGGCCCTCACCGGGCAACGTGACAAACCCCGGAAAGTTGTGCCGGCAAATCACACCAAGGACAGAGTTGGGCCTGCGGGCACCCTTGGCATGAGTCCAACCCCTACAGTATGACAAAGCCAACGCATTAGATATTTGAAGAAACGTGAAGGCAAAAGGTTAAAAAAGAGTAAATGCACTTACTTCTCCCCCTTAGGTCTAATCAACCACCTCTGCTCACGGGTCGCAGGCACGGGGGGGGGGGGAGCCGTGTACCACCACGTTGGTAGACCTTCCCCCCCTCAACCACCTCGTCCTCGCTATCAGGAAACCCATCCCCGCCACAATCAGCATGGCCACTCGACTCCGGCCAGCTATCCCATTAGGTCTGCTGGGACGTACCCTGATCCCTGCTCTGCCCCGGAGTCTCGTGGGACGAAGCCTGTGGGACAGGAGGCTCGTGGGATGAAAGCTCGTCGACCCTAGGATCGTGGACCGGAGTCCGCCTAGCCTCCTCCTCAGACGGGTCCACCCTAGGCTCGTGGACTGGCGTCCGAGTAGCCACCTCCTCAGACGGGTCCAGCCTAACAGTCCTGTGCTCGGGTGAATCAGCTGGGGGTGGCGGCGAGGAAGGCGTAGCAGCCTTCCTACCTCTCCCAGCATAGGCACGTGTACCTCTCTTCTTCCCCCGACCTCCTCTCCCGGTGGGCAATGACGCCGATGAAGAAGCTCCCGCCTGTGTCTGTATACAGTCGAGCAACACTCTCCGGGGATGCTGTGGTGGAAGGGAAGTACCCCTCCCACCACGCGCCGACGAAGACTGAGCTGCGGAACGCTCTGGACCCGCGCCCACCATCTTTCAACACCTGCCATGACAAAGAGTGAACGAAATTAGTACAACATAAAAAATTTGAATACCAACATGAATAATAAAAATTGAATACCGACATGTATATAATTTAAGTGTATCATCATCATGTATATAATAAAAATTGAATACCTGACATGAACTAATAATAATCTTGATCGTCTATATATGCTCCGGGATCATCATCATTACTATCATCAATAAATGCATCATCATCATCACTATCGGGAACAACATGTGGAAGGCCTCCTTTATGTAATCGGCCAAGCATTGACAGGTCATCCATAGCAGTAACCTCTTCTTGTTCCGGCTCTTCTTGTTTCAGCTAAGGGGTGAAGTCGGATTCACAGTCGCTGTCTACTTCAATGTTCTGGGGTGCAGTAGAGCGGTTCTTGAAATGTTTTTTGGAAAGACGTGTTTCTTGAAAGAATTCTCCTTCATATGTGTCTGGGTTAATGTGAGGTTCATAATCCTCTTCATTTAGGGGAGGTGGTCTAAAATGTGGCGGCACTTCATAAACAACATCCCAACCATTCAGATTTGGATCAGTTTGGCAGGCCCACGATAGATAGAAAACTTGGGTCGCCTGTTGAGCCGTAATATAGACATCGGGAACATCTAAATGGGTGATTTGTTTGATTTCGACTAGCCCTATATGTCCATGAGTCCTTCTAGTCTCCTTCGGCTGGAACCAATAGCATTTGAAGATTACGACGTTCGTTGGGTTTTCACCATAGAATAGAAGTTCATAAATTGCTTCAACTCTTCCATAATACTCAGTACCTCCTTCGCCGATAGCAGAGACACAACAATTTGTAGACTTTCGGTCGGCCATAGATATCTCTTTGCCAAAGGTACGAAAGCGATACCCGTTGATGTCATATTTGTCAAATGAACGGACCTCATAGTCAAAACCATTAGCGACTTGTCTCAATTCGGCGTCCATAGACTCTGAATTAGCCTACAAGTTTAATATGAAGGGATTGTTGCATTAGCCGCAAATTAGATGAAGAATTGAAATGGTCTAATGGAAATTACCGTTTGTTTGAACCAAGAGATGAAACCGGGATAGCCGCCTCCATGTTTTGCCAGAAGCTCATACTCTTCGATGGAATCCTTTTGGATCACCGCTCCTTCCGAGAATTTGGCGACGTATCGACTGTATCAAATATCCGCTAATAAGAACAGTTCAAAGGAATTAGAAGTTGCGAAACAATGTACCGAGAACTTACTCGATGTACGGCCGCACTTATGTTAGGTTGTTGAAGATATACTACGAAATGGTCCGCCATTCTTCGACATCCAACGCTATTCCTTTAGAAGCACCGGCTGGTGCAAGCTTCCCTTTGAATAGGCTAAGGTTGGATCGACCTTTTTTAGGGTCGCCATCATTGTACCGAGGCTTCGGATTATGCAAATGACGATTTTTGGCTTCGTAGTGTGCTGTCACGAAGTTTGCCGCCTACTCAGTAATGAATGCCTCGGCCATCGATGCTTCAATTCGACTTTTTTTTTACATTTTGCTCGAAGCGTCTTCTGCATCCTTTCAGTTGCGTAGCACCAACGATTTAGCACGGGCCCCCCCCAATTTTGCCTCGATCGGGAGATGCAAAATCAAATGCTGCATTGGATTAAAGAAGCCCAGTGGAAAGATGTTCTCTAACTTGCATATCAACTCCGGCGCCAACTCTTCCATTTCAGATAGCACGACAGGCGAAAGTTCTTTTGCACAAAGAGAACGGAAGAAATAGCTCAGCTCTGCCAGTACTAGCCATTCATCCTCAGGGATAAAGCCACGCAACATCACCGACATTACCCGCTCAAGCCATATGTGCCAATCATGACTCTTAAGACCAAATATTTTCAGTTTGTCAACACTCGCTCCCCTCTTTAGATTCGCTGCATACCCATCGGGAAACATCAACTGCATTTTCACCCACAAGACCATTTCCCTCATAGCTGGCCTTCCAAGATTGAGCCATGCCTTTGGCTTTGTCCAGTTCTGCTTTCCTTTCGGTTGTCGCATGTTTTGTAACGGTCTATCACATAGAGCCTCCTGATCGACTCTAGCCTTAGGATTATCCTTTGACTTCCCCTCTATGCCGAACAATGTACCAAAAAGGGCCTCGGCGATATTCTTTTCAGTGTGCATGACGTCGATGTTGTGTGGGCAAAGGAGGTCTTTGAAGTAAGGCAGATCACATAAGCATGTCTTGTGAGTCCAGGCGTGTTGCGAATTATACCCTTTGAAATACCCTGGAAGCTCTGGATCAGGCTCGAGAGCGTTTATCTGATCCAGGGTCTGTTGGCCTGTCAATGCAGGTGGTGCAGAGTTTTTGACAAATCTACCTTTGATGAAATTCTTCTTGTCTTTTCTGAACTTATGGCGAGGATCCAGAAACTGTCTACGCAAGTCGAAGCAAGAAAACTTGTGACCCGCCTGCAGCCAACGGAACTGAAGAGCTGCCTTGCATGTGGGGCACGGGAACCTTCCATGCACACACAAGCCAACGAATAGCGCATACGCCGGCAAGTCATTCATCGAGTACATGTAACACATGCATCATTAAGTTTTGTTTTGTAGCGGCTTCGTATGTCTTGATCCCATTATCCCAAGCTTCTTGCAATTCATCCTTAAGCGGCTGCATGTACACATTCATATTCTTCCCCGGATAGTTGGGCCCTGGAATTATCAACGTCAGGAAAATGTTCTTTCTTTTCATAATCTCTCCGGGGGGGAGATTGAGTGGAATGACAAATACAGGCCAACAACTGTATTGGGTTGCCGTCATACCGAACACATTGAACCCATCAGTGCTGATGGTGACCCGAGGATGCCTTGGATCTGCCGCTTTATCCTTATGTAATGCATTGAAGTGCTTCCAGGCAAAAGCGTCTGAACTGTGTACCAACATCCGATTCCCATCTGCATCTAGTTCGGTTCTTTTACCCAATTTGTGCCATGTCATCTGTCTGGCCGTCTCTTCGACCATGAAAAGACGTTGAAGTCTTGCTATGATTGGCATATAGTGAAGAACATTAACGGGGATTTTGGTCTGATTCTTCTCACCCATACCGTTGTCTACCACAACATACCTGGAAGACTTGCAAATGGGACAATAGTTCAAGTCCGCATACTCAAGCCTAAATAAGGCACATCCATTCTCATAGGCATCTATCATCTCATAGGGCATCTTAAGTACACGGAGGATTTTGTCCGACTGGTACAGGTTTGCAGGCAGTACATGGCCTTTGGGTAGAAAGCGTCCAAATATTGTCATCATCGCGTCGTAGCATTCTCTTCCCAGGTTGAATTGAGCCTTCAGAGCCATTACTTGCGCGATGGCATCCAGCTGACAAAGCTCACTGTGCTCGTGGAGAGGACGTTTTGAAGACTCCAACATTTCATAGAATGCCTTTGCAGATTCCTCCATCTCATCGTCCGAATCCCGAACAACATCAAAGTCTTGCACCATGTCTTCGATCCTGGTACCATGCTCGTTGGTGCGACGACGAACTACCTAAGCTTTGGCACGTTGGGCAGACTCACCATGAAAAGTCCACATCGTATAATTAGGCGTAAAACCCCACTTCTACAGGTCTTTACCCATTTCACCCTCTATCTGCTTTTTAAAGTTGTCGCACCGGGGACAAGGGCACCATGTTATATCCTGACCATTTGCAAATGCGGCTCCCCTTGGTATTTGTTAACCATTCTTTGGTCATGTCTTTCTGACTAGTGTGACCGGTGTACATCCACGCACGATCACTCATCTTGCGTAGCTACTAGACACACAAGAAGTATATATATAATTCAGCATATATATTCATCAGTTAATCAAGTTTTTTTCAGTTTTATTACGTCCATGCAACCTACACGCTAATAGGTAAAGATAGGTCCTAATCCCACCCGAGTATGTGTAGATTGGGTTCGTTTTCCCATGCTCTGCTCCAGATCCGATGTAGAATTTTGGCAGCACCTCCCCACTGTTCTCCTAATACACGTCTCGGCAATAAGCAGAGAGGATGTGTACCCGGAGAACAACAGGGAGGCACTGACGAAATTCCGCATCGGATCTGGAGCGGAGCATACGGGAAAACGAACCCAATCTACACATACTCGGGCTGTCCATGGATAACGTTGGACAATTCGAAAGGATGGCTGTTATAAATATGCAAATACATGCATATTTATAGATGCCGCCCTTTCGAATAGGAGACGCATACTGGTCACGCATACTGTTGAATTGAAGACACCTATAGCTAGCAAGTTTCATCGGCACGAAGACCGGAACAGAGCAAATTAAGGGGGGGAGATGTCATTTGTGCTCACCCACGAACGCAGCAGGGGAGCTCGTCCAACTCACGAGGTAGGTCGTCGAACATCAAACCCTCGCAGCGACAAAACAACTGCACATTGAAATCCACCCGATGAACACAAATATGATGTTTTCCATAACAAAATCAGAAAATATATGACCTAACACATAATTACAAAACTATGACCCCGTCGGCCTCTGGAAGGACAAAGAGCACCTTTTCGGTCAACAGGAGGCCGAAGAGGTGTTGGGGGTCGGGGGTCGGTGGTGTCGGGGGCGGTATATTAATAGTTGCGCGGAGTGTCGTGCCGGGGTGTCGGGGTATCGTGTCTGGGTGTCGTGTCTGGGTGTCTGGGTGTCGTGTCAGGGCGTCGTGTCGGGGTGTCGGGGCGTCATGTCGGGGTGTCTGGGCATCGTGTCTGGGTGTCGGGGTGTCGTGTCGGGGTGTTGGGGTTCTTGGCGGGGCGTCGTGTCGGGGTGTTGGGGCGTCGTGTCGGGGTGTCGGGGTGTCGTGTCGGGGTGTCGGGGTATCGGGGTGTCGGGGTGTCGGGGCGTCGGGGTGTCGGGGTGTCGTGTCGGGGTGTCAGGGCGTCGTGTCGGGGTGTTGGGGTTTCGGGGCGTCGAGGTGTCGGGGTGTCGGGTCGGGGTGTCGGGGTGTCGGGGCGTCGTGTCGGGGTGTCGGGGCATCGTGTCGGGGTGTCGGGGCGTCGTGTCGGGGTGTGGGGCGTCATGTCGGGGTGTCTGGGCGTCGTGTCTGGGTGTCGGGGTGTCGTGTCGGGGTGTCGGGGTTCTTGGCGGGGCGTCGTGTCGGGGTCTCATTTTCTTCTTCTTCCTCTTGTTCTTTTTTTCCCTCTTCTTCCTTTTCTTCTTCTTCCTCTTGTTCTTTTTTTCCCTCTTCTTCCTTTTCTTCTTCTTCTTCTTCTCTTCTTCTTCTTCTTCTTCTTCTTCTTCTTATTCTTCTTCTTTTCCTTTTTCCTCTTCTTCTTCTCCTCTTCTCCTCTTTTTCTTCTTCTTTTCCTTTTTCCTCTTCTTCTTCTCCTCTTCTTCTTCTCCTCTTCTTCTTCTTCCTCTTCTTCTTTTCTTCTCCTCCTCCTCTTCTTCTTCTTCTTCTTCTTCTTCCTCTTCTTCTTTTTCTTCTTCTTTTTGCACTAACCTAATTAACCTAAACTAACAATAACCTAATTAACACTAGCCTAATTAACACTAACCTAACTAACCTAATAAACTAACCTAACTAACTAATTAACTAACCTAACTAACTAATTAACAGAAAAAGGGGGGCGGCCGGTACTCACCGGAGGTGGTGGCGAGGAGGACGGTGGCGGGGCGGCCTGGGCGGCAGGCGGCGGCCGATGGCGGAGGCGGGCCTGTCTGGCAGCGGGGCGGCCGGTGGCAGGGGCGGGGTCGTCTGGCGGCGGGGCGGCCGGTGGCAGGGGCGGGGGCGGCCGGTGGCGGGGCTTCTGGCGGCGGGGCGGCCGGTGGCAGTGGCGGAGGCTGCCGGCGGCGGGGCGGCCGGCGGCGGTTGCGTTGGCGGCCGGCGGCGAGGCGAGTGGGGTGGCAGGGGCGGGATCGGGGTGAGAGAGAGAGTGAGAGAGGATGGGGTGGGGGTCGGGCTGACTTCGTTAAGAAGCCGTCCGCTTTGCCGTCTGCTGGCGGACGGCAAAGACTCCCCAGGCAGACGGCAAAGAGCTGGCAGACGGCCCACCACCCCTGTCGTCGTTTTCTCATGACAGATGCCATGGGGTGGCTTATCGAGAGTGGTTGGGGCCGAAGGACGCCTACGGGATCCGGGAGCGGGATTAGGCACAAGCGGTGAGGGACACACGATGTACCCAGGTTTGGGGCCCTCCATGGGAGGTAACAGCCCTAGTCCTGCTGGTCTAGTTAGATGGTGGGTGATGTTACAATGGTGCTGCTTGAGCTGAGGTCTAGAGGAGGAAGAAGGAGCAGCCGGCTCCTCTTCCCTTGCTACGTGGTAGTGAGAGTGTGAGGTGGGAGAATTCCTTCGTGCTTGCCTGCCCGATGCATGGGGGCCTCGGGGGTTTTATAGGCCAACCCCCCGGCTGACAATATTCCTAACATACTAAAGAGGGGACCCGGCCGGCAGCCTCTCCCGCCGCTCGTAGGGCCCGCCGGCTGCGCGGTCCCGTCACCAACTGGGGCCCGCCAGCCGGCTCTTCTATTGGCCCGCGCCCACCTGCCGCGGCACGGGCCATCCTGTGCGGCGTCGTCTTGCGCCTGCCAACCGAAGTCTGCGGTACGGCCGGCTGCGCTGTAGCCACGCCGGGGCAGGTGGTGGAGTGGACGGTGGTGTGGCTGCACTATTGCCCCGTCGGGTCTCGATCAGTCTTGGATAGCGGTACGGCCGCCCGGACTGTTGCCACTCCTGCCCGCGCGTCAGCAGTCGCTGTAGCCACACCGGAGCAGGTAAGGGAATGGATGGCGGTGTACTTGGCCGCAGTGGGAGGGGACGGGTGCCTACCCGTGCAGAGGTCAGCGGAAGGGCCGGCCATAGGGTGGCCAGCCGCGGGCTGGCCAGGGGCGGGGCGACCGGCTCCTGGCCAGCCGGCCGCGGGCCAGCTGGCAGCAGGCCTGCCGGTAGCCAGCCAGCCGGCCGTGGGCCAGCCGGCTGCACGCCAGCCGGTCGCGGACCAGCAGGCCGTATGGGTTTTTCAGAAGGGGTTGGATTCCCTAGTCTTTGCCTACCCAGGGGTAGTAACCCCGTCAGTAGTCCCCGAAGCCGGCGGGGGCCCGCGTCCGCCCGACGAGGGGGAGGCGGCAGCTTCATTCGACGGTGTCCGCCTATCGCGTGGGATCGATCGATCAGCCTTGCCTGCAACCGCTCCCGACGCCTCGGGTCCTGTCACGCCGCTTCGGGTCCCGTGCCGGACCGCGGCACGCCACGCGGATCATAATGATGCCGAGGGCCCCACACCTGGGGCTCGACGGGTTGTCCTCCTGGGCCTAGCCCGATAGGCCGCGGGCCTAGCTCAGTAGGCCTCGGGCCGCAGGCTGGGATCCTCTGTGCCCGGCCCCCAGCGGCCGCGGCCCGCAGTGCTCACGTCCCGCGGATTCCCCGGGGGAGTGGGCGCAGTTAATCCCCACGTCCCTCGGGGGTCGCCCCGTATTTATAAGGGGAGGGGGAGGGGCGGAGGCAGTTCGCGCACCCCTCTCCCCATCGTCTTCCTCCTCTCGTAGTCCGTCGCTTTGGCTTGCGCTGCTGCTCCGCTCGCTTGTTTCCTTGCGCTCGATCGTCTCGGAGATGGCTGACAGACCCTCCGGCAGCTGGGGTGGCTCCATCATCATCGAGGAGGACATTGCACACCTCCGCCGCGCCCGCATGCTGCCGTCAGAGGACCGCGTCGCCGCCCGTCTGTTGGGGAACGTTGCATGGGAAACAAAAATTTTCCTACGCACACACAAGATCTATCCATGGTGATGAGCATCTACGATAGGGAGAGTGAATCTACATACCCTTGTAGATCGCTAAGCGGAAGCGTTAAGAAACGCGGTTGATGTAGTCGAACGTCTCCGCGATCCAAATCGCAAGTCGTCCCTCGATCCGATCACGAACTAGTGCCGAACGGACGGCACCTCCATGTTCAACACACGTACGGCTTGATGACGCCTTCACCTCCTCGATCCAGCGAGCGATGATGAAGTAGTAGATGAGTTCCGGCAGCACGACGGCGTGGTGATGTTGGTGAGGAACAATCTCTGCAGGGCTTCGCCAAGCACTACGGAGATTATGACCGGAGAACTAGAGGGTTAGGGTTGCCGACACACGGCTTGGGAAATCTTAATGTGTCCCGTGTGCTAGCCCTGCCCCTCTATTTATATGTTGAGCCTTGGGGTCTAAACTTGGAGTAAAAGCCTCCTCCAGGTCGGTTTTGCCCGCACAAGGTCGGTTTGGCCCGCAGGGAAAGAGTCCAACTCGGATCCCTGTAGTACCGCGCACAAGCGGTAGTACCGCTCACGAGCGGTAGTACCGCTTGAGCGGTAGTACCGCTTCACACAAGCGGTAGTACCGCTTGGGCGGTAGTACCGCTTCCAACAAGCGGTAGTACCGCTTACACGGTAGTACTGCCTTTACCTGCGGTAGTACCGCTTAAGGCAGTAGCAAAACTTCCTTTTGCACTTTCCAATACCTCATGGGCTTTACCCCTTTGGCTCATATAAAGTGTTGCTGCACCCGAACACTTCGGTAAACACCCGGAACCCCTTCCGGTGAATTCCGGAACCTTTCCGGAGATCAAAACACTATTATCACATATATTAATCTTTACCTCCGGACTCTTCCGGAGATCCTTGTCATGTCCGGGATCTTATCCGGGACTCCGAACAACCTTCGGTCACCAACACAATAACTCAACTATACTAATCGTCACCAAACGTTAAGTGTCTAGACCCTGCGGGTTCGAGAACTATGTAGACATGACCGAGACACCTCTACGATCAATAACCAATAGCGGGACCTGGATGCCCATATTGGCTCCTACATATTCTACGAAGATCTTTATCTGTCGAACCTCTATGTCAAGGATTCAGTTAATCCCGTATGCTGTTCCCTTTGTTCTTCGGTATGTTACTTGCCCGAGATTCGATCGTCGGTATCTCTATACCTAATTCAATCTCGTTACCGGCAAGTCTCTTTACTCGTTCCGTAATACAAGATCTCGTGGCTAACACTTTAGTCACATTGCTTGCAAGGCTCATTGTGATGTTGTATTACCGAGTGGGCCCTGAGATACCTCTCCGTCATACGGAGTAACAAATCCCAGTCTTGATCCATGCCAACCCAACAGACACCCTCGGAGATACCTGTAGAGCACCTTTATAGTCACCCAGTTACGTTGCGACGTTTGATACACACAAGGTACTCCTCCGATGTCAGGGAGTTGCATGATCTCATGGTCATAGGAACAGATACTTGACATGCAGAAAACAATAGCAATAAACTGACACGATCATATGCTACGTTTATAGTTTGGGTCTTGTCCATCACATCATTCTCCTAATGATGTGATCCCGTTATCAAATGACATCTCATGTCAATGGCTAGGAAACCTTAACCATCTTTGATCAACGAGCTAGTCAACTAGAGGCTTACTAGGGACACAGTGTTGTCTATGTACCCACACATGTATTTGAGTTTCCAATCAATACAGTTATAGCCTGGATAATAAACGATTATCATGAACAAGGAAATATAATAATAACCAATTTATTATTGCCTCTAGGGCATATTTCCAACAGTCTCCCACTTGCACTAGAGTCAATAATCTAGTTCACATCACTATTTTATTTACATTGTAATGAATCAAACACCCGTGCAGTTCTGGTGTTGTTCATGTTTAGCCCTTGGAAGAGGTTTAGTCATCGGATCTGCAACATTCAGATCCGTGTGTACTTTGCAAATATTTATGTCGTCCTCCTTGATGTAATCGCGGATGCAATTGAAACGTCGCTTTATGTGTCTGGTCCTCTTGTGAAATCTTGGTTCCTTGGCTAGAGCAATGGCACCAGTATTATCACAAAACAGAGTCATTGGGTTAAGCGCACTAGGCACTACTCCAAGATCTGTCATGAACTCCTTCATCCAGACACCTTCCTTCGCCGCCTCCGAGGCAGCGATGTACTCCGCTTCGCATGTAGAATCAGCTACCACGCTTTGCTTGGAACTGCACCAGCTAACCGCACCCCCATTAAGAATAAATACGTATCCGGTTTGTGACTTAGAGTCATCCGGATCAGTGTCAAAGCTTGCATCGACGTAACCTTTTACGACGAGCTCTTGATCGCCTCCATAAACGAGAAACATGTCCTTAGTCCTTTTCAAGTACTTCAGGATATTCTTGACCGCCGTCCAGTGTTCCATTCCTGGATCACTTTGAAACCTTCCGACCACACTTATGGCAAGGCTGACATCGGGTCTTGTGCACAGCATTGCATACATGATAGAGCCTATGGCTGAAGCATAGGGGATGACACTCATCTTTTCTCTATCTTCTGCAGTCACTGGGCATTGAGTCTTACTCAACTTCACACCTTGCAATACAGGCAAGAACCCCTTCTTGGACTGATCCATTTTGAACTTCTTCAAAACTTTGTCAAGGTATGTGCTTTGTGAAAGTCCTATTAAGCGTCTCGATCTATCTCTATAGATCTTGATGCCAAATATGAAAGCAGCTTCTCCTAGGTTCTTCATTGAAAAACTCTTGTTCAAATATTCCTTCACGCTTTCCAACATTTCTATATTGTTTCCAATCAGTAATATGTCATCCACATATAATATTAGAAACGCTATAGAGCTCCCACTCACTTTCTTGTAAATACAAGCTTCTCTGTAAACTTGTATAAACTCGAACGCTTTGATCACCTCATCAAAGCGAAGATTCCAACTCCGAGATGCTTGCACCAGTCCATAAATGGATCGCTGGAGTTTGCAAACTTTGTCAGCATTCTCTGGATCGACAAAACCTTCTGGTTGCATCATATACAACTCTTCCTTAAGGAAACCGTTAAGGAACGCTGTTTTGACATCCATCTGCCAAATTTCATAATCGAAAAAGGCAGCTATTGCTAACATGATTCTGACGGACTTAAGCATCGCTACGGGTGAGAAGGTCTCATCGTAGTCAACTCCTTGAACTTGTGAAAAACCCTTTGCCACAAGTCGAGCTTTATAGACGGTGACATTACCGTCCGCGTCCGTCTTCCTCTTAAAGATCCATTTGTTCTGAATGGCCTTACGCCCTTCAGGTAATACTTCCAAAGTCCATACTTTGTTTTCATACATGGATCCCATCTTGGATTTCATGGCCTCTAACCACTTCACGGAATCCGGGCCTATCATCGCTTCTCCATAGCTCGTAGGTTCATCGTTGTCCAACAACATGACCTCTAAGACAGGGTTGCCGTACCACTCAGGAGCAGTACGCGTCCTTGTCGACCTACGAGGTTCGATAGCAACTTGATCCAAAGCTTCATGATCATCATCATTAACTTCCTCTTCAGCTGATGTAGGCTCTACAGAAACATCTTTCTGCGCTGCGCTACTCTCAGGTTGAAGTAAAGGTTCAACAACCTCATCAAGTTCTATCTTCCTCCCACTCAATTCTTTCGAGAGAAACTCTTTCTCAAGAAATGTTCCGTTTTTAGCGACAAACACTTTGCCTTCAGATCTGAGGTAGAAGGTATACCCAACTGTCTCTTTTGGGTATCCTATGAAGACGCATTTCTCCGCTTTGGGTTCCAGCTTTTCAGGCTGAAGCTTTTTGACATAAGCATCACATCCCCAAACTTTAAGAAACGACAACTTTGGCTTCTTGCCAAACCAAAGTTCATATGGCGTCGTCTCAACGGATTTCGATGGTGCCCTATTTAAAGTGAATGCAGCTGTCTCTAATGCATAACCCCAAAATGATAGTGGCAAATCGGCAAGAGACATCATAGATCGCACCATATCTAATAAGGTTCGATTACGACGTTCGGACACACCATTACGCTGTGGTGTTCCAGGCGGTGTCAGTTGTGAAACAATTCCACATTGTCTTAAGTGACTGCCAAACTCATAACTCAGATATTCTCCTCCTCGATCAGATCGTAGGAATTTAATCTTCTTGTTACGATGATTCTCAACTTCACTCTGAAATTGTTTGAACTTTTCAAATGTTTCAGACTTGTGTTTCATTAAGTAAATATACCCATATCTACTTAAGTCATCAGTGAAGGTGAGAAAGTAACGATAACCACCGCGTGCCTCAATGCTCATCGGACCGCACACATCAGTATGTATGATTTCCAATAAGTCACTTGCCCGTTCCATTGTTCCAGAGAACGGCGTTTTGGTCATCTTGCCCATGAGGCATGGCTCACATGAGTCAAGTGATTCAAAATCAAGTGACTCCAAAGGTCCATCAGTATGGAGCTTCCTCATGCGTTTTACGCCAATATGACCTAAACGGCAGTGCCACAAGAAAGTGGTATTATCATTATCAATTCTACATCTTTTGGCATCAATGTTATGAACATGTGTATCATTACTATCGAGATTCAATAAGAATAAACCCCTCATATTGGGTGCATGACCATAAAAGATATTACTCATATAAATAGAACAACCATTATTCTCTGATTTAAATGAGTAACCGTCTCGCAATAAACAAGATCCAGATATAATGTTCATGCTTAACGCAGGCACTAAATAACAATTATTCAGGTTCATCACTAATCCGGATGGTAATCGAAGAGCGAGCGTGCCGACGGCGCTCACATCAACCTTGGAACCATTTCCCATGCGCATCGTCACTTCGTCCTTTTCCAGCCTCCGTCTATTCCGTAGTTCCTGTTTTGAGTTGCAAATATGAGCAACCGCACCGGTATCAAATACCCAGGCACTACAACGAGAGTTGGTAAGGTACACATCAATAACATGTATATCATATATACCTTGTTTGTTGTTGGCCGCCTTCTTGTCAGCCAAATACTTGGGGTAGTTCTGCTTCCAGTGTCCAGTTCCCTTGCAATGAAAACACACAGTTTCTGGTTTGGGTCCAGCCTTGGGTTTCTTTACGAGAGGAGCAACTGCTTAGCCACTCTTCTTGGAGTTACCCTTCTTACCATTGCCATTTTTCTTGAAACTAGTGGTTTTATTGACCATCAACACTTGATGCTCCTTCTGAATTTCAGACTCAGCGGCTTTCAGCATCGCAAACAGCTCGGCGACTGACTTGTTCGTCCCGTGCATGTTATAGTTCAACACGAAGCTCTTGTAGCTAGGTGGCAATGATTGAAGAACTCTGTCAGTGATAGCCTCTGGTGGAAGGGGCATCCCCAATTCTGCCAGACGGGTGGAGTACCCAGACAATCTGAGTACGTGATCACTGATAGACCCGTTCTCCTCCATCTTGCAAGCATAGAACTTATCGGAGATCTCATATCTCTCGATCCGGGCATTCTTCTGAAAGATAAACTTCAACTCCTGGAACATCTCATATGCTCCATGACGTTCAAAACGTCTTTGAAGTCCCGGTTCTAAGCCATACAATATTGCACATTGAACTATTGAGTAATCTTCAGAACGAGCCTGCCAGGCGTTCACAACGTCTAGAGACTCAACTGGAGCGGGTGGATCACCAAGCGGTGCATCAAGGACATAAGCCTTCTGGGAAGCCGTAAGGATAATCCTTAGATTACGGGCCCAGTCCACAAAGTTACTTCCATCATCTTTCAACTTAGCTTTCTCTAGGAACGCATTAAAATTCAGGGGTGCTACTGCGCGAGCCATGATCTACAACATAAATATAGCAAAGACAACTTAGACTATTGTTCTAGATAATGAGTTTAGTTAATCATATTACTTAAAAACTCCCACTCAAATTGACATCCCTCCGGTCATTCGAGTGTAACATGATCCAAATCTACCAACTCAAGTCCGATCATCACGTGAGTTGAGGTGGTTTCAATGGTGAACATCTTCATGTTGATCATATCTACTATATGACTCATGTTCGACCTTTCGGTCTCTTGTGTTCCGAGGCCATGTCTGTACATGCTAGGCTCGTCAAGTTTAACCCGAGTGTTCCGCACGTGCAACATGGCTTACACCCGTTGTATGTGAACGTAGAGTCTATCACACCCGATCATCACGGCGTGTCTCGAATTGACGAAATTTCGCAACGGTGCACACTCGGGGAGAACACAATTTATCTTGAAATTTAAGTGAGGGATCATATTATAATGCTACCGTTGTCCTAAGCAAAATAAGATGCATAAAAGGGTTAACATCACATGCAATTCATAAGTGACATGATATGGCCATGAACTTGTGCTTTTGATCTCCATCTCCAAAGCATCGGCATGATCTCCATCGTCACCGGCATGACACCATGATCTCCAACATCTTGATCTCCATCAACGTGTCGCCATGAGGTTGTCGCGCCGACTATTGCTTCCACGACCTTGCTAACTCATAGCGATAAAGTAAAGCAAAATGGCAAAAATAATTAAAGACAACTCTATGGCTCCTGCCAGTTGCCGTACTCATCGACATGCAAGTCGTGATATTCTATACAACACATGATCATCTCATACATCACATATATCTCATCATGTAATTGGCCATATCACATCACAACATACCCTGCAAAAACTACTTAGACGTCCTCTAATTGTTGTTGCATATTTTACGTGGCTGCTACGGGTTTGCAAGAACCGTTCTTACCTACGCAAAACCACAACGTGGTGTAGTGATTGCTTTTTGATCTTCTAAAAGAACCCTCTTCATTGAAATCGATTCAACTAAAGTGAGAGAGACAGACACCCGCTAGCCATCTTTATGCAACGAAGTTACATGTCAGTTGAAGGAACCTGTCTCGCGTAAGCGTACGCGTAATGTCGGTCCGGGCCGCTTCATCTCACAATACCGCCGAATCAAGTATCAACTAGTAACGGCAAACAATATGTATACACCCACACCCACAACTCGTTTGTGTTCTACTCGAGATCTCATCTACGCATAGACCTAGCTCTGATACCACTGTTGGGGAACGTTGCATGGGAAACACAAATTTTCCTACGCACACACAAGATCTATCCATGGTGATGAGCATCTACGAGAGGGAGAGTGAATCTACATACCCTTGTAGATCGCTAAGCGGAAGCGTTAAGAAACGCGGTTGATGTAGTCGAACGTCTCCGCGATCCAAATCGCAAGTCGTCCCTCGATCCGATCACGAACTAGTGCCGAACGGACAGCACCTCCGCGTTCAACACACGTACGGCTTGATGACGCCTTCACCTCCTCGATCCAGCGAGCGATGATGAAGTAGTAGATGAGTTCCGGCAGCACGACGGCGTGGTGATGTTGGTGAGGAACAATCTCTGCAGGGCTTCGCCAAGCACTACGGAGATTATGACGGGAGAACTAGAGGGTTAGGGTTGCCGACACACGGCTTGGGAAATCTTAATGTGTCCCGTGTGCTAGCCCTGCCCCTCTATTTATATGTTGAGCCTTGGGGTCTAAACTTGGAGTAAAAGCCTCCTCCAGGTCGGTTTTGCCCGCACAAGGTCGGTTTGGCCCGCAGGGAAAGAGTCCAACTCGGATCCTTGTAGTACCGCGCACAAGCGGTAGTACCGCTCATGAGTGGTAGTACCTCTTGAGTGGTAGTACCGCTTCACACAAGCGGTAGAACCGCTTGGGCGGTAGTACCGCTTCCAACAAGCGGTAGTACCGCTTATGCGGTGGTACTGCCTTTACCAGCGGTAGTACCGCTTAAGGCAGTAGCAAAACTTCCTTTTGCACTTTCCAATACCTTATGGGCTTTACCCCTTTGGCTCATATAAAGTGTTGCTGCACCCGAACACTTTGGTAAACACCCGGAACCCCTTCCGGTGAATTCCGGAACCTTTCCGGAGATCAAAACACTATTATGACATATATTAATCTTTACCTCCGGACTCTTCCGGAGATCCTTGTCATGTCCGGGATCTTATCCGGGACTCCGAACAACCTTCGGTCACCAACACAATAACTCAACTATACTAATCGTCACCAAACGTTAAGTGTGTTGACCCTGCGGGTTCGAGAACTATGTAGACATGACCGAGACACCTCTACGATCAATAACCAATAGCGGGACCTGGATGCCCATATTGGCTCCTACATATTCTACGAAGATCTTTATCGGTCGAACCTCTATGTCAAGGATTCAGTTAATCCCGTATGCTGTTCCCTTTGTTCTTCGGTATGTTACTTGCCCGAGATTCGATCGTCGGTATCTCTATACCTAGTTCAATGTCGTTACCGGCAAGTCTCTTTACTCGTTCCGTAATACAAGATCTCGTGGCTAACACTTTAGTCACATTGCTTGCAAGGCTCATTGTGATGTTGTATTACCGAGTGGGCCCTGAGATACCTCTCCGTCATACGGAGTAACAAATCCCAGTCTTGATCCATGCCAACCCAACAGACACCCTCGGAGATACCTGTAGAGCACCTTTATAGTCACCCAGTTACGTTGCGACGTTTGATACACACAAGGTACTCCTCCGATGTCAGGGAGTTGCATGATCTCATGGTCATAGGAACAGATACTTGACATGCAGAAAACAATAGCAATAAACTGACATGATCATATGCTACGTTTATAGTTTGGGTCTTGTCCATCACATCATTCTCCTAATGATGTGATCCCGTTATCAAATGACATCTCATGTCAATGGCTAGGAAACCTTAACCATCTTTGATCAACGAGCTAGTCAACTAGAGGCTTACTAGGGACACAGTGTTGTCTACGTACCCACACATGTACTTGAGTTTCCAATCAATACAATTATAGCATGGATAATAAACGATTATCATGAACAAGGAAATATAATAATAACCAATTTATTATTGCCTCTAGGGCATATTTCCAACACTGTCCGTCGGGCAGCGAGGTGGCGCCCGAGCCCTAGGAGGGGGAGTTCGTGGTGTTTGCGTGGCACTTCTTGCGCGGCTTCGGCCTGCCGGTGAGCCAGTTCTGCCGCCTCTTTATGGACACCTTTGATCTCCAGCCGCACCACCTTGGGCCAAACTCTATCCTCCAACTCTCGAGCTTTGTGACGCTCTGCGAGGGCTACCTCGGACTTCTCCCCTTTGTGGAGTTGTGGAGGAAGCTCTTCTACCTCAAGGCCTTGAGGAACGACGACGAGCCGTACGCCTGCGGGGGTGCGGTGATATGCGTCCGAGTCCCGTTGTTTCCCCGCCTCACCATCATCGAGTCCGTCAAGAGATGGAACCGGACGTTCTTCTACGTGAAGAACGTTGACCCGGCACGGGACTACATCTGGCTGCCGGCCTTCGTCAACACCCCGTCTTCGAGGGTGAACTGGATGGGCGACGGGCCGCCTGGAGAACAGGTCGGGGAGCTGGGCCGGCTCTGGACCATGAGGAGCGGAAAGGGGCTGGTTGTGGCCGATCTGGTGGCCGCCTTCATCGATCGCCAGGTGCTGCCCCTGCAGCAGAGGCCGCACCGGATCTGCGACATGTCGGGCCGGCGGGACCCCTGCCGGCTGTCCACCTTCGACCTGTCGACAGCCCAGGTGGCGAGGCGGGTGAACGCCATCACCAATTTCAAGCTGAAGCCGAGGACCTGGAGATTCGGCAAGCTGCCGTATAGCGTGCATGACCCGGCGCCCCTGGTACGCTCTGACGTGGTGATTTTCTTCCCTCTCTGCTTTTCCAGCCGGCCGCCCCTTGTTCACACGCCACGCTGACCGCATCATTTTGTCCGATAGAACACGCCGGACGGCCCGCACCCCCAGATATTCTAGGCGGAACGTGCCGAATCCGACCTGGAGGATTTCGAGCCGGGGGGCGGAGGCGTCGAGGAGGAGGTCGACTCCTCGGGGGATGTTGAGGCGGATGGCGCGATGGGCGACCCGGGAGCCGGCGGGTCCAGGGTGGCTGGTGAGTTTCCTTTCGGACCTTCGATCAAAGATTGGACTGACGACGACGACGATGATGATGACGTCCGGATCTTGGACGCGCCTCCCCCCATAGCTCGGCGGGAGCCACGCGGACGGAGCGAGGAGCGGCCGGCTTGTGGCCAGACGGCCGAGGCCTCCCGTCGGGAGAAGAGGCCGGCCTCGGGGCAGCCGTCGGCGCTGCCGCCGGCTCGCAAGAGAGTGCGAGTGGCCGCTGTGAAGCCGCCGCCCCGGGCCAGGAGGGCCCTCCCCGTCGTTGTCGGGTAAGTACTTTCCTTTTTCTTTTGGGTTTCTTCCAGTTTTCGAGCCGGCAAGCGCCTGAGGGCCCATCTTTGTTTACCCCAGGGATGCCATCGAGCTCCATGACACGGAGTCGACCGCCGACCCGGTGGAGCCGACCAGCCTGCAGGCCCAGGAACATTCGGCCACGGCACGAGAGGAGAAGAGGAGGCTCGCGGAATTGCGGGCTGCGAAGGCAGGGGCGAAGGCCGCGCCCTCGCGTTCGGGGGCCTCGAGCGATGGGAGGCGGAGGCGACCTGCCGACGCGGCACGCGTGACGGACTCAGCGGCGGAATCGACGCGGATGTCGAGGCCCCCGTCGAGCGAGCCGTGGGAGCCGGTTGTGGAGACGGCCATGGCCCCGCCCCTGGCGGAGGTGACCCTGCCGGCGGGAGCGGTTCCCGAGCCGGCTCCGGAGACGGCCCAGTGGGGGGCGACGGTAGTGACCCCGCCCACTGTTGAGCCGGCAACGGCAGAAGTGCCCGTCGTCCCGGCCGTGCCGGAGGCGGCACCGGAGACAGTGGTCGGTGGGAGGGGCGAGCCGGCTCAGCCGGCCGTCGAGCCGGCTCGGCAGGTGGTGGAGCCGGCCATGCTGGCCGCCGAGGGACCCGAAGCCGGCTCCCGGGCCCTGGTGGTTACCGCCAACCTTCCGCCGGCTGCCGCCGCGGCGGTTGCCGGGTCGAGTGGTGGGGCGAGCCGGTCGAGAAGGACCATGCTCGACATGATCCAAGACTGGAAAGTGCTGGCCCTCGTCCCAGTCGTCCCGGCTCCGCCAGCCAGCAGCCAGGTCCTTGCGCCTGGGGAGCCAGGCCGCATCATGGCGCACTGCCGTGAGGGACTAGCTAGGTTTGCGGAGGCCGCCGAAAGCAATTTTCGGCGCGTGGAGGAGGCGATGGAGGTGAGGTTCTTCTGTCTTCCGTTGGACTTTCAGTGGGGGCGCGCAAGCGCACCCACTGGGTGTAGCCCCCGAGATTCGGGCCGGCTGCTCGGCTGCGTGGCAGCCGGGACGGATCTATCTCTTTTTAGCTTGTCTGATTTCTCGTCTCCTAGGGCAGAGCAGGCTGAGAATGCCAAGCGGCAGGCTCTTTTCGACGAGGTGGTCGCCATCCAGAACCGCGGCAAGGTCGGCTTCTATCAGGTCCCGGAGGCGTTGCGGAAGGCGCAATGTACGCTAGTTCCAGTGGGGGCGCGCGAGCGCACCCACTGGGTGTAGCCCCCGAGGGTCGGGCCGGCTGCTCGGCAGCCGGCACGAACCTTCCACATTCTTTAAATAACTTGGGTCGATCCTTTCGTAGAGGAGCTGGAGGTCTTGGCCCCGATCTGGCAGAAGAGGGACGAGGTGGCCTCCGAGCGGGACCGGCTGGAGCGGAATCTCCAGGCGATCACGTCAGAGCGGGACCAGCTCGGCGGCCTGGTCGTGGATGGGTAGGCGGCCCAGGGGCGCCTGACCACGGAGCTGCAGAAAGAGGTGGCGGCCCGGGAGGACGCCGCCAAGCAGGCGGCCGACACCACCCAGCGGGCCACCGCTCTCCAGGATGAAGTGGCTCGCCTCAGGGGCGAGGTTGAGACGCGCGGGGCCGCCCTTGCCCAGGCGGAGGAGGCGTTGGAGAGGGAGCGGAGCGCGGGCCATCAGTTTGCCCTTGAGATGGACGAGGCTTTCTAGCGTGAGTTTTGTTTTCGAGTCTTCTTCCCTTGCCGACCGCTTTCGACTTGCTTTCGTCTTATTTGCTGATTCTTCTCTTTCCCTAGACCGGTTCCCGGATACCCAGCGCCACGCCGAGTGGGCTGTTGCGGAGCACCGGGAGTGAATGCGGCAGCGCAGGCAGGAGGTTGAGGAGCATGCCGGTTGGGACGTGCCGGAGCTCGCACTGGCCATTGAGAACCGGCTGATCCACGTTCATCGCTGCATGGAACGGCTCCTTACGGCCGGCAAGGAGGTGATTTTGGTCCTCTGGCCGGGTCGTGGGGCCCCGGAGGGCTGCGTGGTGCTGTGGCTGGATAATGCGGTGGCCCGGCTCGAGGTTTGGAAGGCGTCGGCGGCCCACTCCGAGGCGCAGATGGCCCTCTGGTTTGTCAGTTCGTGGTACCCAGGCGTCAATTTGGACCGGCTGGTCATGATGCGCAAGGTCCCCGAGGCGAAGCGAGCTGCCCGCGAAGGCGCCCTGGTCCGTCGAGCCAACGAGCTGGCGTCCTACGTCGACCCGGATGAGCTCCTACCGGCGCTAGGTGAGGACGGTGAGCCGGTCGCCAAGGACTCCTTCGGCAATCCCCAAGGACCTGAAGACGACGAGGTCGCCGACGAGAGCACCGCCTCCAGCACCGGCAGCGACACCGAGACCGCGGAGGCCATGGAGGAAGAGCCGGTGGCAGCGGCTACCCCTGGATAGACTGTTGAGCCGGTCGGCGACGCACCGGCAGCCTGAGCGGCCCTGGGCGCTTTGTATCTTTTTCTTTTTGCTGAAAAACTTATTTAAGACGCATTTCCACCCACTGGGGGTGTATTGTAAAGAATCTTCGGCCTGTGGCCTTTTGTTTATAACTCGTTTGAAGTTGAAAAATGTTTGCGTGCCGGCCCCTCCTCTGCCCTTCACCTTTCGACTCATATTTTACGCAAGGGTTCCTTCCGGCTTCCGCCGCGCCTGTCGGCCAGCCGGGAGCCGGATTGGGACAGGGACGGGGCGTTGTCCTTAGGGAAAAAGAGCGGGCCTTAGAGTCGTCCGGCTAGGGTTGGGGCGAGCCGGCAGAGGCTGGTTTCTAGGGGTAACACGGTCCGGTTGGACCTGTCCGGTTGCTACTCTTCAGGCGGCGCTTGCATGGTATGTTCCATCCTACCCCATGGTTCTGCCAGCCGGGCAGCCGGGGACCGGTCTGTGGCTGGGTAGGGGGGTAGGGAAGGGTTGCTTGCCCACACTACTTGTCCATCTCGGAGAAGAGCCGGCGAGCCCCCGGGCCCGGGAGCCGGACCCGGGTGCCTTGCTTAAGAATGACAAACCTTTGATGGAATTGAAAAGGGGCGTGCCCCAAGTGCCGGCTTGGGGCCCCCATTGCATTCATTAAGTTCCAACAGAAGGGAAGATACATACATACACGGGTTTTTCCTTAACAGTAGAATGGTCGGAGGAGCCGCATTCCACGGGCGTTCCGTCTCCTCGCCGGAGGCTTCTCTTTTGCGCTTTTGTGACTTCTGGGCATCTATCAGGTAGTTGGCATTGTTTTGCAGTGCCTTGCTGACGATGAACGGGCCCTCCCATGGAGAGGACAGCTTGTGCTGGCCGGCGGTCCACTGGATCCGCCTGAGCACCAGGTCTCCTTCGCGGAAGGAAAGCGGCCGGATCCGCTTGCTGTGGTAGTGCCAGAGTTTCTGCTGGTAGATGGCTGTCCGACTCAGGGCCAGTTCGCGTGCTTCTTCGAGCAAGTCGACGCCGTCTTCTCTTGCCTCCTTTGCGTCCTTCTCCGTATACAGGGTGACCCGAGGCGAGTCGAACTCGATGTCCGTGGGGATGATCACCTCGGTCCCGTATACGAGAAAGAAGGGGGTGTAGCCGGTCGACAGGTTGGGTCTGGTTCTGAGGCTCCAAAGGACAGCCGGCAGCTCATCGATCCAGCTGCCGGCTGACCGCACGAGGGGTGCCACGAGCCGAGGCTTGAGGCCGGCCAGGATCAGGCCGTTTGCCCTCTCTGCCTGGCCGTTCGACTGTGGGTGGGCCACTGACGCGAGGTCGAGCCGGATGCCCTCCTGAGAGCAGAAACACGCCGTCGCGCCTTTGGTGAAATTCGTGCCGTTGTCGGTGATGATGCTGTGGGGAACGCCGTAGCGGACCGTGACGTCCTTGATGAACCGGACGGCTGCGGGGCCGTCCAGCTTCTTGATGGGTCTTGCCTCTATCCACTTGTTGAATTTGTCGATAGCCACGAGTAGATGCATCATGCCGCCCCACGCAGTCTTGAAGGGTCCTACCATGTCCAGCCCCCAGACGGCAAAGGGCCACGAGAGTGGGATGGTCTGGAGGGCTGTTGCCGGCAGGTGGCTCTGCGTGCTGAAGCACTGGCACCCATCGCATTTATCGACCAGCCATTTGGCCTCTTCCAAGGCCGTCGGCCAATAGAAACCATGGCGGAATGCCTTGGCCACCATTGTCCTGGAGGCGGCGTGATGCCCGCATTCGCCCTGGTGGATGTCGAGGAGGATTTCTTGCCCCTTCTCTGGCTCGACGCAGCGTTGGAACACGCCGGTGGTGCTGCGATGAACCAGCTCGCGGTTGATGATGCTGTAGGCCGGGGCCCGGTGCTGGATTTTATCTTGCCGTGGCCTCGTCAGGAGGGAGGGAGCCATGCAAGAGGAAAGCCAGAATGGGCTGGGCCCATGAGGGGGCCGAGACGGGAGCCGGCTCGAGCTCGAGTGGAGCGCCAGAGGCAGCCGGAGCCCTCGGGTCTGGCTTGACAATCCTCGGGACCGGCTCGACTGCCCCCGGGACCGGCTCGCTAGCCCCAGGGACCGAGGCATCAGTCCCCGAGACCGGGGTGCCAGTCCCCGAGACCGAGGCAGCGGTGCGTCGGTCGTCATCATGACGGCCGTGGAGCTGACGCCGGCCGCCGCGAGAGCACCGGACGCCGGGGCCGATGGGGCCGGCAGCCCAGCCAGAGCTGATGGTGCGGTAGGGCAGCCAGATCTGACGAACGTTCGGCGGCGCTAGCCGGCACGAAGATGGACTCCGATTCGGGGGAGGGCTTGATCGAAGGCTTGGGCAGCCGTTCGAGGGAGACGCCGGCTGGGATGGCCTGCCGGGTGGAGCCGATCTTTGCCAACGTATCGGCCGCCTCGTTGTCCGCCCGAGGGATGTGGTGGAACTTGCAGCCCTCGAAGGAGCCGGTGAGCTGCTGGACGAGGAAGCGATAGCTGGCCATGTTGGCGTCCCTGGCGTCCCATTCGCCAGAGACCTGCTGTACCACAAGGTCAGAGTCGCCGAAACATAGGATGCGCTGGATCCCGATCTCCTTGGCGAGCTGGAGGCCGTGGACGAGCGCCTCGTATTCGGCCACGTTGTTGGAGGCGGTGAAGAGGATCTGGAGGGCGTACTTGAGCTGGTCCCCCTTCGGGGACGACAAGACGATGCCGACTCCCAGGCCGGTTCGCATCTTCGAGCCGTCGAAGTGCATGCGCCAATCCGTGGAGTCCGGGGGAGGCGGCACGAACTGGGTTTCGGCCCAATCGATGAGGAAGTCAGCCATCGTCTGTGATTAGATGGCGGTGCGTGGCTCGTACCGAATCTCGTGGTCGGCGAGGGCGATGGCCCATTTGGCGATCCGGCCGGTGGCGTCTCGGCCGCTCATGATTTCGCCGAGAGGCGCCATGCTCACCACGGTGATGGTGTGCTCCTGGAAATACTGCTTGACCATCTTGGCGGCGAAGTATATGCCGTAGCACATCTTCTGGTAATGGGGGTAGTTCCGCTTGGAGGCGGAGAGGACCTCGCTGAGGTAGTAGACGGGGTGCTGGACCGGCAGTGCTTTGCCCTCCTCTGGCCGCTCCACCACCAACACGACACTGATTACGCGGGTGGTCGCCGCGATGTACGCGAGCATCGGCTCCTTCTCGGCTGGCGCCGCCAGGACGGGAGCGCTAGAGAGCGCGCGCTTGAGGTCGCGGAACGCCTCGTCCGCCTGGTCGATCCACTCGAACTTAGGCGTCTTCCTCATGAGCTGGTAAAGGGGCAGGGCCTTCTCCCCCAGCCGGCTAACGAACCGGCTGAGTGAGGCAAGGCAGACGGCAAACTTCTGGACGTCGTGGAGCTTGGCCGGCTTGTGCATGCGTTCGATGGCCCTGATCTTCTCTGGTTAGCCTCGATGCCGCGGGCGAACATGAAGAAACCCAGGAGCTGGCTGGCTGGCACGCCGAAGACGCACTTCTCCGGGTTGAGCTTGATCTTGTACTCGCGTAGGTTGGCGAAGGTCTTTCGGAGATCGTCGAGGAGGCTGAAATGCTTCTTGGTCTTGACGACGATGTCGTCCACGTAGATGTGGACGTTCCTGCCGATCAGAGGCAGGAGACACCTCTGCATGCAGCGCTGGAAGGTAGCGCCTGCGTTCTTCAGGCCGAAGGACATGGTGATGTAGCAGTAGGCCCCGAAAGGTGTGATGAAGGAGGTCTTCAGCCGGTCGGCTGGATCCAGCTTGATCTGGTGGTAGCCGGAATAGGCGTCCAGGAAGGACAGCAGATCGCAGCCGGCCGTGGAGTCGATGACTTGATCAATCCGCGGTAGGGCGAAAGGGTCCTTTGGACAGCCCTTGTTCAGGCTGGTGTAGTCGATACACATTCGCCAGGTTTTGTTTTTCTTCAGCACCAGGACTGGGTTGGCCAGCCAGTCCGGGTGGAATACTTCCATGATGAAGCCGGCTGCGAGTAACCAGGCGATCTCTTCTCCTATAGTACGCCGCTTCTCCTCGGAGAAATGGCGCAGGGGTTTCTTGACCGGCTTTGCATCCGGCCGTACATGGAGTTTGTACTCGGCGAACTTCCTCAGAACACCTGGCATGTCTTTTGGAGACCATGCAAAGATGTCCCGATTCTCACAGAGGAAGTCGACGAGCTCGCCTTCCTATTTGCTATCGAGGTGGGCGCCGATGGTGACGCATTGCTTGGGGTTGGCCAGGTCGAGCGGCACCTGCCTGGTGTCCTCGGACGGCTGGAACGATGCCTCGCTGGCCGACTGGGACAGAGGAGCCGGCACGGCCGGCTGACCAGAGGTGTGAGCCACGAGCCAGTCAAGCTGCCGCTTCTCCTCCGCTATCTCCAGTGCCTCGGCCAGCCGGCTGTCGTCGCGCACGCAGTCGATCGACATCTTGTAGTCACCGGCGATGGTGATGATGCCCTTGGGACCTGGCATCTTGAGCTTGAGGTAGGCATAATGGGGGATCGCCATGAACTTGACAAGGGCCGGTCTGCCCAGCAGCGCGTGGTAGGGACTGTCGAGGTCCACTACCTCAAACCATATTGGTTTGCGGCGGAAGTGGCTCTTGGCGCCGAAGAGAACATCGAGCTCGATCTTGCCGATGGGGTTGCAATATTTTCCCGGCACGATGCCGTGGAATACCGTCCGGCTTCCCCGCAGGTCTTTCTCCCGGAGCCCTAGTTTGAGCATCGTGTCACGGTAGAGGATGTTGATGCTGCTGCCTCCGTCGACCAACACCCATGACAAATGGCAGGTGCGCCTCTCAGAGACGATGGTGGGATCGAGGACGAGGGCGTAGCTGCCAGGGTTTGGCATTATGGCCGGGTGGTCCGCCCGGCTCCAGGTGACCGGCTTTTCGGACCAGTGCATGAACTGGGGGACCGAGGGAACGGTGGCGTTCACCTCGTGCCGGCGCTGACGCATGCTGTGCTTGTCGGTTCCCTCGCTGGTGAAGATGACGTAAGCCCCGTCCTGGTCAGGGAACTGGTCATGGAGGCGGCCGTTATTGACGGTTGGAACCAGCGCGCGGGGAACCGGAGGCGGGGCCGTGGCGCGGGGAACCGGAGGCGGGGGAGCCGGGAGGCCCTTGCCTTGGGCCAGCCGCTGGGAAAAGCTGCACTGCCGGAGCGTGTGCGTGGCCGGCTTGGCCCCGGAGTGGTGCTTGCACGGCAGGTCAAGCATTTGCTCGAAGGTAAGCTTGGGCTGCCAGGCGGCCTTGCCAGCGCGCTGACGCTGGCTGGGGGCCTGGGCAGCCGGTTGCTCCTCTTCAATGGTGGTGACCTGCCGGCTCCCGTAGCGGGGATCCGGCTGGTCGGACTTGCGCTTGTTGTTCTGCTGCTGCCGGTTGTCGGCGGCCGCCCGCGGCGCGGTAGGTGGCGGGGCCGGCTTGGCTGGCGTGGTGACCTTCATCCGCATCGCGGAGTCGGCCGTGGCGTACTTGTCTGCCTTTTCCATCAGATCCGCCAGGGTCGCTGGCTCGGAGCACAAGAGCTTGTGCTTGAGGGGGGTGCCGTCGCGGCAACCCTTGATGAAATACTGGATGGCCTGCACCTCGTGCACTCCCTCGCAGGAGTTGCGGAGCTCGGTCCAGCGTGTGAGGTAGTCGCGGAGGGGTTCCTCCGGCCCCTGGACACACATGGCCAGCTCGCAGGACCGGCCGGGTCGCTTGTAGGTGCCGGTAAAGTTGCGGACGAATGCTTCCTCGAAGTCCGTCCAGGTGTTGATGCTGCCGGCCGACAGGCTGTTAAGCCAGGTTCGGGCCGAGCCGGTCAACATTAGGGGGGCGTAGCATACGGCTACGCATTTGTTTCCCCCGGCGATGCCGACCGCGGTGGTGTAGTGGACCAGCCAGTCTTCCAGCTTGGCGGTGCCGTTGTACTTCGGGGTGTTGCGAGGGAGAGTGAAACCGGTCGGGAACGACTTGTTGCGGATCCGAGGGCCGAAACATGCCGGGCCGATCGAGCCCTCCTCCTCGAGGAGGGCCGACTGCGCCAGCCGGTTGATGCGAGTTCGGGCGTCGTTCTCGCTCCGCGGGACGCGTGGGCCGAGCCGAGCGGCGAGCTCGGCGCGAACAGTTTGGGCAGGCGAGCGGGCATGTTCATGCCGCAGGGGCGGGGTATTGTCCCGGCTGCGCCGGCTGCCACCAGCCGGGGCGTCGTTGCGCCGGCTGTTGACGGCCGACAGGTCGTCTCGCTGCCGGGAGCGTCCGTTATGGGAGCCGGCGCCCCGCCGGCCGGAGCCGCATGGGGAGGAGGCCTGCTGGGCCGGCCGGCGCTGGCCAGCGGTTTGCAGGGCGTCCCCCTCAGGAATTTCGAAGCCGGCGTTGGCGTTATCGAGCCCGGCATGCTGGGCGTTGGCGGTGGCGATGAGGTCTTGGATGTGCCGGTCCTGCTGCTCTCGTTCCTCGCCCACCAGGTCGGCGAGGTCGGCGTAGGCCACGTGGGCGGCCCTTAGGTTGGCAGATGCGTGTCGTAGGTGGGGAGCCTGCCACCGAGGATTTCCGTGACCACACGGCCGCGGTTGCGGACATCACCGCGCCGGCTGGGCTCGTTGCCTGCGGGGGTGAGGCCATAGGCGGAGTTATACTCGCGCTGCGCGGACTCCATCCGGCGCTTGGTGGTGGCGAGCCTGGTCGCCTCGTCGAATAGCAGCCGGCGAGCAGCTTCCAGCTCAGCTGTAGCCATAGCTGGGTTCGTGGTAGGCGCGACGGCGGTGCTGAGGCCCCGAAGCACGGCGCCGAGGGGGTCGGAGGGGCCAGCGCGGGCGGTCGCGGCGGCCGCCTTCGCCTTCGCCCTGACACGGCCGGAGGTCGTGGAGGACCCGGTGGCCATTACCCCCGCGCGGACGCGGGAGTCGTTGGCCTCGCCCGGGGCGAGTGTGCCTACGAGCGAGGGCGGGTCAAGGCAGTCAAGTACCTAGCCGGGGTACTCGCCGGCAGCTGTCTCGTCGGCGAGGCTTAGCCTGCCGATGCGCTTGGTGAGGACGGCGATATCGAGCAGAGCGTCGCTGCCGAGGCACTCGTCGGAGAGGCCGGCAGCTTCGCCCGCAGGGCCAGCGGGAACGGAGTCCCGCCCTGCGAGGGCAAGCCCCACAAGCGAGCAGTTCCGCCCAGACACGGGGCGGCCGGGGGAGGTGGCGAAGGGTCCCGCCCGGAGCGTGACTCCGGTCGGCGCCGCGGTCGGCCCCACGGTGGGCGCCAACTGTCGTCGTTTTCTCACGACAGATGCCATGGGGTGGCTTATCAAGAGTGGTTGGGCCGAAGGACACCGACGGGCTCCAGGAGCGGGATTAGGCACAAGCGGTGAGGGAAACACGATGTACCCAGGTTCGGGGCCCTCCGTGGGAGGTAACACCCCTAGTCATGCTGGTCTAGTTAGATGGTGGGTGATGTTACAATGGTGCTGCTTGAGCTGAGGTCTAGAGGAGGAAGAAGGAGCAGCCGGCTCCTCTTCCCTTGCTACGTGGTAGTGAGAGTGTGAGGTGGGAGAATTCCTTCGTGCTTGCCTGCCCGATGCATGGGGGCCTCGGGGGGTTTTATAGGCCAACCCCCCGGCTTACAATATTCCTAAGATACAAAAGAGGGGACCCGGCTGGCAGCCTCTCCGGCCAGCCAGGGGGCTCGCCGGCTGGGTCGTCCCGTCGCTCGTAGGGCCCGCCGGCTGCGCGGTCCCATCGCCAACTGGGGCCCGCCAGTCGGCTGTTCTATTGGCCCGCGCCCACCTCCCGTGGCACGGGCCGTCCCGTGCGGCGTCGTCTTGCGGCTGCCGGCCGAAGTCTGCGGTACGGCCGGCTGCGCTGTAGCCACGCCGGGGCAGGTGGTGGAGTGGACGGTGGCGTGGCTGCACTGTTGCCCCGTCGGGTCTCGGTGAGTCTTGGTCAGCGGTATGGCCGCCCAGACTGTAGCCACTCCTGCCCGCGCGTCAGCAGTCGCGATAGCCACACCGGAGCAGGTAAGGGAATGGACGGCGGAGTACTTGGCCGCAGTGGGAGGGGACGGGTGCCTGCCCGTCCAGTGGTCAGCGGAAGGGCCGGCCGTAGGGTGGCCAGCCGTGGGCTGGTCGGGGGCGGGGCGACCGGCTCCTGGCCAGCCGGCCACGGGCCAGCCGGCAGCAGGCCTGCCGGTAGCCAACCAGCCGACCGTGGGCCAGCCGGCGACACGCCAGCCGGTCACGGACCAGCCGGCCGTATGGTTTTTTTGGAAGGGGTTGGATTCCCTAGTCTTTGCCTACCCAGGGGTAATATCCCCGTCAACCCCCACGGTCCAGTGGGGCCGAGGTGGGCTCTTTGCCGTCTGCCTTCCGGCTCTTTGCCGTCAGCTGGCAGAGGGCAAAGCCCAGGCAGATGGCAAAGATACTATTTTGTCGGATTTCGGGCTCCGCAAAACCCTTAAGATTCGAACACAGGGGCGTGTGCAAAGATCCCCTGCAGCCTCGCCCAACCTAGCTCGCTACTCGATGGACCGAATGACGACCTCGCACGATGACGAGGTAGAAGATGAACAAGGTAGTTTAGCCAGGTTCGGGCCGCTGCGAAGCGTAATACCCTACTCCTGCTTTGTTGGATTGCCTCTTGGGGAGGTGTGATCGATGAACTAGTACAATGTTTCGGAGCCTCGTGAGGGCGCTCCTGAGGTGTTCTTGGCCCTCCTTCGGCTTGGTGGTGGATGAGTGAATTGTCCGGTTTCGGATCCGGTTCGGGGGGTCCCCCTCTATGGTGCAGCCTAGCCTCTATATATAGCAGTGGCTCGGGTCCTCTTCCCTTATTGCAATGGCAGGAAGGGATCCCACAATGGCCAAATTTGAAGGGGGACAGGAGTACATCCGCGCCCTGCCCAAAGGCGGTCTTCGCCTGCAAAGTGGCTCTCGATGATGCAGAGGTGGGCTCGGCGATGACATCCGTCCTGCGGGGCTCGTGGTCGTGGTCTTGTTGCACCGGAATGGAAACCTTTGGGGGGTGCTTTTGGGGAACCCGCGTACGTCCTTGCTCCCTTTGCACCAAAGGGGAAACTGCGCTGCCTGGCGCGCTGGCACCCGCCTGTCCTTCCTTGCGTTATCTTTGACTCCTGAGGCCGGGCTCTGCATAGAGGTCTCCGCCGCTCCGGAGAGGGCCTGAGGAGGCCCATCCTTTGCCGGTCTTGATGCCGCTCCTCCTCGCGAGCCTAGGGGCCTCGCGAGGGCCTTGTCTTGAGTGGAGCCGCGCCAGGCCGTGTTTGGTTGATGAAGTGGGCCATGCCCTAGGCCGCAGGCAGGCAGGTCTGGGTACCCCTGTCCCCAGAACGCCCACAGTAGCCCCCGGGCCCAAGGCGCGCTCGAGTCGGCTTCCGGGCAAAGCCTTGAGGGCGGCCCGAAGCGCCGTAGGCCCCAAATGCCTGCGGGCCAGGCTTCACACGTGTCGAATGCCTGGGCGGCGACGCCCCCACTCCCCTAGGGCGTCAGGGGATGCTCCAAGTCAAGTTGACACGACATCCGTGCGCAGCGCCGGCCATCATTGTCCTTCCTTGAATGTCGCTGCTGCTTCGGGCCTCTACTCCTCGGGCCACGCGGATGTGACCCTTCAGTTGGCAGGAGAGGCAACGCGGACGGTACTGCGTCGATCGAACCGCCCCGCGGCACCCGAGAGGCGCATGACGCCTGCTCTCCCACGACGCCTCGCGGCTGCAGTTACGCCTATAAATCCGCCCCGCCCCTGGCAGGGGGGGCATTGCAGTCTAGAGGTATCCCCCTGCTTCCATCGCCCCGCAGAGAAAGCCCTCTCTCTTCTCAGCTTCTCCCCTTCCATGGCGTCTGGAGGAAGCGCAGGGGGCGCGGGGAAACGCGCAGCAGCGCCGGCTCCCTCGCCCTCCTCTGGAGGCAGTGTCGGGGGACCCTCGGGGTCGGCGCAAGTTCGCCGGCGCTGGGCCATGGTTGATGAGTGAGTACTCCACCGCCTTTCTCCTCGTTAGCTGTCTTGTTCCACGCTCCGGGATTGATTCCCTCCTCCTTACAGGGCGCTTGCGGCCCAGAAGCGCAAACTTGGCGAACTCCAGGAGGAGGTGGATGCGCTGCGGGCCCAGCTGGCGACCGCCGATGCCGCCTTCCAGGCCGCCCTCAGGGGCGAAGCGGAGGCCAGGGCGGAGGTGGCGTCCCTCCAGGCCCAGGTGAAGGAGGCGGGCGACGCCGTGCAGGCCGCCCAGGACGAGGTGGCACATGCCAGGATGATGGAGTCCCAGCGCGCCAAGCAGTACCTCGGCATCGCCAACCGTGCGGCCGGCGCGGTGAACTGGTTCGTTGGGGATGCCCCCGCGCTGCCGAGCGTGCGCGGCGACGGGGGCTACCTCGACTTCTTCCAGAAGGTGGTGGAGACGCTGGAGACCGGCGTTTCCCGCGCGAACGCGGACAATGAGTCCGACGCGCGCGACCTCCTGGACCTTGCCTTGACGCTTGTCTTCTCCAACCTGCGCCGCCTCGCCCCGCAGCTCAACCTCCGGCGTGTCAGCGAGCAGGTGCCCGATGGGATCCAGCGCCCCCTCTGGGATGAGGTGCGTCCGCACGTGGAGGCCCTGGTGGAGCGGTTCGTCCGGGTGCCCGCCTCCAGCGGGGAGGACGACTCCGACGCCGGGGCGGCCGGTGGCGCGGGCGGCGACGGCGGTTTCTCCTCCTAGGCGTCCTCTGTTTCCCTTTCCCGGTTCCTGTAATGTTTCGACAAGAACTCTGCCCCGGTGGGCATTAATATTTTGTATGTTACCTTCGCCTTCTTGTTTTTCTTCCTTGGATCGTTGATCACTCGCTTCCCGTGTCGTGACTTTGCCTCTCCGCGCGGGGCCCAGCGCCGCCACCAATGCGGCCTGGCGCCGGAAATCGGTAGGGCCCTCCCGAGGCTCTCTCTCCTGAGGGACGACTCGCGGCCGCCGTTCCCCCCCCCGGGTTCTGGGCCCTGCGGCTCATCGTGGTCGAGTCCCTCCCTTCGTGCCATGTTTCCCTGCCGCCCCGGTCCTCAGGGGTCTCGGTAGCCGCGCATGGTGACCCGTAATACCTGCATTCTTACATTAGTGCGCATAATCCTTATCCCGTCCTCAGGTCGTTATTAGGCCAGGAGGATCCTGCTTGGTTTGGTAGTGTACTTAGCTTGTATGGCGGTGGCAATCTCGTGCGTCGCGAGGTGCGGCTGGGCTGTCCAGATAGCCAGCGGCTCCGTCTGGGACGCTTCCTCCTCTTTCTTTGGACGGTTTGGGGGCCCTTTCGGCACTCTGCGTCTGCAGGCCCCAGTCCCGCACATTTCCCGACCACCGTTGCGTACGACCGGATCACCAAGGACGCAGCCACGGGGTCAGGCCCCGACACCCTTGATATCGACCGGATCACCGAGGCCGACATCAAGGGGGATGAGTGGCTATATGACCGGTAAGGCTCCTGAGGCGTACTGCTCAGGAGCCCCCTTTGACGCTCAAACCGCTCTACGTTGGCAGGTCCCAGTCCCGCACATTTCCCCACCACTGTTAGGTATGACCTGATCACCTGGACGCACTTCACAGGGTGAAGCCTCGACACCCTTGCTGCCGACCGGATCACCAAGGATGACATCAAGGGGGGCGAGTGGCTATATGACCGGTAAGGCTCCTGAGGCGCGATGCTCAGGAGCCCCCTTTCACGCTCGAGCGATCCCCCATTCCGCCCTTTCGGGTGCTGCCTCAGGAGGCCCCGGGGCCTCCCGAGACTCCATGCTGTAGTGTCACGCTGCGGTCAGAGCCCCCGAGCGGGGGTCGACGGCTAAGAGACATGTGTCCCTGAGGCGCCAAGCCCTTGTTATCCAGCCCCGAGGTGCCTCGGGGTGGTGCGGAGCGCTTGGGTCCTTGCGAAACACCATCCAGAAAGAGAGAATTCAATATTGGTAAAACAAGAGAACATAGAGAGAAAAGTTCCCGCCCCTTTTTCTTTTAAATATAGAGTTTCGAAATCCTCAAACTTCATTCCAAAAAACGGCAACTCGAACATCAAAAAGAAACAAGCAACGGCCATGTCCGGCCCCTAGGCTAGTCTTCGTCTTCCCACAGCGCTGAGCGTAGGGCATCCACGTTGCATGGGCATAGCCATTGGGGGGCAGTGTTGTCTTCTCCGCCAGCGCGGAGCTGTGTCTTCCACATTGCGTGGGAAGGAACCCCTCTGCGTCCTCTGGGGGCTCCGGGCGTATACAGCCCACTCATTATTACGTGAGAGTGTCACGGCCGTAGATAGCTGGGCAAGCCCCCAGGCGCGTGGCCTGGTGGCTCCCAACTCCGCCAAGAACCATCCCGTGCATTTCTGCTCGGTTGCGCGCCCTTATGACCCTACCCCGGATGCATCATTCCCTGCGCGACCACATGATTGCACTCCCGAGGCCCAAACATGAGCACGATGCATCCGGCGCAGCCATAAGGGTGTTTTGTCGATGAAGCCGCCTCGTGAAACATCCGTGCGCCAGCCGGACAACATCCTGAGGGCCTCGTGAGGCCCAGTCTCCCGAGGCCGTGCCGGCGCCGCAGTTGACGCGGGTGGCCCGCGCTGTTTGTGTCTTGCCGCTCCCCCCAGGCCATTACTCCTGAGGCCTCCGGGCTTGGTCCGGCGTCGCTTGCCCACAGGGCGCCGGCCTGCGCCGCACCCCGCGGGCCCGGGGGCACCCTCCCACTCGCGCCGCCCAGGCCCGGTGCTCCGTCGATGGAAGCCCCCAGGCCCGGCTCGGGTAGGACGCCCAGTGTGCTCCTCACTCTTGGGGGGTGCTGGCGCCTGCGGCGGGCGCCTGACCCATCCCGCCGTTAGACGGCATGACGTAGCATGGTACATAGGGCTCCACATAAGGGCTCGGTCCTCCTCCTGAGCCGTCCGGCGGGGCGCCGGGGACGGCCCCTCCTGGCGGCGGCGGGAGGCCGCCCCGCGCGCGTCGCTCGTAGACCCTTCTGCGACGGGCCTCAGAACGGAGTTGCTTACCTCTGCCACCGCCGTTGGGTGGGCCGCGCGTCTCCTGGCGTAGATTGCTTCGTTGGCGACCTGGTGCGCCTTCGCCGTTGTTGCTTGTTTGCCCGGATGCCAGCGCTGCTTGCTCACTGTGTCGGATGGCGCGCTCCCGCCTGGTCAACCCAGGCTGTTGAAGGTCTACCGGGTCATGGAGGCGCGTGTTGGTGTGCGTGCGGGGCGCCCCGTCGTTTCCTCCGTGCGCTTGGTCGTCGTGGTCGGGCTGTGCCCCAAAACCGGTCACCGGGATTCGGAGGAGAAGGAGCACAGCATGCGGCGGGCCCCGCTCGTGCCCGTCTGGTGCTGGAAAGGTCACACCACTGGCGGGCTGGGGAACGGGCGCGGCAGACGAGCCCCCGGCGCCTGGCGCCTACAGCCTTGAAGAAGAGTGAGGAGCCACGGCTCTTTGCGCGATGGTGACCAGCTCCGCGATGTGGTCGGCCCATGCGTCGAAGCCCCCGTGCATTGGGCGGTGACGGAGCATCTCGCTTGCCAGCAGTAGCGCATCGTGCGCGTCGAGGTCCCCCACGTAGGTGCGGCGCGTCGCCGGTGCCGAGGGCGCCGCCCGCCCGCCGTGTGCTTGGGCGGTGCGAGAGGCGGTGACGGTGGAGGCTTTGCTGGTGGTTTGATACTGGCCACCCAGGACAATGCTGCCGGGGCATGGGCCTCCGGCGGCAGCGGCGGGGTCGACGGAAACTGACCCGCTGCGGCCGGGGGAAGCTTGTTGGGCGCCGGCCATCGGAGCAGTGGAGTGTGAGAAGAGCGAAGCATGGAGAAGACCCCAACACGCCCCCTACCTGGTGCGCCAAATGTCAGATTTCGGGCTCCGCAAAACCCTTAAGATTCGAACACAGGGGCGTGTGCGAAGATCCCCTGCAGCCTCGCCCAACCTAGCTTGCTACTCGATGGACCGAACGACGAACTCACACGATGACGAGGAAGAAGATGAACGCGGTAGTTTACCCAGGTTCGGGCCGCTGCGAAGCGTAATACCCTACTCCTGCTTTGGTGGATTGCCTCTCGAGGAGGTGTGATGGATGAACTAGTACAGTGTTTCGGAGCCTCGTGAGGGCGCTCCTGAGGTGTTCTTGGCCCTCCTTCGGCTTGGTGGTGGATGAGTGAATTGTCCGGTTTCAGATCCGATTCGAGGGGTCCCCCTCTACGGTGCAGCCTAGCCTCTATATATAACGGTGGCTCGGGTCCTCTTCCCTTATTGCAATGGCGGGAAGGGATCCCACAACGGCCAAATTTGAAGGGGGACAGGAGTACATCCGCGCCCTGCCCAAAGGCGGTCTTTGCCTGCAAAGTTGTTGTCGATGATGCAGAGGTGGGCTCGGCGATGACATCCGTCCCGCGTTGCTCGTGGTCGTGGTCTTGTTGCACCGGAATGGAAACCTTTGGGGGTGCTTTTGGAGAACCCGCGTACATCCTTGCTCCCTTTGCACCAAAGGGGAAACTACGCCTCCTGGCGCGCTGGCGCCCGCCTGTCCTTCCTTGCGTCATCTTTGACTCCTGAGGCCGGGCTCTGCATAGAGGTCTCCGCCGCTCCGGAGGGGGCCTGAGGAGGCCCATCCTTTGCCGGTCTTGATGCCGCTCCTCCTCGCGAGCCTAGGGGCCTCGCGAGGGCCTTGTCTGGAGTGGAGCCGTGCCAGGCCGTGTTTGGTTGACGAAGTGGGCCATGCCCTGGGCCGCAGGCAGGCAAGTCTGGGGACCCCCGTCCCCAGAACGCCGACATATTTGCCATCTGCCTGGGCTTTGCCATCTGTTTCTGTTGAGCTGACGGCAAAGCCCCTCTTTGCCATCTGCCAGCAGACGGCAAAGAGCTGCCAGATGGCAAATCCATAGATTCTAGTAGTGAAAGGAGTTGAGATTAACATCAACGGGGTAGACTTGCTAGCAGACCTTATCATCCTGAAGTCGGAAGACTTGGATGTGATACTAGGCATGGACTGGTTAACCAAGCACCAAGGCTTGTTAGACTGTGCCAAGAGGATTGTTACCATGACCAATAGCCAAGGAGTGGAATTCAAGTATGTTCCCAACCCTGTCTCCGCTCAACCCCTAGGGCTAACTGTCTGTTGGGAATTGAGCTGGATCAAGTGCCAGTGGTATGTGAATACCCGGACGTATTTCCTGATGAGCTGCCCGGAATGCCTCCTGACCACGACATTGAGTTCATCATTGAGCTAATGCCCGGAGCAGGACCCATCTATAAGAAGCCATATAGAATGGGATCCGAAGAGTTGGCTGAATTGAAGAAGCAACTCGCAGAGCAGCTCCGAAAAGGATTCATTCCCCCTAGTGCCTCTCCTTGGGGATCACCTGCTCTATTTGTGTCCAAGGGGGACGGAACTATCCGATTCTGTGTCGATTACCGTTCTCTCAATGAAGTCACAATAATGAACAAGTACCCACTTCCCAAGATTGAAGGTCTGTTTGATCAGCTGAATGGAGCTAAGATGTTTTCCAAGATCGACCTCAGGTCGGGGTACTACCAGATGAAGATCAGACCCCAAGACATTCCTAAGACGGCGTTTGTAACCCGGTATGGCCTGTATGAATATACGGTCATGTCATTTGGGTTGACCAATGCCCCTGCCTACTTCATGTACCTCATGAACAAAGCCTTGATGGAGTACTTGGACAAGTTTGTTGTCGTCTTTATTGATGACATGCTCATCTTCTCCAAGTCTGAAGAAGAGCATGAGCAGCACTTGAGATTGGTCCTAGACAAGCTTTGAGAACACCAGCTTTATGCCAAGTTCAGCAAGTGTGAATTATGGCTGCATGAAGTTGGATTCTTGGGTCATGTGTTGACTGCAGAAGGATTATCAGTGGATCCTACCAAGATTGAAGCCGTGACTAAATGGCAATCCCCAACCAATGTGAAGGAAGTCAGAAGCTTCCTCGGACTCGCGGGATATTACCGCAAGTTCGTCGAAGGATTCTCGAGCATTGTCTGACCCATGACTCAGCTTTTCAAGAAGGACAAGACGTTCGAATGGACGCCGAAGTGCGAAGAAAGCTTCCAAGAGCTCAAGAAGAGATTGACCACAGCCCCAGTTTTGGCCACCCCCGATATTCACAAGGAGTTTGTGATATATTGTGATGCATCGAGAACTAGGCTTGGAGGTGTTCTGATGCAAGAAGGCAGAGTCGTAGCATATCTATCTAGACAGCTACGTCCTCACGAAGAGAACTACACTACTCATGATCTTGAGTTGGCAGCCGTAGTTCATGCCTTGAAGACATGGCGACATTACCTTCTAGGAAGCGATGTGAGATATACACAGACCACAAGAGTTTGAAGTATATTTTCACTCAAAAGGAATTGAACATGAGGCAGCGAAGATGGTTGGAGTTGATCAAGGACTATGACCTCAGTGTTCAATACCACCCCGGAAAGGCTAACGTGGTAGCAGATGCCTTAAGCAAAAAAGGCTTGTTCCTTGAACGCTATGATTAAGGAAAGGCTACCCGCCCTGTATGAAGAGCTTGAAAGCTTCGGCTTGGAACTAGTTGCACCTGGATTCCTAGCCAACCTCGAAGAAAAGCCTACCTTGATGGATGATATTAAGGAAGCTCAGAAGGGGCACGAGAACATTGAAGGCATCAAGAGGAAGATCAAGGCAGGAAAGGCCCCAGGATTCTCAGTGGGTGAGCAAGGAGTTGTAGGTTCGGGAAGTGCATTTGCGTACCCAACAAGGTTGAGCTCAAGAATTTGATCTTGCAAGAAGCTCACGACACCCGTATTCCATCCACCCTAGAGGAACCAAGATGTACCAAGACCTCAAAACAAGATTATGGTGGCATGGCATGAAATGGGAGATAGGCACCTTTGTTGCTAAGTGTGACATATGCCAGAGAGTCAAAGCTGAGCATCAGCGACCCGCGGAGAAGTTGCCTACCATCTAGAACTACCTTCCGAGCTATCAGAAGTGCACAACGTCTTTCACGTGTCACAACTCCGGAAGTCTCTTCAAGTTCCCAACCGCCCAGACCTCTACAAGGACATCGATCATCAAGCCATCGACATTCAGCTAGACCTCACTTATCGTGAGAGGCCCATTCGTATTTTGGATGAAGCGGAGCTGCACTCGAAGCCGCACCATCAAGTACTTCAATGTCCAATGGAGCAACCACACTGAAGCAGAAGCAACATGGCAGCATGAAGACTACCTTAAATCCGAGTTCCCTTATCTTTTTAGCGCTTAGTGTTGGCGTCCTGGGAATAGGGGAACCCAGACATGCCTGCCTGCGGCCCAGGGCGTGGCCCACTTGACGGTCCGTACGGCCCGGTGCGACTTCACTCAAGACAACGCCCTCGCGAGAGTGCCACCCTCGCGAGGAGAACAGCGCCAAGATCCACGGAGGAATAGGCCTCCCCAGGCCCCCTCCTGACTGGCAGAGATCTCTATGCAATGCTCGGCCTTGGGAGGTCAAGAGTGACGCCAGCCAGGCCAGGCGGGCACCAGCACGCCAGAGGGGACAGTTTCCTCTTTGGTGCAAAGTAGGCGGGGACGAGCGCAGGTTCCCGAGACACCCCGCCAAAGGTTGCCATTCTGGTGCAATGAGACCAGTCCAGCGAGCGTGACAGGACGGATGTTAACACCGGGCCCACCACTGCATCACCAACAGCTACTTTGCAAGCGAAGACCACCTTTCGTCAGGATAAGATGTACCTCCTGTCCCCCTTCAAATTTGGCCGTTGTGGGATCCCTTCCCGCCATTGCGATACGGGAAGAGGACCCGGGCCACTATAAATAGAGGCTAGGCTGCTTCGTAGAGAGGGAGATCCAACACCACCCGAACGCCCTCGCGAGGCAACTCACCACTATACTAGTTCATCCACAAACCTCCATGTGAGGCAATCCACCAAAAGCAGGAGTAGGGTTTTACGCTTCACAGCGGCCCGAACCTGGGTAAATCCTCGTGTGCTATGTTCTTCCTCGCCATCCTGCGAGTTCGTCAAACTAGGCTATCGAGCTGTGAGCTTTGGGGGCGAAGCTGTTGGGGATCTTCGCACACGCCCCTGTGTTCGAGCTTCCTTGGGTTTTGCGGAGCCCGAAATCCGACATTTGGCGTACCAGGTAGGGCGCGTGTTGGGATCCTTGCTCAAGCTTCGCCTCGCCTCCGCTCACCGTTTCCATGGCCAAGGGATACTGAGCCCGCGCCGAACGACAGGCTGCTCGCGTTGCTCGGGCGATGCCTGCGGACCTCGGTATCCCACGTCGCCTTGCCCCCCCCCCCGTCGGAGGACGCCATCTCCAGCCCGGCCTTGGGCAAGCGCCCGGGGCTGTCGCCCTCATCGACTGCGCAGCGCGCTCTCGTCAACCCGACCCTTCCCCGCGTCCGCGTCGTGACATGGTACTCCCGGGCTCGTCACGACCCGGCACGCGGGCGAACCGCGCTTCTCGTGGCCCGTAAACTGCGGCGTTTTCACGTTGCTCGCGAACGTTACGATGACTAGATATGTCGCGCGGCCAGGCGCGCCACCACGGCAGGCGAGGTCCAGGCGTTTCCTTATGGGATGGGCCAGGGGGCTCGCGTCCATGGGGTCACTCCATCGACCGCCGAGGCACTAAGGACACGCGGACGCACGGGAGAAACGCGTCGTGACCCGCGCCCGCTGGGGGCGTGGCCTGGCTCATCGGGCACGCAGGAGTTGGTCCCTGGCGCAGACGGGGGCCGATGGGAGCTGCCGGCCGCGCGGGGTAGGCGCCGCAACGTGCCTCCCAGCACGCCCGGCGCGTCAGGGGAGGACGCCCGGCGACTCGTCTACACCAGCACCCGGGGGCTCGCACAACTCCACAACAACCATGTTGACGAGCGCCCATGCCATGACGGGAGCAGCGCCGGCCACCACGACAATAGGAGGAGCACATGCGACCTCGCGAGCGGCTTTCGTCGGTGCTGATATGAACAGCCTCGCGAGGGCGGCTGGCGTGGCTGGTCTCATGAGGATGCCTGGCACTGGCAGCCTCGTGAGGCGCGCCCGCTGGTGGGTAGCTACCATTGGCAAGCGCCTGGGTCCGCGGACCGGGGGTCGCCTTCCTGGAGACGGAGGGTGGAACACACGCCCATGTCCCTAGGCAGGGCGACCCCAGCCTGGAGACAGAGGGTGGAACACACGCCCATGTCCTCAGGCCAGGTGCTTCCAACCTGGAGACGGACGGTGGAACACACGCCCATGTCCTCAGGCCAGGTGCTTCCAACCTGGAGACATAGGGTGGAACATAGGCCCATGTCTCCTGGACGGGCGCCGCCTACCCAGAGACGAAGGGTGGAACACACGCCCATGTCTCCGGGCCAGGCCTCGCTCGACCAGCGGCAGGAGATCATGTACTCACCCATGTCTCCGGGACCGGCTCGGTCCACCCGGGGACCGGCGGTTGGGTACACGTGCGGGGCTTCCGGGCACCCCAGCGAGGCGCGCTGGGGTACCGCCTCGGGCGTCGGCCTCACGCGCGACGGAGGGCCCCTGCGTCGAGCCCCGCTCGCGGCGCAGGGGGCTGCGGCTCTGCTACTACGACGACACCTGCCCCTAGGTTTTGGGGTGCCCGAGGTCCTATTCCGAGGCGGGCCCTCCCTGTGGAGAGCGTGGGGGACTCCCTCCATGCTCGGGGGCCCGTCCGGAGCCGACCTCACCTCGTCGCGTCATGCTTGGGGGCTGGGAGTGGGCTCCATGCCCAGGAGGCATGGAGCTCCTAGCGCACTCCCAGGCTCGACCCGTGACACTCTCACGTAATAATGAGTGGGCTGTACATGCCCGGAGCCCCCTGAGGACGCGGAGGGGTTCCATCCCACGCCCAAGTGGAAGCCCCATGCTCCGCGCTGGCGGACAACACTGCCCTCCAATGGCTATGCCCACGCAAGGTGGAAGCCCTACGCTCCGCGCTGGGGAGAAGACGAAGACGAAGGACAGCCTAGGTGCTGGACGCGGCTGTTATTTGCCCGTTTTGTATTCGAATTTGCCACCATTTGGAATAAAACTTGGATTCTTGCATTTTTCTTCTGGAAATAGGGGGGTCACCTTTTTTTGGCAACGATTTCCGTTTGGCATCTCGCTTTCTTTGGGGAGCATGGCAGCTGCCGGCCCCTTCCTCTCTCACGAGCGGCCCGTAAGTGGAAGTGGACGCAGTAGATGCGCAACCACGCACACCCTACCAAGGCTTAAATGCTTGGACGCTCGTGCGACACTGTTCGGTAGGAATTTTTGGCAAAAAGAAGTACGATGGTGAGCATCACGTCACACGGGAGTACCCACGAGGGTCCTTCAACAAAATACATTCAAACCGCCAGGAGGCCATGCTCATAGAACCTGACAGGTAAACGAGAAGACTACTTATGGCGACATGCCGCCATCGTCGCCCTCATCACCGCCACCACCGTCGGGCCTGCACTCCCCGGCTCCGGCATGGTCATCCAGCTCGTTAGAAGAAAACCCCGCAATCAAGTCCTCCACATGATCCTCCACCCACTCGGCAAGGGCGCCTTGGATCACTTCGGGTACAGGGGCGAGCACCGCCCCGAAGTCGAATTGCGGATCAAGACGAAGGAGATGACTGAAGACGTGCGAGGCCGCCCGCGCAAGGAGGTCGCGATGCTTTTCCTCCACGAGCTCGCGGATCTTCTCCGCACCCCCCTCAAGGTGCTCCACGACCCTGGAAAAGAAGCCCAGGTACCCGGCATCGTCAGGGACGAGAGGGCTCGGGACGCTCTCACCGCAGATGTTGCTCAAGGCCCGGTGGGCCCTCTTCTCGAGGGATTGGAACATCTTGGAGCGCGTGTGCTGAAGGCCGCCGGCATGATCCGCCTCGTCCGAAGCCTTCTCCACGAGGGAAGTGACGCCCTCCACCTTCTTGTAGAGAAAAGATAGCTCGGCCTCGGCAGCAGCCTGGGCATCCATCGCGGCTTGCTGGCGTCGCTCCGCTTGATCTAACCTTCTCATGAGGATGTCGGCCTTGCTTTTTAGGTGGTCACGTTGCGTGCAGAAATGGGACTCCTGGAGCTTCAACTTTGTGCGGTAGTCCTGGAGGAGGGAACGCCAAACCTCCGGCACCCTGTCGTCGACCTCCTCCTTAATCTTCGCCTCACGGGAGGCGAGGGAGTCCTCGGCGAGGGACACCTGGTCCTCCCTCACCTCCAGCCTCTCGTGCTCCAAGCTCTGCAACAGCGTTTCCATTGTCAGTGCATCTTTGGGTATGCGGGGCCCCGCACCGCCGGTGGGCGGCTCAGTCATTAGGTCGTCAAGAGCGGCCCTGTGTACCTGGATTCTCCTTTCAAGGGCGGCGTTGGAAGCTTCAAGCTCTTCCAAGCATTCTTCCGAGGCCTTGCGTCGGCAGTCGGCGGCTTGGGCCTTCGCAAGGGCACGGTCGCGGGCCTCCCTTGCCGTGGCAAGGGACCCCTCGGTGTCTGCGAGGGCGCGCTCGCGCTGCAGGCGGCCGAGGTTGACGGCGACCTCAAGACGATGCCACTTGAGCGCAAGGCGCTGGCGCTCTGCCTCAAGACGGGTGTCGGCAGTGGTGAGCTCCGCCCCCAGACGCCCCAGCGCATTCACTACGGTCTGGAGCAGACCGCGCCGCACGGCTGTAACGCCCAAGATGCGGTCCTATCCCTATTAAGGCACAAGGGCCTCGACGGGGATAGAAGCGCATCTAGTCGTTTTGCAAGCACAGTAAACATTGCATACATGTAGGAAGAGATGAGTATATGAGTTGGCTTACACTCGCCACAAGCTATCTTACAAGTTCACACAAGTTATTCATACATCATCCAGAAGACAGGGTCTGGCTACGGACGAAATCAAATGATAAAAGAAGTAATGTAAAACTGTCTTGCTATCCCAGGATCACCACCACGGAGCTCCCTACTCATCAGGATACGTAACGTACATACGCCTACGTTCTTCATTGTACTCCCACTGGAGCCGAGTCACATCGTCTGGCACGTTCTCGTCAACACCTGCACCTGTATTGTTGTAATCTGTGAGCCACAGGGATTCAGCAATCTCATAACCCGGGTACCGAAACTATGTAAGCCATTGGGTGAGGAAAGGTTAAGTGGTGAGGCTGCAGCAAGCACCTAAGCATGTATGACGGTCGTGAACTAGCATGATCACTAAGTGATCCAGAACACCTACTTACGTCAATCATAACCCCACCGTGTTCTCTCTCGGTTCTTGTTCACGAGCAGAGACAGTCACGGTTACGCACACAGTTGGTGTATTTTATATGAGTTTACTTCAAGTTTACTATAACCAGGTGTTAAACAAATTTCCAAGTTGCCACATAACCGCGGGCACGGCTTTCCGAAAGATTTAACCCTGCAGGGGTGCTCCAACTCATCCATCACAAACTAACCACACGCCACGGGAATAACCTCCACCACGAATCTCGTGATCTTCCTAGGCAATTCCACTTGAAAACCGCAACCTGGAGATAGCCCGAAGAAAAATCGGAATTCCTCGCGCAAGACATTCGAGAATGGTAAAACAAGTCCAGCAAGACCGCCCGATGTGTCGACAAACCCGATAGGAGCCGCATATCTCGTTCTCAGGACACAACGGATGGGTCACACTATGAGTCAAACCAAACCTCGAGTTTCCCCGTGGTGGCCCCGCAGTCTGCCCATTTTGGACCAACACTCATCAGGAGCACTGGCCCGGGGGTTGATTAATTATCCATGGGGTAGCTATGCCCTATGCAATTTTATTAAGTTGTTTAGCAAATGTAGTACCAAAGTTGGGTCTTGTCGGACAAGCTTTAATCTAAAACGAATGGTCGAGGGGGTCCTCATAACAACCCCGAGCATGTTAGGAGCGCAAAATATGGAACGCAACACCGGTACTCGGAACTAGTGCGGCAAAAGCGGAACAAAACACTGATAAAAAGGCTAAGCCTTCCACCGTTGCCAGATATATATGTGCATTAAATTAAATAACAGTAATAGAGTGATATAACCAAAAAATCCATGTTGACACATGGAAAGCTTGCACCTGCAACTAGCAGCGCTATAAGATAAGGCTGAGCAGCGGTAACGTAGCCAATCAATGTTTTGCTAGGTAGTGGAGGGGTTAGAGGCTTTCATGGCAATTTAGGAGGCTAACAGTTTAAGTGGTAGGTAACGGAAAACATAACGGTAAAAGCGAGACAACTAGCAAGGCAAAAATAGTGTCGGGATCCGGGTATGATCATCTTGCCTGTTGGGTCTTCAGAGGGACAAAGAGCTGGGTCCTCGTAGTTGTACTCTCCTGGATCCTCATACTCAGGATCGACACTCGTGTCTACCCAAAGAGAAACATCACTAAATAAACATACAAACAACGTGCAATGCACAAACAAGATGATGCATGACTAAGTTGAAGTATTTAACATGGCAACCCTATGCTAGTCATGTTTCTCATGCAATTATTAAGTTCTTTAGTATTCTGGATAGAACCTGAAGTTTAGTGATTTGAACATGCATGATCATGGCAAATATGAATGCTTCATGCAAAATCGATGCAAATGCATATGTAGAACATTGCAAACGGATTAACGTAGCTCACGGTACACTCCCGGGAAGGTACGCACGTTAACGGAGACAAAACACAAGATGAGGGAGGCCATGGGCTATTCCTTGGTATTCCAAGAATGCCACTGGATAGGAAATGAAAATCTAGCAAGAATAGAGCTAAAGAACAAGCAAAACAATGGAGTATAGCTCCCACAAGTCACAAAACCAACAAACACACAATCTGTCTACAAACAGCAACATGGCATCTTGCAACACACATATCCAGAGCTACAGAAAGTTTTAAATCACAACCAAGGCATGGGCATTAAGTACACAACAAGCTTAACATATCATCTATCTACAGCAACATGAAAGGAAGCATGGATCAATGGCAATGAAGCTCACAAGATGGCATGTTGAATCAGTTTTTAGGCACTTGGTGAAAATTCCAGTTTTATACAATCTGAGTTAACATGACAGCAACTTTTATATATGCTAGATGGCATTTCATCGCATGAAAATTAACAGGGTGATAGAGGGCATCAACTACTACAAAACACTAGCACTGAGCATGAGCTAAAACATCACAGATCACTTGGTAGCATCCCCTAAACATGGCATGAAAATAACTACAGATTCTCAGACTTAGTCAAATTTCACTAAGAGAACCAACCCCAAAGAAACACTATATCCATGGGAATCATCTAGAGAACATGGCAACAAAATAACAGATTGCCAACACTTAGAATATTTTGGGCATGTGAAAACAGATTTTTAGTGGCATGTCAACATCAAGTTTCCCACTCATAACATGATCTATCATGGCAAGCAAAAATACCAGGGGCTAGTGCACACCCTAATGAACATATTTCATGTTGGCAAGATCATCAAAACATGCAAGGATTAATTCATGTGAAAAAGACAAAATGGCATATTATCACAAGATAACCTTTTTGCAAACATGTCCAAATGACAAAACCAACCACACCATTGGATTCACTGAATTTTTCTACCCCAAAACCATATGCCACATGCCTATCTTCATGTTAGTAAAACTCCCTCAATTGCAAACACAAAATCAAGCATGCACTTATAGTCACTCATATGCCAGATTTGGCATGTACTAGGAATTTGACAGATTAGGAAACAAACAAAAATAGCTTATTTCCTTAAAAGGAAATTTCATAGAAATCATCAAAAACAATAAAACAAAATGGAAAAAAAGGGGGGGCTACCTGGCAGTGAGCCAGGGGCCCCTGTGGGTATGACATGTGGACCTAGGGCCCACTGTCAGCGCGGGGAAAAAAAGACAAAATGGCATATTATCACAAGATAACCTTTTTGCAAACATGTCGAAATGACAATACCAACCACACCATTGGATTCACTGAATTTTTCTACCCCAAAACCATATGCCACATGCCTATCTTCATGTTAGTAAAACTCCCTCAATTGCAAACATAAAATCAAGCATGCACTTATAGTCACTCATATGCCAGATTTGACATGTACTAGGAATTTGACAGATTAGGAAACAAACAAAAATAGCTTATTTCCTTAAAAGGAAATTTCACAGAAATCATCAAAAACAATAAAACAAAATGCAAAAAAAAGGGGGGGCTACCTGGCAGTGAGCCAGGGGCCCCTGTGGGTATGACATGTGGGCCTAGGGCCCACTGTCAGCGCGGGGAAAAAAAGGAACCCGGGTCTCCCCGATTGCATCCGCATGCACAACCACTAGGCTAGGTGGGGGCTCGTCGGTTTAGAAGGGGCACGGGGCCTTTTGAGCTAGCAACCGGCGGAGGCTGGTTGCCTTCTTCCCTGTGACAGAGAAGAGGACGACGACGCCGGTGGGTTCTCCGGCGACCACCGGAGAAAGCGAACGCCGGCGGGGATGCGGAAACGCATGGGGAATCCATTCCCAGGGTCAGGGAGCAGCGGCGCAGCGGGCAGAGCAGGTCTCGAGCTCGAGCAGGAGCTCGGCTCGGGCCATGGCGATGCTAGGCGGAGGCGATGCAGGCGTGGCGAGGCAAGGCGGGGCGTAGCGCGCGGATCACAGCTACAGAACGCGAGCACAAAAGGCGAGGGCAACCGGACGTCTACGCATACTGCCGCAACAAGGAACAACGACAAAAAAATCACCCCTTTACCAGAGCTACGGGTGCGCGATGATGGCACGGACATGGCAATCTCCTACGGACACGAACGTCGAAGGAAAAGGATTGGATGGGGGCGGCTGCTCACCTAGCGTCCCAAGGACAAGAAGACGACGCTGAAAGGGGAACGAAGACGGCACGAACCACGACGCGGCGCGGGCGCTCTCCTGACCCGAGCACGAGGAGGAAGACGACATTGGGGAAGAAGCTGCTGAACCCTGGCGTCACGCTCGTTGACGAAGAAGAAGGCAAGGGGTTCCCAGGGCCCGATCCACGGCGGCAGGGAGGCCGGAGACGGACGGAGACGCTACTCCGAGCACGAGCTCACACTCGGCCGGAGCACGACGGGCACCGCGATGGCATGGCCCGGGGAAGCTTACCTCGGCGGCGGTGAGGGAAGGAGATGGAGGGAATGGGTCAAGGGAGGCTAGGGCACCGCGGGGGACAGGCTATAAAGGGAGCTAGGGCGGCCGACGGCCGTCAAATCGCTCGGAAGGGCGACGTGTCCCTGCTGGATGCACGCCGTACAGGAGGAGGAGGAAGCGAACGCGAGGACGCTCGGTGGGCTGCGGGAGCGCGCTCGCTGATGGGCCGCGGGAGGGGAAGGCCAAGGCCCAGCGGTTGTCCCTCTCTCTCCGAATCAAAACCTTTTTTTTAAAACAGCAAGTAACAACCAAAGCGCAGGAAGATCTGAGAAGTTTTTGAGAAAACTAAAAATAGGTTTGAGCTCACAAAATTGCACCCTATTTAACAAAATTAATTTAGGAATTTATAGGGCAATAAAATAATTCACTTATATTAATATGGCAATCTGTTCTGCCAAGATACGAAATGCAAACAACCCCAAACATGTTTGATAGTTAAACCACAATTCTAGTCAGATTTTGTAGGATAAGTGCAACATTTTTAAGGAGGTGATCCAACAAGTAAATTCATCACATATTGCATTAATTTGAAAAATAGAGAGAGGTGGCATAGTTTGAGAAAAAAAATAGAGGAGAGGGTTCCTAACCAAGACAACACATGGGTACTAGCATACCAACACCACAACAACACCACTCACAAAACATCACCACATATGGGAGCATGATGCACTTATGATAGGATGAACATGATGCCATGATGCAAAGACATGAGGCAAAATATTGGTTCTCAAACCACAATGGCAAAACATGGAGGTCCACATGAGATATATATTATAAATGGCAATGGATGCACTTGGGCTGTTACAACTCGCCCCCACTACATGAGGATCTCGTCCTGAGATCTAGGAACGGAAGAATTCGGGAAATTCAGAACGGAGATGGTCCTCTTATTACCAAGTGGCTTCTTTGTCGGAGTGATGTGACCAGTTCACCTTAAGAAACTTGATTGATTTGTTGTGAGTCTTACGCTCAGTTTCTTCAAGGATAGCAACTGGATTCTCATTATAGGATAGGTCTTCTTGGAGATCAACGGTGCGCTCGGGAGTCTTGAAACACTTCCGGAGCTGAGAGACGTGAAACACATCATGCACATTTGAGAAATTGGGAGGAAGCTCGAGTTGGTAGGCAAGGTCACCCCTCTTGCCCACAATCTTGAAAGGACCCACAAAGCATGGAGCAAGCTTCCCTTTGATGCCAAAGCGTTGAGTTCCCTTCATGGGAGACACTCTGAGATAGACAAAATCATCGATCTGGAAGGTCATGTCACGATGCTTGCTATCATAATAACTCTTCTGACGGGATTGAGCTGCTTTGAGATTTTCACGAATGACACGCACATTTCTTCTGCTTCAGTAATCATGTCATTACCAAGGATTTGACGCTCACCGGTTTCAGACCAATTGAGCGGGATGCGGCACTTTCTGCCATAGAGAATCTCGAACGGAGCTTTGCCGGAACTTGCTTGGAAGCTATTGTTGTATGAGAACTCAGCAAACGGGAGACAATCTTCCCACTTCATGCCAAAAGAAATCACACAAGCTCTGAGCATATCTTCGAGGATTTGATTGACTCTCTCAACTTGACCACTAGTCTGAGGATGGAAAGTTGTGCTGAAACGGAGATTTGTCCCCATTGCAGTCTGGAAGGAATCCCAAAACTTGGAAGTGAAGATGCTTCCACGATGTGAGGATATGAGCTTAGGAACACCGTGCAAAGAAAGTATCCTTGACGTGTACAACTCTGCTAGCTGAGCTATCGAGATAGATTCTTTGACCAGAATTAAGTGGGCAACTTTGGTGAGCTTGTCGATGACCATGAAGATGGCATCATTTCCTCTCTTGGACTTAGGAAACCCAGTGATGAAATCCATTTTAACATGATCGAATTTCCACTCTGGGATGGGCAAAGGCTGAAGGAGGCCTGCTGGACGTTGATGTTCCGCCTTCACTCTGCGACAAACATCACACTCGTTCACAAACTGAGCAATCTCACATTTCATACGAGTCCACCAGAAGGTTTGCTTGAGGTCCTGATACATTTTGGAACTTCCTGGATGAATTGAGAGGAGGGAATTATGTGCTTCATCCATGATAACCTTTCTGAGTTCACCTTTTGGAACCACCAGACGGTCCTCGAAGAACAAGGTATCTTTGTCATCAACACGGAAGCACTTATACTTTGGAATGCTCTTGGCCACACCTTTCTTCACTCTCTTCACCATAGCATCAAGAAGCTGAGCTTGGTGAATCTGATCTTCTAGAGTCGGAGAGACTTGAAGATTGGCAAGAAAACCTTGAGGAAACACTTGGAGATTGAGCTTGTGGAATGCTTCACAAAGCTCGGGTTGAAGAGGCTTGAGAATAAGACTATTGCAGTACGCCTTCCTGCTCAGCGCATCTGCAATGACATTTTCTTTTCTAGGAGTATATTCAATGCTTGGATTGTACTCCTCGATCATTTCCACCCAACGAGTTTGCCGAAGATTGAGATTGGGTTGATTGAAAATGTACTTCAAGATCTTGTGGTCGGTGAACACCTCAACTGGTCTTCCCAAAAATAAATGTCTCCAAGTCATCAGAGCATGAACAACTACCGCCAACTCAAGATCATGAGTGGGGTAGTTCTTCTCGCTAGGCTTCCGGTGACACGAGGTATAAGCCACAACCTTCTTATCTTGCATGAGAACACCACCAAGACCTTGAAGGGAAGCATCACAGAACACTTGGAAGGGCTTGGATTGCTCGGGAGGAACAAGAACTGGAGCCGAAGTCAGCTTCTCCTTGAGTGTATTGAACGCCACATCACACTCAGGAGTCCACACATACTTGACATTCTTCTGAAGGAGGTTAGACAGAGGCTTAGCAATTTGAGAGAAGTTCTCAACGAATCTTCTGCGGTAACTTGCAAGCCCGAGGAAGCTATGAAGCTGCTTGACATTCTGAGGAGGCTCCCACTTCAGAATTGCCTCAACTTTCTCAGGGTGCACTTTAATGCCCTCGGCAGAGATGACATGCCCAAGGTACACCACTTCATTGAGCCAAAACTCACACTTTGAGAACTTTGCATAGAACCGATGCTGTCTTAACTTGTCCAGCACAAGTCAGAGATGCTCTGCATGCTCTTCTTCGGTCTCTGAGAAAACAAGAATGTCATCCAAATACACCAATACGAACTCATTCTTGAAAGGAGAGAATATGAAGTTCATCATTCTGGAGAAGGTCGGAGGCGCATTTGCTAGACCAAAAGACATAACGGTGTACTCATAAGAGCCAAAACTCGTCCTAAAAGCAGTCTTTGGAATATCTTCTTCACGAATACGGATTTAATGATAGCCCATACGAAGATCTAACTTCGAGAAAACCTTGGCACCTTTCAATTGCTCAAACAACTCATTGATGTTGGGAAGTGGGTACTTGTTCCTGATTGTCTTCTTATTGAATGGGCGGTAGTCGACACATAGTTGGTCTATGCCATCCTTCTTCTTGACAAACAGAACACCACAACCCCATAGTGAAGAACTTGGTCTGATCAGACCCAGACGCTCTTGTTCATCTAGCTGTTTCTTCAATTCTTTCAGCTCTTTGGGGCCAAGCTTATACGGACGCTTGCACACCGGTTCAGTTCCAGGCTCGAGTTCAATCACAAACTCAACTGGCCTGTGAGGAGGCATTCCTGGCAACTCTTCTGGAAAGACATCTTCATACTCCGAGACAACGGGAATTTGAGAAATGGCAGAAATTTCACCCTTCTCATTGAGAGAAAATAGACGAATCGTGTCATCGCGAGCAGCGAAAATGATCACATCTTGAGAAGAATGAGTCAATTGGACTTCTTTAGCTTTGCAATCAACATAAGCCTTGTTCATTGCCAGAAAATCCATACCCAGAATAAGATCAATATCGGAATTGCCGAGCACAATTGGAGAGGCCAGAAAAAATAATTGCCCATCTTGATAGAAACATCCGGAACCACCCAACGAGAACTCATGAGCTTTCCCAGTGAAACAACATCTAATTCTTTAGGCAACTCTTCATGATGCAAATCATGCTTGACCGCAAAAGGATATGATATGAATGAATGCGATGCACCAGTGTCAAACAAAACTTTTGCAGGAATAGAATTAACCAAGAGATTACCCATAATCACTTGAGAAGAATCCTCTGCTTCAGCTGCATTCACCATGTTCACTCTTGCTTCACCATAGCACTGCCTGGGGGGCTGATAGGAGGAGGAGGCGGAAGACGCCGCTGGTTGGTGCACTTGTTGGAGTAATGGCCCTTCTGACCACACTTGTGATAAGTAACCTCTGAGAGCGGACGGAAGTTGCCTGGAGGAGGAACATTTGCTGACTTGGGTGCCTAAGGCCTCTGTTGAGAACCTGGGTTGGGTGGGTGGGAAGGTCCATGACCACTGTGCTGCTTCTGCTGCTGAGGAGGGCGAAACGGAGGAGGAGGAGGAACCCAATACTTATGCTGCTTAGGAACGATCTGAGAGCTGGACGAAGAAGAGTTGGAGTCTCTGAACCGCTTCCTAGAATTCTCAAGCTTGAGCTGAACTGCCTCAAACTTTAGGGCCATGTTGTAGAACTGATCAAACTCACGAGGCTCGTGCAAGACTAGACCCGGCTGAAATTCATCCTTGAGACCACCTCTGAACTGGTAAATCTTTGACTTCTCATCGGGAACATCTTGCTTAGCATAGCAGGCCAGATTCTGGAACTCGATATTATACTGATAGACAGACTTGCTTCCCTGCTTCAAATTCCTGAACTTCTCACGCGTCTCCTCGACAAAGCTCGTCGGGATATGATGAGCTCTGAAGTCACGGCAGAAATCATCCCAGCTAATTGCATGATCACCTCTAGAATCCTTGTACTGCTGCCACCAATCTGCTGCCTGGCCCTTGAGATGGAAAGTCGCAAACCTGACATAGTTCGCAGGTCTGACATTGCTGCACTCAAAATGCTTGTTCATGTCACGAAGCCAATCGTCTGCATCGAGAGGCTGCTCACAACAGGTGAAGGACTTGGGCTGATTTGCGAGGAACTGGTTCAGAGTGGCAAAATGCGGCTGATTATGAAAATTCCCTTGATGACCTTGCTGTCCCTGCTCTCTTTCCTGCAGCAACCTGAGCAACATCTGAGTGTTGGCATTGGTTGCGGCCATCACAGCTTGCCAAGCTTCTAGAGGTGGAGGTGGTGGTGGGGGTGGTGGAGGATCAGACTGCTCCCCCTCACGACCTGGGTTCCCACGAGTTGCCGGAGCCATCCCGAAGATGGACAGAATTATGAGCATACCATTGATAAGATGATTGAAATAAGCTGAATCAATGGCTTGAAAGAAATTGCAACAGAATATCATCAATTGCGTTCAAACTGCAACTAGTAAGAACGCTTTCTGCAGGATCTTGATAACACCAATAGATCATGAAGCCACTTGAAATAACACACAAGTATTGAGCTAAGGTTGCTCGAAACAAATGTATAAACCACCATACATCTGTCGGAAGATGATCCTAGGAAACTACTGGAATTCCCACCTAAGAATTTCCGAAGTCTTTCTTATTTATGGGATTCAGGTTGCGGACCCAGGAACGTACCCAAGGTAATCAGCTACAACTGCACCCGCAACCTTCCACACCATAGACCAAGAAACTCCGCAAACTCATCTACCTCAGACACTCGAAAACACAACGATACTAAGTATGGCAGTACATCCGATCTCTCTCCACCAGTACTGGGGATGCCGGACTCCTCTCGCCACTACTAGTATTGAAGCAATTTCGAACATCCTCCATCCTGAGAAACTGAATGATAATGATGTGCAAAAATCCCTCGGAGCTCTACTTCTCGATAACAAGAGGCACCAAGACAGAATTCCTTCACATCGGCATCATATAGTTTCCAAAATACCCGCGTGATCCTAAAATTTTTTTGAGCGAGAAGAGGAGTAGAATTAAAATTCCTATGTCGAATTCCTCACAAGAGAATAGAAGAGGAGTAAAAGAATCCTACTCTCCGATATAACTAGACTCAAAATAGTTTTTCACTAGACTTGACTCGGCCAAGTTCGATCAAGCAAGGGGCTCCTATGGTCGGTATGTCTCTGATTACCAACTTGTAATGCCCAAGATGCGGTCCTATCCCTATTAAGGCACGAGGGCCTCGACGGGGATAGAAGCGCATCTAGTCGTTTCGCAAGCACAGTAAACATTACATACATGTAGGAAGAGATGAGTATATGAGTTGGCTTACACTCGCCACAAGCTATCTTACAAGTTCACACAAGTTATTCATACATCATCCAGAAGACAGGGTCCGGCTACGGATGAAATCAAATGATAAAAGAAGCAATGTAAACTGTCTTGCTATCCCAGGATCACCACCACGGAGCTCCCTACTCATCAGGATACGTAACGTACATACGCCTACGTTCTTCATCGTACTCCCACTGGAGCTGAGTCACATCGTCTGGCATGTTCTCGTCAACACCTGCACCTGTATTGTTGTAATCTGTGAGCCACAGGGACTCAGCAATCTCATAACCCGGGTACCGAAACTATGTAAGACATTGGGTGAGGAAAGATTAAGTGGTGAGGCTGCAGCAAGCACCTAAGCATGTATTTGGTGGCTAACTTATGGGAACATGAAAGTAAATCTGGTGGCCTACGTATAACGGTCGTGAACTAGCATGATCACTAAGTGATCCTGAACACCTACTTACATCAAACATAACCCCACCGTGTTCTCTCTCGGTTCTTGTTCACGAGCAGAGACAGTCACGGTTACGCACACATTTGGTGTATTTTATATGAGTTTCCTTCAAGTTTACTATAACCAGGTGTTAAACAAATTTCCAAGTTGCCACGTAACCGCGGGCACGGCTTTCCAAAAGATTTAACCCTGCAGGGGTGCTCCAACTCATCCATCACAAACTAACCACACACCGCAGGAATAACCTCGACCACGAATCTCGTGATCTTTCTAGGAAATTCCACTAGAAAACCGCAACCTCGAGATAGCCCGAAGAAAAAATGGAATTCCTCGCGCAAGACATTCGAGAAAGGTAAAACAAGTCCAGCAAGACCGCCCGACGTGTCGACGAATCCAATAGGAGCCGCGTATCTCGTTCTCAGGACACGACGGATGGGTCACACTATGAGTCAAACCAAACCTCGAGTATCCCCGTGGTGGCCCCGCAGTCTGCCCGTTTTGGACCAACACTCATGAGGAGCTCTGGCCTGGGGGTTGATTAATTATCCACGGGGTAGCTATGCCCTATGCAATTTTATTAAGTTGTTTAGAAAATGTAGTACCAAAGTTGGGTCTTGCCAGACAAGCTTCAATCTAAAACGAATGGTCGAGGGGGTCCACATAACAACCCCGAGCATGTTTGGAGCGCAAAATATGGAACGTAACACCGGTACTCGGAACTAGTGCAGCAAAAGCGGAACAAAACACTAAGCAAAAGGCCAAGCCTTCCACCGTTGCCAGATATATATATATATATATATATATATGTGCATTAAATTAAATAACAGTAATAGAGTGATATAAACAAAAAATCCATGTTGACACATGGAAAGCTTGCACCTGCAACTAGCAACGCTATAAGATAAGGCTGAGCAGCGGTACCGTAGCCAATCAATGTTTTCCTAGGTAGTGGAGGGGTTAGAGGCTTTCATGGCAATTTAGGAGGCTGACAGTTTAAGTGGTAGGTAACGGAAAACATAACGGTAAAAGCGAGACAACTAGCAAGGCAAAAATAGTGTCGAGATCCGGGTATGATCATCTTGCCTGTTGGGTCTTCAGAGGGACAAAGAGCTGGGTCCTCGTAGTTGTACTCTCCTGGATCCTCGTACTTAGGATCGACACTCGCGTCTACCCAAAGAGAAACAGCACCAAATAAACATATAAACAAGGTGCAATGCACAAACAAGATGATTCATGACCAAGTTGAAGTATTTAACATGGCAACCCTATGCTAGTCATGTTTCTCATGCAATTATTAAGTTCTTTAGTATTCTAGACAGAACCTAAAGTTTAGTGATTTGAACATGCATGATCATGGCAAATATGAATGCTTCATGCAAAATAGAATGTTGCAAATGGATTAACGTAGCTCACGGTACACTCCCGGCAAGGTACGAACGTTAACAGAGACAAAACACAAGATGAGGGAGGCCATGGGCTATTCCTTGGTATTCCAAGGATGCCACTGGATAGGAAATGAAAATCTAGCAAGAATAGAGCTAAAGAACAAGCAAAACAATGGAGTATAGCTCCCACAAGTCACAAAACCAACAAACACACAATCTGTCCACAAACAGCAACATGGCATCTTGCAACACACATATCCAGAGCTACAGAAAGTTTTAAATCACAACCAAGGTATGGGCATGAAGTACACAGCAAGCTTAACAAATCATCTATCTACAGCAACATGAAAGGAAGCATGAATCAATGGCATTGAAGTTCAGAAGATGGCATGTTGAATCCGTTTTTAGGGACTTAGTGAAAATCCCAGTTTTATAGAATCTGAGTTAACATGACAGCAACTTGACAGCAACTTTTATACATGCTAGAGGGCATTTCATGGCATGAAAATTAACAGGGTGATAGAGGGCATCAACTACTACAAAACACTAGCACTGAGCATGAGCTAAAACATCACAGATCACTTGGTAGCATCCCCTAAACATGGCATGAAAATAACTACAGATTCTCAGACTTAGTCAAATTTCACTAAGAGAACCAACCCCAAAGAAACACTATATCCATGGGAATCATCTAGAGAACATGGCAACAAAATAACAGATTGCCAACACTTAGAATATTTTGGGCATGTGAAAACAGATTTTTAGTGGCATGTTAACATCAAGATTTTTAGTGGCATGTTAACATCAAGAAAACAGATTTTGGGCATGTGAAAACAGATTTTGGGCATGTGAAAACAGATTTTTAGTGGCATGTGAAAACAGATTTTTAGTGCACACCCTAATGAACATATTTCATGTTGGCAAGATCGTCAAAACATGCAAGGATTAATTCATGTGAAAAAGACAAAATGGCATATTATCACAAGATAACCTTTTTGCAAACATGTCGAAATGACAAAACCAACCACACCATTGGACTCACTGAATTTTTCAACCCCAAAACCATATGCCACATGCCTATCTTCCTGTTAGTAAAACTCCCTCAATTGCAAACACAAAATCAACCATGCACTTATAGTCACTCATATGCCAGATTTGGCATGTACTAGGAACTTGATAGATTAGGAAACAAACAAAAATAGCTTATTTCAAAGGAAATTTCAAATCATCAAAAACAATAAAACAAAATGCAAAAAAAGGGGTGCCTACCTGGCAGTGAGCCAGGGCCCCTGTGGGTATGACATGTGGGCCTAGGGCCCACTGTTAGCGCGGGGAAATAAAGGGGAAAAAAGGGGCGCCTGGGGGACTCGAACCCGGGTCTCCCCGATTGCATCCGCATGCACATCCACTCGGCTAGCTGGGGGTCGTCGGTTTAGAAGGGGCACGGCGAGGCGAGGCGGGGCGTAGCGCGCGAATCATAGCTACAGAACGCGAGCACAAAAGGCGAGGCCAACCGGACGTCTACGCATACTGCCGCAGCGAGGAACAACGACAAAAAAATCACCCCTTTGCCAGAGCTACGGGTGCGCGATGATGGCACGGACATGGCAATCTCCTACAGGCACGAACGTCGAAGGAAAAGGATTGGATGGGGGCGGCTGCTCACCTAGCGTCCCAAGGACAAGAAGACGACGCCGAAAGGGGAACGAAGATGGCACGAACGACGATGGGGCACGGGCGCTCTCCTGACCCAAGCGCGAGGAGGAAGACGACGATGGGGAAGAAGCTGCTGAAGCCTAGCATCGCGCTCGTTGACGAAGAAGAAGGCAGGGGGTTCCCAAGGCCCGATCCACGGCGGCAGGGAGGCCGGAGACGGACGGAGACGCTACTCCGAGCACGAGCTCATGCTCGGCCGGAGCACGACGGGCACTGCGACGGCCTGGCGCGGGGAAGCTTACCTCGGCGGCAGCGACAGAAGGACAAGGAGGGAATGGGTCAAGGGAGGCTAGGGCACCGCGGGGGACAGGCTATAAAGTGAGCTAGGGCGGCCGACGGCCGTCAAATCGCTCGGAAAGGCGACGTGTCCCTGCTGGATGCACGCCGTACATGAGGAGTAGGAAGCGAACGCGGGGAGGCTCGGCGGGCTGCGGGAGCGCGCTCGCTGATGGGCCGCGGGAGGGGAAGGCCAAGGCCCAGCGGTTGTCCCTCTCTCTCCCGAATCAAAACCTTTTAAAAAAAACAGCAAGTAACGACCAAAGCGCAGGAAGATCTGAGAAGTTTTTGAGAAAACGAAAAATAGGTTTGAGCTCACAAAATTGCACCCTATTTACCAAAAATAATTTAGGAATTTATAGGGCAATAAAATAATTCACTTATATTAATATGGCAATCTGTTTTGCCAAGATACGAAATGCAAACAGCCCCAAACATGTTTGAGAGTTAAACCACAATTCTAGTCAGATTTTGTAGGATAAGTGCAACATTTTTATGGAGGTGATCCAGCAAGTAAATTCATCACATATTGCATTAATTTGAAAAATAGAGAGAGGTGGCATAGTTTGAGAAAAAAATAGAGGAGAGGGTTCCTAACCAAGACAACACATGGGTACTAGCACACCAACACCACAACAAGACCACTCACAAAACATCACCACATATGGGAGCATGATGCAAATATGATGCACTTATGATAGGATGAACATGATGCCATGATGCAAAGACATGAGGCAAAATATTGGTTCTCAAACCACAATGGCAAAACATGGAGGTCCACATGAGATATATATTACAAATGGCAATGGATGCACTTGGGCTATTACAACGGCGCTCCGGTCACATGCGAGTTCGAGGGCCCAACCAGGATCTCCACCTTCCCCTGGATCGATAGGAAGGGCATGCGAGGGGCCACCCGACCCCGGTGCGCACCCTAGGGTTGGGGGCTCCCCCCCTCTCTCCTCGGGCAGAGGCCGTACCCCGCAGGGATCCGCGTCCTCGCTCAAGAAAGGCCCTAGGGCACGGCGCGGCTGACACCCGGGGAAGACCGCCAGCGGAGGATGTAGCCCCACCCTGCAAGCTGGGGGCCAAGCATGAAGAAGTTCACAGGAAATTCGCGCTCAGGACCCCCCGAGGGCCGCACGAGCTCGGGTACGGGCACCTTCCTGTGAGGAGCCTCGAGGGCCGCGGGAGGCAAGGCCGCGATGGGCCTGGTGGCCTCAGGAGGCGGCGGTGGCATCGCGCCTTTCTCTTCATCGGAGGGGAACCTGCGGAACAAAGATTCAGAAGGGGCACACCGGGGAAGACTGAGGGGACTCAGTCACTTACTCATCCAAGGCGACCCACTTCCTCTTCATCGGCACCCACAGCGACGGGCGGCAGCTGCCCCCAGGCCCCTTCCTCTTCCAGCAAGCGCGGGGACCCGAGGACGACGAGTCGGCATCTGACCCCAGACATCCAGCAGCGGAGACGGTGGCCGCCTCCACCGGCGGGGCGTCATCTTCACTCCCGGGTAGGACCGTGACAGGATCCCGAGGGATGGGCGACATAGGATGCCTCTCCACGGCCGAAGGGGGAGCCACGGCTCCAGGACCCTCAGGACCCCCACGCCTCGAAGCCATCGCGAGGGGATCATCCCGGGGACCTGCTCCCACCGAAGGGAGGAGCCCCCACTCGTCGAAACGCGGCATCTTCCCTGCAAGGACCCCCCCCGTCCTGGCGGTTGTACAAAGGAAGGCCGTTCCGGGGAAGCTCATCCGGTTCCCCGCCGGTCAGGCGACGGAGCAGCTCGCGCAGCGCGATGGAAAGAAGAGAAGGAACCTGGAGCCTCATGGAGTCGCAAGGGCCCGCGAAGATCCACATCGGGCAGGAATGGCGCTGGAGAGGAGCAATCCGCTGGCGGGAGAACTCTCGCACCACCATCGCCATTGTCACGCCAGACTTCTTCAGCTCCGCCAGCCTGATAAAAAAGGGCGCAAGCCGCGGGTCGACAAGCTCCTCGTGTTCCCACCTGGGATTTGGCTCTGCACGAACCGACGGGGGTTGGAGCAGGGAGCCGGCCTCAGTAGCATCAACGTACACCCACTGCCTCCGGAAACCTTCTGCGTTCGGCGAAAGCCGGGCGTCGAGGGCCCCGCTGGCCGTCGCATCGGCAGCTCGCGGGGACACACATCCTGAACAGTGTCCCCCAGGGTTCAACCGGAGGGAGAAGAAGTGGCGAAGCAGGGCCACAAAAGGGGAGACGCCGATGAAGCCCTCGCACAGGAACGCGAAGGCAGAAAGGAGGACGATGGAGCCAGGGTCAAGATGAAGCGCATGAACCTAATAATGCGTGAGCACGGCAGAAAAGAAGTCCGAGAACGGCGGCAGCAAACCGGAGAGGAGGGCGCGGAGATGAAGGGGAATGCAGGTGGCCTCCAGCTCGGCCTCAGGCCGTGAGCCCAGCCAGATCTTGGTCGCCCCCCACTCATTGGAGCCGGCGGCAACCGCCAGTCGAACCTTCTCCAACCCCTCAAGATTGACCACCAAGGATCGATCTAACGCGGGCTCCGGCATAGGCGAAGGTTCCGGCGCCTTTGAGGCCTCACCCCCTCTCTTCTTGGGGGCCATGGCGAACGGCCAAGCCGGACGGACGCAGGACTTGGCGGAGAAGGCGTGAGCCGCGGAAGAGGGGAGAACGGGCAACTAGATTGATGGGGAACAGTGACGGCTCGGAGGCGTGCGCCAGGCGGTTTGTCAGCCGGGGTAGTTACCGAGGCAGCACGAAGGAGTGTATGGGTCAGCGTCTCGGAGGGCACCGCGTGTCAAGCCCAGCCCGCAGGCGGTTGGAGCCCACGGCACTTTGGGTCATCTTCTATGGCTTCGCACAGAAGCCAACCCGAGCGTGCCTTGGGCCCGGGGGCTACTGTCGGCGTCCTGGGAATGGGGGTACCCAGACCTGCCTGCCTGCGGCCCAGGGCGTGGCCCACTTGACGGTCCGTACGGCCCGGCGCGACTTCACTCAAGACAAGGCCCTCGCAAGAGTCCCACCCTCGCGAGGAGAACAGCGCCAAGACCCACGGGGGAATAGGCCTCCCCAGGTCCCCTCCTGAGTGGCGGAGATCTCTATGCAATGCTCGGCCTTGGGAGGTCAAGGGTGACGCCAGCCAGGCCAGGCGGGCACCAGCACGCCAGAGTGGACAGTTTCCTCTTTGGTGCAAAGGAGGCGGGGACGAGCGCAGGTTCCCGAGACGCCCCGCCAAAGGTTGCCATTCCGGTGCAACGAGACCAGTCCAGCGGGCACGCCAGGACGGATGTCATCACTGAGCCCACCACTACATCACCAACAGCACTTTGCAGGCGAAGACCACCTTTCGTCAGGATAAGATGTACCTCCTGTCCCCCTTCAAATTGGTCGTTGTGGGATCCCTTCCCGCCATTGCGATAATGGAAGAGGACCCGAGCCACTATAAATAGAGGCTAGGCTACTCCATAGAGAGGGAGATCCAACACCACCCGAACGCCCTCGCGAGGCAACTCACCACTGTACTAGTTCATCCACAAACCTCCTCGTGATGCAATCCACCAAAAGTAGGAGTAGGGTTTTACGCTTCGCAGCGGCCCGAACCTGGGTAAATCCTCGTGTGCTATCTTCTTCCTCACCATCTTGCGAGTTCGTCGAACTAGGCTATCAAGCTGTGAGCTTTGGGGGCGAAGCTGTTGGGGATCTTCGCACACGCCCCTGTGTTCGAACTTCCCTGGGTTTTGCGGAGCCCGAAATCCGACACTTAGCCTAGGAATCTCAGGGACGAGATTCTTGTAAGGGGGTTAGGTCTGTCACACCTTGTGTTTGTATCACTTTCCTATGCTATGGATTTACAAAAATTGGAACCATTTAAAACTTTTTAAGTGCATGTGTTTGATTGATTTGTTGATGCTTGCTTGTTTGATTGATTGTGTTTGGCACTCATAGGTTCTACTCCTCTCCACCTTCACCTTCCTTGATCAAAACATCTTGCCCAGTGATCATACCATGTGTGTAGTACCCAAAACTATTTTTATCAAATATTATTTTGGCCAAAAAGGATTTATTCAATTTAGGTTTTCAAAAACCCTTGAATTCAGGTTTGTACTACATGTCCTCAAATTGGGTGGATCCTTTTTCCACAAAGACTTTATTTGAAACCTACTATATATAAGACTTCCCAAAACCAACAAATATTAATTTTAAAGATTATTTTGCTATTTTATTTAAAGCTTTTTCTTAAGGCCAGAAATGGTTTTTCATAGGGAAAAATTATTTAAATGCTTTAAAAATATTTTAGAAAATTTAGAGAAACTCAGTGGACATATATTTTCCAAATATATGAGTTTCAACACATGTTCATGTTCAAAATAATGGGAAAAACCTCCAAAACCCTTTCTGCTTAAATCAAGCTTTTGAAATATTTCTATTAGAAATATTTTCAATACAAACCAGGAAAATTCTAGAAAGTCACACATGCTATATGTGATGATCTTGCAAAGTTTCATCTCAATCTCAATTGTTTTGATCCACCACAATATTCCAGAACCATTCATGTCCAGAGTCAAGTTTGAACAACTTTACAGTGTAAAGTTTGCCCTATTGACCCCAAACTTTGTGGGCATGTTATAAACCCCAAATAATGGTACCACACCAAGTGGTGGATTTGGGGGAAGTGAAAGGCATGCTTGGATTTACAGAAATCTGATTCTGCCAAATTCTAGGGTTTTTCAAGTTTGTATTGTCAACTTGTCTCAAACCAGCTCAAATTTGGTGGTCCACTCTATTTCTACCTACACTTTCATCCTGTTAAATCTCAAGTCAAGCAAACTCCATTTGCTTGCCCAAGTCATCATCAAACACCTTCCGCCAAAATTCTAAAAACCTTGTTTGACCCCCTTCTGCTATTCTCCTTTACCCAAAATATTTACCACGACCCCTCACTGATGTGTTTCACCTCCAGTAAAGTTTTCATGGCCCAGCTCAATCAAAGAGTGGGGTAAAACCCCATTTCCACCCCCTGGACAACAGTAAAACACCTCTCTCTCCACCCCATTTCTATTCAAATGGGCTACCAGGGCATCCAATGCTAGATTCCCCTAGTCTAGACCCCCCTTGTACCCCTAGACACTAGTGGCCACGCGCAAGACGCCGTTGGCATGCCGTGGCATGCCAAACGGGCGCTCCAGAGCGCGCTACAGTGCCCAACCGCACTGTAGCCGCCGCCCTATGCATGGCCACGACAACCTCGGGCCTCCCCCTCTCGCCACTTGGCCCCCCTCGATGTTCGCACCACGGCAAGCAGCCGGCCCCCCACCTCCCTCTCTCTCCAGTGGACTCCCACACGCACGCCGCCGCTGCCCCTCTCGGCCAATGCCCGGGCTGACACGCGCGCGCACCCTCGCTCCTTCTCTCCCTTCCCTCGCGCCTAGACCCCTCCCAGGAACTCCCCAGACGCGCTCTCTCTCTCCCCCGTGCCCTCCAGCGAGCGCTACGTCCTCGCTGGCGCACCACGTGCGGTGGACCATGGGAAGGCTATAAATAGCCCCTCCCGATCCTCTCTCTTCCCTCTGGTCTCTCTCTCTCTCCATCTCAATCGCCCTCCAGAGCCCCCCTCTTAACCTCCCCGTGCCCAAGTGCTCGGGATCGACCGCGGCGTCGCCGCCTCGGGTCGCCGGAGTCCGCACAGTAGGGACCCTCCCCGCCTCCGTTCTTCCTCGATCTGGACCCCCTGGGGCTCTCTGACGTGATTCCCCTTCTCCCCGATCGTTTTGCAGCTCGAGGCGAAGAATTGGAGCACGCCCTAATCCCCTCCGCCGCGGCCTCCTCGCCGCTGGCAACTCCGGCCACCCCCGCCGCACGTTCGACCTCCAGGAGAACGGCGGCTCGATGATGAGTCTGTTCGTGCACTCAGCTCCCCTTGCCGTGCCCCACTTCGCCGTCGGTGAGCACCGCCGACCCCTGGACAGAGGTGGACGACGACCTGCCAGTGGAGCCAGGTCGTCAGGCTCTCACCCTCCCTCCCGCGTCTCTCTCTCTGCAGCCGGGCCCCTCCCATCAGCTTTGAATCCTGACGCGCGCGGGAGCGCCAGGCTCGGCTGGGCCAGTTTGCCTGACTGGGCCAGCTCGGCTGGCTATTCTGGCCCAGTTTGCCTGAGGCCTTTTTCCTTTTCTTTTATCAGTGAAAATCCCAAAATCCCACAGAGTTAAATAATTGTTCAAATCCAATTAGTCTTTCACCACAAATCTTGAAATAATCTGTAGAATTTAATGGTGCCATTTGTGAAAATATTTGAAAACATTTTTGGTACTACTTTATTTTAAAACCTCTTTTGGCATTTTTAGCCTCTGTTAAAATTTGTTTCGAAAATCCTTTTCACCCCAAAACCTTAGGCCAATATTTTTAGTACTATTTTTAGTATTTGTCAGAATAGAGTAACATTTTAGAAGTAGCTTTTGTGGTCTGTTTTGTTGTGATTCTTATTATTACCATTAATTATCGCGACGATAGATTGCGCTGTTGACGAGGGAGTTGGACCCGAAGACTTTGAAGATCCTGAAGACTTTGTGGAGCCAGGCAAGCAGCCCTTTGACCATGACTATGAAACCTTTTATTGCATGGCATATAGCACATTACTTCTTGATAATGATCATGATGATGTAGTATCCCCTTCGGTGGGATGCCTCCGATACTTCCTTGATGACACTTGCATCATGCATGACCCTACCTTCTTATGACGGTTATGCGGGTGGGAGTAGATAGGATGCTTAGTAGATGCTACGCAAATGGGATGGGGATATGCATGGTGATGGAAACAAAAGTGTTCTCAAACACTTTCGAAAACCCCGTCGGGTGCCACTAATGCCCGAGGGAGATGAAGTTGAGCTACGTAACCACTTGACAAAGAAGTGGTGTACCGGAGCAAGTTGTGTGTGTGTGTGTGTGTGTGTGTTTTCAAAAACGGAGAGATTTAAGATTTGCTGACCATCCCAACCTTACATGTACAACCACGATACCCCTTATGGGACGGGGCTTTGGTGGGTACTAGCATAGAGCCCGCATTACTAGTGGCGGGAGTGGCGTGGTCACTCTCGATACGGGGTCGTGCTGGTAAGGACGATCATGCGCTATCTTCACAGGCACCGGTCACACCGTTGTGTGCCCTCATGGATGATACGTGTGAAGTATATCATGAGGGATGGCACCAACGAGTGGACTCTTTGTTTAGTATCGCTAGGGGAAAGGCAATGTTCGGGTACTTACCTCGGGTATGAACAATATCGCGAGTCGTGGCTTGACACGGAAGTTTCCCGAGTCTTGTGGGTAAAGTGTGCAACCTCTGCAGAGTGTAAAACTATTCGAATAGCCGTGTCCACGGTCATGGACAGTTGGAGGTCCTGCTTAAACTACATCCGATGTTTTTCACGAAGTTGGTGTGCGTGTGGGTGACACAGAGATGATACATGAGTTAGGTCAGATGACTTGACATGATGATTGAACATGAGATGTTCAGACCTTGTTTATATTGATATTTGTAACCTGTTCATACAGATAATTGTATCCTCATGATGCATGCTACCACAAGTTATTTTAATCATGTCATTGCACCCAAAATTAGCTTTGTGCAAACCTTACCTACTTAGTGCTATATCATGCATTGTTATTGCCTTGTTCCAAACATGGGTTGCTTGCGAGTACATTCAAAGTACTCATTGGCTTGCCACTGGTTATTTAATTGGCCAGGCATGGAAGAGCAGGAATATGGTGAAGAGTTCAATGGTGACGAACATGCGAACTAGGACGCTACCCAGTCAGAATGCCTGTAGGTTAAGGTAGATGGCATGGGTCTACGCTTTCGATCAAGATTTCCGCTGCTAGTTATGTTTGTTGTTTGGCCCTCGTGGCCCTACCCATGTAAGACTTGACCTCCATGGTCTTTATTTGTGTAAGACGATGAGTATGGATGTAAGACTCTTGTTATTCAGCTTCTGTGTGTTCAGTGAGCATTGATCTCTGGGATCACTGTACACGTGCATTCGGTGATCACGACTTATGAGTTGGGGCAGCGGCAGCTTTGGCGCCGACGAAGTGGCGTCGGCCGTTATGACCCGTGGGCGCAGTCTGTACGACGCGGGCCGCTCGGCGCTCAGCACGCACACGACGGGCTTCGGTCATGGGTTCAGCAAGAGTGGAGCCAAAACGAAGCTGAAGAGCGGCGGCACACCCCTACCTGGCGCGCCAAATGTCAGAATCGGGGCTCCGGGGACCCAAGAGAGGTTCGAACTCTAGGGTGCACCGACTCTTCAACTTTTCTCTCTCACCCTAACCTATGGCAATGCTCTGGTGAGCTTGAGCATGGGGGGAGGACGAAGAACACGGCGGCTTTACCCAGGTTCGGGCCACCTTGCGGTGTAAAACCCTACTCCTGCTTATTCGGATTACTTAGTGGGAGAAAGTGAATACAGTTGGGCCTCTCCTCTCTACGGTTGCCGCCTCCCCCTTTTTATCCTGGCTTCGGTCCTCTTCCCTCCGAAAATATCCGGCGGGAAGGGTTGTCACAAGCGCCAGTTTGAAGGGGGACAGGACTGAAGCGTACCCTGACAAAAGTGGTCTTCGCCTGCCAAAGCCTCCCTTCGTGATGTGCTGATGGGCTCGGAGATGACCTCCGCCCTGGCAGGCTCCCAGCTTTGGCCACCTAACACCAAGAAGGAAACCTTTAGGGTCCGGTTTGGGAACCGGCGGGCTGGCCCCGCTCCCTTAACACCGAAGAGGAAAGTCTTCCTGTCGTACCTCCGGGCAACGCAGGGCAGGACGCGCATTGCCCCCAGGACGGGATGGGCCGCACGATCCCGTCGAGACGCCCTTGACCTGTGTACCACGTGCGGCCCCCGCGAGGACACCCCCGGGGTGGCGACCTCACGAGGGCGTCTCCGGAGGCTGGCGGGGGTGCTTCCGATCGACTGCCTCATGAGGCGGGGGACCCATGAGGACTCCCTTCGTGACGCCCTCTAGACGGGCAACACTAGGCCCAGGCCCTGCGTCGTGACATGGGCCTCAGGCAGATGGGCCTTGGTACTCCCTGTCCCAGTGGCCCAACAAACGTAAAAAATTTGGTGTCCAAGCTTCTGGCGTAAGATATTGGAAACTACATTGCACACGGTTCGTGCTAACAAATTATGTGTGATGTACTTGCATTTCATTTTTTCGTTTGGAGGACAAAATGGGGATACGGTGGCAAATTTTGGTCCAAATGTCCCTTGTTACAGTGGTCATCCATGTCATTGCATAATTTAACATCACTTGCTAATTTGAGTAGTTCACAAAAGAGCCTACAACACAGCCTGAGCCCACACATACTTAATCGAGAAATTAAATAGAGTTGGTTGACCTAAACATTACTCTAACAAAAGACCAATGCTCTAAACAAAGACTAATATTGCGACTGGAGCTCGTCGATCTTCGGCAGCACCTCCTCCTTCATGAACAGCTGGCGCTCGATGACCTCCGGGGGACGGGGCTCCATGGCATCCATCGTTGCATACTCCGCAAGCAACTTGCAGTCCACGTCCGCCATATCTTTGGAAAAGTGTGGGGACCCCGACTCATAAGTCGTGATCACCAAATGCACGTGTACAGTGATCCCAGAGATCAATGCTCACTGAACACACAGAAGCTGAATAACAAGAGTCTTACATCCATACTTAGCGTCTTACACAACTTGTCGGGACCCCGATCCTAAGCCATAAGAATCTAGCATGTAACACCTCACATTACTTTGCGGCCTCACGCACGGTTATCTCCACGGCTGCCACCTTACCTGGGCCGGGACCGTTTGCGCCTTTTGGCTCACGAATGTGAATATGTCGCTAGCATTCAAATATCAAAGAACCCGGGTCGACATGACTAGTCGTAGAACCCAAGTACCACATCCGTACAGGGACAGGCATACGTAACCCAACAATGCAGGTGTCGGCCTCAGCATGTGTAGACGAGTCATAGCAAGCTACAGGGACTCCATTACGCCGTGGGACATAAATGTCATCAACTGCGCGTAGACAAGTCATAGCAGGCTACATGGACTCCATTACACTGCGAGACATTTCCCCGAAGGGACAGACACAGCAGCAAAGAAGGATACATGCCGGTCAATCAATGTGTCCGGAGCAGTAGCAAGCTACCAAGGCTCAGTGGAAGCACAAAGAGGCATTTCCCCGTAAAGAGTACTACTAGAGGCACACAACTAGGTGTCGAATCCCATACATACCGTTACACGTCACACGTACGCACGACATGTCCGATATGCATAGATACAACTATGGCATCACAACATAACCATACAACAACACAACATTTATTTAGAAGGCTCAGAAGAGCCTTACATAATATGTTCTTACAGGTAGGGGTCACATGACCCGACACTCAAGTCATACAAACATGTTCATAAGAACCAAGCGGAAGCTTAAAGCTGTCTGAGTACAGACAGATGAAAGCTAAAAGGCATAAAGCCTGACTATCTACAGCCCAACCCAGGGCATTAGATCATAGCTGGGATACCAGCTACTCGGCGTCATCGACGTCTAGATAGAACCCACCAGATGGGTCCATATTCTCATCTACAACAGTTATTAAGCAAACATTAGTACAATCGTACTCAGCAAGTCTTAAAAGCAGACCTAAGCTATTCATGCTCATGTTTCAACAAGGGGAGTAGTGGGGTTCATGCAGCAATGCCAGCTTTGACTCTTGGCAAGCCTATACTATGACTACCAGTTCTTTGAAGAAGTTTTGAGATAGTGCACATGAGTCCACTAACACCACATCAATACACCACCATGGATCCGCTCCCATCACCCACGAGAGTGCCATCCACGATACTCACACTTGTCTTGAGTCTTTTAAGAGTAACCATCAAGTTATCTATGAACAGCATAAATTCTCCAAGTAGTCCCTATCCGAGGCCGCAGCTATTCGAACAGATTCATTACCCTGCAGGGGTGCACTTCTTCACACACGCTCTCGCCACTTATCGATGTGTGCTCATAAAACAGGCACCTCGGCAACCTTCAAGCGGAAGCCCAGCGAGGGAGTCGGCGACGACCGTCAAACACACAAGACACTAGTCCAGGATATCGCCTATTTGAGACTAAACCCGCACGGAAGTCCGGCCGAAGTTTCCGCTACGGCCTCAAACGATGTGCGCAGGGTTCCCAAGCCCACCGTTCGGGTGCCACTTGGTACACCGTGCCAGTGCCTACCGCGTCGTAGCCCACCCCTAAGGTCAGCGCTAAGCACGGCCTCCAGCATGGCTACAAACACCAAAAACTACTTGCAACTCCTGGACCGAGGACTAGGCGGATGATAAGTCGAGAGGGGTCGAGTTACTGGAACCCAATGTGTGGTAGTAACTAGTCTTGGATCACAAACACGGAACTCAGTTCCTAAGAACGGTCCCAATGAGACAACCCGCTATGTACTCCTACATGGCCTCTCATCGTGACCTTTACCAAATCAGGTTCATCATTTAGCTCATCACATCAGAACAACACCGTTTCACTCTGGTTCATCACCCAGATGAATCAGACCTGACAAAACTCTAAGCATAGCAAGCATAGCAAGCAAAGCAGGTAAAGCACATCAAGGCTCAAGCATCTACCAGGTATGCTAGGTTGCATGGTTTAGCTATTTACTATGACAATGCCAGGTCATGCAGAGGAATGGGTTCAACTACCGCAACAGATAGACAGTAGAAGCGTTTGTCCTAATGCATTAAACAAGAGCAGGAGCGAGAGAGTGGGATGTTATCGGTATGATCAATGGGGTTGCTTGCCTTGCAGGTTGGCCGGGAGGTACTCTCCTTCAGGGGGATACTCGAGGGTATCCGATGGAGCAGAACCTACCGCGACATAGATGGAGTAACAATCAATACACGGCAAGTGCAACAATATGATGCATGATCATGACATGGCATTATGATAAGAATGAGCTAATGCATCTATCATTAGAGTTAAATGGTGTAGAGTTGAATATAGGTTCAAAATCGTACTCCATGTGATATTCCACATATTGCATTATTGCAAAATGTCAATGTTCTTCTATTTAGGTTGCTCTAGCATGCATGATAATAGCACCAATGGATTCTTTGGATTTTTCTGATAATTTTCCATATATAAATTATTTCAATCTGAGCTACAGATTAATTTCCATGAATTTTAGAAGTTTTATCCATTTTCTGGAATTAAATTAAATCAGAAAAGCCTTATTGCGTCAGCATGACATCAGCAGGGCGTCAGCAGGGCAGCTGGCCGTTGCCAGGTCAAACCTGACCAGTGGGGTCCACTGTTCAGTGACCTAGAGCCATCTAGAGTCACTGACATGTGGGGTCCACATGTCATTGACTCAGGAAATAATCCCGAGTTGACCCTGGCTTTGACCCTGGCCAGGGCCCACTGTCAGCGTCTATTAGGCGTTTTAAATATGGGAGGTTATTCCCTAATGACGTCCATGTCGGACGTCACTGGAGTCTCACCGGCGGTGACCAAACCGACGGCGGCTTCACGCCGGAATCGCGCAAACGGCGACGGCTGGGCACGCGGAGACCACTAGAGTGATGCCCGCACTGGGCCGCATCTAGCTACGGGGTCAGCTGGTCGCGGGGGCACCAGAATCATCGCCGGCGACGAGCTTGGCGGCTGCCGGAGCTCGGGTGAGCTCGGGGTCGACGATCTAGCACGCAAACAGACCGGGGCTTGGCTCCTACAGCATCTACGCGGCCCTACGAGCTCGATGGTGGCCTCGAGAGGACCACCTGGACACCGGAGCATTACCGGCGTCAAGCTCGCACGGTGGAGCTATTCAGCCTCGATGGAATCGGGGGCTACGGCTCGCAATCGACAGGGGAGAGAGGGAGAACGGGTCCAGCAGCTCACGGCGAGGTTGTAGCCGTTGAAAGCGGGCTCGGGGACGATCTGCAGGCGAGAACGGCTGTCGCGATCTCTGACGGTCGGAGGAAGAAGACGACCTCGAGGCGGCGAAGGGAAGACCCTGCCGTCGCATGGCTTGTTGGAGAGGACAAGGGCGTCGAGGCGGAGCTCGGGGGCTATTCAGAGGCGAGGGGGAGCGGTTAGAGCGACGGCGCTACGGCGGCGAGCTTGCGGGCGCGGCAGCCATGGTGGAGCAGAGCGAGGGGAGAGAGGAGAGGGGGCGAATGGAGGAGGGAACGATCCAGACGGCAGCGGGGGCGGTCATCCCGCACGTCGCGCTGGCCCTGGTGAGCCAGGCAGGCAGCTGTCGGCGTGGCGGTCGGCCGCGCGCCGTGCCTCCCTTCGCCTCTGCCTACTGGCAGACGTAGGGCACGACAGGCACGGGCCAGATGGGCCGGCCTGCCCCTGGGCCTCAGGTTAGCTCTCTCTCTCTTTCCCTTTTTTATTTGTTTCTGTTTTTTGTTTTCTGACATTTGTTTTATTTTTGTTTGGGCACAAATGCTTAGCTCAAAAACCACTGAAATATTTAATAGAGCATAGTTTGAATATTTCAAACCTCCACAAAAAGTTTCAGCATTTTTGAATGACTGTAATATTTATTGTACTTTATTTAGTCGTTTCAGCAGCATTACAAGTTATTTTTAAAATGCTATGTCTATGATAAAAAATTAAAATGTCACCTGAAGTGTTGTTGCCAACATTTATCAGTAATAGTGAACTTTTTTAGGGGCATTTTGGATTCATTGAAAATCACATGAAATTGAATTGGTTGTTTCAGGTGAGGTGCTAGGGTTTCTGTTAATCCCCATTTCATGTTGATGCAAATTAAACATGATGCACAACTTAGCTAGCACAAGACAAGGGATGACTAGGGATGTGACAACTCACCCCCACTCAAAAGAACCTCGTCCCGAGATTTGGAAGTCGTCGGGAAGAGCACTGGGTACTCAAGTCGAAGACGGTCCTCCTTTTCCCATGTGGCTTCCTTCTCGGAATGGTGTGACCACTGAACCTTGAGAAACTTGATGTTTCGACATCGAGTGGTACGCTCAGCTTGATCGAGGATACGAATAGGGTATTCTCGATATGTAAGGTTATCTTGGAGATCAAGCGTTTCGTGGTCCACTTCGCGGACAGGGTCCGAGAAGCAACGCCTGAGTTGTGAGACGTGGAAGACATCATGAACCTTGGAAAGATGCGGTGGAAGTTCCAATTGGTAGGCAACCTCTCCTCGTTTAGCAAGAATGCGAAAAGGACCAATGTAACGAGGAGCCAACTTGCCCTTGATACCGAATCGTTGGGTACCCTTCAGAGATGTAACCCGAAGGTAAGCCTTCTCGTCAACTTTGAAGGTCACAGCCTTATGATGGCGATCATATTGGCTCTTTTGACGAGATTGGGCTGTTTTCAACTTTTCACGAATAATGCGAACTTGCTCCTCTGCATCCTGGATCATATCTGGGCCAAAGAGTTGCCTCTCTCCGGTTTCTGACCAGTTAAGAGGTGTTCGACACCTTTGTCCATAGAGAACTTCAAAAGGGGCTTTGCCCAAGCTTGACTGAAAACTATTGTTATAAGCAAATTCAGCAAATGGAAGGCACTTCTCCCAATCCATGCCGAATGATATAACACAAGCTCTAAGCATGTCTTCCAGGATTTGATTGACTCGCTCGACTTAACCACTTGACTGCGGATGGAAAGCAGTGCTAAAGGATAGATGAGTCCCCATAGCATTTTGGAAACTTTCCCAGAATCGGGAAGTAAAGATACTTCCATGGTCTGAGTTGATCTCCAAAGGAACACCATGAAGAGATACTATTCGAGAGACATATAAATCCGCTTGCTGACTAGCAGTTATACTTTCGCGAACAGGAAGAAAATGAGCCACTTTGGAAAGACGGTCAATGACCACAAAGATAGCATTATTCCCTCTCTTGGTCCTGGGAAAACCGGTGATGAAATCCATACCGACCTTGTCACATTTCCATTCAGGAATAGCTAAGGGTTGAAGGGTGCCAGCAGGCCTTTGATGTTTTGCCTTAACGTGACGATAGACGTCGCAGTTAGCAACAAACTGAGCAATTTCACTCTTCATTCTGGTCCACCAGAACCTCTGGCGTAGGTCCTGATACATTTTGGTACTACCAGGATGAATCGTGAGAGGAGAATCATGAGCCTCCTTAAGGATCAGCTATCGTAGATGTTGTTTCTTGGCAACCACCAAGCGATTCTCAAAGAAGACCACACCCCGATCATCTACCGAGAAGCATTTAGCATTACCTCCTTTAATGCTCTTCTTGATCCGGGAAATCCCGGTGTCATGCTTCTGGGCTTCTATGATTTGATCCATAAGAGTAGGTTTGGCCACCAAGGTGGAAAGGAATCCTTGAGGAACAATGTGAAGATTTAACTTCCGAAATTCCTCATAGAGAAGCGGTTGACCTTGTTGTAACATCAAATTGTTACAATAAGACTTACGACTTAGTGCATCAGCCATGACATTGGCTTTCTCCAGGGTGTAAGTTATACCTAAGTCATAATCTGTAATCAACTCAACCCAACGTCTTTGCCTAAGATTCAAATCCGGTTGGGTGAAGATATATTTCAGACTTTGGTGATCAGTGTAAATCTCGCAACGATTACCCAGAAGGTAATGTCGACATGTTTTAAGTGCATGGACTACAGCTGCAAGCTCAAGATCATGTGTTGGATAATTATCCTTATGTGGATGCAATTGTCGAGATGCATATGCAATCACATGACGATCTTGCATAAGAATGCAACCTAATCCTTGTCGCGAGGCGTCGCAATAGATAACAAAGTCCTTAGAAAAATCTGGTGGCACCAATACGGGTGCAGAAGTCAGGCATCTTTTCAGTTCCTGAAAGCTGTGCTCGCATTGTGGGGTCCACTCGAACTTTTTATCTTTCTTGAGGAGTTTAGTAAGAGGCTTCGCAAACTTGGAGAAATTCTCAACAAAGCGGCGACAATAGCTCGCTAAGCCAAGGAAACTCCGAACTTGCTTAACCGATTCAGGTTGAGTCCAATCAAGGACGGCCTGAACTCACTCGGGATTGACAGCAATGCCCTTGCCAGAGATTACGTGGCCTAGATAGGTCACTTCTGGTAGCCAAAATTCACACTTGGAGAATTTGGCATACAGGCGATGCTCTCGAAGTTTCGTCAATACCAGCCTGAGATGCTCGGCATGACCTCATTCGTTCTTCAAGTAGATGAGTATATCGTCGAGGTAAACCACGACGAATTTATCCAAATACTCCATGAAGATCGAATTCATCAAATGAGAGAACGTGGCTGGGGCATTGGTTAATCCGAAGGACATGACGGTGTACTCGTATTGGCCATAACGAGTAACAAAAGACGTTTTTGGAAAGTCCCTGTTCCTGATTCTGATTTGATGGTATCCCAACCTCAAATCCATTTTGGAGAAGATTGAGGATCCAGCGAGTTGATCATACAAGTCGTTGATCCTGGGGAGCGGATACTTGTTCTTGATTGTGACCAGGTTCACTGGTCGATAATCCACAACCATTCGGTCCGTTCCATCCTTCTTCTTGACGAAGAGGACGGGGCAAGCCCAAGGAGAAGAACTAGGGCGGATGAATCCCTTTTTCAAGACCTCATCGAGTTGTTTCTTTAGCTTGGCTAGTTCTAAGGGTGCCAGCTTATAGGGTTTTCTGGCTATTGGGACAGTCCCGGGAATGAGGTCTATCACAAACTCTACATCTCTGACAGGTGGAATACCTGGCAGTTCCTCTGGAAAGACATCCGGGAAGTCACAGACCACCGGAATATCCTCAAGCTCTGGAAGAGGGCTAGCATTGAGGGAATAGAGTTGGCGCTTAGCCACTCGAGTTGAAAAGGTGACTATCTCACCTGAAGGATGTGTAAGTTGAACATTCCTAGAATGAGTATCAATCTTGGCATAATGAGCTGACATCCAGTCCATACCCAAGATGATATTGATGTCCGAAGACTTCAGAGCTATCAGGGAAGCTGAGAAGACTAGCCTATCCACGAGAATCTCATTGTCATGGCTCACTCTAGAAGTTTGCCATTTTGATCCAGGAGTCTGAACTACTAATGGAGTGGGCATATCACAAAAGGTCATGCTATGAAACTATGCATAACTTTCTGAGATGAATGAATGAGATGCACCAGTGTCAAATAGAATAGATGATGGATGACTATTGACAAGGAGCATACCAAGCACAATGTCGGGGTCATCATGGGCTTCTTCAAGGGTGAAATTGTTCACACGGCCACGAGCAGGAGTTGGCTTCACGTAATAAGCCTTGCCCGGCTTACCATGTCCAGCAGGCTTGGCGTTGTTCTGGGGACACTCACGAGAATAGTGTCCAGGCTCTCCGCATTTGTAGCAGATCACAGTTGAAGACCTTGGAGCAGCATTAGCAGCAGGACCACCATAGGGTTTAGCTGGAGGGTTGGCCTGATTTGGGCGAGGCGCCTCATAGGATGGCCCCGCGGTGTACCTTGATGGCAGGGCAGTGTTGGGCACCCACACCCGGCGCTTATGGGAACCTGAGCCGAATGAGGAGCTGAAGTCACGAGGGTGCTTCTTGGTTGCCTCGTAGTCAGTCTGTCCAGTCTCGGCATTGATAGCCTTGTTGACGAGACCCTGGAAGGTAGCGCACTCATGCAGGCGCAGATCACGACGGAGCTCGGGGCTAAGTCCCTTGCGGAACCTAGCTTGCTTCTTAGCATCAGTTGACACCTCCTCCGGTGCATAGCGTGCAAAATTGCCGAACTCATGGGTGTAAGCATGCACTGTCAGCTTACCCTGAGTGAAGGCACAAAATTCCTCTCTCTTACGGTCCATCAGACCTTTAGGAATATGGTGGGTGCGGAAAGCACTGCAGAAGTCTATCCATGTAGTAGCAGGGCCCTCTGGGCGCATAGCCTCATAATTTTCCCACCACTGACTGGCGGGTCCTTCAAGGAAGTACGCGGCAAAGTTAACCTTGTCCGCTTCAGCCACATTTGCAGAACGAATCTTGCGAGTCATGCTGGAAAGCCAATCATCTGCATCGAGGGGGTCGACGGAATGATGGAACTTTGGTGGATACAGCTTCATGAAGTCATTGAGAGACATTCCATCATTACGCTCATTGCGGGGAGGGCGTGTTGTATTCTGCTCAATACGCTCTAGCAACCTGTTGGTCTCTCTCTTGTTGCGTTCCGCCTCAAGCATCACCTCCGCCAAAGATGGCGGGTGAGGCAGGTTCTCTTGCCTTGCTTCACTGCCCTCGCCCTGCTCATAAGCAGGAGCGGGGTTGTTCCTGGTGGATACCATCCTAGGAAAACAAAACCCACATCTTAGACAAGGGAGAGAACAACTCTAGGATAAGAGATACGGAATATACTGAACAACATGGAATGCAGGGGTAAACACCCAAACAACATGGTACAAGCAAACTGCCATATATACACCATGATTCATACACACCATGATATAGTTCAGTACAAACCCAAGTTGAAGTACAAGCTAGAGAGAAGATAAAACAACTCATCAGAGGCATTACAAGATTCGTATACATTATTTTTCTACACCTCTGGATCTCAACTCACACCTCAGTCATATTCCACAAGACACACATGACTGTGGTAATACAACTGCTACAATACTACTACCTCCACTCATGAACTCAAGCATCGGCGTAGAACATCTCATACAGGTTACCCCCGTGACCTGGAAGCTGAACCTGAGGGTCTAGAAACACCCTGGCCTGAGATCCCTGAGAACCATAAGGACACGGATGTGGCCTAGGTCCTCTCGCTGGTGGCAGCAGCGGTCCTCGAAGAGGAGTGATGCCTCCAACATCGGGCCAGTCTACGCGAGCGGGCAGATGAGTCCGTAAGGGGCTCAACATCTCCAAATCTCCATAACATGTCTGGACGACGGGTGCAAGCTGTGTCAGTGCGGTCCAAAGACATGCACGGGTGGCATATAGGTCCATACGAAGTGCCCGAGCATCACGATCCCTGTTCTCTAACAACTGAGCAGTCACCTGAAGCCTAGGATCCTCATGAGCGTGATCATAGTAGGCTGCAGTAAGATATCCATCCTCTCCTCCTAGTGTCGCTGGAATATAGCAGAACTTTGTGCCCTGAAGTAGGCCATGGTGAGCTCTCATGATGGTCAACATCGTGTAGGCGGCCTCCTGAACTGCCATATCTATGGTGACACCTAGTCCATACGTCCAATGAAGCGGCTCTGCAGCTCCAGGATACGATGGATATATCCTAATGGTACACAGATACTGGCTCTGGTTGAAGTCGCGGTACTGTTCCTACACTGTATATTCCGGGTACCAACGATAACCGGTCTCCATCATGACTCTAACCAACATAGCCGTGTGACCCGGTACATCAATGCACCTGGTCAAACGGACCAGCTGACGAGAAGGACGGGGAGGCATCTGAAACAGAGGATAATGCAAAGTGCATTAGAGATCCTAACAGAAATCGGACAGCATAACGGCTGAAAATGCTCAAAACCAATTTTGAGACATCCTAAAAAGATTGGATAGCATAGCCACTCAACTTTCTAGCATCAAGATTCTAACCAAATGATTGTCACCCAGAAGCAATACTTGAAAATTGGAGTTGACTCTCAAGAAATTTAGTCTACAAGTCCATGGTTAGTAACTCGTCATCCTGAGAGGTAGATAAGAAGCCTAGTTCTTAACCCCATAGAAAAGAAGAGGGTGACTCAGAATAGAATGACTCGGGAAGAGGAGTAAAAAGAGCCTTACGTTCCCTTCCACAATCAATTCCCTTACATAACTAAAGCATTTCTAGACTCAACTTCGACCAGTTTGGCTTGGTAATCCTACAGTCAGTCAGGCTCTGATACCAACGCTGTCGGGACCCCGATCCTAAGCCATAAGAATCTAGCATGTAACACCTCACATTACTTTGTGGCCTCACGCACAGTTATCTCCACGGCTGCCACCTTACCTGGGCCGGGACCGTTTGTGCCTTTTGGCTCACGAATGTGAATATGTCGCTAGCATTCAAATGTCAAAGAACCCTGGTCGACATGACTAGTCGTAGAACCCAAGTAGCACATCCATACAGGGACAGGCATACATAACCCAACAATGCAGGTGTCGGCCTCAGCGTGTGTAGACGAGTCATAGCAAGCTACAGGGACTCCATTACGCCGTGGGACATAAATGTCATCAACTGCGCGTAGATGAGTCATAGCAGGCTACATGGACTCCATTACACTACGAGACATTTCCCCGAAGGGACAGACATAGCAGCAAAGAAGGATACATGCCAGTCAATCAATGTGTCCGGAGCAGTAGCAAGCTACCAAGGCTCAGTGGAAGCACAAAGAGGCATCTCCCCGTAAAGAGTACTACTAGAGGCACACAACTAGGTGTCGAATCCCATACATACCGTTACACGTCACACGTACGCACGACATGTCAGATATGCATAGATACAACTATGGCATCACAACATAACCATACAACAACACAACATTTATTTAGAAGGCTCAGAAGAGCCTTACATAATATGTTCTTACAGGTAGGGGTCACATGACCTGACACTCAAGTCATACAAACATGTTCATACAAACCAAGCGGAAGCTTAAAGCTGTCTGAGTACAGACAAATGAAAGGTAAAAGGCATAAAGCCTGACTATCTACAGCCCAACCCAGGCATCAGATCGTAGCTGGGATACCAGCTACGAGGCGTCATCGACGTCTAGATAGAACCCACCAGATGGGTCCATATTCTCATCTGCAACAGTTATTAAGCAAACATGAGTACAATCGTACTCAGCAAGTCTTAAAAGCAGACCTAAGCTATTCATGCTCATGTTTCAACAAGGGGAGTAGTGGGGTTCATGCAGCAATGCCAGCTTTGACTCTTGGCTAGCCTATACTACGACTACCAGTTCTTTGAGCAAGTTTTGAGATAGCGCACACGAGTCCACTAACACCACATCAATACACCACCATGGATCCGCTCCCGTCACCCACGAGAGTGCCATCCACGGTACTCACACTTGTCTTGAGTCTTTTAAGAGTAACCATCAAGTTATCTATGAACAGCATAAGTTCTCCAAGTAGTCCATATCCGAGGACGCGGCTATTCGAACAAATTCATTACCCTGCAGGGGTGAACTTCTTCACACACGCTCTCGCCACTTATCGCTGTGTGCTCATAAAACAGGCACCTCGGCAACCTTCAAGCGGAAGCCCAGCGAGGGAGTCGGCCACGACCATCAAACACACAAGACCCTAGTCCAGGCTATCGCCTATTTGAGACTAAACCCGCACGGAAGTCCGGCCGAAGTTTCCTCTATGGCCTCAAGCGATGTGCGCATGGTTCCCAAGCCCACCATTCGGGTGCCACTTGGTACACCGTGCCACTGCCTACCGCATCATAGCCCACCCCTAAGGTCAGCGCTACGCACGGCCTCTAGAATGGCTACAAACACCAGAAACTACTTGCAACTCCTGGACCGAGGACTAGGCGGATGATAAGTCGAGAGGGGTCGAGTTACCGGAACCCAATGTGTGGTAGTAACTAGTCTTGGATCACAAACACGGAACTCAGTTCCTAAGAACGGTCCCGATGAGACAACCCGCTATGTACTCCTACATAGCCTCTCATAGCTACCTTTACCAAATCAGGTTCATCATTTAGCTCATTACATCAGAACAACACCGTTTCACTCCGGTTCATCACCCAGATGAATCAGACCTGACACAACTCTAAGAATAGCAAGCAAAGCAAGTAAAGCACATCAAGGCTCAAGCATCTACCAGGTATGCTAGGTTGCATGGTTTAGCTATTTACTATGACAATGACAGGTCATGCAGAGGAATGGGTTCAACTACCGCAACAGATAGACTGTAGAAGCGTTTGTCCTAATGCATTAAACAAGAGGAGGAGCGAGAGAGTGGGATGTTATCGGTATGATCAATGGGGTTGCTTGCCTTGCAGGTTGGCCGGGAGGTACTCTCCTTCAGGGGGATACTCGAGGGTATCCAATGGAGCAGAACCTACCGCGACATAGATGGAGTAACAATCAATACACTGCAAGTGCAACAATATGATGCATGATCATGACATGGCATTATGATAAGAATGAGCTAATGCATCTATCATTAGAGTTAAATGGAGTAGAGTTGAATATAGGTTCAAAATCGTACTCCATGTGATATTCCACATATTGCATTATTGCAAAATGTCAATGTTCTTCTATTTAGGTTGCTCTAGCATGCATGATAATAGCACCAATGGATTCTTTGGATTTTTTTGATAATTTTTCATATATAAATTATTTCAATCTGAGCTACAGATTAATTTCCATGAATTTTAGAAGTTTTATCCATTTTCTGGAATTAAATTAAATCAGAAAAGCTTTATTGCGTCAGCATGACATCAGCAGGGCGTCAGCAGGTCAGCTGGCCGTTGCCAGGTCAAACCTGACCAGTGGGGTCCACTGGTCAGTGACCCAGGGCTGAAAGCACATTTGCTCCCTTGGTGGTTTTGGTAATTAATAACATATATGTCATTGAACTAATGTTTCCACTAAGTATATTTCAGGAAAATTTCAATGATAGGGATGGTAAAAGGATTGTGGAGATACCCCAAGATGCAAGGAAATGGATTGGCAAAGCTTCAAGCCAGAGGACTCTACATTTTACTTTGTGAGAAATCACTTTGAGTCCATAGGAAAGCCAATACTATTAAAAGGGGGTAAGGTACTGTTGGTGAACAAAATGCTCCACGTGCACAAGAGATAGTCACCAAAAACACCCACAAGCTCTTCCACAAAAGTCTGTCCGAAGCCAAATATCCAAAATCGGTGCAACCAACTATTTCCACTCTGTCCCACCGATTCCCAAACTCCGACAGACCCATGCCAAACCCTAGCCAGTCGGTGCAACCGATTATGCATCGGTGCCACCGAGTTCAGTTGCCAACTTTCTGTTTAGCTATTTTCAGTCTTCGGTACCACCGAGTTTTGCCAGTCGGTCTCGCCGAGTTTCTGGACCAACTCTCTAGATAGCCATTCACAAGAATCGGTACCACCGAGAATTGTGGATCGGCGCCACCGAGTTTCTGGACCAACTCTCTGGTAAGCCATGGTCAAGAATCGGTACCACCGAGATATGAAAATCAGCGTCACCGAGTAGCGCAATCTGACCGTTGGTCACCTGATTGGTACCACCGAGAATTATATATCGTTCTCATCGAGATTCAAAAGTTGTCACCTTTTGGTCACTTCGGTACCACCGAGATTAACACATCGGTGTCATCGAGTTGGTCACTTTAGGTGTAACGGCTGGATTTTTGGGGATGCCTATATATACCCCTTCACCACCACCCATTCGAAAGAGAAGCACTCAAAACTATTCCATACTTGCCCCATCATATTTTCTGAGAGAGATCCACCTACCCTTGTGTTGAGATCAAGCTATTCCACTCCATCCATATGAATCTTGATCTCTAGCCTCCCCAAGTTGCTTTCCACCAAATCAATCCCTTCCACCATAGCCAAATCTGTGAGAGAGTGATTGTGTGTTGAGGAGTCTATCATCTTGAAGCACAAGAGCAAGGAGTTCATCGACATTGCCGAGCCTATTACCTTTTGGTGGGTGGTGCCTCCTAGATTGGTTAGGTGTCGCTTGGGAGCCTCCTACTTCATGTTGTGGAGTTGAACCAAGAAGTTTGTACGGGCAAGGAGATCGCCTACTTCGTGAAGATCTACCCATAGTGAGGCTAGTCCTTCGTGGACGGAAGCTATTATGGAATAGTCAAGGTTGCTACTTCGTGGACCCTTATGGGTGGAGCCCTCCGTGGACTCTCGCGACCGTTACCCTCCGTGGGTTGAAGACTCCATAAACGTGGACGTATGATAGCACCACCTATCGGAACCACGGGAAAAATCTTCGTGTCTACAAATTGCGTTTGATCTTCCTTCCTACCCTCTACTATACATGCTTGTTGTTACTTTCCGCTGCTATAATCTTAGACATGCATGTGTAGGGTGTACTTGACTTGCTATCATTGCTAAAATCTGCCAACACTTAAAATTGGGAAAAGGTAGAATTTTTATTTGGTCAAGTAGTCTAATCACCCCCCCCCCCCCTCTAGACATACTTTCGGTCCTACAAGTGGTATCAGAGCTTTGGTCTCCATTGCATTGGTCTCACAACCTAGGAGAGTATGGCGTCTAGTGAGGGAAATTATCACCGTAAAGGTCCGTACTTTGATGGCACTAATTTTGCTAGTAACCCCGCCGTATGGGCTGTTGTTCGTGTTGGCTTGCAAGGTGAATTCTTTGGTGATGGAAAGGAACCGGATCGTGAAGCGACTGCTGATGAGTTGAAGATGTTACAATACAACGCTCAAGCATGTGACATTCTCTTCAACTGCCTATGCCCCGAAGAATTCAACAAAATCAGCCGTCTTGAGAATGCAAAAGAGATTTGGGATACTTTGGTTGATATGCATGAAGGTACCGAGTCCGTGAGAGAATCCAAGTTGGATGTTCTTCAAAGTCAGCTTGACAATTTCAAGATGAAGGATGGTGAAGGAGTCGCGGAGATGTACTCTAGGCTAGCTCTCATCACCAATGAGATTGCCGGCTTAGGAAGCGAAGAAATGACCGACAAATTCATCATCAAGAAGATACTTCGAGCTTTGGATGAGAGATACGACACCGTGTGCACATTGATCCAAATGATGCCCAACTACAAAGATCTCAAGCCTACGGAAGTCATTGGAAGGATTGTTGCTCATGAGATGACACTCAAAGACAAAGAAGAGCTTCACAACAAGTCTAGCGGTGCTTACAAAGCCACAAGTGATGCTCCCACAACTTCAAGCGACAACCTTGTCACCAATGAAGAGATAAGCCTCATGGTCAAGAAATTCAACAAGTTCTACCAGAATAGAGGCAAAGAACGAAGCTCCAACTCAAGATATGAAGAGAAGCGTTCGTCAAGTCGTGCCGCAACTGCTACAATTGTGGGAAACCCGGACACTACTCCAATGAGTGCACGGCTCCCTACAAAAGAAGAGAAGAGTCGCCTAGAAGACGAAGCTCAAGGAATGAATCACCTCAAAGAGAGAGAAGGAGTAGATATGATCGTTATGAACGAAGACCCTCAAGGAGAAGTAGGGATTCAGAGAAGAAGGACAAGTACACCAAGAGCTACACAAGAAGAAGACATCAAGCTCATGTTGGTGAATGGGTTTCCGGCTCCGATTCCGACAACAACTCTGAGAGAAGCTATCACTCCAACTCCGACTATAGTCAAGATGAAGGTGTTGCCGGACTTGCACTAGTGACTACCAACTCCTATGATCTATTTGATTCACCAAATGAAGGGAGTGGAAGTTGCTTCATGGCTAAAGGCCCCAAGGTATCACACCTCGAGTATCTTGATTTCGATAGTGACGAAGATGACTTACTTTGTGATGATGACTTGCACTTTGATAATACTACTGATGTTAGTCAAAATAAACTTGATAATTCTCATGTTAGTCAAGATAAGTCATTTGATGATGATAAGATGAAAATAGAACAACTAACTAAAGAATTAAACACTCTTAAGTTAGCCCATGAATCTACTCTCGAAGATCATAGAGAGCTTGTAAGGACTCATGAGAAGCTACGCTTCGAGAAGCTCACCTTGGAGCAAGAGCATGAGTTTCTTAAAGCAATCAATGACGATCTCCGAAAGAAGACTTCATCTTATCTAGCCAAATGATTACTCTTGTCTACATTCATGCCACAAGTTAAATCTAGACAAACTAGTAACAAAGGCAAGAAAGGTTCTTCATCTAGTAGCAACAATAAAAATGCTAAACCTAATGATGTTGCTTCTAGTAGTTCTATTGATTCCACTAATGATGATTCTCTTAGCCAAGTTACACTTGAGCAAGAAAACGCTTTATTGAAAGGAATTATAGAGAAAGGTATCTACAAGAGTCTTGCCGGGTGTAAGCAATTTGAGGAAATTGTACGCAAGCATGGAGGATACCGGAAGAACCATGGCATTGGCTACTTCAACGCTAATGGAGTTGAATGGGAAGAAGGTCAATACCCCAAGCCCAATTTTGTTCCTCAAAAGGAGAAGTATGAACATACTCCTCCCAAGGGAACAAACACTCAAGATGGCCTTCCACCACAAGACCACAAGCTTAACGGTAAGAACAAGCTTCAAGAGGACATTGACTCATATGAAGATGAATCCCAAGCTTTGGTGGAGTGGGTTCCCAAGGCTACTTCAATCTCAACTTCTACAAGGGCCACTTCAACACCAAGGATCCCCATCAAGTTGATGTGGGTCCCCAAGAAGAAGGACTAGAGAGTTCTTGAGGGGTGACTCCGCCAATGAAATTCACTCACATTCATTATTGGCAAGAACTAGTTGCAATCAACTCCAACTCTATGCAATAGTTCAAGGAGTCACACATTCCCTAAAAGGTAAGCAAGGGACAAGGTAATCAACAAATCCATGGACATCATCACACATGCTTTGCACTCCATGTCCATAGATATCCTTGTATTTGTCTCCTGTGTGTTGAGACTAACCCATGTAGGTGAGAAGAGTAAGGAAACAACAAAGCATGCTCCCAACTTTTGGTGATCTTCATCAACCTTGAGCATCCACCACTACCTCACCAACATGAAGTCTTCATCAACAAAACCCAAGGTTAGTTTATCCCTCCTATGGGGGGATGTCACATCAAGGGGGAGCTTTACTCTAAGACTTGAGTTAAAGCATCTCTTAGTATGTGACAACATTAAATGCTTTATGTAAAAGTGGTAACCCCACTTGTGCTTAAACGATGAGTATGACCTATGATCAAGTATCCTTACTTGGCTCCTAAGTCAATATACTCATATATAGATGACTCTATCATCGCCAAAATGCTTGATAGATGCTAGTGCATGTTTGCCATGATTTCTTTTGACATCTTATTGTGTGAGCATGTTGATCTGCATTTATTTATCCATTCGAGGACATCCAATTGTTGCTATTTGGTTTTTGATTTCTCTTTTGCCAATTGGATGGACAAGAATGCCTAGGACCACTCTCTAGATATCTATGCTTTCCTACCTCATATTCAATTCTTGGTGCATCACAAAATTTGAACAAGGACTTTTCCATCTCTCTGTGTGAGGAGCACTCGGAGTTCCGTATCGACAAAGGACTGACCATTAAAACCTCCCAAGTGCATCTCAGTGGAACCAACCCAAAATCTCGGTCTCACCGAATGCCTAGGGTTGATCTAGTTTTCTATATCGGTACCACCGATTCCATCTTCTCGGTTACACCAAGTTTCCCTGTCAGCTGACAGTTGAGGAACTCAGTGACACCGAAAAGTTAGAATCGGTGTCACCGACACCCATGGGTTTATATAGAGGCGGACCCGACTTTTGAAATCTATTCTTCAACCGTCGCCCCCTCCGAAACCCTTGCTGCCGAACCAAGGCCCCTGGTCGTCGCCTTCGTCTTCCCGAGCGCCTCCGCCGTTGGAAGTCTCCGTCGTCGACGGAATCCTCTCCCCCGTCACCGCCGTAGCGAAATCGTCACCAAGCTAGGGTATGATTTCACCCCCTCTTGCGCTCCAACCTCCGATTCTTGCGCATTAGGGCTTTTCCATTGATAAGCCAAAGTTTGAGATTGAATCATCCACGAGAAACTCCAGTAGATTAGCGAACGAACGATTTTTTAGGTTTTGCCGTCCGCCACATGAATCTCGGTAGAACCGACGCAAAAGAATGGGTAGCACCGATTCGGTTTTTCTGGCAAACTGAGAAAACCTCGGTGGAACCGAGTGCCAATTTTCGGTGTGATCGAAAATGGTGCCAAGTTCCTGGAAAGTAGGTTGTCTGTCTCGGTGGGTCCGAAAATTTTGCCTCGGTTGTACTGACATACATTTGGCAGAATGCAAAATTTGAGAAATCTTAGTTCAATCTTTTTGAAAATGTCTGCATTTTGTGATGACTCATCCTCTCCACTCCTCTATACTCTATTCACAGGGTCAGAGATGTCTGCTTCAGATGACAGTGAGAACAACTTCAGAGAGGAGAATGTTGTCATGAGTTCAGGCACTAGTCCTGAAGAGAGTTTTGATGATGTGCCTAGTTCTCCTGATTTGCCCAAGGCTGCTACAAGGACTAGGAGGAAGCTCAATTTTGATGAGGAGGATGAGGACTTCATCCCTGAGGAGCTGCCTAAGAAAGATGATGCTGTCACTTCTTCCTAGAGGAAGAAAGCTATCAGGAAGGAGTATGCTAGCTCTGAGACAGCCAGAGCACCAGAGAGCTCCAGAGCAACTATGACAGTTGAGCCTCCCAAGAAGTCTATGCCTAAGAAGGCAGGGGAGAAGAAGAAGAGAGAGAGGACAAAAATTTTCAAGGCTAAAGTTCTTCAATCCACTCCAGAGTATCTAGATGAGGAAGAAGAGGAGGAGGTAGAGCCAGCTGCAAAGGCCCCTCCTAAGAAGAAGAAGAAGAAGAAGCTTATGGCAGATGCTATGCCTAAGACTAACACATCCAAGACTGCACCCAAGAAGGCTGCTGCTGCTGAAAAACCCAAGAGGTTCTCCAGAGAGATACCAGCTTCCAGCAAGAACAAGACCTCCACATTTAGGGAAGCTGAGGATGATGATGATATTACTGCTTTGATGAAGCTCAGACCACACCTTCCAGAGCACAATGCCAGCCACCTGCTTGCTGAAGATATGAAGAAGAGGAAGGATTCTGGTTTGAGGGCATGGAGAGCAATTGATCCATATGCTCAAAGGAGGAAAACAACTGTGGACTATAGGTTTTATACAAAGGAGCAACAAGATTTCTATGAGACAATCTTGCTTGATAAGAGCCCAGCTGTGAGTGACATGAGATACGTTGATTGGAAGTACATCAAGGCAAATGAAGATTACTTCCCAAATGTTCAAGACAACTTTCATTGCATTGGCTTAGATGAGTTTGCTGGCAAGGAATTCACTGCATGGAACGATGAGATGATCATGCAATTCTACTCCACTGCTCACTTCTATGGAGATTTTTAGGATTGTGTGGATGACTGAAGGAGTAAGGTATGAGTTTACCGTTGAGGAATGGGCTGCCATCTTAGGAGTCCCAAAGGTGGAAGATGGTGACTTGGATGTCTATTCTGAATCCAAGGAGAGCCATGATTCTATGAAGAACATGTACAATGTGATCCCTGCTGCAAACTTGAAATCTCACAAGTTAGGATCCATTTACTTCCTCCGGGCTGGCCTTCGCACCATGAACACCATCTTGAGGCACACATTGATGCCAAAGTCTGGAGATGACAAGATGATTCGAGGCTATTCCATCAACATGCTGATCCATCTTGATAGACACTCCAGGATACGACTGATGGACTTGATTGTAGAAACTGTGAAGAGGGTTGCTGTTGATCATAAGCGCTCTTGCTGCTATGCGCCCTACATTCAGATGCTCATCAACTCCAAGCTGGAGAAGCACATCTTTGCTCTTGACAGGCCCCACTTGCCCCTACAGCCAGATCTTGAGGACAATGTCGTGGTGATGAACCCAGATCATCCCACCTCAGCTGCAGCACAGGCAGAGGAAGAGGCAGCTAGATCCACTAGTGCTCAAGTCCCTAGATCCAGGAACAAGCAAATGGATCTCTTGATCACTACCGTTCAGGGCATGCAGAAGGACATTAAGGACATATTGGCGAATCAGCATAGTCTTGTGAGGATCATGGAAAATAGGATCAAGACTCTAAATGACAATGTAAATGGGCTGACCAAGACCGTGAACGATCTCAAGAAGGAAGTTGATAGCGTGCCCAGTCCCAACACTTCAGATGATGAGGATGACTCTCCTCTTAGGCCAGGCACTCACTTCACTACCCAAGCCAGATCAGCCACAGTGCCAGCTGAAGAGTTGAGGCCTTCTTCATCAGCACCTGCTACAGCCTCTTCAGCTCCATCAGCTCCTCCAGTACCTCCCGTTGCTACACCAACTCCGTCCATGACGTCTGCCGACATCTTCGCCGACGCAGTTCTCTCGACTCCTTCATCGACTACCGGAGGAGATCAGCCCCAGAAGAACGATTAGCTATATCTCTTTGAACTTTTTGGTAACTTGTTGCCAAAGGGGGAGAAGTTGCATATAGATTTTTAGGCTTCGAGAGAGAGAGCGTTGGTTTTTATTGCTTTTTCAAAAACATTTGATCCTTTGGTTTGTTTGTGTTGAACTATGTGGTGTTTGATCATACACTTGATTGTGTGTTGCTACTATTTCCTATCATTATTGATGCTTATGAGATGGTCATTCACTGGTACTTGTTTGTGTTGTGCTATGATGTTCATTCTTATTACTCTCGCACACCACCAAGTTGTATGTGACATGAAAGAGTGCCCCATGTACCTAATCGATTGTGCATTTGCATTCAAACGCAAATCTAAAATAATGCACAAATTTAGGGGGAGCTCTTGCTTATCACATACTTCTCAAAGCGGCGATTATATTCATTGATTATATCATATGTCGAAGCTTTGATCTATATGTTGTCATCAATTACCAAAAAGGGGGAGATTGAAAGCACATTTGCTCCCTTCGTGGTTTTGGTAATTAATAACAACATATATGTCATTGAACTAATGTTTCCATTAAGTATATTTCAGGAAAAGTTCAATGATAGGGATGGCAAAAGGATTGTGGAGATACCCCAAGATGCAAGGCAATGGATTGGCAAAGCTTCAAGCAAGAGGACTCTACATTTTACTTTGTGAGAAATCACTTTGAGTCCATAGGAAAGCCAATACTATTAAAAGGGGGTAAGGTACTGTTGCTGAACAAAATGCTCCACGTGCACAAGAGATAGTCACCAAAAACACCCACAAGCTCTTCCACAAAAGTCTGTCCAAAGCCAAATATCCAAAATCGGTGTAACCAACAATTTCCACTCGGTCCCACCGATTCCCAAACTCAAACAGACCCATGCCAAACCCTAGCCAGTCGGTGCAACCGATTCTGCATCGGTGCCACCGAGTTCAGTTGCCAATTTTCTGTTTAGCTATTTTCAGTCTTCGGTACCACCGAGTTTTGCCAGTCGGTCTCACCGAGTTTCTGGACCAACTCTCTCGATAGCCATTCACAAGAATCGGTACCACCAAGAATTGTGGATCGGCGCCACCGAGTTTCTCGACCAACTCTCTGGTAAGCCATGGTCAAGAATCGGTACCACCGAGATATGAAAATCGGCTTCACCGAGTTGCGCAATCTGACCGTTGGTCACATGATCGGTACCACCGAGAATTATATACCGGTCTCACCGAGATTCAAAAGTTGTCACCTTTTGGTCACTTCGGTACCACCGAGATTAACACGTCGGTGTCACCGAGTTGGTCACTTTAGGTGTAACGGTTGGATTTTTGGGGATGCCTATATATAGCCCTTCACCACCACCCACTCGAAAGAGAAGCACTCAGAACTATTCCATACTTGCCCCATCATATTTTCTAAGAGAGAGCCACCTACCCTTGTGTTGAGATCAAGCTATTCCACTCCATCCATATGAATCTTGATCTCTAGCCTCCCCAAGTTGCTTTCCACCAAATCAATCTCTTCCACCATAGCCAAATCTATGAGAGAGTGATTGTGTGTTGAGGAGTCTATCATATTGAATCACAAGAGCAAGGAGTTCATCGACATTGCCGAGCCTATTACCTTTTGGAGGGTGGTGCCTCCTAGATTGGTTAGGTGTCGCTTGGGAGCCTCCTACTTCGTGTTGTGGAGTTGAACCAAGAAGTTTGTACGGGCAAGGAGATCGCCTACTTCGTGAAGATCTACCCATAGTGAGGCTAGTTCTTCGTGGACGGAAGCCGTTATGGAATAGTCAAGGTTGCTACTTCGTGGACCCTTATGGGTGGAGCCCTCTGTGGACTCTCGCGACCGTTACCCTCCGTGGGTTGAAGACTCCATAAACTTGGACGTACTATAGCACCACCTATCGGAACCACGGGAAAAATCTCCGTGTCTACAAATTGCGTTTGATCTTCCTTCCTACCCTCTACTATACATGCTTGTTGTTACTTTCCGCTGCTATACTCTTAGACATGCATGTGTAGGGTGTACTTGACTTGCTATCATTGCTAAAATCTGGCAACACTTAAAATTGGGAAAAGGTAGAATTTTTATTTGGTCAAGTAGTCTAATCACCCCCCCCCTCTAGACATACTTTCGGTCCTACAAGGGCCATCTAGAGTCACTGACATGTGGGGTCCACATGTCATTGACTCAGGGAATAATCCCGAGTTGACCCTGGCTTTGACCCTGGCCAGGGCCCACTATCAGCTTCTATTAGGCGTTTTAAATATGGGAGGTTAGTCCCTAATGACGTCCACGTCGGACGTCACCGGAGTCTCGCCGGTGGTGACCAAACCGACGGCGGCTTCACGCCGAAATCGCGCAAACGGCGACGGCTGGGCGCGCAGAGACCACCATAGTGATGCCCGCGCTGGGCCGCATCTAGCGACGGGGTCAGATGGTCACGGGGGCACCGAAATCATCGCCGGCGACGAGCTTGGAGGCTACAGGAGCTCGAGTGAGCTCGGGGTCGACGATCTAGTGCGCAAACAGACTAGGGCTTGGCTCCTACAGCATCTACGCGGCCCTACAAGCTCGATGGTGGACTCGAGAGGACCACGTGGACACCGGAGCGTCGCCGGCGTCGAGCTCGCACGGCGGAGCTATTTGGCCTCGATGGAATTGGGGGCTATGGCTCGCAATCGATAGGGGAGAGAGGGGGAAAGGGTCCAGCAGCTCACGGCGAGGTTGTAGCCGTTGAAAGCGAGCTCGAGGACGATCTGCAGGCGACGAACGGCGGCACCGATCTCTGATGGCCGGAGGAAGAAGACGACCTCGAGGCGGCGAAGGGAAGACCCTGCCATTGCGTGGCTTGCTGGAGAGGACGAGGGTGTCGAGGCGGAGCTCGGGGGCTATTCAGAGGCGAGGGGGAGCGGTTGGAGCGATGGCGCTACGACGGCGAGCTTGTGGGCGCGACAGCCATGGCGGAGCAGAGCGAGGGGAGAGAGGAGAGGGGGCGAATGGAGGAGGGAACGATCCAGACGGCAGCGGGGGCGGTCATCCCGTGTGTCGCGCTGGCCCTGGTGAGCCAGGCAGGCAGCTGCCGGCGTGGCGCTCGGCCACGCGCCATGCCTCCCTTCGCCTCTGCCTACTGGCACGGGCCAGATGGGCCGGCCTGCCCCTCGGCCTCAGGTTAGCTCTCTCTCTCTCTTTCCCTTTTTATTTGTTTCTGTTTTCTGTTTTCTGACATTTGTTTTATTTTTGTTTGGGCACAAATGCTTAGCTCAAAAACCACTGAAATATTTTATAGAGCATAGTTTGAATATTTCAAACCTCCACAAAAAGTTTCAGCATTTTTGAATGATTGTAATATTTATAGTGCTTTATTTAGTCGTTTCAGCAGCATTACAAGTTATTTTTAAAATGCTATGTCTGTGATAAAAATTAAAATGTCACCTGAAGTGTTGTTGCCAACATTTATCAGTAATAGTGAACATTTTCGAGGGGCATTTTGGATTCATTGAAAATCACATGAAATTGAATTGGTTGTTTCAGGTGAGGTGCTAGGGTTTCTGTTAATCCCCATTTCATGTTGATGCAAATTAAACATGATGCACAACTTAGCTAGCACAAGAAAAGGGATGACTAGGGATGTGACACAAATAAAGACCATGAAGGTGAAGTCTTACATAGATAGGGCCATGAAAGGCCAAATAGCAAACATAACTAGCAGCGGAAATCTTGATCGAAAGCATAGACCCATGCCATCTGCCTTAACCCTATAGGCATTCTGACTGGGAAGCGTCCTAGTTCGTAGGCTCGTCACCATCGAACTCTTCACCATATCCCTGCTCTTCCATGCCTGGCCAATTAAATAACAAGTGGCAAGCCAATGAGTACTTTGAATGTACTCGCAAGCAACCCATGTTTTGGAACAAGGTATAACAATGCATGATGTAGCACTAAGTAGGTAATTTTTGCAGAAAGCTAATTTTGAGTGCAGTGACATGATCAAATAACTTATGTAAGCATGCATCAACGGTTGTCAGATATCCATATGAACAAGTTACAAATATCATCATAAGCAGGGGTTGAACATCTCATGTTCAGTCATTATGTCAAGTCATCCGACTTAACTCAAGTATCATCTTTCTCCCACACATACACACACACGCCAAGTTTGTGAAAACATCGGACGTAGTTTAAGCAGGAATTCCAACTATCCATGACCGTGGACACGGCTATTAGAATAGTTTTGCACTCTGCAGAGATTGCACACTTTACCCACAAGACTCGGGGAACTTCTGTGTCATCCACGACTCGCGGTATATTACATACCCGAGGTAAGCACCCGAACAATGCCTTTCCCCTGACGACACTAAACAAAGAGTCCACTCGTTGGTCCGTATCTTCATGATGTACAAAACACGAGCATCGCTCCACATAGTACCACCCATGAAGGGATACAACGGTGTGCCCGGTGCCTGTGAAGACAGTGCATGGTCGCCCTACTAGGCACGACCCTGTATCAAGAGAGTAACTCATACTCTCCCGCCACTAGTAATGTGGGCTCCCTGCTAGTATCGACCAAAGTAATCAACAAAGCCCCGTCCCATAAGGGGTATCGTGGTTGTGCATGTAAGGTTGGGACAGTCAGCAAATCTTAAATCTCTCCATTTTCGAAAACACACACACAACTTGCTCCGGTACACCACTTCTTTGTCAAGTGGTTACCTAGCTCAACTTCATCTCCCTCGGGCATTAGTGGCACCCGACGGGGTTTTCGAAAAGTCTCTAAAAACACTTTGTTTACAACTCCATGCATATCCCCGTCCCACTTGCGTAGCATCTACAAGCAACCTAACTACTCCCACCCGCATAACCCTCATAAGGAGGTAGGGTCATGCACGATGCAAGTATCAACGGAAAAAGTATCGGAGGCATCCCACCGAAGTGGTCACCACATTATTAGGATCAATATATCGAAATGAAGTGCTATATGACATGCATGAGAATGGTTTCTTAACATGGTCAAAGGGCTGCTTGCCTGGCTCAACAAAGTCTTCGGGGTCTTCAAAGTCTTTGGGTCCAACTCCCTCGTCAATAGCGCAATCTATCGTCGCGATAATAACGGCAATAATAAGAATCACAACAAAACAGAGCACAAACTCTACTTCTAAAATGTTACCCTCCTCTGGAAAATACTACATACCAAACTAAAAATATTTGTCTCTGGTTTTGTAGTGAAAAATATTTTAACAGAGCCTAAAAATATTTAAAACTAGGTTTTAAATAAAGTTACAACATAAAACATTTTCAAAAATTTGCACAAGTGGCACTATTAAATACTACATAATATTCTAAGATTTGTGGAGTTGGAACCATGTCAATAGGACAAATACTTTGACCTGTGGAATTTTTGGAATTAATGCCAGAAAAAGAAAAGAAAAAGGGCACGGTTCCCTGGGCCAGATCTGACACGCAGCTGGGCCGGCCCAAGGCTAGCCAGCCCAGGCGAACTGGTGCCCCTGCGCGCGCCAGGTTCAAACCTGACGGGCGGGGCCCGGCGTCCAGAGACAGAGGGAGAGGCGGGAGACCAGGGGAGGATGACAAGCGGGGCCCGCTTGCCATCACGTTCCTCGGGCCAGAGGAGGTCGAGGGGGCTTGCCGGTGGCTACGGGTCACAGCGGAGCCTGGCGATGGCGGGGATGGAACCAGCATGGACCCGCCGTTCGGGTGGAGGTGGAGGGGGACGTCGGAGGTCATGGAGTCACCGACGTCGAGGTACCCACGGCGGAGGCGCTTCGGGAGGAGGTCGCCGTTGGCGATTTTTGCAGCAAACAGAGCGGAGAGGAGGGGGAAAGGGCCAGGGGCCTCCTGTGGTCACAATGGGCGAGAAAGGGGAGCCGGAGCGGGCCTGTGTCCCGAGATCGACGGAGCCCCGACGCGGCGGCGCCTCGGCTGATCTCGAGCACTGGTGCTCAGGGAGCTCAAATGGGGGCTTGAGGCGGTCGATTTGGAGGGAGAGAGAGAATCCAGAGGGGAGGAATGGACTTGGGAGGGGCTATTTATAGCCTGCCCGTGGTCCACCGAAGACCCATGCGCCGGCGAGGTTGAAACGGTCGCCAGGTGGCACGGGGGCTTGCGAGGGTGAGTCCGGGCGTTCCTGGGGTCGGTCTAGGCCAGCGGAAGCAAGAGAGAGAGAGAGAAGCGCGCGCGTGTGAGCTTGCTCACTGGCCGAGCCGGGCGGCGCTCGGCATGCGCGGGAGGAGGGAGAAGGAGGAGGAGGGAGGAGGGGGACAGGGGCGGCACATGTCCCGGACGCCGAGGCTGACCAACTGGCGAGAGGGAGGGGCTTGAGGTGGTCGGGGTTGGCGATTGGGCGGCGGCTACAGTGCGGGTGTGCACTATAGCGTGCTCTAGAGCGTCCGTTTGGCATGCCACGGCATGCCAATGGCGTTTTGGGTGCGGCCAATCCTGTCCAGTGGGTCCAGGGGTTATAGACAATGAGGAAATGGCATAGGATGCTCTCGGGGCTGACTAGGATGAGAGGGAGCTGGAGAGAGAGGAAGATTCTTGCTGTCTAGGAGGGCAAATTGGGGTTTTACCCCACTTAACCTTTGAACTAGAGCTGGGTTTCCTTGCTGGAGGTGAAATGCATCAATGTGGGACTGTGGTAAAAAATTGGGGGCAAGGGGAACAAGTTAAGAGGGGGAAACAAGGTTTTTACCAAACATACAGAAGGTGTTTAATGAAGTTTTGGGCAAGCAAATGGAGTTTTCTTTCCATGAGATTTAACAAGATGAAAATGTAGGTAAAAATAGAGTGGATCACCAAGTTTGACATGGTTTGAAGAAAGTTGACAATGTAAACTTGGTAAATCCTAGAAATTAACATAATCAGATTTCTATAGATCTAGGCATGCTAAATTAATATTCTAAATGCACCACTTGGTGTAGTAGCATTATTTGGGGATTAGAACATGTCCACAAAGTTTGGGGTCAATAGGAGAAACTTCACAATGTAAAGTTGTTCAAATTTGATTCTGGACAGGAATGGTTTTGGAATATTTAGGAGAATCAAATCAATTGGGATTGAGATGAAACTTTGCAAGATCATCACATATAGCATATGTGACTTGCTGGAAGTTTCGTGGATTTTATTGAGAATATTTCCAATAGAAATATTTCAAAAGCTTGATTTAAACAGAAAGGGTTTTGGAGGGTTTTTCCCATTATGTTGAACATGGCCATGTGTTGAAACTCATATATATGGAAAATATATGTCCACGGAGTTTCCCTAAATTTTCTCAAATATTTTAAAAGCATTTAAATAATTTTTCCCTATAAAAAACCATTTCTGGCCTTAAGAAAAAGCCTTTAAATAAAATAGTAAAATAATCTTTAAAAATAATATTTGATGGTTTTGGGAAGTAATATATATAGTAGGTTCCAAATAAAGCCTTTGGGGAAAATGGATCCACCCAATAGTGCAAACCTCAATTCAGGGGGTTTTGAAAACCTAATTTGAATAAATCCTTTTTGGCCAAAATAATATTTGATAAAATAGTTTTGGGTGCTATACACATGGTATGATCATTGGGCAAAAGGTTGTATCAAGGAAGGTGAAGGTGGAGAGAAGAAGAACCTATGAGTGCCATAACACAATCAGCCAAACAAGCAAGCATCAAACAATTCAAACAAGCACATGCACTCAAAAAGTTTTAAATAGTTCCAAATTTTATAAAACCATAGCATAGCAATGTGATACAAACACAGGGTGTGACAAAAAGGCCACCACGATCCGGGCGTGGGTGGCCGTGGTCCGGGCATTAACGGTCTCCATCTCGGCTAGGGAGGTCGTCGACAAACGGACTGTTGGTCGAGCGCTCTTGGCGATTGCCAACTTGTGGTGACCCCGACACATAAGTCGTGATCACCGAATGCACATGTACAGTGATCCCAGAGATCAATGCTCACTGAACACACAGAAGCTCAATAACAAGAGTCTTACATCCATACATACTGTCTTACACAAATTATGACCATTATGGTCAAGTCTTACATAGATAGGGCCATGAAGGCCTACAACAAACATCAACTCGCAGCGGAAATCTTGAAAGATAGCATAGACCCATGCCATCTGCCTTAACCCTACAGGCATTCTGACTGGGAAGCGGCCTAATTCGCATGTTCGTCACCAAGGTAATCTTCACCATATTCATGTTCTTCCATGCCTGGCCAATTAAATAACCAGTGGCAAGCCAATGTGTACTTTGAATGTACTCGCAAGCAACCCATGTTTGGAACAAGGTACAACAAAGCATGATATAGCACTAAATAGGTAGTTCTACGGAAAGCTAATTTTGTGTGCAATGACATGTTCTACCAACTTGTAAAGCATGCATCATGAAGTTACGAGTATCCATATGAACAGGTTATAGATATCAATATAAACAGAGTTTGGAACAACTCCAGTTTAATCATCACGTCGAGTCGTCCAACTCAACTCACGTGTCTCCTTCCCACTCACACACACAACAAGTTTAGTAAAAACACTGGACGTAGTTTAAGCAGCACCACCTAACTGTCCTTGACCGCGGACACGGCTATTCGAATAGTTTTACACTCTGTAGAGGTTGCACACTTTACCCACAAGACACGGGAAACTTCCGTGTCAAGACACGACACGCGGTATTTTGCATACCCGAGGTAAGTACCCGAACAATGCCTTTTTGTTGACAACACTAACAAAGAGTCCACTCGTTGGCACATAGCCCGCATGACGTACATCACAAGTATCATCCATGAAGGGACCAATGGTGTGCCCGGTGTCTGTGAAAATAGCCCATGGTCATCCTTTCCGGCATGACCCCGTATCGATAGTGACCACGTCACTCCCACCACTAGTAATGCGGGCTGTCTGCTAGCATCGACCAAAGTAATCAACAAAGCCCCGTCCCATAAGGGGTATCGTGGTTGTACATGTAAGGTTGGGAACGGTTGACAAATCTTAAATCTAATCCATTTTCAAAAACATGCTCACACAACTTGTTCCGGTACACCACTTCTTTCTCAAGTGGTTACCTAGCTCATCTTCTCCCTCGGGCATTAGTGGCACCCGACGGGGTATTCGAAAAGTCTTTGAAAACACTTTGTTTCCAACACCATGCATATACCCGTCCCACTTGCGTAGCAACTACTTTAGCATTCTATCTACTTCCCACCCACACAACTCTAAGCGGAAAGTAGAGTCATGTCAACGCAAGTATCAACGAGGAAAGTAACGGAGGCAATCCATCAAGGTGGTCACCACAATCATCATGATTCGGATGCACCAATTTAAAGTGCTATATGACATGCATAAAAAGGTTTCTTAGACATGGTCAAGGGCTTGCTTGCCTGGCTCAACAAAGTCTTTGGGGTCTTCAAATCCTTCTGGTCCAACTCCTTCGTCAACAACGCAATCTAGCATCGCAATACAATCGGCAAAAATAAGGCCACGGCAAAAACAGGGAAAATAAATCACCCCTAAAAATGTCAAACCACTTCTGAAAAATACTAGGGTGAAAACTAAAAATACAAAAATTATTAGTTTGTGGTTTTGAAGTGTCAAAAATAGTGAAAAGAATTTTAACATAAATTAAAATGCTTTAAAAGGGGTTCTAAATAAAAACATTATAAAATCTATTTTTCAAATGATGCACAAGTGGCATCATTAAATAGCTTGGATTTTAACAAAAAATTAGGAGGTGGAAATATTGGATTTGGACATTTATTTAACCCTGTGGAATTTTTGGAAAAACTAATAGAAAAATAAAAAGAAAAACAGCCACAGGGGACTGGGCCAGAATGGGGCACAGCTGGGCCGGCCCAGAGCCGAGGCGGCCTGAGGCGAACCAGTGCCCCCGCGCGCGCCAGGTTCAAACTTGACGGGCGGGGCCCGGAGGTCAGCGAGAGGGAGAGAGACGCGGGGCGCGGCAGAGGCTCACGAGCGGGCCCCCTGCCAGGGTAATCGTCAACCCCTGTCCAGAGGACGACGGGGCTCACCGGCGATTATGGAGGACACGGCAAGGCAAGCGGATGGCAGAAATTGAATCAGCGTCAAGCCACCGTTCTGGTGGAGGTGGAGTTGGTTGGCGGAACCAAGGGATTCGCCGGTGACGAGGAGGCCGCGGCGGAGAGGCTCGGGATGTGGTCGGAGTCGACGGTTCCTGCAGCAATCCACGCGGAAGAGGGAGGATAATGCGCCAGGGAGGTGAGAGAGGCCCATACGAGAAGAAAACGGAGCCAGGGGCACTAGGAGCTTGCTAGGGGGGCTCTGGGGTGCGATTGGGGAGCAGAGAGAGTCCAGAGGGGAGGAGAGAATCCGGGGGTGGCTATTTATAGGAGAAGGGTGGCGCACCGTGGACAGAGCACTTGGCGCGATCGCTGCCATGGCTAGAGGCCGCGGAGGCTCGCTGGACTGTGTCTAGGGGGCTTGCGGGGCTCGACCACATCCACGGGAGGGAATAGAAGAGAGATGGAGTGCCCTGGTGCACGCGTGTGTGAGCTCACTGACTGACCGAGCCAGGCAGTCGCGGCACGCGCTGCAGGGGGTGAGAGAGAGGGAGAGAGGAGGGGGCGACAGGAAGGCATGTCCCGGACACCGAGGGGCCTCGACTGGTGCGAGGGGGAGATCCGAGGTGGCCATGGGACCGAGGTTAACTCTCTAGAGCGCGGCAACACGCTCCACAGTGCCACTTTGGCCGGCACGACAGGGTTTTTGGCATGCTCTGGCGCGTCCTCGAGTGTCCAGCTTTATCAGGGGGAGTAAACAAATGGGGAGGGGCTTTGGATACTCTGGAAATGGTCATGAGTGGGTGAGAGGAGAGAGAGGAGAGAGAGAAGAGAGAAATGGGGCTGTCTAGGGTGTGTAAGTGGGACTACCACCCTCTCAATCATGGAGTTGGCCATTGGGAAGTTTACTGGAGGTGGGGAGGGACTTACTGGTGCTGTGGTAAAAAGTGAGGCTCAAGGAAAATAAGTTATGAGGTGAAAATAGTAGCTTTAGGATCTCACCAGAAGGTGTTTGATGCTGGTTTGGGCTAGCTAGCTTGTTCTGATTGACATGGTACTTGACAGGAGTTAGTGGCATCACAATTTAGCAGTGCCCACAAGATTTAGACCAACTGGAGAAAGTTGCTAATGTAACATTTGCAAACCCTAGACATGGGCATAAACAGGTTTGCTTAGATCCAGGCATCCTAATCTATTCTCCTTGATGCACCACTTGGTCTAGTGTCATCATTTGGGGACTAGAGCATGCCCACAAGGTTTGGGGTCAAATGGGCAAACTTTACAATGCAAAGTTGCCCAAATTTGGTTCTGGATAGAGAGGGTTTTGGGGCATTTTGGTGAACCAAAATTATTGGGATTGAGATGAAACTTGGCAAGATCATCACATATGGCACATGTGACATCCCAGAATTTTCCTGGATTTATTTGGGAATATTTTTTATAGAAATAATTCGAATGCTTAAAATAGGCAGAAAGGGTTTTGGAGGGTTTTGTCCAATATTTTTGAACATGACCATGTGTTGAAACTCATATATATGGAAAAATATATGTCCACTGAGTTTCCCTAAATTTTCTTAAATATTTTGAAAACATAAAAATAATTTTCCCTATTAAAAGACCATTTCTGGCCTCAGAAAAAGGCATTTAAATAAAATACAAAAGTAACTTCTAAAAATATATTTTTGTGGTTTTGGGAAGTATTATAGATATTAGGATCCAAATAAAATATTTTGGGCAAAATAGTTTTCCTAATTTGAGGACTTGTAGTATAAACCTCAATTCAGGGGGTTTTAAAAGCCTAAACTAAATAAATGCTTTTTTAGCAAAATTAATATTTTATAAAAATAGTTTTATGTCCTATTCACATGGCATGATCATTGGGCAAATACTTGGATTAAGGAGATGAGCTCTGAGAGCAGGCGAATTTTTGTAAATTGAACACAATCAAGTAAACAAGCAAATAACAAACAATTCAAACATGCACAAGCACACAAAAAGTTTTAATTGGTCCAATTTTTATAAACTCACAACATAGCAAAGTGGTAAAAACACAGGGTGTGACACAACTCTTCGGACATGGGTTGCCGACCAGCATCGGAGTGGGCCGCTGCTATTTGTGCGGTGACAGACACGAGCTGGGAGTGGGCGGCCTCAGTATAGGCATGGGCAGCCTGTTGGAGATATGCCCTAGAGGCAATCATGTATGATGATATTTCCTATGTGTTTATGAATAAAGATAGTCCTTGGACATTATCAATGATGTGTATTAACAAGTACGTGACTTGTTTGTGAGACTTTGTATTGTATGATGACTTCCTAAATGGTCCCTAGTCGAAAGGGCTGTGTGGACGTGCAGCCAGTTAGACTAGCATATGACACGGTGGATGGTCCGGTCTCACTGACCATGTAGCATTGGATGCTAGCCGAATAATATGGACTCAGAAAGATCTGGTCAAATTCGACATAGTCAGATCCGAGTCGAGATAAGGTCTGAGTTGGACAGACCCAACTATGAGACGCAGCGATAGGTCATCTGTGAGTCTCTAGTACAACATATGTTATATGCCCTAAGACCTGAGTTGACGCATGTACTAGGGATGGTGATAGACTTGCTTTGGGCCAACCAAACGCTACTCCTTAACTGGGTAGTTATAAAGGTGGGTTTCGGGCTTGTCCTGACCCATGCTTCGAGACATGGTTGAGCAAGATGGGATTTGCCCCTCCGTTCAAGATACTCTAGGCCCCTCGGATGATCCGACCTGGATAAGCATGGCCATGCGATGAGATTATGAGATAATCCGAAGTGTTGGTCGGATTCACCGAAACGAGAAAGAGGTTGTGCTGCAACAAGGATGCCTAACCAGCTTCATCGGACACTTGGAGTCAGCACGCTTTGCTAGAGGCCGCTACCGACTAGTCGAGTCAGATGTGATCTGACTCACGACCAAGTGAATGAGAACCTAAGGGGTCACGCGCTTAAGGGAAGGAACACGTGGGCTTTAGGATCCGTGCGAGGCCCAAGAGTTGAGCCCGCTCTGGATGCCTATATATAGTGGAGGTGCCGCACACCCATCTGGTTGATCGCTTGGATGCCCTCATTAGGGCTTTGCATGTGTTGCAACTAGCCACCTCCACTCGCCGCCGAACTGTGTGATCGGACCTAATAGTCCGTCGCACGGTGTTCCTCCTGCACGCGCGGATACTATTAGATGCGGTGCACTTGCTCCACTCCGGCGAACCTGTACGTGGGATCCGGCAACTGGCAGTTCGAGGGAAATCATACCGGCTGTTCGAGGGAGATCGGACGAGGAGGAGACGGACCTCGTGGACGGGCTGCCCCAACTCTACTTCCGCTGCACGGCACTGTGCGTCTAGTGGTAACGATCTGTGATCCATCTCCGTAGCATGTTCTTGGTTGTTCTACGCGTAGGAAAATTTTAATTTGCATGCGATGCACCTACGGTGGATCCCTACACAACCGCCATCAGGGCTACGGCGGCCACCGAGGAACGGACAGCTGTTGTGCCATTCTCCCCATTTGCTATCCCCATCGCAGATGTTGCTGCCGCCATCTCAGCTGCCCTTTCGGATGTTGCGGCCGTCCTGTCGGAGAATGCAGCCACGCTCAAGGAGGTTTTTAGTGTGCTCGTGGCTGATGCGGTCGCGCTCGGGCTAGAGTGGGTCGCCGAAGTTGCCCTCACAACACGGATCCAAGTCCCCATCTTTCAAAATAGTATAATGGGTTTGGGGAGCTAAGTGTGGTTCACGCGCCGACGGTGGACTGTAGCCGACTACGCTTCCAGCGTAAGATATATATGAGGATTGGCTCAAGATATTTTATACTACATCACACACGATTCATGATCTTGAACTGTTTGTGATGTACTTGATTTTCGTATTGTTTTAAAATGAGAAATGATGCTACATCGGCAAAGGAAGGTGTTTGGATTGCAATAACATTTATCTGCAGTGAACATGCAACTATAGGGGTGTGGTGCTAAAATACGGAGTTATTCTGGCTTCATTTGTCCTTTTTTATACATTAATTGAGTTTTCCAGGCATTTAATGAGCATAATTCAAATTTGAACTACAATCACAAGGTTCGGTGCACCAAAATGGATCGAAAAATCATGTACGTGTCCCTGGCTGCTGATACGTCTCCAACGTATCGATAATTTATGAAGTATTCATGCCATATTGTCCTATATTTACAAAACTTTTATATGGTTTTGATGCACTTTATATTATTTATTTAGAACTAACCCGGACTGACACTGTTTTTAGCAGAATTACCGTGGTGTTGTTTTTTGTGCAGAAAATAAAAGTTCTTGGATATTCCCGTAACTTTTTTATGATTTTTTCTAGAGAAAATAAGAAATACCGGAGCGAAGAACCACTGGAGGGGAGACACCTATGGGCCACGAGCCAACAGGGCGCGCCCACCCCCAGGGCGCGCCCACCCCCAGGGCGCACCATGTTAGCTCGTGGGGCCCACATGGCTCCGGTTGACGTGATTCCAATGTTGAAAAATCCTATAAATCTAGAAACCCCCAAAAGTTAACCTAGAACTTCCGCTCCGCTGCTGCAACTCTCTGTATCGAAGAGAACCCTATCTGGAGCCTTTCCAGTACCCTGTCGGAGGGGGAAATCATCACCGGTGGTCATCTTCATCATTCCGGCGGAGGCCATGACGAGGAGGGAGTAGTTCACCCTCGGGGCTGAGGGTATGTACCAATAGCTATCTATTTAATCTCTCTCTCTCTCGTGTTTTTTAGATGGCATGACCTTGATGTATCGCGGGCTTTGGTAATATAGTTGGATCATATGGTATTCTTCCCTTGCTATCTTGTTGCGATGAATTGAATCTTTCCCTTTGAGATTTTTTAATGTCGGATTGAATATTGGATTTGAGATCACTTGATGTATGTCTTGCATGTGGATACCCGTGGTGACAATGGGTTATTCTATTGATTCACTTGATATATGTTATGACATCAACTTGCGGATTCCGGTGACCTTGGGGATCTATGCACATGGGTTGATTTCACGTATTCATACTACTTTCTCCGATAGAAATCTTGGGGTACTCTTTGAAGTTCTTTGTGTTGGATTGAATATGATGAATCTGAAATTGTTTGATGCATGTTGAATAATTAATCCACGAATACTTGTGGTGACATTGAAGTATCTAGGTGAAATTAGGGTTGATTGACATGTATCATTGGTGTTATTTTAGTACGAACCCTGGAGCTTTTTGTGACACCTATAGGAATAGCTCAATAGATTGGTCAGAAAGGGTAACTTTGAGGTGGTTCTACTACCTATAACAATTTCATCTCATGTTCTCTGCTTGATACAAACTTTGGAGTGATTCTTTGTTACACGTTGAGGGATGATCATATGATTCTATTATGTTAGCATTGTTGAGAGATTGCACTAGTGAAAGTATGAACCCTAGGAATTATTTCCAAGCATTCCTATACCGTTCTGCTCATTTTTTACTACTTGTTACCTTGCTGTTTTTATATTTTCAGATTACAAAAACCTATATCTACCATCCATATTGCACTTGTATCACCATCTATTTGCCGAACTAGTGCACCTATACAATTTACCATTGTATTGGGTGTGTTGGGGACACAAGAGATTTCTGGTATTTGATTGCAGGGTTGTTTGAGAGAGACCATCTTCATCCTACACCTCCCACGGATTGGTAAACGTTAGGTCATCCACTTGAGGGAAATTTTTTGCTGTCCTACAAAACTCTGCACTTGGTGGCCCAACAACGTCTGCAAGAAAAGTTGTGTAGTAGACATCAAGCTATTTTCTGGCACCGTTGCATGGGAGGTGAGTGCTTGAAGGTATATCTTTAGATCTTGCAATTAAATATTTTTGTATCTTGTTTATCACTAGTTTGGTATATAAAAGAAAACTACAAAAAATGGAGTTTAGGTTGCCTCAATTTCGTCGTCTTTTTAATGTCTTTCGTGAAAATCATGGTTCGGAAAATTGTGCTCAATTGTTAGAGGAAGAATTTATAAAAATGCTTAATGTGAAATCCTTCAATGATGAGCATGATAATAATATTGTTAGTATGAATTCTCTGCTAATGATGATTGTACTAGTCATAATAAAAAGCTTTCCTATAAGCATGTCAATTTTTGTGGAGTGAATAAAATTTGTGAAGACATGCCATATAGGGATGATAGATTTTGTAAGAATCCTAAACATGATAAAACCAACTGGTGGCTTAAAGTGATAGATGAATTTTCCACAAGATTATGCTCTCTTCATCCCATCACTTATGAACTTTGCAATAGGGTTGCTCATCTTAATTTCCAATGCATGCATTTTCATGATCAAACCGTTTCCAAATATTGTGATAATTTGATCTCCGGTGAACTCTATAATGAACTTTCTTTATTTTTGGGTTGTGAAGAATTGTAACTTAAAAATGATTGGTTTGATATATTCCTTATCACTAATGATAATGAAACTAACCTGCAGGAAATCAATATGTTTTGCGTAGTAAGTTGCAATGAGAATGCTTATATTGCCAACTATAGAAAGACGGAAAAACCAATAGAATATAAAAGAAATACTAATGCAAGGGTAAAGGTCTCCCAATACCCTCCTATTGTTTCTCGTAATGAATTAGGTTGCAAGGAGGAGCTTCCCATATCTTCCATAAGAAACTCGGATAAATTACTTAAACCTACACATAAGGTGGTGAAGAAAAAAGAGAAGAAGGAAAAGTAGAGGTAAAAGGTACCTCTACCAAATAATGTTGCTCCTATAATCGTTGAGAATGAATCTGAAAGTAATGTGGACGATGATACACTTGATGATTATTTTGTTATGCCTACTACTTCTTGTGATGAGGATGATTAGGAAGATAATGATACTCCTTATAATATTGAAAATCTTTTTGGCACTAACTTGGATAATTATGATGATAATAATTTTTATACTATTGGTGGCATTCATGCTATTAATGATTATGCTAATGATATGCAAACCCACAAGCTTGGGGATGCTATGTTTGATGAAAATAACATGTTTGAGAATTTGTTTGCTGAAAATAATATTTATCCAAATCTTGGGGATGCAATGTTATATGAAGATGTTCCCCTACTTTCAATGATCAAATTTTTTATGATGATTGCATGCCTCCTATTTATGATGATTGCAGTTTTTATGAAAGTGGGTTTGGAAGAGTGTCAACTTTAGATGATTATTATCCCACTATTTTGGAGGGTGTTGAATCTTATTATAACGATAAAAGTGGATTTGGAGAGGTCATGACTTTATTTAGTAATGATTACACTATCTTGGAAGTGGTTTCAATTGATTATGATGAGAATCAAGTTACTACTTATGATGATTAATGTGATGATACTTATGTTATAAAAAGTAGTGATGATTATTATTATAAAACTTGTCACAATTATGAATACCCTTTTCTGAACATTACTCTTTTAATGTGGAAACAATTTATAGTATTCAAGTCTCCCATGATACTTCCGCTATTATGTATGAGAAGTTTGCTTGTGGGGAGAGTAATAAATTTTCTATGCTTGTAGATCATGAACATAATGGTTTATGTGATAGTTATATTGTGGAATTCCTTCATGATGGTACTGAAAATTATTATGAGGGAGGAACATATGCTTGTAGGAATTGCAATAATATCAAGTTTCCTCCCTATGTGTTGAAAGTCTTGAAGATATGCTTGTTTTGCCTTCCTATGCTAGTTGATTCTTGCTCTCATAAATTGTTTGCTCAAAAAATCCCTATGCATAGGAAGTGCGTTAGACTTAAATGTGCTTTCCATGTGATCCATGATGCTCTCTTGCATGTTTTAATTATAACTTTTTATGTGAGCATCATTGAAATCATCATGCCTAGCTAAAAGGCTTTAAAGAAAAGTGTTTCTTGGGAGACAACCCAACACTTTTCCTTTCTATTTTTGTGTGTTCATATGATTAAGCTACTGCGGTAATCATGTTTTGTTTCTTTTATTTCAATAAAGTGCCAAGTAAATCCTTTGTGATAGTGTGGATACTTGTTAGTTTGATTCTGTGCAAAAAAAGAAAGTTTTACGTCCAGTGCAGAATTTCTCTGATTTTACTGGAGAGTCAAAAAATTCTGAAATTTTTACACAGTTTTGATATGCAAATTCTCTGCGTTTTCCTGAGTTTTCAGAATTTTTAGAGATTGTAAATATGGATTTCATTCAGATCTTCACAGACTGTTTTGTTTTGACAGATTCTATTTTGCATGCATACTTTGCTTGTTTTAGTGTTTCCATAGCTTATGTTTAGTAGTATAAATTATCGGAATGGTAGAATACAATAGGTATTATGTGATAACAATTATGAATCTTGTCTTTGCAGTACCTAAGTGAATGATCTATCTTTATTACACTAACCCAATGATAACCCACAAGTATAGGGGATTGCAACAGTTTTCGAGGGTAGAGTATTCAACCCAAATTTATAGATTTGACACAAGGGGAGCCAAAGAATATTTGCAAGTATTAGCAGTTGAGTTGTCAATTCAACCACACCTGGAGATTAAATATCTGCAGCAGAGTGATCAGTAGCACAGTAGTATGATAGTTTTGATAGCAGTAGTAATAGTAACAGTAATGGTAACAACGATAGCAATGGTTTTGTAGCAAGTGTAACAGTAGCAGTAGCAATAGTAACTTAGCAAGAACAATATGCAGAAAACTCGTAGGCACTGGATCGGTGAACTCGTTGGATAATATTCATCATATAACAGTCATAACCTAGGGCGACACAAAACTATCTCCAGTTCATAAATGTAATGTAGGCATGTATTCCGTAAATAGTCATACGTGCTTATGGAAAAGAACTTGCATGACAGCTTTTGTTCTACCCTCCCATGGCAGCGGGGTCCATAAGGAAACTAAGGGATATTAAGGTCTCCTTTTAATAGAGAACCGGAACAAAGCATTAACACATAGTGAATACATGAACTCCTCAAACTACAGTCATCACCGGAAAGTATCCCGACTATTGTCACTCCGGGGTTTACGGATCATAACACATAGCAGGTGCATATGACTAGCAAGATCGGATCAAGAACATAGATATAATGGTGATAACATAAACGGTTCAGATCTGAAATCACGGAACTCAGGCCCTAGTGACAAGCATTTAAGCATGGCAAAGTCATAGAAACATCAATCTCAGAACATAGTGGATACTAGGGATCAAGCCCTGACAAAACTAACTCGATTACATGATGAATCCCATCCAACTCCTCATCGACCAGGAAGCCTACGAAGGAATTACTCACTCCTAGTGGGAGCATCATGGAATTGGCAATGGAGAAAGGTTGATGATGACAAAGACCGAAGATTACCCTCTCTGGAGCCCCAAACGGGCTCCAGATCTGGCCTCCCGGTGAAGAACAGGAGGTGACGGCGGCTTCGTATCGTAAAACGCGATGAAACTTTCTATCCTATTTTTTTCTCCGAAAATAGGAATTTATAGTGCTGGAATTAGGGTCAGTGGGGCCACGAGGTGGGCACAACCCACCAGGGCGCGCCTGGAGGGGGTGGCGCGCCCTGGTGTATCGTGCCAAGCCAGGGCACCCCCTCTGGTGGTTCTTGGCTCCAGTATTTTTTATTTTTTGTAAAATAATTCTCCGAAAAGTTTTGTCCAGTTCCGAGAACTTTTATTTCTACACAAAAACAACACCATGGTAGTTCTATTGAAAACAGCGTCAGTCTGGGTAGTTCCGAGAACTTTTACGAACTCTTTTGTTCTTGTTTACATATATATGCTTAAGTAGCACCCAGGTTTTCAGCAAAGATCATGACTAACCATGTCAACAATAACTCTTAGAAATTATGTTAGCTCATATCAAAGACATAAGCAACTAGCGAGCAATAATAAAATATCTCAAGCACTAACACTTTGTCAAAACGGTCATGATATAATATGACAACAGTGGTATCTCGCTAGCTCTTTCTGAGACCGCAAAACATAAATGCAGAGCACCTTCAAAGTTCAAGCAGTGACTAAACATTGTAATTCATGGTAGAAAAGATCCAGTCATGCTGCACCCAACATTAACTATACACAATGCATGAGGATGACAATAGTGCTCTCAGATCTGGCGCTTATTTGAGAAGGTGATGACTCAACATAAAAGTAAATAGATAGTCCCTTCACAGAGGGAAGCAGGGATTTGCAGAGGTGCCAGAGATCAAGGCTTAAATCAGAGATAAATATAATTTTGGGAGGTACACCCTTCCTGTCAATGTTATGACCAAGAGTTATCAATATCTTCCATGCTAAACACATCAGCGGCGGTTCCCAAGCGGTAAAAGTAAAGGTTTACTCCCCCTCCACCAACAAACACACTCCACGGCTAGCCGAATCCATGGGTACCATCCATACCAACAACATTCCTGGGGGAGTTTTGTTTAATTATTTCAATTTTTGATTTCGGGACTGGGAATCCCTATTACCGCCCCTCTCGTGCAAGGACGAGTGAATAAACACTCATCATGAGAATAACCCGCTTAACATGGAAGATATTGACCACCCCCTATCGCTCCATGAGCGGTCCAGGCACACAAAACAGATGTTCATTTGAATTTTTAGAGGTGGAACATGCAAATTTACTTGGAACGGCAGGGTAATACCTCATATAGGTAGATATAGTGGACTCATCTGGAATAACTTGGGTTTAAGGATTTTGATGCACAAGCAGTATTCCTGCTTAGTACAGGCGAAGGCTAGCAAATAGATTGAGAAGCGGCCAGCTAGAGAGCGAAAATGGTCATGAACATGCATTATGAATACTAAACATTGAATACTACCATGAGTAGGATATGGACACCATGAACATAAATATCATGAAGGCTATGTTGGTTTTGATTCAACTACATGCGTGAACATGTGCCAAGTCAAGCCACTTGAAACATTCAGAGAATGATACCATATCATCATACTACATCACAACCATTTTAATGCATGTTGACATCCAAGATAAATCATTATCCGCTCCTAGCTACTTAAGCATGGCATGAGCAACTATAATCTCTAATTGTCATTGCAAACATGTTTGATCATAATATGTTGAATCATGGATACTAGGTTAAACATATTTACAAAAACAAAAACAAGTTGAGTTCATACTCGCTTCTCTCTGCCACAGTCACTTCATCAAATATCGTCATTATTGCCTTTCACTTGCACGACCGAATGATATGAAAATAATAATAGTGCAAGAGTGCCGTGGACTAAGCTGGAATCTGCAAACATTTTATTCAAGAGGAGAAGACAAAGTAAGATGGGATCTTTGTTGGATTAACAATAATCCATATGAGAGCCACTCAACATTTTCATCGTGGTCTTCTCCTTGGTACGACTCAAATAAAAGGAAAAGAATTTCAGAGAAACACACTGAAATATTTTTTTGAGTTTTGGGTTTTTTTCTTGAAGAAAGCAAGTTAAAGAAGGAAAAACAAAGACGAGAAAAACTATTTACACGGGAAAACTCCCAACAAATAAAAGAAGAAATGAGAAATCTTTTTGGGTTTTCTTTTGCTACTACAATTAATTTAAACTAGAAAGAAAAACAGAAAAGGAGTAGGAAATATTTTTGGATTTTCTCAAAGTTTTTCCAAACACATAAGAAGAAAGCGAGAAAATAAATCTAGCATGGATAATACAATGAAAAAGTGTGGACACCGACAAGTGGGATGAAATGTGTAAACATGAATATAATGTCGGTGGAAATATGTACTCCCCCAAGCTTAGGCTTTTGGCCTAGCTTGGTAATCGCCATCCGTAATAGCCATCCGGTCCTAAGTTGAAGTGCGGTGGCAATGGCACCTGAGCGTCCCACTCCTGGGGCTCCTCCTCGGACGCTGCCAGGTTGTTCCGGTAGGCTGTAATGTCCTCTTGCATGATCTTGTGTCTGTTCCTGGCAGTAGAATCAAACAAAGTAGGTGCAGGCAATGGGATAACATCATGGGTAACCACGCTGAATACTAAGTTGTAGCGAATGTTATGAAAAGAATTAGCTGCATCAATAAATTGATGATCCTGCAATGCCTTGTGATCTAGATAAACTTGGGACAAGGGATAATCATGTGGGCGAATCTGAACATTAAAGTGTCTTGCTAAGCGAGTAGCATAAATACCACCATGTATCTTGCCCTTAGTCCTGTTAAGGTGTAGGCGACGTGCAATAATAGCCCCCATGCTAAACGTGTGATCATTGTGCAGTGCACGGCGTAAAATTGCGAAGTTGGGGGCACCGAGTGCACCAACCTTCTCCCTAGCGGTTAAACACTTCGCGTTGAATAAAGCAAAGTAATGCACAGAAGGAAAATGCAAACTGGTGGCAGTGGCATTTGACACGCCTCTTTCATCACCCACTGTCAAAGTGAGGAGAAAGTCCTCAAACTCCGCTGGTCTAGGCTCTCTTAATTCCCCATCAGAAGGGATCAAACATACGTCACAAAAGTCAGTGAGCGGTATCTTACGGGTTTCAGCATATAAATTAAAATGCACCTCGGGAGGATTATTCGTACTCAGAAAATGAAAACTTTGCACAAAGGAATTTTTAAGGAGGTGGTGTTGGTCACACTCAGGTGCGAGGAAGTTGGTCAGCCCAGCATTTGCAACGAATTGAGCAAACTCTTGATGGAACCCGGCCTCCTCCATGAAGGCATAATGTGGCCATTCGCACGGCCGCACCTCTACCGTTCTCGGAGTGTGGAGGTCATTGTCCGATGATTCCCCAATGACTCCTTTAGCATTCTTCTTGGAGGAAAACTTCCTAAAGAAATCCATCTTATTCCTATAAATAAATTTCTGAAAAAAAAATAGTCTACAAAATTTTTGTCAACAAAACTTCATATGATTGATAGCAACTACTCCTAAGGATGCATAGAGGCCATTGACGTGGCTTGAGACTACATCGGTATTTCCCCAAAGAGGAAGGGATGATGCAGCACAGCGACGGTAAGTATTTCCCTCAGTTATGAAACCAAGGTTATCGAACCACTAGGAGGATCACCACCACCCAATAAGCAGCACATGCACACAAACAACAAATACTTGCAACCCGATGAGAAAGAGAGGTTGTCAATCTCTCTACGGTAATAAGATAGACTAGGTAGTGATGGATAGGAGAGATAGATCTCTCAAGAACACAAAATAAAAAGGGCAAATAAAATATGCAGCAATATATTTTTGGTTTTTTGGTTTTGTAGATCTGAAAACAAAGATGCAAAAATATAGATCTGAAAGCAATGTGTTGGAAAAGTAGACCCGGGGGCCGTAGGGTTCACTAGTGGCTTCTCTCATGAGTATAGCGCACGGTGGGTGAACAAATTACTGTTGGGCAATTGATAGAAAATCGAAAAGTCATGACGATATCCAAGGCGATGATCATTATATAGGCATCACGTCCAATATAGATAGACCGACTCCTGCCTGCATCTACCTCTATTAGTCCACACATCGACCGCTATCCAGCATGCATCTAGTGTATTAAGTTCATAGAAAAACGAAGTAATGCAATAAGAACGATGACATGATGTAGACAAGATCTATTCATGTAGGAATAGACCCCATCTTGTTATCCATAATAGCAACGATACATGTGTGTCTCGCTGCCCCTTCTGTCACTGGGAAAGAACACCGCAAGATCGAACCCATCACAAAGCACCTCTTCCCATGGCAAGAAAAATCGATCTAGTCGGCCTAACTAAACCAAAGATTCGAAGAAGAAATACGATGCTATAAGCAATCATGCATATAAGAGATCAAAGAAGACTCAAATAATATTCATGGATAGAAACTGATCATGAACTCAAAATTCATCGGATCCCAACAAACACACCACAAAAGTTTACATCAAATAGATCTCCAAGAGACAATTGTATTGAGAATCATAAGAGAGAGAGAGGAAGCTAGCTAGCTACTGCCTACGGACCCGTAGGTCTATGGTGGACTACTCACGCATCATCGGAGAGGCACCTATGAAGAAGATGAACCCCTCCGTGATGGTGTTTAGATTGGATCTCGCGGTTCTGGAACTTGCGGCGGCTGGAATTGTGTTTCATCGATTCTCCTAGGGTTTTCCAAATATTTAGGAATTTATAGGCGTCAGAGGCGGTGCAGAGGGGCTCCGTGGAGGGCACAACCCATCAAGGCGCGCCAGGGGGCCCATGGCGCGCTCTGGTGGATTGTGATCTCCACAGCCCACCTTCCTGGCTCTTCTTTGGCCCACTGGGTGTCTTCTGGTCCAGAAAAAATCTCCAAAAAGTTTCGTCGCGATTGGACTCTGTTTGGTATTGATTTTCTGCGAAGTAAAAACCAAGCAAAAACAGCAACTGGCACTTTGGCACTATGTCAATAGGTTAGTCCAAAAAAATGATATAAAGTTGTTATGAAATGATTGTAAAACATCCAAGAATGATAATATAACAGCATGGAACAAGCAAAAATTATAGATACGTTGGAGACGTATCGGCATCCCCAAGCTTAATTCCTACTCGTCCTCGAGTAGGTAAATGATAAAAACAGAATTTTTGATGTGGAATGCTGCCTAACATGTTCATCACATTCTTTTCTTTTGTATAGCATGGACATTTGGACTTGTAAATGATTCAAAGCAATAGTCTAGTTTTAACATAATGACTTCAATACTCAAGCATGTCAACAAGCAACCATGTCTTTCAAAATATCAACACTAAAGAAAGTTATCCCTAGCCCATCATGCTCAATCATTGATCCATTCATAAAACACACTCAAATATAACTATGCCCAATGCTCAAGTACGATCATAGTGCCCCCTAGTTGGTGCTTATAAGAGAAGATGGAGACTCAAAGCAAAAAATAAAAATTGCATAAAGTAAATAGAAAGGCCCTTCGCAGAGGGAAGTAGGGATTTGTAGAGGTGCCAGAGCTCAAGGTTTAAATTGAGAGAGAAAAAAATTATTTTGGGTGGCATGCTTTTCCTGTTAACGAAAATAACAAAGTAGCTCACAATACTTTCCATGCTAGATATATCATAGGCGGTTCCCAAACAGAAAATAAAGTTTATTCCTTTTTCCACCAAACTTACACTTTCCATGGCGGGTCGTATCCACGGTTGCCTTCCATACCAACACTTTCCAAGGAATTTATTATTTGACAACATAAAGTAAATATTTTTTTTCTTTTCATTTCGGGAATGGGCATCCCTATTACCGCCGCACTCTCGTGCAATGACTAGTGAATAATCACTCATCTTGAGAATAACACATCTAGCATGGAAAAATATTGGACACTCCCCACTGTTTCATGAGCGGTACGGGCACACAAAAGAGAAAATTTATTTTGAAAATTTAGAGATGGCACATACAAATTTGCTTGGAACGGCATGGAAATACCACAAATAGGTAGGTATAGTGGACTCATAAGGCAAAACTTGGTTTAAGGATTTTCGATGCACAAGTAGTATTTCTACTTAGTACAAATGGAGGCTAGAAAATAGATTGGGAAGCAACCAAACCAAGAAACGAAAATTCACGTAAGTGAGCTTTGAGCATAACTAACACCGAATAATGCACCATAAGTAGGATGTAATTTCATTGCATAACTATTGACTTTCGTACTTGCATAGGGAATCACAAACCTTAACAGCAATATTCCTACTCAAGCATAATTACTCACTAACATGACTCACATATTACTATCATCATGTTTCAAAACTATTACAAGGAATCAAGTTTAATTTGCCCAATGATCTTCATGAAAGTTTTTATTATATCCTCCTTGGATATCTATCACTTTGGGACTAGTTTCATATATTGCCATTGCTTTTTGGCAAGCTCAAACAAATTTAAGTGAAGCACATGAGCATAAAGATTTCATCTCTCAAAAAGGTATAAGTGAAGCATGAGAGGATTTCTTCAAAATTTACTAACTCTCAAATTAATCTAAGTGAAGCATGATAGTATTTCTACAAAAATTTCCAAGCACACCATGCTCAAAAAGATATAAGTGAAGCACTAGGGCAATTCTATAGCTCAAAAAGGTTTAAGTGAAGCACATAGAGCAATTCTAACAAATCATAGCATGATTTTGGCTCTCTCAAATAGGTGTGTCCATCAAGGATACAAAGGAACAACTAACAAACAAAGCAAGCAAATATAGAAGACGCTCCAAGCAAAACTCATGATATGTGACGAATAAAAATATAGCTCCAATTAAAATACCGATGGTCGTTAGAAGAAAGAGGGGATGCCACTCGGGGGGCATCCCCAAGCTTAGTTGCTTGTTTCTCTTTGGATATATCTTGGGGGTGCGGTAGTATCCCCAAGCTTAGGCTTTTATAACTCCTTATTCCTTCACCCATTGTGATCTCACCCAAAACTTGAAAACTTCAATCAAACAAAACTCAACAAAATCTTCGTGAGATCCGTTAGTATAATAAAGCAAATCACTACTTTAGGTACTGTTGCAAACCCATTCATATTTTATTATTGCATTATACCTACTGTATTTTAACTTTACCATGGCTTATACCCCCAATACAAACCATAGATTCATCAAAACAAGCACACAATGCAACGAAAACAGAATCTGTCTTAAACAGAACAGTATGTAGTAATATGTAATCTACCCATACTTCTGTAACTCTAAAAATTCTGAACAATTAGGACAACGTAAGGAATTTGTATAGAAACACTGTGTTAAAATTTCAGCTCAAGATCACGTTCCATCAAAAAATGAAAATTCATATACTGGACGCAAAGTTTCTGTTTCAGATTCAGCATCACTTCTACTCATCCTATGAATCATCCTAAAGGCTTTACTTGGCACAAACACAAAATAAACCATAAAAACACAATCATAACAGAGGCATAATTGTGTCAACACTCAAAAACAGAAAGGAAAACGCAAAAATAAATTTATTCATTGTGTTGCCTCCCAACAAGCGCTATCGTTTTACGCCCCTAGCTAGGCATAATCATTTCAATGATGCTCACATAAAAAGTTGTAATTGAAATATGCAAGAGAGCATCATGAATCTCATGACAATCACATTTAAGTCTAACCCACTTCCTATGCATAGGGGTTTTGTGAGCAAACAGTTTATGGGAACAAGAATCAACTAGCATAGGAAGGCAAAAGAAACCATAACTTCAAAACCTTGAACACATAGAGAGGAAACTTGATATTATTGCAATCCCTACAAGCATATGTTCCTCCTCCATAATAAATTTCAGTAGCATCATGAAGGAATTCAACAATATAACTATCACATAAATCATTCTTTTCATGATGCACAAGCATAGAATTTTCATTACTCTCCACATAAGCAAATTCCTTTTCATCCATGGTAGTGGGAGCAAACTCAACAAAATAACTATCATGAGACACTTGATTGACATAACCACATTGCAAATTAAAACCATGATGATAAGTTTCATGGTTATCATTACTCATTATGGCATACGTGTTATCACCATCATCATAAATAGGAGGCATGCAATCATCATAATAAATTTGCTCATCAAAGCTTGGGGGACTAGAAATATCATCTTCATCAAACATAGCATCCCCAAGCTTGTGGCTTTGCATATCATTAGCATCATGGATATTTAGAGAATTCGTACTAGTAACATTGCAATCATGCTCATCATTCAAGGAACTATCATGAATCACATTATAAATTTCTTCTTTCAACACTTCATCAAAATTTTCAGATTCATGATTTTCAAACAAAACTTCATAGAGATAATCAAGTGCACTCAACTCACTAGCAATTGGTTCATCATAATTTGTCCTTTTGAAAAGATTAGCAAGTGGATGAGGATCCATATCAATTGATTTTTAGAAAGCGAAGATGCAAGAAAATAGAAGGCACATGGCAACACAAGCAAAGATAGCAAACAAGCAAAAAGGCAAATGAAAAAGAGGGCGAATAAAATGGCAAGTTTTTGTGAAGTGGGGGAGATGAAAACAAGAGGCAAATGGCAAATAATGTAATTGTAAGGAGATGAGATTTGTGATTAGGAACCTGGTAGATGATGATGGAGTCCCCTCGGCGCCTACAATAGGCACGTAGAAGAGACCGCTTCCTCCCCGGCAACGGCGCTAGAAATTCCTTTGACGTGGCTTGAGAGTGCGTCGGTATTTCCCCAAAGAGGAAGGGATGATGCAGCACAGCGATGGTAAGTATTTCCCTCAGTTATGAAACCAAGGTTATCGAACCAGTAGGAGGATCACCACCACCCAATAAGCAGCACCTGCACACAAACAACAAATACTTGCAACCCGACGCGAAAGAGAGGTTGTCAATCTCTCTACGGTAATAAGATAGATTAGGTAGTGATAGATAGGAGAGATAGATCTCTCAAGAACACAAATAAAAAGAGTAAATATGCAGCAATATATTTTTGGGTTTTTGGTTTTGTAGATCTGAAAACAAAGATTGCAAAAAACGTAGATCGGAAAGCAATATGATGGAAAAGTAGACCCGGGGGCCGTAGGGTTCACTAGTGGCTTCTCTCAGGAGTATAGCGCACGGTGGGTGAACAAATTACTGTTGGGCAATTGATAGAAAATCGACTAGTCATGATGATATCCAAGGCGATGATCATTATATAGGCATCACGTCCAAGATAGATAGACCAACTCCTGCCTGCATCTACCTCTATTAGTCCACACATCGACCGCTATCCAGCATGCATCTAGTGTATTAAGTTCATGGGAAAACGGAGTAATGCAATAAGAACGATGACATGATGTAGACAAGATCTATTCATGTTGGAATAGACCCCATTTTGTTATCCTTAATAGCAACAATACATGCGTGTCTTGCTGCCCCTTCTGTCACTGGGAAAGAACACCGCAAGATCGAACCCATCACAAAGCACATCTTCCCATGGCAAGAAAAATTGATCTAGTTGGCCTAACTAAACCAAAGATTCGAAGAAGAAATACGATGCTATAAGCAGTCATGCATATAAGAGATCAAAGAAGACTCAAATAATATTCATGGATAGAAACTGATCATGAACTCAAAATGCATCGGATCCCAACAAACACACCGCAAAAGTTTACATCAATTAGATCTCCAAGAGACCATTGTATTGAGAATCATAAGAGAGAGAGAGAGAAGAAGCCATCTAGCTACTGCCTATGGACCCATAGGTCTGTGGTGGACTACTCACGCATCATCGGAGAGGCACCTATGAGGAAGATGAACCCCTCCGTGATGGTGTTTAGATTGGATCTCGCGGTTCTGGAACTTGCGGTGGCTAGAATTGTGTTTCATCGACTCCCCTAGGGTTTCAGGAATATTTGGGAATTTATAGGCATCAGAGGCGGTGCGGAGGGGCCCCGTGGAGGGCACAACCCATCAGGGCGCGCCGGGGGGCCCCTGGCGCGCCCTGGTGGGTTGTGCTCTCCACATCCCACCTTCCTGGCTCTTCTTGGGCCCACTTGGTGTCTTCTGGTCCAGAAAAAATCTCCAAAAAGTTTCGTCACGATTGGACTCCATTTGGTTTTGATTTTCTGTGAAGTAAAAAACAAGCAAAAACAGCAACTGGCACTTGGACACTATGTCAATAGGTTAGTCCCAAAAACTGATATAAAGTAGTTATAAAATGATTGTAAAACATCCAAGAATGATAATATAACAGCATGGAACAAGCAAAAATTATAGATATGTTGGAGACGTATCAGCCATATTAAGCATTCAGACTACTTAGAAATCTAAGAATTCAACAGGCAAGCCCATCTACAGCAGCACCAAGAGTAGCTAATTATTCTAAAAATAAACCACTAAGTCAAAAACTAATTGGAGCAATGGAGGAGTCACATACCAAGTAGCAATCCTCACAAAACAGTTTCGGAAACGGAGCTTCGAGCAAAGAGATCGAAATCCGCGGGTTTGAGAGCAAGAACATGAGAGAGAGAGAGAGAGAGAGAGAGCTATGGTGATTTTTTCTGGAGGTAAGAGATGGAATGGGCTAAAGGGATAAGTGAGGGTACCCACGTGGGGACCACAACCCACCAAGGCACGCCTGGGCTGCTGGCGCACCCTAGTGTCTTGTGGGCACCAAGTGCACCCCCCCTGTGGTGTTATTTGCACCAGAAATTCAAAAATATTCAGGAAAAAATCATGTTAAATTTTCAGGACATTCTGAGAACTTTTATTTTTGGGTCATTTTTATTGCACGGAGAAATCAGAAAACAGGATAAACATGGCATTTAATTTTATTAGACTAAGAAAAAAAAGGTGGGAGCAGAAGGTTGTGTCTACTAGATTCATCAACTTCATACCTCTCAAAAATGATCCATTAATAAGGTTGATCAAGTCTTATTAACAACCACTTCCGATTAGCATGAAACCGAAGAACTTTCGTAAAACACTAACTTACCTCAATGGGGATATGCATATCCCCAACAGTAAGTATGTCAAATTTCTTTTTGGCAGTAGGTAGAGGTAGTTGAAAACTTCCAATAGTGAGTGTCAGAGATTCTTCAATAACATTTATACCATTCACTTGGAATTGTTTCTTCAGAAAGTGCACCGTATGCTCATTACCATTGATATGAAAAGTGACTTTGCTTTTATTGCAATCAATAACATCCCCTGCAGTATTCAAAAAGGGTCTACCAAGGATAATCGACATGTTGTCGTCCTCGGGCATCTCAAGAATAACAAAGTCTGTTAAGATAGTAACATTTGCAACAACAACGGGCACATCCTCAAAAATACCGATAGGTACGGCAGTTGATTTGTCAGCCATTTGCAATGATATTTCAGTAGGTGTGAGTTTATTCAAATCAAGTCTTTTATATAAAGAGAAAGGCATAACACTAACACCAGCTCCCAAATCACACCAAGCAGTTTTGACATAATTTCTTTTAATCGAGCAAGGTATAGTTGGTATTCCAGGATCTCCAAGTTTTTTAGGTACTCCATCCTTAAAAGAACAATTAGCAAGCATGGTGGAGATTTCAGCTTCAGGTATCTTTCTTTTATTAGTGGTGATGTCTTTCATGTATTTTGCATAAGGGGTCATCTTTAAAATATCAGTTAAGCGGGTACGCAAAAAGACTGGCCTAATCATTTCAGCAAAGTGTTCAAATTCTTCATCATCCTTTTTCTTAGATGGTTTAGGTGGAAAGGGTATGGGTTTCTGAACCCATGGCTCTCGTTCTTTACCATGTTTTCTAGCCACAAAGTCTCTTTTATCATATCGTTTATTTTTAGGTTGTGGGTTATCAAGATCAATAGCAGGTTCTATTTCAACATCATTATCTGGTTCTTTATCATTGTTCGGTTGAGTATCTTCATGAACATTATCATTATTATTTTCATTGTCACTAGGTGAATGTTCATTACCATATTGAGTTTCAACATCAGAAATAGAGACATCATTATCTTCAGGAGGTTTTTCTATCTCAGGTTCACTAGAGGTATGCAAAGTCCTATCATTTTTATTTTTATTTTTCTTATTAGAAGGACTAGGTGCATCAGTATTAATTCTCTGTGAGTCTTGTTCAATTCTTTTAGGATGACCTTCAGGATAAAGAGGTTCTTGGGCCATTCTACCTCCTCTAGTCATTACTCTAATAGCATGATCATTCATATTATTATTCATTTCATTAAGCAATTCTCTTTGAGATTTAGCAGCTTGTTCTAACTGGGTTTGAACCATAGAGGCATGTTTTCCTACACCTCTAACATCATTACTGATTCTAAATAACAAGTCACTCAAGGGAGCAATCATATGAGAATTATACTTCAATTGTTTCAAAACATTTGCATTGAAGTGATCTTGTTTCCTAATGTAGTTATCAAACTCATATAAGCATTGACTAGGATGTTTATGTTGAGTAACGTTGCATGGGAAACAAAAAAATTCCTACGCACACGCAAGATCTATCCATGGTGATGAGCATCTACGAGAGGGAGAGTGGATCTACATACCCTTGTAGATCGCTAAGCGGGAAGTGTTAAGAAACGCGGTTGATGTAGTAGAACGTCTTCGCGATCCAAATCGCCGAGCGTCCCGCGATCCCATCACGATCCATCTCGCGATCCAATCTCGATCCGTCCCGCGATCCCATCACGATCCGTCCCGCGATCAAATCACGAATCGTCTCGCGATCCTGATCACGGTCCTTCCGATCTAGCGCCGAACGAACGACACCTCCGCGTTCAGCACACGTACAGCTCGATGACGATCTCCGCCTTCTTAATCCAGCAAGAGGGAGTGGAGAGGTAGAAGAGTTCTCCGGCGGCGCGGCGGCTATGGTGGTGGAACAGTTCCGGCAGGGCTTCGCCTAAGCACCGCTGAAACTAGACTAGAGGAGAAACCGATCTAGATGAAGTAGAGGGAGCACGTGGCAATTAGGGTTACCTCTTCCCTCTAAATCCTCTAGTATATATAGGAGGGAGGGAGGGGAGGAGGCATCCTCAAACCCTCAAGGTTTGGCCGAAATTGGAGGTGGAGGAGTCCTACTCCAATCCTATTAGGAGTAGAATTCCTCCTCCCCACTTGGAAACCCTTTCCACCTTTCCTCCTTTGGATTTTTTCCACCCAAAGCCACATGGGCCTTAGTGGGGGGGTTAGGCCAGCCCACTAGGGGCTGGTTTGACTCCTCCCACAGCCCATGAGGTCCTTTGGGTCGAGACACCCCTCCCGATGGTCCCCGGTACCCCTCCCGGCACTCCCGGTACACTACCGAAATACACGAAACTTTTCCGGTGACCAAAACAGGACTTCCTATATATCAATCTTTACCTCCGGACCATTCTGGAGCTCCTCGTGACGTCCAGGATCTCATCCGGGACTCCGAACAACCTTCGGTCACCACCATACATAACTCTACTATACCGAAACGGCACCGAACCTTAAGTGTGCAGACCCTGCGGGTTCGAGAACAATGTAGACATGACCAAGACACCTCTACGGTCAATAACCAATAGCGGGACCTGGATGCCCATATTGGTTCCTACATATTCTACGAAGATCTTTATCAGTTGAACCTCTATGTCAAGGATTCAGTTAATCCCGTACGTTGTTCCCTTTGTTCTTCGGTATGTTACTTGCCCGAGATTCGATCGTCGGCATCTCTATACCTAGTTCAATCTCGTTACCGGCAAGTCTCTTTACTCGTTCTGTAATACAAGATCTCGTGGCTAACACTTAGTCACATTGCTTGCAAGGCTTATTGTGATGTTGTATTACCGAGTGGGCCCTGAGATACCGTTGTCCAGTGGTCCACTCCTGACAGACTCATGGCAAGGCACACACAGGTGCGGTACATAGCATCGCATACTATACAGAGCCTATGGATAAGGCATAGGGGACGACCTTCGTCCTTTCTCTTTCTTCTGCCGTGGTCGAGTTTTGAGTCTCACTCAACTCCACACCTTACAAAATATGCAAGAACTCTTTCTTTGACTGATCCATTTTGAATTCTTTCAAAATCTTGTCAAGGTATGTACTCATTGAAAGTTCTATCAGACGTCTTGATCTACCTCTATAGATCAAGATGCCCAATATTTAAGTAGCTTCATTCCAGGTTTTCCTTTGAAAAACTCCTTTTCAAACAACCCTTTATGCTTTCCAGAAATTCTACATCATTTCCGATCAACAATATGTCATCCACATATACTTATCAGAAATTCTATAGTGCTCCCACTCACTTTATTGTAAATACAAGTTTCTCATAAACTTTGTATAGACTCAAAAACTTTGATCACCTCATCAAAGCGTATATTCCAACTCCGAGATGCTTGCTCCAGTCCATAGAAGGATCGCTAGAGCTTGCATATATTTTAGCATCCTTAGAACTGACAAAACCTTCCGGTTGTATCACATACAACCTTTCCTCACGGATACCGTTAAGGAAATGATGTTTTGACATCCATCTGCCAGATTTCATAATCGAAAAATGCAGCAACTGCTAACATAATTCCAACAGACTTTAGCATCGCTACGGATGAGAAAGTCTCATCGTAGTCAACTCCTTGAACTTGTGAAAAACCCTTTGCCATAAGTCGAGCTTTATAGACGGTGACATTACCGTCCGCGTCCGTCGTCCTTTTAAAGATCCGTTTGTTCTGAATGGCCTTTCACCCTTCAGGTAATACTTCCAAAGCCCATACTTTGTTTTCTTACATGGATCCCATCTCGGATAGCATGGCCTCTAACCATTTCTCGGAATCCGGGCCCATCATCGCTTCTCCATAGCTCGTAGGTTCATCGTTGTCCAACAACATGACCTCTAAGACAGGGTTGCCGTACCACTCAGGAGCAGTACGCGTCCTTGTTGACCTACGAGGTTCGATAGTAACTTGATCCGAAGCTTTATGATCATCATCATTAACTTCCTCTTCAACTAACGTAGGCTCCACAGAAACAACTTTCTGTGCTGCGCTACTCTCTAGTTGAAACAAAGGTTCAACAACCTCATCAAGTTCTATCTTCCTCCCACTCAATTCTTTCGAGAGAAACTCTTTCTCGAGAAAGGACCCGTTTTAGCAACAAACACTCTGTGCTTGGATCTGAGATAGAAGGTTTACCCAACTGTTACGTTAGGGCATTAAATGAAGATGCATTTGTCCGCTTTGGGTTTGAGCTCATCAGGTTGAAAACCTTTTCCACATAAGCGTCGCAGCCCCAAACATTAAGAAATGACAGCTTAGGTTTCTGCCAAACCAAAATTCATACGGTGTCATCTCAACGGACTTAGATGGTGCCCCTTTTTAAAGTGAATGTAGTTGTCTCTAATGCATAACCCCAAAATGATAGTGGCAAATCGATAAGAGACATCATAGTACACACCATATCTAATAGAGCACGACTACGACGTTCGGACACACCATCACACTATGGTGTTCCAGGTGGCGTGAGTTGTGAAACAACTTCCACATTGTCTTAAGTTGTATACCAAACTCGTAACTCGGATATTTACCTCTTACGATCATATCGTAGATATTTTATCTTCTTGTCACGATGATCTCAAACTTCACTCTGAATTTGTTTGAACTTTTCAAACGTTTCAGACTTGTGTTTCATTAAGTAAATATCCCCATATCTAATCAAATCATCAGTGAAGGTAGGAAAATAATGAAATCCACCGCACGCTACAACACTCATTGGACCGAATACATCAACACGTATCATTTCCAATAAGTCACTTGCCCGCTCCATCATACCGGAAAACGGGGTCTTAGTCATCTTGCCCATGAGGCATGGTCCGCATGTCTCAACCGATACGAAATCGAATGAGTCCAAAGATCCATCAGCATGGAGTTTCTTCATGCGTTTTACACCAATATGACATTTAGCGGCAGTGCCACAAGTATGTGGTACTATCATTATTAACTTTGTATCTTTTGGCATCAATATTATGAACATGTGTATCACTACGATCAAGATTCAATAAACCATTCTCATTGGGTGCATGACCCTTGAAGGTATTATTCATGTAAACAGAATAACCATTATTCTCTAACTTGAATGAATAACAGTATTGCTATAAACATGATCTAATCACGTTCATGCTCAACGCAAACACCAAATAACATTTATTTAGGTTCATCACTAATCCCGAAGGTAGAGAGAGCGTGCGATGGTGATCACATCAACCTTGGAAACACTTCCAACACTCATCATCACCTCACCCTTAGCTAGCCTCCGTTTATTCCGTAGCTTTTATTTCGAGTTACTAACATTTAGCAACCGAACCGGTATCCAATACCCAGGTGCTACTAGGAGTACTAGCAAGGTACACATCAATAATACGTATATCAAATATACTTCTATCGACGTTGCCAGCCTTCTTATCTACCAAGTATCTAGGGTTGTTCCGCTTCAGCGACCGTTCTCCTCATAATAGAAGCACTTAGTCTCGGGTTTGGGTTCAACCTTGGGTTTCTTCACTGGAGCAGCAACTGACTTGCCATCCATGAAGTTTCCCTCCTAGCCCTTACCCTTCTCGAAACTAGTGGTTTCACTAACCATCAACACTTGATGCTCCTTCTTGATTTCTACCTTCGCGGTGTCAAACCTCGCGAATAGCTCAGGGATCATTATTCCTATCCCTGGCATTTTATAGTTCATCACGAGGCTCTAGTAGCTTAGTGACAGTGACTTGGAGAACTATATCAATCACTATCTTATCTGGAAGATCAACTCCCACTCGATTCAAGCGATTGTAGCACCCAGACAATCTGAGCACATGCTCACCGATTGAGCTATTCTCCTTCATCTTGCAGGCAAAGAATCTTGTTGGAGGTCTCATACCTCTCAACACGGGCACGAGCCTGAGATCCCAATTTCAGCTCTTAGAACATATCATATGTTCCGTGACGTTCAAAATGCTTTGGAGCCTCAATTCTAAGCCGTAATGCATGACGCACTAAACTATCAAGTAGTCATCAGAACGTGCCTGTCAGATGTTCACAACATCTACAGACGACGCTTGGGGGGGTGGCGCACCGAGCGGTGCATTAAGGACATAAGCCTTCTGTGCAGCAATGAGGACAATCCTCAGATCACGGACCCAGTCCGCTTTATTGCTACCATCATCTTTCAACTCTATTTCTCTAGGAACATATAAAAATGAAGGGAGCTACAGCGCGAGCTAGTAATCTACAACATAATTTGCAAAGACATTTTGACTATGTTCATGATAATGAGTTTAGTTAATCATATTACTTAAAAACTCCCACTCAAATTGACATCCCTCTGGTCATTCGAGTGACACATGATCCAAATCCACCAACTCAAGTCCGATCATCACGTGAGTTGAGGTGGTTTCAATGGTGAACATCTTCATGTTGATCATATCTACTATATGACTCATGTTCGACCTTTCGGTCTCTTGTGTTCCGAGGCCATGTCTGTACATGCTAGGCTCGTCAAGTTTAACCCGAGTGTTCCGCACGTGCAACACTGGCTTGCACCCGTTGTATGTGAACGTAGAGTCTATCACACCCGATCATCACGTGGTGTCTCAAAACGACGAACTTTCGCAACGGTGCACACTCGGGGAGAACACAATTTTATCTTGAAATTTTAGTGAGGGATCACCTTATAATGCTACCGTCGTCCTAAGCAAAATAAGATGCATAAAAGGATTAACATCACATGCAAATCATAAGTGACATGATATGGCCATGAACTTGTGCTTTTGATCTCCATCTCCAAAGCACCGGCATGATCTCCATCGTCACCGGCATAACACCATGATCTCCATCATCTTGATCTCCATCAATGTGTCGCCATGAGGTTGTCGCGCCGACTGTTGCTTCCATGACTATTGCTAACTCATAGCGATAAAATAAAGCAAAAACGGTGAAAATAATTAAAGACAACCCTATGGCTCCTGCCGGTTGCCGTACTCATCGACATGAAAGTCGTGATATTCTATACAATACATGATCATCTCATACATCACATATATCTCATCATGTAATTGGCCATATCACATCACAACATACCCTGCAAAAACAAGTTAGACGTCCTCTAATTGTTGTTGCAAGTTTTACGTGGCTGCTACGGGTATCTAGCAAGAACAATTCTTACCTACGCAAAAACCACAACGGTGATACAAAAATTGCTATTCAACCTTCTCAAGGACCGCCTTTGTCAAATCCGATCCGACTAAAGTGGGAGAAACAGACACCCGCCAGCCATCTTTATGCAACAAAGTTACATGTCAGTTGATGGAACCGGTCTCTCGTAAGCATACGAGTAATGTTGGTCCGGGCCGCTTCATCCCACAATACCGCCGAATCAAGAAAAGACCAAGGGAGGAAGCAATCTGAATATCAACGCCCACAAACTCCTTTGTGTTCTACTCGAGATCTCATCTACACATAGACCTAGCTCATGATGCCACTGTTGAGTAACGTTGCATGGGAAACAAAAAATTTCCTACGCACACGCAAGCTCTATCCATGGTGATGAGCATCTACGAGAGGGAGAGTGGATCTACATACCCTTGTAGATCGCTAAGCGGGAAGCGTTAAGAAACGCGGTTGATGTAGTCGAACGTCTTCGCGATCCAAATCGCCGAGCATCCCGCGATCCCATCACAATCCATCTCGCGATCCAATCTCGATCCGTCCCGCGATCCCATCATGATCCGTCCCGCAATCAAATCACGAATCGTCTCGCGATCCTGATCACGGTCCTTCCGATCTAGCGCCGAACGAACGACACCTCCGCGTTCAGCACACGTACAGCTCGATGACGATCTCCGCCTTCTTGATCCAGCAAGAGGGAGTGGAGAGGTAGACGAGTTCTCCGGCGGCGCGGCGGCTATGGTGGTGGAACAGTTCCGGCAGGGCTTCGCCTAAGCACCGCTGAAACTAGACTAGAGGAGAAACCGATCTAGATGAAGTAGAGGGAGCACATGGCAATTAGGGTTAGCTCTTCCCTCTAAATCCTCTAGTATATATAGGAGGGAGGGAGGGGAGGAGGCATCCTCAAACCCTCAAGGTTTGGCCGAAATTGGAGGTGGAGGAGTCCTACTCCAATCCTATTAGGAGTAGAATTCCTCCTCTCCACTTGGAAACCCTTTCCACCTTTCCTCCTTTGGATTTTTTCCACCCAAAGCCACATGGGCCTTAGTGGGGGGGTTAGGCCAGCCCACTAGGGGCTGGTTTGACTCCTCCCACAGCCCATGAGGTCCTTTGGGTCGAAACACCCCTCCCGATGGTCCCCGGTACCCCTCCCGGCACTCCCGGTACACTACCGAAATACCCGAAACTTTTCCGGTGACCAAAACAGGACTTCCTATATATCAATCTTTACCTCCGGACCATTCCAAAGCTCCTCGTGACGTCCAGGATCTCATCCGGGACTCCGAACAACCTTCAGTCACCACCATACATAACTCTACTATACCGAAACGGCACCGAACCTTAAGTGTGCAGACCCTGTGGGTTCGAGAACTATGTAGACATGACCAAGACACCTCTACGGTCAATAACCAATAGCGGGACCTGGATGCCCATATTGGTTCCTACATATTCTACGAAGATCTTTATCGGTTGAACCTCTATGTCAAGGATTCAGTTAATCCCGTACGCTGTTCCCTTTGTTCTTCGGTATGTTACTTGCCCGAGATTCGATCGTCGGCATCTCTATACCTAGTTCAATCTCGTTACCGGCAAGTCTCTTTACTCGTTCTGTAATACAAGATCCCGTGGCTAACACTTAGTCACATTGCTTGCAAGGCTTATTGTGATGTTGTATTACCGAGTGGGCCCTGAGATACCTCTCCGTCACACGGAGTAACAAATCCCAGTCTTGATCCATGCCCACTCAACAGACACCCTCGGAGATACCTGTAGAGCATCTTTATAGTCACCCAGTTACGTTGTGACGTTTGATACACACAAGGTATTCCTCCGGTGTCAGTGAGTTGCATGATCTCATGGTCATAGGAACAGATACTTGACATGCAGAAAACTATAGCAATAAACTGACACGATCATATGCTATGTTTATAGTTTGGGTCTTGTCCATCACATCATTCTCCTAATGATGTGATCCCGTTATCAAATGACATCTCATGTCTATGGCCAGGAAACCTTGACCATCTTTGATCAACGAACTAGTTAACTAGAGGCATACTAGGGACACAGTGTTGTCTATGTAACCACACATGTATTTGAGTTTCCAATCAATACAATTATAGCATGGATAATAAACGATTATCACGAACAAGGAAATATAATAATAACCAATTTATTATTGCCTCTAGGGCATATTTCCAACAGTTTATTGTAAGGGATATCACTTTCATCAAACTTTAATAAAGAATTTACCTCTACCACCTGTTGAGGTGGTGGTGTGTCAAGGTCATGTATTTCTTCAATAGGTGGTAAATTCTTAACATCCTCAGTTTTAATACCTTTTTCCTTCATACATTTCTTTGCCTCTTGCATATCTTCAGGACTGAGAAATAAGATACCCCTCTTCTTCGGAGTGGGTTTAGGCGGTGGTTCAGGGAGAGGCCAATCATCATAATTCTTCAATATATTATTCAATAGTTCCTCAGCTTGTTCAACGGTTCATTCCCTGAAAACACAACCAGCACAACTATCTAGGAAGTCCCTAGAAGCATCAGTTAGTCCATTATAGAAGATATCAAGTATTTCATTTTTCTTAAGAGGGTGATCAGGCAAAGCATTAAGCAATTGGAGAAGCCTCCCCCAAGCTTATGGGAGACTCTCTTCTTCAATTTGCACAAAGTTAAATATTTCCTGTAAGGCAGCTTGTTTCTTATGAGCAGGAAAATATTTTTCAGAGAAATAGTAATTTGTACACAACCAGGACCAAGAGTATTGTACCATATCTTAGCATCACCCTTTAATGAGAACGGAAATAATTTGAGAATATAGTAATAGCGAATCTTCTCATCATGAGAAAAGAGGGTGGCTATATCATTCAACTTAGTAAGATGTGCCACTACAGTTTCAGTTTCATAGCCATGGAAAGGATCAGATTCAACCAAAGTAATTAACTCTGGGTCGACAGAGAATTCATAATCCTTATCGGTAACAAAGATAGGTGAAGTAGCAAACTTAGGATCACATTTCATTCTAGCATTCAAAGTCTTTTCCTTATAGTTTCATAATAATTTCTTAAGATTATCTCTATCCTTACAAGAAAGGATTTCTCTAGCTATCTCCTCATCCATAACATAACCTTCAGGTGTCTTAGGCATTTCAAATCTAGGAGAGCTAGGTCTAATAGGTGTTTCATTGTTCTCAGTTTCAAAGACTTCATCAGTTTCACTAATCTCATCAGTTTTAATAATTTCATTCTCTTTAGCTCTAGCAATTTGTTCATCAAGAAATTCACCTAGTGGCACATTATCATCAAGCATGGTACTAGCATCATCATAAGCATCATTCATAGCAGAAGTAGCATCATCAATAACTTGCGACATATCAAGATTAATAGCATGTGGTGGTGTTGCAAGTTTACTCATAACCGAAGGTGAATCAAGTACAGAGCTAGATGGCAATTCCTTACCTCCCCTCGTCTTAGAGGGAAAAATCTTGGTTCTTGTATCCTTCAGATTCTTCATAGTGATCAATTGATATAAATCCCAAGTGAGTCAACAAATATAGCTATGCTCCCCGGCAACGGTGCCAGAAAAAGGTCTTGATAACCCACAAGTATAGGGGATCGCAACAGTTTTCGAGTGTAGAGTATTCAACCCAAATTTATAGATTCGACACAAGGGGAGCCAAAGAATATTTGCAAGTATTAACAGTTGAGTTGTCAATTCAACCACACATGGAGATTAAATATCTATAGCAGAGTGATTAGTAGCATAGTAGTATGATAGTTTTGATAGCAGTAGTAACAGTAACAGTAACATTAACGGTAACAGCGATAGCAATGGTTTTGTAGCAAGTGTAACAGTAGTAGTAGCAATAGTAACTTAGCAAGAACAATATGTGGAAAACTCGTAGGCACTGGATCGGTGAACTCGTTGGATAATATTCATCGGATAATAGTCATAACCTAGGGCGACACAGAACTAGCTCCAGTTCATAAATGTAATGTAGGCATGTATTCCGTAAATAGTCATACGTGCTTATGGAAAAGAACTTGCATGACATCTTTTGTCCAACCCTCCCATGGCAGCGGGGTCCATTAGGAAACTAAGGGATATTAAGGCCTCCTTTTAATAGAGAACCGGAACAAAGCATTAACACATAGTGAATACATGAACTCCTCAAACTACGGTCATCACCGGAAAGTATCCCGACTATTGTCACTCCAGGGTTTACGGATCATAACACATAGCAGGTGCATATGACTAGCAAGATCGGATCAAGAACATAGATAAAATGGTGATAACATAAACGGTTCAGATCTGAAATCATGGCACTCAGGCCCTAGTGACAAACATTAAGCATGGCAAAGTCGTAGCAACAGCAATCTCAGAACATAGTGGATACTAGGGATCAAGCCCTAACAAAACTAACTCGATTACATGATGAATCCCATCCAACTCCTCACCGACCAGCAGGCCTACGAAGGAATTACTCACTCCCGGTGGGGAGCGTCATGGAATTGGCGATGGAGAAAGGTTGATGATGACGAAGACCGAAGATTCCCCTCTCCGGATCCCCAAATGGGCTCTAGATCTGGCCTCCCGATGAAGAACAGGAGGTGGCGGTGGCTCTGTATCGTAAAACGCGATGAAACTTTCTCTCCTATTTTTTTCTCCGAAAATAGGAATTTATAGTGTTGTAATTAGGGTCAGTGGGGCCACAAGGTGGGCACAACCCACCAGGGTGTGCCCTGGTCTATCGTGCCCAACCAGGGCACCCCCTCCGGTGGTTCTTGGCTCCAGTATTTTTTATTTATTGTAAAATAATTCTCCGAAAAGTTTCGTCTAGTTCTGTGAACTTTTATTTCTGCACAAAAACAACACCATGGTAGTTCTGCTGAAAACAGTGTCAGTCCGGGGTAGTTTCATTCAAATCACGCAAATTAGAGTCCAAAACAAGAGCAAAAGTGTTAGGAAAAGTAGATACGACGGAGACATATCACCCATCTCAGGAAGTTCCGTTAAGTTTTGTGTGATTGAAGTTTTCAAGGTTTGGATAAGACACCGATATGAGGAGAATAAGGAGTGGTAAGACCTTAAGCTTGGCGATGCACAAGGCACCTCCAAGGTAATATCCAAGGAAGACTCAAGCGTCTAAGCTTGGGTATGCCCCGGAAGGCATCCCCTCTTTCGTCTTTGACACTATCGGTATATCTTACTTAGAGCTATATTTTTATTCGTCACATAATATGAGTTTTTCTTGGAGCGTAATTTTACTTTGTTAAACTTTGCTTTCTGTTATTTATAATCTTATTTTCCAATAAAAAGTTCCAAGAATTGCCTTCTAGGATGCTTGAATTGCATGTTTGATGTGTGCTGTGTAAAAACAGAAACTTTTTCTGTAGTGTTCGAATTTTCGTATTTTACTAGAACGTGGAAAGTTTCTGAAATTTTTACACAGTATTTTCATATAATTTTTTTATCATGTCCTAAATTTTCAAAAAAAATGCAGTTACAGAAGTGCACTTTGTAAATTAATTGCTACAGACTATCCTGTTTAGACAGATTGCTTTCATAGTTTTGTTATACTTCTTCTATAGTTTTCATGACTTATATTGGTAGATATAAATTGTGGAAATGATAGTATACAGTACATAATGTTTGAAAATTACTATGCAACTTGTCTTGGCAGTACATAAAGTGTTGATTTATTTTTATACGCACTAACCTATCTTAGGAGTTCTTTTCAAGTTTTGTGTGGATGAAGTTTTTGAGACCTAGGTGAAACTGTGATATGAGAGGATTGAACGAGATACAAAAACTCAAGCTTGGAGATGCCCTAGGAACCCCATGTCAATATTACAAGAAGTCTGAAGCATCTAAGCTTGGGGATGCTACGCATCCCACCTCTCTTCATCAACAATTGTCGGTTAGCCTATGTTGAGCCTAAGTTTTTATTCGTTCACATGATGCGTGCTATTCTTGGAGTATATTTTTGTTTTGTTTGTTGTTTGAATAAAATATTAGATCTGAAAGTCTTTATTGAGAGAGAGTCCTCACATAGCTACTTAATTGTTTAACTACGCATTGATCTTAACTTGTATCTTTTGAGAGTAGTTTGATGTTTACTCTTGTGCTTCACTAATATCCTAAGAGTAAATTGTGAATGAATGAAATATCATAAATATGAAATTATCAATGTGCTATATTCTTAGTAGCAGGTTCACATTTGGTTTAGAAATTAAAATCTATTGAAGTTTGATAATCACAATATTGGTCATACAAGCAATTCATGAATGATTAGTATAAGGAAGGGAACTTTCACATACAAATATATTATCTTGGACATCTTTTATGATTGTGAATACCCATTAATTGTTTTCAACCTTGATCAAATTGCTGAAGTTGGACAAGGAAGACAACGTAATGGTTATGTTTGGGTATATTTGCATAGAAGTTATATTGTTATGGATCCTCCAGCATGTGGTGCTTGTTTAGAACCTTTTGCTAGCCAAAACTTCATACTAGGTAGAGATACTACTTGTGCATCCAAATCCTTGAGCCAAGTTTCTTCCATTGGAATCCACCATACACCTATATATGGTATTTCACTGCCATTCCAAGTAAATTTACACGTGCCACCTCTAAACATTCAAATAAACATTAGTTTTGTCTGCTAGTACCGCTCATGGAGCGACGGGGCGGTCATTATCTTCCATGCTAAGTGGGTTATTCTCATGATGAGTGCTTATTCACTTGTCATTGCATGAGAGAGGCTGGTAAAAAGGATGTCTAGTCCTGCATAATACAAAAATAAATAAACAAGAACTCCCCCTAGAAGTTGATTGTTTGGATGGCACCCGCGGATTCAGTCAGCCATGGAATGTGTTTGAATGGTGGAGGGGGAGTAAAATTTCAATTCTGTTTGGGAACAGTCAGCGTTCTGGGAACGGGGGTACCCAGACTTGCCTGCCTGCGGCCCAGGGCATGGCCCACCTCATCAGCCAAGCACGGCATGGCGGGACCGCACCCAAGACAAGGCCCTCGTGAGGGCCCTAACCTCGCGAGGAAGAACAGCACCAAGACCAGCGAAGGATGGGCCTCCTCAGGCCCCCTCGGGAGCGGCGGAGATCTTAGACCATGGCCCAGCACCGGCGAACTTGCGCCGACCCTGAGGGCCCCCCGCCGTTGCCTCCGGAAGAGGGCGAGGGAGCCGACGATCCCGCGCGCTTCCCCGCGCCCGCAGCACTTCCTCCAGACGCCATGGGAGAAAGGGAGAAGCTGAGAGGAGGAGAGGGTTTTTCTCTGGAGGAACGGGAGCAGGCGGGCGCTTCGAGATGGCAAGACACCCCCTGGGGAGGGCGGATTTATAGGTGTAACCGCGGCCACGAGGCGTCGTGGGAGAGCAGGCGTCGTGCGCCCCTCGGGTGTCGAAAGGCCGGCTCGATCGGCGTGCAACCCTGCTTCGCCTCGCCTCTCCTGCCACCGCCGGGTCGCATCCGCGTGGCCCGAAGTGTGGAGGCCCGAGGGAGCAGCAGCATTCAAGGAAGGGCAATGATGGCCGGCGCTGCACACGGGTGTCGCATCAGTTTGACTTGGGGCGGTTCCTGACACCCTCGGGGAGCGGGGGCGTCGCCGCCCAGGCGCTCGACGCGTGTAAAGCCTGGCCTGCAGGCATTTGGGGCCCGCGGCGCTTCGGGCCGTCCTCGGCAGCTTCACCCAGAAGCCGGCTCGAGCGCGCCTTGGGCCCGGGGGCTACTGTTGGCGTTCTGGGAACGGGGGTACCCAGACCTGCCTGCCTGCGGCCCAGGGCATGGCCCACCTCGTCAGCCAAGCACGGCCTGGCGGGACCGCACCCAAGACAAGGCCCTCGCGAGGGCCCTAAGCTCGCGAGGAAGAATAGCACCAAGACCAGCGAAGGATGGGCCTACTCAGGCCCCCTCAGGAGCGGCGGAGATCTCTATGCAGCGCTTGGCCTCAGGAGTCAAGGATGACGCAAGGAGGGACAGGCGGGCGCCAGCGCGCCAGACGGTGCAGTTTCCCCTTTGGTGCAAAGGGAGAAAGGACGTACGTGGGTTCCCAAAGCGCCGCCCAAAGGTTTCCATTCCGGTGCAACAAGACCACGACCATGAGCCCAGCAGGACGGATGTCATCACCGAGCCCACCTCTGCATCATCGACAGCCACTTTGCAGGCGAAGACCACCTTTGGACAGGGCGGGGGTGTACTCCTGTCCCCCTTCGAATTTGGCCATTGTGGGATCCCTTCCCGCCATTGCGATAAGGGAAGAGGACCCGGGCCGCTGCTATATATAGAGGCTAGGCTGCACCGTAGAAGAGGAGGGACAACAGACAAGGTAGAGAGCCAAGAACACCACTCGAGCGCCCTCACGAGGCTCCTCACTACTGTACTAGTTCATCTACCACACCTCCTCGTGAGGCAATCCACCAAAGCAGGAGTAGGGTATTACGCTTCGCAGCGGCCCGAACCTGGGTAAATCATCGTGTGCATCTGCTTCCTCGTCATCGTGCGGGTTCATCATCCTAACCATCGTGTAGTGAGCTAGGTAGGGCGAGGCTGCAGGGGATCTTCGCACACGCCCCTGGGTTCGAACCTTGAGGGTTTTGCGGAGCCCGAAATCCGCCATTTGGCGTGCCAGGTAGGGGGCGTGTCGAAGTCTTCCTCAAGCCTCGCTCATCCCACGCCTCACCGCTCCGATGGCCAGCGCCCAACAAACTTCCTCCGGCCATGGCGGATCCGTCTTCACCAATCCTGCCACTGCTGACCAAGACCCGCGCCCCAGCGGCACGACGCTGGGCGGTCAGTATCAAGCCGCCAGTGTCGTCTCCACCGTCGTCGCTTCTCGCGCCATCCAAACACACAGCGGACGGGCGGCGCCCTCGGCACCGGCATCGCGTCGCACCTACGTGGGAGACCTCGACGCGCACGATGCGCTGCTGATGGCAAGCGAGATGCTTGGCCACCGCCTGACGCACGGGGGCTTCGACGCTTGGGCCGACCACATCGCAGAGTTGGTCAACATCGCGCGGAGGGCCATGGCTCCTCACTCTTCTTCAAGGTCGCAGGCGTCAGGCGCCGGGGGCTCGTTCGCCTCGCCTGTCGCCCAGCCCACCGGCGGCGTGCCCCCTCAGGCCCTGGGCGATCCCGAGTGGGGCCCGCCGCACGCCGTGCTCCTTCTCCTCCGAATTCTGGTGACCGGTTTCGGGGTACAGCCCGGCCCCGACGACGGGGCGCATGGAGGAAACAATGGGGCACCCCACGCGCGAACCGACACGTGCCTCCGTGACCCCGTGGACCATCAACAGCCTGGATTAACCAGGTGGGAGCGCGCCATCCTGCGCAGGGAGCCGGCAGCGCAGGCGTCCGGACAAGCAAGCAACCACGGCGAAGGCGCATCGGATCGCCAAGGTAACAATCCACGTCAGGAAGCATGCGGCCCACCCAGTGGCGGTGGCAGAGGTAAGCAACTTCGAGCTGAGGCTCGTCGCAGGAGGGTCTGCGGGCTGCACGCACAGGGCGGCGCCCCGCCGCTGCCCGGAGGGGCCGTCCCCGGCGCCCCGCCGGATGGCTCAGGAAGAGAACCGGGCCCTTATGTAGAGCCCTATGTACCAAGCTACGTCGTACCTCCGGACGGTGGGATGGATCAGGCGCCTGTTGCAGGCGCCAACACCCCCCAAGAGTAGGGGGTACCCAGGGCGTCCTCCCCGAGCCGGGCCTGGGGGCTTCCATCGATGGAGCACCTAGCCTGGACAACGCGAGCGGGGGAAAGAGGGAGGACGCCCCCGAGCCCGCGGGGCACGGCGCAGGCCGTTGCCCTCGCGAGCAAGCAACACCGAGCCAAGCCCCGAGGCCTAAGGAGAAACGGCCTGGGGGAGCAGCAAGACACAAGTAGCGCGGGCCACCCGCGGCAACCGGAGCGCCGGCGCAGCCTCGGGAGGCTGGGCCTCATGAGGCCCTCAAGACACTGTCCGGCCGGCGCCCCGACGCTTCACGAGGCGGCTTCATCGACAGAACACCTTTATGGCTGCGCCGGATGCATTGTGCCCATGTTTGGGCCACGGGAGCGCGATCCTGCGGCTACGCGGGGAACAATGTATTCGGGTTTGGGTCATAGAGGGCGCAACTAAGCAGAAATGCACGGGATGGCTCTTGACGGAGTTGGGAGCAACCGGGCCGTGCGCCTGGGGGCTTGCCCAGCTATCTACGGCTGTGACACTCTCACGTAATAATGAGTGGGCTGTATACGCCCGGAGCCCCCCGAGGACGCGAAGGGGTTCCATCCCACGCCCAAGTGGAAGCCCCATGCTCCCCGCTGGCGGACAACACTGCCCACCAATGGCTATGCCCACGCAACGTGGATGCCCTACGCTCCGCGCTGGGGGAAGACGAAGGCGAAGACTAGCCTAGGTGCCGGACGCGGCAGTTGCTTGCTTCTTTTTGGTGTTCGAATTGACACTTTTTGGAATGAAGTTTGAGAATTTCGGAACTCTATTTTTAAATGAAAAAGGGGCGGGGACTTTTCTCTCATCGTTCTCTCTTTTTTCCGGTCTTGGAGTCTCTTTCTCTGAATTGGTGTTTCGCAAGGGCCCGTACACTCCGGCCCTCCCCGAGGCGCCTCGGAGCTAGATAGCAAGGCCCTGTCGCCTCAGGGACTTGCATCTTTTGGCAGTCGATCCCCACTTGGGGGCTCCGACCGTAGCGCGGCACCGCATCATGGAGCCTCGGGAGGTGCCAGTGCCTCCTGAGGCGGCAGCCGACAGGATGGAATGGGGGTCGCTCGAGCATCAAAGGGGGCTCCTGAGCAGCGTGCCTCTAGAGCCTTACCGGTCAAATGCCACTTGCCCCTCGATGTCGTCCTGGCGATCCGTTCGGCATCAAGGGTGTCGAGACCTCACCTCGTAGTCGTGTCCTGGTGATCCGGACGCCCCTACGTTGGTCGAGGAATGTGTGGGACTGGGACCTGCCGACGTAGAGCTGCTTGAGCGTCAAAGGGGGCTCCTGAGCAGCGCGCCTCAGGAGCCTTACCGGTCATATAGACCCTCGCCCCTTGACATCGTCCTGGTGATCCGGTCGGTATCAAGGTTGTCGAGGCCTCACCCCGTAGTTGTGTCCTGGTGATCCGGACGCCCCGTACGGTGGTCGAGAAATGTGCGGGACTGGGGCCTGCAGACACAGAGTGCCGAAAGGGCCCCCAAACCGTCCCACAAACAAGGAGGAAGCGTCCCAGGTGGAACGGCGGGCTATCTGGACAACCCCACCGCACCTCGCGACGCACGAGATCGTCACCACCCTACAAGCTAAGTACACTACCGAACCAAGCAAGAGCCTCTTGATTTAATGGCGGCCTGAGGACGGGATAAGGGTTGTGCGCACTAATCTGAGAATGCAGGTACTGCGGGCCACAACGCGCGGCTACCGAGATCCCAGAGGCTTGAGGCGCCAGGAAAAACAACGTGAGGGGAGGGACCCTGCCATGACCGGCAGCGAGGCCACGAACCCGGGGAGTGGCGGCCACGAGCAGCCCCTCAGGAGAGGGCGCCTCGAGAGGGCCCAGCCGGCCGCCGTCACCGGGCCGCAACGGCATCGGCATCAAGCCCCGCGCTAAGAAACTGAGTCGCATCACGGCAAGCAGTCGACCGGCGATTTAAGACAAGGAAGGACGGAGACAAAGGTAATACGCAAAAGGCTGACGCCCGCAGGGTCAAGTTCTTCTTAAAACATTATAGGTACCAGGAAAAGAAGACAAGGAAGGCCTAGGTGGAGGAGTCGTTGTCACCGTCCAGGTCGCCGGCCGCCTCAGCGCCGGAGCCGCCCTCCCCGCCAGAGGCGGGCACCTGGATAAACTGCTCCACCAGGGACTCCACGTGCAGACGCACCTCGTCCCGGAGGGGCCTCTGGAGCCCCACGGGCACCCGCTCCCCGACGCGCTGGAGGTCGAGCTCCGGGGCGAGGCGGCGCAAGTTGGAGAAGACACGCGTCAAGGCGAGGTCCAGGAGGTCGCGCGCGTCAGCCTCGCTGTCCGCGTTCATGCGGGAGACACCGGTCTCCAGCGTCTCCACCACCCTGTGAAAGAAGTCGAGGTAGCCCCCGTCGCCGTGCGCACACGGTAACGCGGGGGCTTCCCCGACGAACCGACTCACCGTGCTGACCGCGCGGTGGGCGATGTCGAGGTACTGCTTGACGCGCTGGGACTCCAGCATCTTGGCGTAAGCCGCCTCGTCCCGCGCGGCCTGCACGGCGTCGGCTGCCTCCTTGACCTGGGCCTGGAGGGACGCCAGCTCCGCCCTGGCCTCCGCTTCGCCCCTGAGGGCGGCTTGGAAAGCGGCCTCGGCGGTCGTCAGCTGGGCCCGCAGCGCCTCCACCTCCTCCTGGAGTTCGTCGAGCCTGCGTTTCTTGGCCGCAGGCGCCCTGGAAGAAGGAGAGGATCAGGTCCGGAGCACTGGACAAGACAACTAAGAAAGAAGGAGGCAGCGGGGTACTCACTCATCGACCATGGCCCAGTGCCGGCGAACTTGCGCCGACCCTGAGGGCCCCCCGCCGTTGCCTCCGAAAGAGGGCGAGGGAGCCGACGATCCCGCGCGCTTCCCCGCGCCCGCAGCACTTCCTCCAGGTGCCATGGGAGAAAGGGAGAAGCTGAAAGGAGGAGAGGGTTTTTCTCTGGAGCAACGGGAGCAGGCGGGCGCTTCGAGATGGCAAGACACCCCCTGGGGAGGGCGGATTTATAGGCGTAACCGCGGCCACGAGGCGTCGTGGGAGAGCAGGCGTCGTGCGCCCCTCGGGCGTCGAAGGGCCGGCTCGATCGGCGCGCAACCCTGCTTCGCGTCACCTCGCCTGCCACCGTCGGGTCGCATCCGCGTGGCCCGAAGTGTGGAGGCCCGAGGGAGCAGCAGCATTCAAGGAAGGGCAATGATGGCCGGCGTTGCACACGGGTGTCGCATCAGTTTGACATGGGGCAGTTCCTGATACCCTCGGGGAGCGGGGGCGTCGCCGCCCAGGCGCTCGACGCGTGTAAAGCCTGGCCCGCAGGCGTTTGGGGCCCGCGGCGCTTCGGGCCGTCCTCGGCAGCTTCACCCAGAAGCCGGCTCGAGCGCGCCTTGGGCCCGAGGGCTATTGTCGGCGTTCTGGGAACGGGGGTACCCAGACCTGCCTGCCTGCGGCCCAGGGCATGGCCTACCTTGTCAGCCAAGCACGGCCTGGCGGGACCGCACCCAAGACAAGGCCCTCGTGAGGGCCCTAAGCTCGCAAGGAAGAACAGCACCAAGACCAGTGAAGGATGGGCCTCCTCAGGGCCCCTCAGGAGCGGCGAAGATCTCTATGCAGCGCTTGGCCTCAGGAGTCAAGGATGACGCAAGGAGGGACAGGCGGGCGCCGGCGCGCCAGACGGTGCAGTTTCCCCTTTGGTGCAAAGGGAGAAAGGACGTATGCGGGTTCCCAAAGCGCCGCCCAAAGGTTTCCATTCCGGTGCAACAAGACCACGACCATGAGCCCAGCAGGACGGATGTCATCACCGAGCCCACCTCTGCATCATCGACAGCCACTTTGCAGGCGAAGACCACCTTTGGACAGGGCGGGGGTGTACTCCTGTCCCCCTTCAAATTTGGTCGTTGTGGGATCCCTTCCCGCCATTGTGATAAGGGAAGAGGACCCGGGCCGCTGCTATATAGAGAGGCTAGGCTGCACCGTAGAAGAGGAGGGACAACAGACAAGGTAGAGAGCCAAGAACACCACTCGAGCGCCCTCACATGCTCCTCACCACTGTACTAGTTCATCCACCACACCTCCCCGTGAGGCAATCCACCAAAGCAGGAGTAGGGTATTACGCTTCGCAGCGGCCCGAACCTGGGTAAATCATCGTGTGCATCTGCTTCCTCGTCATCGTGCGGGTTCATCATCCTAACCATCGTGTAGTGAGCTAGGTAGGGCGAGGCTGCAGGGGATCTTCGCACATGCCCCTGTGTTCGAACCTTGAGGGTTTTGCGGAGCCCGAAATCTGCCAGGAACATCCAATAATGTGTTTAGCATGGAAGATATTGAAAACTCTGTTGTGACGTTGAAAGGAAAAGTATACCACTCAAAATTACATATTCATCTCTGTTTTAAAACAATGATCTCTGGCACCTCTTCAAATCCCTACTTCCCTCTGTGAAGGGACAATCTATTTACTTACATGTTATTTACTTCTCATGTTGAGTCAACTTCTTATTCCAACCTCAATTTTTTAGTTTGCAAGCATCATGTGGTGGAGAAAGATCCAAACACATATATCCAGTCAAATATATTTGATCATGATTCATTATTGTTGACAATTATGTTTATGATAAGTGTGTTGGGTGGCGAAACATTAAGCCCCTATCTTTCTATGTGTTTGATGCATGATGTTTGTTCTAAAAATATGCTTTGAGTATTAGCAACCATAGAAGACTATATGATAATTGAGTATGTGGAGCTCTTACTTAGATTTGATGATGCATTGAAATTTTTTGATGACTAAGAACACATGTTGTTAAGTTTCAAGAGAATGCATTGTTTGAACCATGACATGTGGATTGATTGCTACTCTATCATGATGATTTTTATGAGAAAAAGTTGTTGGTTATGATGCTAGAAAAGTGACTGAAATTATCAATGATCAAAACTATTCACTATGCTAGCATTCACACTTCATAAATTACTTCTTTTATCATTTACCTACTCAAGGACGAGTAGGAATTAAGCTTGGGGATGATGATATGTCTCCAATGTATCGATAATTTATGAAGTATCCATTTCAAATTTCCTATGTTTACAAAACTTTTATATGGTTTTGATGCACTTTATATGATTTATTTAGAACTAACCCGACTGGCGCTGTTTTCAACAGAATTACCGTGGTGTTGTTTTTTGTGCAGAAAATAAAAGTTCTCGGAATTGTCCGAAACTTTTTTATGATTTTTTCTGGAGAAAATAAGAAATACCGGAGCGAAGAACCACCGGAGGGGAGCCACCTATGGGCCACGAGCCAACAGGGCGCGCCCACCCCCCTGGGCGCGCCCTGTTAGCTCGTGGGGCCCACGTGGCTCCGGTTGATGTGATTCCAACGCTGAAAAATCCTATAAATCCATAAACCCCCGAAAGTTAAACTAGAACTTCCGCTGGAGCCATTCCAGTATCCTGCCGGAGGGGAGCCGCCGCAACTCTCTGTATCGAAGAAAACCCCATCTGGAGCCTTTCCAGTATCCTGCCGGAGGGGGAAATCATCACCCGTGGTCATCTTCATCATCCCGGCGGAGTCCATGAAGAGGAGGGAGTAGTTCACCCTCGGGGTTGAGGGTATGTACGGTAGCTATGTGTTTAATATCTCTCTCTCGTGTTCTTGAGATGGCACGATCTTGATGTATCGTGGGCTTTGTTAATATAGTTGGATCATATGGTGTTCTTCCCTTGCTATTTTGTTGTGATGAATTGAATCTTTCCCTTTGAGATTTTGTTATGTCGGATTGAATATTGGATTTGAAATCACTTGATGTATGTCTTGCATGTGGATACCTGCGGTGACAATGGGGTATTCTATTGATTCACTTGATATATGTTATGACATCAACTTGCGGATTCCAGTGACCATGGGGATCTATGCACATGGGTTGATTGCACGTTTTCATACTACTTTCGCCGATAGAAATCTTGGGGTACTCTTTGAAGTTCTTTGTGTTGGATTGAATATGATGAATCTGAAATTATTTGATGCATGTCAAATAATTAATCCACGGATACTAGTGGTGACATTGAAGTATCTAGGTGACATTAGGGTTGATTGACATGTATCATTGGTGTTATTTTAGTATGAACTCTAGAGCTGTTCGTGACACCTATAGGAATAGATCAATAGATTGATAGGAAAGGGTAACTTTGAGGTGGTTCTACTACCTACAACAATTTCATCTCATGTTCTCCGATTGATATGAATTTTGGAGTGATTCTTTGTTGCATGTTGAGGGATGATCATATGATTCTATTATGTTAGCATTGTTGAGAGATTACACTAGTGAAAGTATGAACCCTAGGCCTTATTTCCAAGCATTGCTATACCATTTTGCTCATTGTTTACTACTTGTTACCTTGTTGTTTTTATATTTTCAGATTACAAAAACCTATATTTATCATCCATATTGCACTTGTATCACCATCTCTTCGCCGAACTAGTGCACCTACACAATTTACCATTGTATTGGGTGTGTTGGCGACACAAGTGATTTCTTGTATTTGATTGCAGGGTTGTTTGAGAGAGACCATCTTCATACTACACCTCCCACGGATTGATAAACCTTAGGTCATCCACTTGAGGGAAATTTGTTGGTGTCCTGCAAAACTTTGCACTTGGAGGCCCAACAACGTCTGGAAGAATCAAGTTGCGTAGTAGACATCAGCTGCATGTTTAGGTCCCATGCAAGAAATGAGATTGAATTTCAAACATCTCGACTTCATGGCTCGGCCATAGACATCAATAATCTGGGGTTTTAAATTCTAGTAAATCTAAATCTCGTCAGAAATTCCTGAAACTTGGATTGGTGTCATGGCATGGCACAAATGTGCCGTGGTAAAAAAATTATCTTATTTGGGACCAGTTTTGACATAAGCCTCTTACAAACCGAAGCTTCTCACAAGAAGCTACGTGGTTCCAATAGGGAACGTGTATCACCTTTTGTGGGCGAAACGACATCCGCTTCCTCTTCTCCCCTTGGCCTTTTTTCTAGAGGCGACATAGACCAATAGGAGTGTCGTGTTAAAATACGGAGTTATTCAGGGTTCGTTTGGCCTTTTTTATACATTAATTGAGTTTTCCAGGCATTTAATGAGCATAATTCAAATTTGAACTACAATCACAAGGTCCAGTGCACCAAAATGGATCAAAAAATCATATATGTGTCCCTGGCTGCATGTTTAGGTCCCATGCAAGAAATGAGAATGAATTTCTAATATCTCGGCTTCGTTGCTCGGTCATAGACATCGATAATCTAGGTTTTTAAATTCCAGTAAATCCAAGTCTCGTCAGAAATTCATGAAACTTGGCATGGTGTCATGGCATGGCACATAAAGGCATTGCAATATTTTGTTTTCCAATTCGAGACCCGTTTCTGATTGTTTCTCCTACAAACAACATTGAGAATAATGCTTTAAATTATCGTAAATTCGAAACACACATAAAATTCATGAAATTGGGCAAGGTGTCGCGATATAGCACAGATATGTTGTGGTATTTTCGTGTCCATTTTAAGAAAAGGCACAAATATTGTGGTATATTTCGTGTCCATTTTCGTAATATTTTTGGTATTATTAATAAATCGTGGGCGTTCTACTGACCATTTAGGTGCTGGCACGCATCGCATCTTTATTGGCTAGGAGGTGTCGTGCGGACAGTTGTTTGAGTAGATGGGAGGCGTGCGAGTAGTACCCTTCGCAGGCTCACGGGGAAGCAAACCCTTTGACCCCATCACCAATGTTTCACACTGAACACCCATGTGCAGAACGAGAGCTATGGTTCCTTCGCCACTAAGCCAAGTGAAATTTGGCGCGGAGAATTGGTGGATCGCATCATCGCAAACGATTCAGCCTGATGACCCGTGTGGTTAGTAAAGACAATTTGGTAAGATTTGCATCTGTCATATTGGGTAAATTGCCATTTGTCAAATTGGAAACATTGGCATTTGTCAATGCATTAACATCGGCATTTATCAACATTGTAATACTAACATTTGTCAAATTTTGCAGGAACAAAATCACTAGTACGGTGTAATTTTGCAACTGAAATTCAGTAAACATAGATTTCATTCATAGATTAAACAGTCGTTCTTTATACAAAAGAGTTCAACTCAACAGCTGAACCGAACAAACTTCTCCCCATTTATTGCCAACCACGCACTGAAATAGCTAGTTCAACTATATATACTAGCTAATTTAAAGTACGCGGTACATTTCAACCTTATCTATAGTTAGATGAACTGAAAAATAGCCCCTAAATACTACTACGGAGGGACTTTGTACTACTTCCAGTAGCCTCTCTCCTCTGCCAAGCGCGCTCGGTAAGAGCCAGAGATGGAGGAACCTACCGACGAGCTAGAGGAGTCGAATCCATCGCCCTCCGGCGCTACCCACCTCCGCTCCTGACGCGCCTCCTCGAAGCGGCGGGACTTGGCATAGATCTTCGCATTCCACACCACTGTTGCGGCTTCTGCTTCGGCCACGTCGGCGGTGAGCTTCATTTCATGCATGACCTGGTGCTCCTCCTCCTCATCTAGGAAGTTAATGTAGCACGCAAGGTTGCTGACGCAAAAGTTGAGCGGCTGGACTTTGGCGGCCTCCTCATCCTCCAGCCTTCAAGCCGCGGTGGTGGAGTGGGTGATGACCCCGGTGGTTGACGGTGGGGTGGCGGCCAAGGCGGAAGATGATGTGGTGGCGGCCAAGGCGGTCGCTGGCGGGGTGGCAGCAACGGCGGCCGACGATGGGGTGGCGGCCACGGCGGTCGGCGATAGCAGCTGCCTTCGGGCAGCGGTGGCGGAGTGTGTGGTGGATGTTGTGCGCACAACCAACAGGGTCGCCACGCTCACTACACGCTTCCGCAAGCTGCGTCGCCGATGCGGTGCAGCCTCCCAGCTTGAGCTGTCCACTGGAGGAGTGACTGACCGACGACGACGGACCGATGCCATTGGCGATTGGGGGAGAGGCAAACTAGAGAAACTACGGGGAGGTAGGGATTGATGCGATGTCGAGTCGCCAACCGTGAGGGTTTATAAATCAGGCCACCAAGTATTGGGGGTTCGGGGGATTTCGTCTAGCCGGGTGGGAACCTGCACGGGTGCGCATGGGAACCTGCGTGGTTGCGCGGGAACTGGCTCACCGATGCCTTTTCGAGACAACGCTTGGCCAAACGAAACACATGTTCGGTGCCGAAGCATGCACTGGAATCCTCGTGTGGGAACACGGTGACAAGACATGACGGAGGAGGAAGAAATGATAAGTACAGAAACGATTAATAATAGAAAAAACATTTTTGTTTTATTGCATAGCAAACGCTAGTTCTCTACGCATCGTCGCGAACTGCTCAATCGTGAGGTTGCTCTCGGTTTAGGCAGCCCCGGCGCGCTCTGTTCGTGCGCTCTGCCGGCGTCCATCCACGTGTGAACAGTCACGTATGTATGGGGCACCATATGCATGCGGTTGCGCCACGCCCGGCGCCACCATGCAATTACGTGCGCTACGATGTAGTTAAGCGCTGCAAAAATAGCCATGCGGATGTGCCGAAATTCCAGGACATTCTGGCGTCCACCCACTTATTCCCACGGTCATTTACCTTCATCTCTTCTACCTTTCGATCGCGCCACACAACACAAGAAGCACACCCACGACGACAAATACAGAGAGGATGCACTCTTCATCTCTTCAACCTTCCTGCTCGGATCCGATGGCGGCGATCCCAGCGGCTGCCGGCGTCGAGCTGCAGTTCACCATTGTTGTCAAAGTGGACATCCACATCAGGAACACGGACCTCTCGGTGGTGTACACCAACGACCCGGTCACGGTGGAGAACTCCATTGACACTATTGAGTAGCTTCTTGCTGATGATGACAAGTACAAAGTGGTCGGCTTCGACCTCGAGTACACCGGCGGTCGTGCCAGGTATCATCAGAAGGTTGTCGTCGCCCAGTTGTGCATGCGCCATCACGTCCTCGTCTACCACTACTGCCTGGTCACAAGGCCTTGCGTTTTTGCCAGATTTGTCAACAGCCCCGACCACAGGTTCGCAACGGTGGACACCACCAATGATCTAAAGGTGATCAAGACTTTGGGCCTGGCCTGCCAGAAGCTTGTCAACATCCAAGGGAAGTACAGGGTCTGGGGCAGCAATAAGAAAAGGAACTCTCTGGTTGACCTTGCCAAGTCCATCATCGACCCTTACTACGGAGACATGAAGGCCGAGGCCGACAAGGACAAGCCTCTCTGGTACAAGGCATGGGTGTCGGTGTCAAAACCGGCGGATCTCGGGTAGGGGGCCCCGAGCTGTGAGTCTAGGATCGATGGTAACAAGGGGACGAAGGAGACGATGTTTACCCAGGTTCGGGCCCTCCTATGGAGGTAAAACCCTACTTCCTCCTTGATTATATTGATGGTATGAAGGTTACAGAGTTGATCTACCTCGAGATCGACTAGCTAAAACCCTAGATGAGTTTCTCTGTCCTACAATCTAAAACCCTCTGGCTTATATAGACACCAGGGGTCATTAGGGTTACACATGGTCGGTTGCCCACCGGAGGGAAAAAACATGCCTAATCTACTATCTCCAACTTGACAGACACACCACGGCTCCTGAGGTCTCCCTGGCGACGGGGCCTTCGATCAATCCCATCCTCAGCGAGCGGCCCATGAATCCGGCCCATGAGAAATAGGCCGGCGGTCCGAGGACCCCTTAATCCCGGACTCCCTCGGTAGCCCCCGGACTAGCCTCCAATGCCGAGGTATATTATCCGGACAATCTTGCGTGTCAAAGTCTTCGGCTTGCGAGGCGAGTCCCTCTATCCCCTCTTGCTCGGCAACCACTCCGTCATCGGCGAATTCTTAAACGTTGAGAACTTGCGGGACCCATCGTAATAACTCTCAGCACTTCTCGATCCTCGTGCACCGTGGGGAGACGAGTGGTCAGGTGGCTTTTTACAAGACTGCCCTTCCCACAAAGGAGGCACCATCCATTTAAACAAGCAGAATCGTGGTCTGGGCCACACCTTCCTCTTCTTTCCCATCAGAGAAAACTTCAAGCGAGAGACCACCAAAAAGAACATGGCGAGCATCCCTGGCTCTTCCTCGCGCCCTTACGGCACCCTTCCCGAGGATTGGGGAAGTTGCGCCGTATCCCTCCTTCGGCTGCGCGACCTCGAGACCCAAGGTTATCTTCCTTCCTCGGATCTAGCGGCTAACCGCGCCGGTTTGACTTCTTACAACCACGAAGCCTTCGCGGAGAACTTCCCGAATCCCCACAAGGGAGAGAGGGTATGCTTCGTGCCCTTCCTCTTGCGGGGCCTAGGGTTCCCCCATTCATCCTTTCCTAAGGGGGTTATTGGAATTCTACGGGATCCAGCTCGACCATCTCACCCCCGGATCCATTCTGCACATCTCAGGCTTTGTCGCCCTTTGCGAGATGTTCCTGGGCTGCGAGGCTCATTTTGGACTATGGAGGAAGTACTTCTGCCTCCTTCCTCGCACTTGTGGTGAGACAATTCGGGAAGTTGGAGGGGCCGAAGTATGTCGCATAGCCGGGACGGGGTATCTTGTGGGGACACTGAATAAAGAGTCCGAAGAGTGGACTTCGGAATGGTTTTACATTGAGGACGTCCCCCTATTCGATCCAGCTCGAAGGGGTTTGCCCGAATATTCCGACGCCCCTTTAAAGAAAAGATACAACTGGCGACCGAAGAGTTCATCCCAAGAGGACGATGCTAAAGTACAATGCTTGGCCGCCCACGTAAGGATACTGGGGCATCACAAGCTGACCATGATTGACGTGATGGCTGCCGCCATCACCCGATGCGTTCAACCTCTTCAACAAAGGATACATCCTTTGTGGCGTTACAACGGGACAAGTGACACCACTCACTCCCGACGGCTGGGCCCTACCAATCAAGCGGCGTTGGCAGCCACACTGGCCGACTTGTACAAAGGAGAGAAAGAAGACTTTGTTCGGCTGCCAGTTAAGGAGGGCTACTCGAGTTACAACCCCATCGAATGGGTAAGCCTTTCGACTTTGCGACCTGAGTTCGGTTTTTTATATGCCCTTTTTTGACCAAAGCTTTTAATCTGCGCAAACAGGAATGGAGGAGCTTTGTCGAGACAGTCAACTGTCCGGCCCCCCAACCAGAGAACTACTCTCATGACGACGATCCAGGATTCCATGACGATCTGGAGCTGTCAATTGAGTACGAAGACGGTGTCTTTTATCAAGAGAGCCTTGATCGATCCAAGGTGGCTATCATAGCCGATCACCCCGGATCACTCCCTTCCTCCACTACAGGCAAGAAGAAAAATCCTTCTCGTAAAAGGAAAACGCCCTCCGTCGACCCAAATGTGCCGGTCTCTGCTCCCAAGCGTCGTAGGTCTTCGCGACAAACGTCGGCTGCAGCAGCGATGCCTGGACCGGGCATTAACAAGAGCCCTTTACGTGAGCCGGCCGTGGAGGCGACACCGACCACTCGTTCATCCAAAAGGTACTTTGTTCGGCCACTTGATCTATTGCTATTATGATCGATAGGATCTTCCAGAAGATCTCATGTCGATATGCTCAGGAAACGAGTACTACCATCTTCTGCCGAGGATGTTGCCGGGGTGCCTGACAATGCTCACGAATCAAGATCCTCTGCCCATGCTGAACCTGCCACGGAGGCCCCTGTGGTCAATCTGGGCCCTGAAGATTCAGGGGACGCGGTATCAGTCACCAAATCCGAAGTAGAAAGCGCGATGAATCACCGGCGACGACGAGAAGCCCTGCGTGACCCGGCGTTTTCCAAACAAGAGTTCAATGCTCTATGTTTGGTAGACGCGCACATCGGAGCTGCCCGAGCTGGGCTTGGAGAAACCTTGAAACTGATATCATCCGGCCTGAAGGTAAGTGATTGATTTTGAGAATCCGGATACTTATGTAAACCCAGTAGCCCCCGAGCCTTGAATTGGTCGGGACGACCGAGTTTAGGATCCGCATATTGTTTGATGGATGATACAGGCCTCAAGGCAGCAGAATGAACAATTGGCCAACGAATTGGAGGCGAGCCGAACATAGGTGGAAGCCGTGAAGGCCGAACTTGAACAAGTGAAGAATTTTACCCGGGGGGCGCATGGTGAGTATATCAATTCTGTTGATCTTAGTACACAATCCCATGCTGACGCAAGGGTACTTTTTAGCAGCTGAATCTATAGGGCAGTTGCAAAAAGATTTAGATGCAGCTCAAGAATCTCAGAGGTACGCCGAGTCCCAGTATGAGGCCGGCTACCTTTCGTTGCAACGAAACCTGGAGGAGAAAAAACGCCTCTAGGCGGAAAACAAGCAGCAGGCCGACGAAATTGAGAGTTTAAAGACTCAATTGGCCCAGACCCAAGAAGAGAACCATAAATTATAGAGGGGCATGTTCGGTAAGTGTGATCATAACGTCAAAGGGTATTTCTCCGATATGAAGTGTAATGTACATGCCGTGTCTCATGTATAGGTCTCCTAACCGGGCGGCCTAAAGGAGAGATCGGATCCTACCAGGGGAGCCTTCTGAAGGAACTGGCCGCCGTGCATGAGCGGGCTCGGAAGGCTATGAAGAGCATGATAAAAGCGCTATGACCTGCCGAGAAGCCTCCGGAAGGGATGACCGAACTAGCTGATCGGTTCAAGGATGCCCGGAGTCGGTTTGAGCTGTGGAAGACATCGGCCTGCCGGGAGGGAGCACGAGAGGCGTGGGCGATGATCAAGACTCGTTACACCGGTCTTAACCCCGAGCATATGGCTCGGGTTGGGCCAGCAGGGCCTGATGGGCAAGAAGTGCCGCTTCACTTGGTGTACGACCAAGTGATGCCTGCCGCTCGTCTCTCGCGGGAAGATTGCGCCCTGGATGCCTTAATAGACAATCTTGACCGGCAGCCAGATGTGTGATTTGATGTAACTATGTACTTTAAATCAAAAAACTGCTCCGTCTGTGCTGTGAACTTTGTCTTAATCGGCCATCGGCTTTGGCCTCCCGCGCTAATAGCGTGGGAGTGATCCTTATAAAATATCCCTTGATAAGAGGGAATTCTTTTGAGGAACCAGGCAATCCGGCCATTTGGTGCGAGCAGACAGTAGATGCACAGGGAGATATGTTATATTACTGCTTAGCGTAAGAAACATCTTCCAAAGAAAATAGTACCTCTATCGGTGCCTTCCTTTAGGTTGCTACGTAAATCGTGGATAGTAAGGTCGTATACTTTTAGTATGCGGCTAATGGCCTTTTTGAGAGAAGAAGCCAGAGTAATGGTAATAACAACCATCATTTTATTTGTTGCTTCCGTCGTAGCCGACCAATTTTCTACTAAAGATAGCTAGCTTTTGGCTTCACCCGTCTGAGGTACGTATCCGGATAACCCGGTCGTAACAATCGCAGAGGTGCTCCCTTTACCCTCTAGCCGAACAATCGGGAACGTAGAGGGTAAACACAGGAGTGAGGCAACCCAGCTTGGCAAAAATCTTAGTTCGAATTGATGCATATAATGGCTTAAAAATCGACAAGGGAAACATGCATACACAGGAAATGTGAATAGATGCTCAAAATGTATAATCATCGGCTTCAGGAAGAAGCCCCCAGGTGTTTTATTCGGGTCTAACATTTGAGGATGTATGCCGAAAAACTTAATACGAGCTCGGTTTAGCCGAACATAGACTTTGGGGAGAGAAAAGTCCAAACCTGCCAAAAATCAAGTTGGAAGGGAAGGAAAATGAAAATAAAAAGAAAAAAGAAAAAGGAGGGTAGAAAGTATGACGACACCGGTCTAGCCGTAAAAACGCCGAAGACGAGCTGCGTTCCATGGGTGTGGTTCGAGGCGGTTATCTGCCGGGCTTCGAAGACGATAAGACCCTCCTGTGAGTACTTCATCGATTATGAAGGTGCCCTCCCATTTGGGATTGAGTTTATGCTTCTGCTTCTCGGGGAGCCGTAAGACGAGTTCACCCACATTATACGCTTTTGCCCTGACCTCCCTGCTCTAGTAACGCCGGGCCTGCTGTTGATAAAAAGTAGAGCGAGCCCGAGCTATGTCGCGTTCTCCTTCTAAGGCGTCCAAGTCGTCCTGCCGAGCTAACTCAGCCTCCTTTTCTTCTTACATGCGCACCCTTGGTGCATCGTGAATAATATCACAGGGAAGGACTGCTTCTGCCCCGTAGACCATGAAGAACGGTGTGTATCCCGTTGATCAATTCGGGGTGGTACGCAGGCCCCACAGAACGGAGTCAAGCTCCTCTACCCAATGGCAGTCGGACTCATGAAGAGATCGGACCAAACGTGGCTTAATACCACTCATGATGAGGCCGTTGGCCCGTTCGACCTGTCCATTGGTCTGCGGGTGATACACCGATGCATAATCGAGCTTAATGCCCATTTTTGCGCACCAGTCCTTTACGTCCTGGGTGGTGAAGTTGGATCCGTTGTCCGTTATTATACTGTGCGGGACGCCGTAACGGTGTACCACGCTGGATATGAAGTCGATTACTGGTCTGGATTTGGCTGATTTGACAGGTTTTGCTTCGATCCATTTGGTGAACTTGTCCACCATGACCAGTAGATATTTATTCTTCTTGGTCTCCCTTTAAGTGGTCCGACCATGTCCAGCACCCAGACCGCAAAAGGCCGAGTAATCAGAATAGTTCGAAGAGCCGTTGGGGGCATGTGACTTTGATTTGCAAAAAGTTGGCATCCCACGCAATACTGGACAAGCGACTGGGCGTCCGCTCGAGCGGTGGGCCAGAAGAAACCAGCCCGAAAGGCCTTGCTTACTAAGGCCCTTGCCGCAGCATGATGGCCGCCCATTCCTGCGTGGATTTCAGCCAAAAGCTGCCTTCCTTCTTCCTCAGATATGCACCGCTGGAGTACTCCGGTTGTGCTTTTCTTGTATAACTCACCCTCATGGACTTTATAGGCCTTGGATCGCCGAATTATGCGTCTCGCCTCTGTCTGGTCGTCGGGGAGTTCTTGGCGAAGAAGGTAAGCGAGGAAGGGCTCGGTCCATGGTGCAATTACTGCCATGACCTCATGAGCCGAAGGCGTTTCGTCCATTACGGAGCCGCCGATGATTTGATCGTCTGGTTCGTTTATAGGGTGAACGACCTTTTCCGCGTTGATGGATCCGGCGCCCTTATCGTCGTCCTGCCAAACCACCGATGACTTGAAAAGCTGTTCAAGGAAGGTGTTTTTTGGGACGGGGTCGCGTTTGGCCCCCATACGGGCTAGTATGTCAGCGGCCTGGTTGTTGTCTCTAGCGACATGATGGAATTCCAGCCCCTCGAACCGTGCGGATATTTTAAGGACGGCGTTTCTATATGCCGCCATCTTCGGGTTTTTGGCATCGAATTCGCCGTTGATTTGAGGGATGGCCAAGTTGGAGTCTCCCCGTACCTCCAGCCGTTGTATACCCATTGAAGCTGCCATTTGAAGACCGTGCAAAATTGCTTCGTACTCGGCTGCATTGTTGGAATCGGCATACATGATTTCTAACACATATCGGACGTTGTCGCCTGTGGGGGATGTGAGAATAACTCCAGCCCCCAGTCCGGCCAGTGTTCCGTCGAAGTACATTGTCCAATGGGAGTATGTACTATATTCCCTGGGGAGCTCGGCCTCCGTCCATTCAGCGAGGAAATCTGCCAAAACCTAAGATTTAATAGCTCGTCGTGGCTTGTAGGCGATTTCGAAAGGAAGGAGTTCAATGGCCCATTTGGCTATGCGGCCGGTGGCATCCCTGTTATTGATTATATCATTCAGGGGTACTTCGGATGCCACCGTGACCGAACACTCTTGAAAGTAGTGTCTTAGTTTTCGTGATGCCATAAATACTGTATAGGCTATCTTCTGGTAATGCGGGTATCTGGGCTTGCATTGCGTTAGTACTTCTGACACATAGTAGACCGGCTTCTGTATCCGGAATTTGTGACCCTCCTCCTCTCGTTCGACGACAAGCACTGTGCTAACCACTTGGTTGGTGGCCGATATGTACAATAACATTGGTTCACCGGCGCCTGGTGCTGTGAGTATGGGGTCGCTTGCCAGCAGTGTTTTAATTTCCTCTAACGCAGCAGCTGCTTCATCGGTCCATACGAAATTGTTGGTCCATTTCAGCAACCTGTAGAGCGGTAAAGCCTTTTCACTGAGACGGGAGATAAAGCGGCTTAACGCCGCCACGCAACCCGCCAGTTTTTGTACATGCTTGAGCTCCGTGGGAATTGCAAGTTCCGATAGGGCACAGATCTTAGCCGGATTCGCTTCTATTCCTCTATGGGAAACAATGAATCCGAGTAGTTTACCAGCAGGGACTCCGAAGACACATTTCTTCGGATTGAGTCGTATATCGTACTCGCGTAAGCTGGCAAAGGTTTGCCTTAGGTTGTCGATCAACTGGCTGACGTGTTTGGTTTAATGACCACGTCGTCCACGTATGCCTCGACTGTTTTACCAACCTGTTTTTCGAGACAGGTCTGGATCATGCGCTGGTATGTAGCCCCAGCATTTTTTAGCCCAAAAGGCATTGTGTTGAAGCAGAATGGCCCGTATGGGGTGATGAATGCGGTTGCAGCTTGATCGGATTCCTTCATTTTGATCTGATGGTATCCGGAGTAAGCGTCAAGGAAGCACAATGAATCGTGTCCGACCGTGGCGTCAATAATCTGGTCTATGCGTGGTAGGGGGAAAGGGTCCTTAGGGTAGGCCTTGTTAAGGTCTTTGAAGTCGATGCACAGCCGCCAGGATTTATCTTTCTTCGGTACCATCACCAGGTTTGCCAACCATTCGGGGTGTTTGATTTCTCATATGAATTCGGCCTCTAGCAATTTGGCTAATTCTAGCAATTTGGCTAATTCTTCACCCATAGCTTGTCGTTTAGGCTCGGAAAAGCGGCGCAGAGTCTGTTTGACGGGCTTAAAGCCTGGGATTATATTCAGACTATGTTCTGCCAGCCGTCGTGGGATTCCTGGCATATCGGAAGGATGCCAGGCAAAGATGTCCCAGTTTTCTCGTAAGAAAGCTCGCAGCGCCTCGTCCACCATGGGGTCCAGTTGAGCTCCGATGGACGCTGTTTTATCAGGGTCCGTTGGGTGTACCTGAAATTTAACAATTTCTTTTGCTGGTTTAAACGATGTGGGTTTGGGCCTTTTGCTAAGGATCACATCGTCTTTGTCCACTGTTGACCGGAGTGCGGTCAATTCCTCTGCAGCAAAGGTCTCAGCTAGTGCCTCGAGGACGAGCGCTGCTGTTTTGTTTTCGGCTCGAAGGGCTATATTCGGATCACTGGCGATTGTGATTACCCCGTTTGGGCCTGGCATCTTGAGCTTCATATACCCGTAATGGGGTATAGCCTGGAATTTTGTGAAGGTGTCACGCCCCAACAGGGCGTGGTAGCCACTGGGGAAGGGCACGATATGGAAGAGAAGTTCTTCAGATCGGTAGTTTTTGGGCGTGCCGAATACTACGTCGAGGGTGATACGTCCTGAACAACGCGCCTCTTTCCCAAGGATGATCCCCCGGAAGGTTGTGTTGCTATGCTCGATGCGAGATCGGTCGAACTGCATTTTGTCCAGGGTGTCTTCGTAGAGGAGGTTTAAACCACTGCCACCATCCATTAGCACCTTCTGTAGCCTGAAACCATCGACGATGGGGTTTAGGACCAGTGCGGCCGGTGTTTGACTGGGACGGGTGGTTGGTTGGTCAGTGTCTCCGAAGGTGATTGGTGTGTCTGCCCATGAACTTGTTGTCGCCACATGGTAGACCTGTTCGAGTTCTCTAAGAGATCTTTTCCTCCTGTTCCTCGAAGGGAACATTTCGTAGATCGTCAGGACTTCCGCATTGTATGTTGGTGGCCTTGTGGAGCGCCTATTCGGCGGTTGTGCCTCGAGGATGGCCTCTCCACTTTTTACGACCTGCCTGACGACCCAGCAAGCTCTGAGGTTGTGAGTCGGGCTTGTGTTCAGCAATACAGAATGTATAGGGCATGGCTTGTCCAATAGTCCGTCAAGGACAGTTCTAGCCCCCGTAGGGGGTCTATTTCTCTTTTCGGCGGGTTCGTGTTCGGCAAGCCGATTCGGAGGTATCCGCTTTTTCCGATCTCCTCTAAGGTGTTCGGTAAAGTCTGGTTCCGCGAGTAGCCATTCGGCTTACCAGGTGCTCTCCATGGCACAGTATTTTTGTACCAGGTCCGATAGCTCGGTGAAGCCGCGAACGTGTCAGCGGGATAGGGCGTTAAGGATCCCTTCATCATGACAATTGCGGCAAAAAGTTGCCATTATCTCCTGGTCACTAGAGCTTGGTACTTTTTCTCTAACGAGGAGGAGTCTAGCCCAAAAGTGGTGGACCGACTCCCCGGGTAATTGTTTGACATCCCGTAAGTTCGAAGACTTGGACTCTCCTGCGATGCTTGAGTGCTCGACTTGGGTGGTGGGTGGGAAAAATTCTAGTTCCGCGCCACGATGTGAGTCCAGAATCACGGGGTTCGGCGTGGGGGAATTGGAGTCCGCCTTGTCCGCGGGACCGTTCGACGCGGGGTTCGAGTTGTGCGCTAGATCGGGGATCGATCCTGAACTATTTCTAGAGCGAACTCCCGAGTCTGGGTTACCAGAGGGATCTTCATGATCGGAGATTGGGGTATAAACCGTTTTTAGTTTCGGTTGTTGGGGGGGGTGAGCTTCCAGCCAGACACTCGACGGTGGCGACTAAGTGAGTGACCAAGGGGGTGCGAATTTCCCTATCATCGGATTTAAGTCCGATCCGGTCATAAACCGGGGTCTGGAGGTCGTTGGCCAGGCCCATGGTTCGAATCCGATCCAGTAGCTCGTTCAGGGACGAGACGTCGGCAGAGTACGTGCTGTCGAAGCGCACGGGGTCGATCTGCAGCGCCGTGGTCCCAGGATCGTTCGAAGGAGAATCCAGGTCGTGTTCGGCCACGGCGGATCCGGGCACATCAACAGGGTTGGGCGTTCTAGACGGCGCAAGGGTAGAGGCCACCTCGGAGGCGATGCCCGATGTTTCCGGCGTCAAGGCGTCGGATTCTGCGGGCTTCTCCATGGGAGTTGAGGGCCTCATCCAAACGAGTTCTCCCCGTGAATCAGCAGCGAACTCTAGGTTCCCAAATCTGATTTCTAGACCAGGGAGGAAACTTCCGATCTGGCCAGGATGGTCAGTCGGATCGGCACACGACAGAGCGCTTCCGCCTGCGGAGGTCTGTCCAGGGGCGGAGGCATCCCGACTGCAGACTCCACGGCTTATGAGAAGGTGAGCCATCGATTCTTTTGGTGATCACAGCGGAACTCTCAATGAAGCACCAATGTCGGTGTCAAAACCGGCGGATCTCGGGTAGGGGGCCCCGAGCTGTGAGTCTAGGATCGATGGTAACAAGGGGACGAAGGAGACGATGTTTACCCAAGTTCGGGCCCTCCTATGGAGGTAAAACCCTACGTCCTGCTTGATTATATTGATGGTATGAAGGTTACAGAGTTGATCTACCTCGAGATCGACTAGCTAAAACCCTAGATGAGTTTCTCTGTCCTACAATCTAAAACCCTCTGGCTTATATAGACACCAGGGGTCATTAGGGTTACACATGGTCGGTTGCCCACCGGAGGGAAAAAACATGCCTAATCTACTATCTCCAACTTGACAGACACGCCACGGCTCCTGAGGTCTCCTCCCTGGCGACGGGGCCTTCGATCAATCCCATCCTCAGCGAGCGGCCCATGAATCCGGCCCATGAGAAATAGGCCGGCGGTCCGAGGACCCCTTAATCCCGGACTCCCTCAATGGGTGAACAAACTGGATGAAGAACACGTCAAGTACGCGGCCAAGGACACGTACACAAGCTACGAGATGTACAGGAGGATCGTTGACATGAGGAAGCGCCTCCTTCCTACAGGCGGCAGGGATAGCCACAAGAAGAGCAGTGGCGGCAACCCTCGTCACAAGAAGTACATGTTTTCATGATCGTTTACTTCTTGTAATTTTTTATTGAGGAATGTACATGTGTTGTGTAGTCACTTATGTAATTGGATGTTCAATTTGGTTATGCAACTATGTTGTTGTTCTGTAGACAGAGCATATATAGATGTTGTGAAAACAAAGCAAATCACATCTCACACGCTTAAACTAAGGAACACGTCGGTGATGATTTCATCAATCGCTGACAATTGTTTACCAACGACCATTTGCCCACAACACACACATCTTGTCAGGAGGAATCATCTGTGTTATTATCTATCTTCCCAGACGATTCTGATTACTCACCTGTTTGGTGGGTATCACAAACACCTTCTTATGCTAGATCGTTTGTGTTTTGTTGGATCAGAACAAACAGTTTATCTGACTGAACTGTATGTCGTACATCGCACACATTTGTATTTGGTTAAACATTTGTGTTATTTTGGCTAATCGCAAATAGTTCATTTGGATCAACTATTTGTCGCGTATCGCACACACAATTCTTTTCTGAATGTATTTGATGGACCCGCCATCGCACACAGTTTGCGTTATTGGCGACGGAGCTATAACTATACCGTTTGTGATTCATGCATCGCACACAGTTTGGTCAAAGGGTCTCACATTGATTTGCCGTCTTAGCACCTTCTTGCAGTAGTGGTGGCTGATCCCTTAGCAGAAATATTTCATGCCAAAAATTCTGAAGAAGATGGATTTGATTTCTAATATCAGTTTGAACCTTGTAATCTTTGAATTTGGGCCTTGTAATGCTGGAATTTGAACATTGTAATATTTCTGGTATTTGTGATACAATGTTTCAAATGGCAGTGTTCTTCTTTGGTTATGCAATCATGTTCTTGTAAGTATATATGTTGTTGTTTTGTAGACACAACATAGATGTTGTGTAGAAAGAGCAAATGAAATTACACACGGACTAAACTATGAAAGCCGACGGTGAAGATTTCATCAATCGCTGACAATTTTATACTAGCAAGCGTGTTCCCATAACACACACAGGTTATTAGCAGCAGTTGTTTGTGTTATTTCTGGTGTTCGCACATGATTATGATTACTCACTTGTTTGTTGTATATCGCATACATCTTGTTATGCCGAATCGTTTGTGCCCTACTGCGTCATCACACACAGTTTATCATAGTGAATTGTGTGCCCTCTATCGCACACATCTGGATCTCTATAGCCGTTTGTGTTATTTTTCCTCATCGCAAACAGTTCATAAGGACCAACCATATGCCACATATCACACACGCAAGTCTTATCTGAATCGTGCTTGATGGATCCGCCATCGCACAAAGTTCGCGTTATTAGTGACGGATCTAGAACTATATCTTTTGCGATTCATGCATCGCACACAGTTTGATTGAAGGGTCTTTGATTGATGTTTCGTCTTTGGACCTTCCTGCAGTAGTGCCTCCCAAGAAGCGCTATTATTTTATGCCTCTAGCTAGGCATAATGCATAGTTTCACGTTTTATTATCCAACTCCTCAATCAAGCAATAACAATTGATTTGGTAAGAATATTCTCAATCATGATACTCCTAGGCACAAAGTTGAGGAAGTGTTTATCAAGAATAGGTTCCTTTTTCATTGATGAATTTAGGTTGAACACTAATCATTTTAAAATCCTCATTTCCTTTACTATACGAGCCACCCTTATTTGGCTTAGGAACCTTACATACATAGACAAAGTTTGCTTTATTAATTGGTGGTTCCTCATTAAGTGTCATAGGTGAGAAGGCAGAACCCAAAGCAATGATAACTTTTTCTATCTTAACAATTCTAGCAGGACTTTGTTCTACTCTATCGGTAATGGGTTCTTTTTCTTTCAATTACTTTAAAGTGTTCCCGACCGTAGAGCCTAATTGAGTTACTTGGTTATGGATCTTTCTATCCAATTTCTCAAATTCTTAAATAGTTAGCATTTTGTTTTCAATGGCATCTAGCCTTTGCATAAGGTGTTCCAAGGTTAATGTCATTCCATTGATAATAATAGGTTGTGATCACAATAAATTTCCTAAAGCATTAAAAACATCCAAGGGGTGACTACTTACTAAATTTCCTCTGGTAATGATGTCAAGCACAAATCTATACCAAGTAGTAACACCCACATTAAAATTACGGGGCAGAGTAGTGGTGGATAGCTTATGAGTAGATATATTGTGAGCATCTCAAATCCTATGCCAGGCATCTTTTAAACTCTCTCCTGCCCTTTGTTTAAAATTAAACACTTCATTTTGGGGGGTAGATGGAACAAATGAAGTACTAGCCATAGTAACGAGCGAACAAGATATTTTTTGTATTTTTGATTTTTTTAAACTGAAAATAAAGCCAGTAAAATGTAGAATAAGTAAATGATAATGTGTGAAGGAACCTTCAGTATGTTTGATAGCTTCCCCGACAATGGCACGAGAAATTCCTTCTGCTACTAGTAGATGCGTTGGATTTTTCCCGGAGAGGAATGGATGATGTAGTGTAGTAGCGACAGGTATTTCCCCCAGTTAAGAACCAAAGTTATCAAACCAATAGGTAGTTATCCAAACACACGATCAACAGTTCCTGCACACACAAGATCAAATACTTGCACCGAACATGGTCAACAGGGTTGTCAAGTGCTACTTATGAGCTGCGTTGGGATTTTCCCCGAAGAGGAGAAGAGATGGAGCACAGTAGAGATAAGTATTTCCCTTAGTGAGAACCAAGGTTATCGAACCAATAGGAGAACCAAGCAAATTCCTTTCAACAGTACCTACACACACAAAACCAAACACTTGCACCCAACGCGGGCAAGAGGGTTGTCAAGCCCCTTGAACTCTTTACTTGCAAGGATTAAATCTTGATAGAAATAGATATTGTAAAAGCAAAATAAAATAAAAGTAAATAAATTGCAGAAAGGTATTTTTGGAGTTTTTGTATTTATGTTTAAGTAGACCCGGGGGCCATATATAGTGTTTGCTAGAGGCTTCTCTCTCTAAAATAACATACGGCGGGTAGACAAATTACTGTTGGGCAATTGACAGAATTGTGCATAGTTATGACATGTTATTCACAGCAATGATCATGTATATAGGCATCACGTCCATAAACAAGTAGACCGAAAATATTCCGCATCTATTACTATTACTCCACTTGGAGCTTTTATGCTTGCCTCTCTAGGTATTAAGTTCATAACAAATAGAGTAATGCTTGGAGCAAGGTGACATAATGTAGACAAAATAAGACAAGCAATATGTTCAGATCCCATCGTTTTGTCCTTACTGGAAACAATACAAATACGTGTCATGTCCCCTTCTGTCACGAGGATATAGAGCACCGCAAGATTGAACCCACTACAATGCACAACTCCCGCTGAAGATAAATCAATCTAGTTGGCCAAACCAAACCGATAGATCGGAGAGAAATATGAAGCTATAATAATAATGCATAATAGAATTCAGAAAAGACTCGATTACTTTTAATGAATAATCTGATCATAAACCCACAATTCATCGGATCCCAACAAACACACCGCAAAAGAAGATTACATCGGATAGATCACTGCGGGAATCGTGTTGAGATTTGTATTGAAGATCCAAGAGAGAGAGAAGAAGCCATCTAGGTACTAGTTATGGACCCATAGGTCTTTGGTGGACTACTCACGCATCATTATGGAGGCAGCAAGTTTGATGTAGATGGCCTCCATGGTCGATTCCCCCTCCAGCAGAGTACCGGAAAAGGTCTCCACATGGCCTCCCATCGGAACAGAGGCTTGCGGAGGCGGAAAAGGTGTTTCGGGTGACTCTTTGTTGGTTTCCTGATTTTAGAAAATTTATGGAGGTGGAATTAGGTTAGACGGAGCCACTGTTGGCGCGGAAATTCGCACCGCGCAACACAACGATAATCCTCGCACTTTCGCGGCGAGGGGCGGATGCTTTTCGAGCAAAGCAACAAAGAAGGTTCCTCGATTTCGGAGAGGAGGGACGGATGCTTTACGAGCAAAGCAACAAAGATGAAAACAGTAAACGAAAGTAAAAGTACGAAAAAGTAGTAGATGTGTTTGTTCGATTGTGTGTTCTTTCAATCGGCCATCACCTCTTCTATTTAAGAGGGGGTTGGACTTCCCGTACAAGACACGGACCCAGATTTCCTTCCAAAGGGTCCAAAAACGCTATCCAAACTCGGACTCTCCAAAATCTGCCCGAGTCTGCGCGACGGCAAGCGGTAGTACCGCTCTGGGCACGGTAGTACCGCTCTGGGCGGTAGTACCGCTCTGAGCATAGCTAAGTACCGCTCTACTACCGAGTAAGGGTCTCGGGATACCAGAAGAATTTTCATAAGCGGTAGTAGACGCGGTAGTAAAATACGGTACTACCGCTTAGCGGTACTTCCGCTCTGGAGGACGGTACTACCGCCCTGGAGGGACAGGGCCGCACTCAGATGGCTCTAACTTTGGCATATGACCTCGGATTTCGACAATTTTTATATTAAAATCGACCGATTCAACGAGACGAAGACAATCCGTGTAGATCATTTTCTCATATGAGGTCATCTTGGGGGCTTAATCAGCCGAATAGTGTTCTGGATACAAAATCTCAGCACTTCAAACACAACTTCGGCCTCAGAGATGAGATTGGATGGCTATGGCCCAAATATCAAAGTTTCTCTTTTCGACGATACGGAACTTTCTCACTTTGAGCACTTTTCCATTTGAGGCCTTCTTAATTATGTTTTTGACCATGCCAAAATCTGGTGTCAACACATGCCCCCCTGTTTTTCGGCAAAACTTGTGTGCCGAAAAATAACTTGCACAATGCTTTTTCTAAGGACGATGTCAACACTCCATCGGCCATTTATATTCTTAGGGCGATAATCATATATCGGCCACGTTTGCTCTTAGGGCGATAATCATATATCGGCCATCGCCTATTTAAGCTTCTTGCCACACACTTGGATGGTACTTCTTCAGATATTTTCCATTGAGCGCTTTAGCCAGCTTCTCCCCTTGCAAAGATTGTACAAAATATGAATTGCCAGGGACAATCTCTACAACTTTATATGGACCTTCCCAACTCGGCGACCACTTGCCGAATTTTCTATCTTTAGTTCCAATGGGTAAAATCGTTTTCCATACTAAATCTCCTATTTGAAACGACTTTTCTTTCACCCTTTTGTTATAAGCCTTGGCTACTCTTAATTTTTCTTTCTCAATTTCTCGCAAAGCTTTTAACCTTTCTTCTGGAACGTCATCTATTCTGTCCATCATCAAATCAGTATATTCAACAGCCGACAAATCATTTTGTCTGGCTACCCTAAGAGCTTGCAACTTAAGTTCCACAGGTAACACCGCCTCCTGGCCATACACTAGCTCAAAAGGTGATACTTGAGTAGCTCCATGCTTAGATATTCTATGAGCCCATAAAGCTTCCGAAAGCACCTCGTGCCACCTTCTCGGATGTTCTTCAACTTTCTTCTTTATAAGCTTGATCAAAGTCTTATTGCTAGATTCGGCCTGTCCATTAGCTTGAGCATAATAAGGCGACGAATTCAACAATCTAATTCCATAAGATTCGGCAAATTCACGAAATTGATGGGACATAAAAGAAGCACCTTGATCAGTAGTCAAAGTTTGAGGAATACCGAATCTATGAATAATATGCTCCAAAACAAAATTAATTACTTCTCTATGAGTCATTTTCCTCAAAGGAATCGCTTCCGTCCACTTGGTGAAATAATCAGTGGCTACCAGGACGAAGCGATGTTGTTTAGAAGACGAAGGATGTATCTCACCAATAAAATCTAAGCCCCATCCTCTAAACGGCCATGGCTTAATTATGGGATTCAACATAGCTGCGGGTGCTAATTGTATGTTGCCAAATTTCTGACAAGCTTCACAGCCTTTATAATAACGGAAACAATCTTCTAACAAAGTCGGCCAATAAAAACCTGCTCTTTTTATCAACCACCGCATCTTATGAGCCGACTGGTGTGTCCCACATATGCCCTCATGCACTTCACCCATGGCTAATCTAGATTGGTCAGAATCCAAACATTTTAACAATAGCCCATCTATAGTTCGGCAATGTAACTCGTCGTTAAACAGAGTATACTTCAAAGCTTGTCGCCGAATTTTTCTATCTCTCGTTTGACTTGGATCTTTTAAATGATTAATCAAAGGAATTCTCCAATCTACAATCTCCGAATTAGTAGCTAATTCGGTCACTGGTGATAGTTCGTTTATTTGTAACTCGGTCTCACCCTTTGTAGCAATCAACATCGGTTTTTCTAAGACGAAGAACTTTCCTCTACTGATATTGTAACCGGATGCTTGTTGTGCCAAAGAATTAGCTCTAGAATTTTCTTCTCTAGGTATATGATGGATGGTGAATGTATCTAGAGATTTAATCATGTCCAAACATCGGTCCAAATAACTATTTAACAACCCGTCAAAACATTGGAATTCGCCTTTAATTTGTTGCACTACCAGAAGCGAATCACCAAAAGCATCTACATCCTTAACACCCATATCTAGTAAATTTTGTAAACCAAACAAAAGAGCCTCATACTCAGCTTGGTTATTCGTGCAAGGATATTCTAAGCGAACCGATGTTTCATATATAACATTATTAGGAGGAATCAAAATATTTCCGACGCCATGTCCCTTTCTACAAACCGATCCATCAAAATAAAGTTTCCATGGGCATATGCTAACATAATTAATATCTTCTTCATCCTTAACCCTATGATCAACAATGAAATCAGCGATAATTTGACCTTTCATAGCACGCAACGACTCATATGTCAAATCATACTCTATTAGTGCATAAGCCCATTTACCAATCCTACCACTAAGAATCGGTTTTTGCAACATGTGTTTAACTACGTCGGCCTGACAAGCTACCACACAAGTACTGGACAGCAAATAAGGTCGAAACTTGGTACATGCATAATATAAGGATAAGCATAACTTTTCAATAAACACATACCGAGTTTCGGTGTCAATCAAGCGACGACTTAAGTGTGCTATGATACACTCCTTCCCGTCATCTTCTTGTGCCAATACTGCGCCGATCACTTTATCTTGTGCAGCAATATATAATTTGAACGGCGCACCAGATTTGGGTGCACGCAACACCGGAGGATTCAACAAATATGTCTTTATGTTATTAAAAGCCTCTCGTTGTTCTGCCCCCCAAGTGAATTCGGCTTCATTCTTTAGCCGAAGTATTGGAGCAAATGATTCAATCTTCCCTACCAAGTTAGATATAAATCGTCTCAAGTAATTGATTTTCCCCAATAACTTTTGCACATCTCCTTTGCAAGTCGGCTGTTCCAGATTTTTAATTGCCTCTACTTTCTTAGGGTCAATCTCTATACCACCTTCATGAATTATAAATCCTAAGAATTTTCCAGCCGACACACCAAAAGCACATTTAAGGGGATTCATCTTCAACCCATACCGGCGCATTCTTTCAAAACCGAGTCGTAAATCGGCAAGATGATGCTCAAACCCATCCGATTTAACAACTATATCATCAATGTATATTTCTAATATAATGCCTAGAAGATCATGAAATATTAGATTCATGGCACGTTGATATGTAGCACCGGCATTCTTCAACCCAAAAGTCATGACTACCCACTCAAACAAACCGACAAAGCCAGGGCACCGAAAAGCAGTCTTAGACATGTCCTTTTCGGCCATAAATATTTGATTATAACCAGCATTGCCATCTAAAAACTGATTATTCTATGTCCCGAAGCATTATTAATAAGGATGTCGGCAATAGGCATAGGATATTCATCTTTTGGAGTAGCCTTATTCAAGTCCCTAAAATCAACACATATTCTAATTTTGCTAGTATTCTTCTTTTCAACAGGAATAATATTAGACACCCAATCCGCATATCTACATGGCCGAATAAACTTTGCTTTTATCAACCGGTCAACTTCTTCTTTGATGCGGTCATACATGTTAGGATTAAAATTTCTACGCGGTTGCTTATACGGCCTAAAACCAGGTTTGATAGGTAATCTATGTTCCACTAAATCTCTATTTAAGCCAGGCATTTCGGTATAATTCCAAGCAAAGCAATCAACAAATTCTTTAAGTAACACGGTTACCTTGCTTTTCTGATCGGCTTTTAAATTAGCATTGATAAATGTAGGTCTCGGAGTGCTCCCATCACCAATGTCTATTTCTTCAAGTGGATCAGCTGATGAGAATCCATGCCCAAGCTTGTCCATGTCTTCAAATTCTTCAATAGTCTCATGCATATCGTTCTTTCCGGAACGATATTCTTCTGTACGTTTTTGTAACCATTTAATGCTATCTTCTTTATTCATCACTTACATAGATAGATCATTAAGCCGAGCTACATCAGCCAGCTGTACATTTATGGGTACAAAACCATCTCGACCTATACTAATGTAATCATAGTCCGATAGATCTCTACCGGTCAAGCATTGCATATCACCGAGTTGCCAATCAACCGGCGCTTCTGTCAAGGCTATGCAAGTTGAGTTGTCTGCCCCAATCACCTCTACATCATCATCTACCCATTGAATTAAGCACTGATGCAAAGTAGATGGAATGCAACAATTCGCATGGATCCAGTCACGCCCTAACAGAATATTGTATCGGCCTTTGACATCAACTACAAAGAAAGCAGTCGGCAATGTCTTGCTTCCGACTGTAAGCTCCATAGATATAACGCCTTTGGCTTCAGATAGCTCTCCTGAAAACCCACTGAGTACCATGTTGGTCTTCATTAGCTCGCTCTCCTTTCGGTTCAGCTTCGAAAACACTGAAAGAGGCATGATATTCACACCTGCGCCGCCATCAACAAGCATACGCCCAATAGGCTTGCCATCAACATGTCCTTTGATGAATAACGGCTTCAAGTGTTGGTCGGGTTTTTCTGGTTTTTCGAACATAGCCTTACCCGGCCCAAGAATTAACTCAGCAACCTCAGACTCAGGTGCGCGGAACTCGGCGGGCAATGCAAAAACCATGTTAATATCCATATCAGTGAATATATTGTTGCCATTCTCCGAGTTGACGCCGTCAACCTTGTCATCTGTCATGTCATCATCTGAGTACTTGCCATCATCTTCCGAGCAATCGCCACCATCTTCTGGATTGTGAGCGGTATCTTCTGAATAACTGGTGACTGCATCAACCGAGCCAGTGGGAGCATCAACCGAGTTATCGGCAACTGCATCTTCTTCTTTTGATATGCGCTTTTCTCTCCACACCAGTCGGGGTATCATTGGTCTATCCTCATTGAATTGCTCATCCCGCTTTTTCTCGGCTATTCCTCTTTCGATTTCCAACACTCGCAGCCGCTGCACTCGGCGTTTCTGAGTGTCATTTAATCCTGTCGGACACCATTGAGGTTCTGGTTTGGTCCCTGGAGCGACAGATTTGCTGCCCCCCGAACTACTCGGCATTTTCTGACGTACTGTCCTGTTGCCCCCCGAGTAACCCGGCCTGTACTGACTGCCTCCTGAGTATCTCGGCATGTTGCTTCTCATGTAACTCGGCCTGTTCCGAGTAGCCGAAACACCCTTCTGCTGATGCGATACACCCCCTGCTGCAAATTTCTGGCTTCCATTAGTACTTGGGTTCCCATGATTGAGCGAGCCAAAAATAACTGGACACTGTCCAGGGGATGCACGTGAGCTGTTCTCTTTGATGAGTGGATCAATTATCACACCAACCGCTCCAATTTTCCGAGTTACGCCGGCAGATTCAGTATGTGCATTAGCATCTTTTTCCTGAACAGAATTATCTTTCAACTCGGCATTGTCCTCCTTTCCTGGACTTTTCTTTTCACCGAGTTCTTTTGCAGACTTACGCACCCAAGTGAGCCCACGGTCATTACTATTTTTGTCATCCACTTGGCGCACTGGTGACCGATCCCTTCGAATCGTGTCTTCATCAAACCGAGTCCTTTTCTGACGCACTGGCCCCCTGTGCATATTACTCGGCTGATTCCATTCTGGCCGAAAATAACCCGGTGGCCCCATAGGGTGTGGTGCCCAAGGATTAAACCCCCACGGAGGACACGGAGGAAAATATGGGTGCATAGGAGGTGGGCATCCCCAATAAGCCGGTTGCATTGGAAAACACGGCTGTTGCTCATATGAATTTCTCCCCCAATGCTCATGATCATCAAGTCTAGGAGGGGACCTCGGACGCTTGACTCCTCCAAGCCGATTGAACACATTGTTGTTTCTACGCGAAGTGTATTTTTCCAACAGCATGTTGACAGTCGGCTTTGGTCTTGGACCTTGCTTTTTCTTTCCATTGACTTTCCATACTCCGACCTCTGGGTTCCAGGGTTTAATCATTTTTGGTGGAGCATTCTCATCAACAGTATTTTTCTCCTTGGCTGACTCGGCCTGATCCGACCGAATTAGCATCCTTTTGCCTTCAAACTCGATCACATTAACAGGGAAAGGATCACTATCGAGCTTCATCTTGGCATCCTCTATGAATGTCAATCGTCCTTCGTTAATGGCCGATTGCACCTGTCGACGAAAAATATTACAATCATTAGTAGCATGTGAAAAAGAATGATGCCACTTACAGTAAGCTCTTCGTCCCAATTCTTCCGGAGATGGGATCACATGATTTCCTCTCAATCTTATTTGCTTCCCTTGCAATAACATATCAAAGATCTTATCACACTTGCTAACATCAAAAGTATATTTAATCTCATCTTTTTTAGCAGGTGTAGGTTTTAAAGCTGGACATGCAAAGGGTTTAGACTTTGGCGTTTGGATCCACTCGGCTACACATATGTCTAGATCATCATCACTAGCCGAATCATCTTCACACTCTAAAGTATTAACAGCAGGAATAACCTTATCTTTATTTTTGTTTTCTCTGAACCGACTAGATTGCTTAACTTCTCTAGCTCGGTTTTCCTGTGCCAAAGCCTTTTGTAATACTTGGTTTACATCTAAAAATTCCTGCCCTTCTAGTTTATCTTTAATGTGAGCATGCAAACCCGAAAAAGCTAGATCAGCCAAATCTTTTTCGGCTATATTTAAGCTGTAGCAGCGGTTCTTTACATCCCTAAACCTTCTAATGTAATCATGTACCGGCTCATTATACTTCTGCCTAACCATAGTTAGGTCAGAAAGCCGAAGCTCAGCTTCACCGCTATAGAAGTAATCATGAAATTGCTGCTCTAACTGTACCCATGAAGAAATAGAGTTAGGAGCAAGGGATGAAAACCAAGTAAATGCAGTGCCGGTTAAAGACAAAGGAAATAGTCTAACTCTATAAATATCTGAATTACCAAACTCACTGCATTGTGCTAAGAACTGTGCCACATGTTCAACAGTAGACCTACCACCTTCCCCGGTGAATTTAACAAAATCAGGGATCCTAACACCTCGAGGATAAGGAGTGGATTCAAAGTATTCGGGGTATGGTTTCCGATAGGTACGTGCCACACCTTTCGGCGCCAAACCGTATTGACTCAGGATCTCAGTTATTTGATCTTTCACACTAACATATGTTTGTGGAACAGCATGTGGTGGATTCTCCGGCAATATGGTTTGAGCATGTGAAGTTTGCAACGAAGGATCATTAGCTTGCGAATCAAGTACCGGCCCATATGGAATCCCGGTACTGACAGCTGGCGGCATAGCCTCTAAATTATTTACAATTCGGTGAGGGTTCTTACCGAATTGATTGTAACTCGGTGGTGAGTTTGCTCCGAGTTGACTGTAACTCGGCGGCGTGATATATGCTACTGTTTGATAGTAGGGTTGCTGCAGATTTGAATTCAAAACCCAACTTCGGTTATTGCTATCATAACTTTGTGCAACCGAAGTAGAAACGATAGGAGGAGCAACACTAGGGATAAAGTTATGGGCCGAACTATTAGTATAGTTCCGGCCACTTTGATCATTGTTTAGAACAGCATGAATTTGATCTCTGTTAGCCGATGCACTTTCAACATGTTGCCCTAATGATTGAATATGATGAGATGAACCATCCCCTAAACCTTTGCTAAGTCGCTTTTCAAGTTCTTCAAATTTATCAGCCATGGATTTAGAAAGTGTGTTCATCGCATTTGTCATGTCGGATCCAAATTTGCTAGCTACGGACACATCAATTAAATGAGCAATTTCTTTGGTTGGCTTTTTTACCTCAGCATCGGAAGGACTTGGCGCAACTACCTTTTTGACGACGCCGTTCCTTGTCTTCTGGTATCCCGCCAAAAACATGTTCTTCTTTTCAGCGTTCTGTCTCTCGAGCTCCTGTTCAAACTCGCGCCGATCATCTTCCGACAGGTCATCGAACGTAACGGCGATGACGTTCTCCGGGTCGATGTCGCTCCCGTTCCTGGACTCGGTATTCATCATGTCCTGAGTAGATGTTGCCCTTGTTCTTCTCGTCGCCGAGTAGATTGGAAGTACTCGGCGTTCTTCGGTCCCCAGCGGAGTCACCAATTTGTGTTGGCGCGGAAATTCGCACCGCGCAACACAACGATAATCCTCGCACTTTCGCGGCGAGGGGCGGATGCTTTTCGAGCAAAGCAACAAAGAAGGTTCCACGATTTCGGAGAGGAGGGACGGATGCTTTACGAGCAAAGCAACAAAGATGAAAACAGTAAACGAAAGTAAAAGTACGAAAAAGTAGTAGATGTGTTTGTTCGATTGTGTGTTCTTTCAATCGGCCATCACCTCTTCTATTTAAGAGGGGTTGGACTTCCCGTACAAGACACGGACCCAGATTTCCTTCCAAAGGGTCCAAAAACGCTATCCAAACTCGGACTCTCCAAAATCTGCCCGAGTCTGCGCGACGGCAAGCGGTAGTACCGCTCTGGGCACGGTAGTACCGCTCTGGGCGGTAGTACCGCTCTGAGCATAGCTAAGTACCGCTCTACTACCGAGTAAGGGTCTCGGGATACCAGAAGAATTTTCATAAGCGGTAGTAGACGCGGTAGTAAAATACGGTACTACCGCTTAGCGGTACTTCCGCTCTGGAGGACGGTACTACCGCCCTGGAGGGACAGGGCCGCACTCAGATGGCTCTAACTTTGGCATATAACCTCGGATTTAGACAATTTTTATATCAAAATCAACCGATTCGACGAGACGAAGACAATCCGTGTAGATCATTTTCTCATATGAGGTCATCTTGGGGACTTAATCAGCCGAATAGTGTTCTGGATACAAAATCTCAGCACTTCGAACACAACTTCGGCCTCAGAGATGAGATCGGATAGCTATGGCCCAAATATCAAAGTTTCTCTTTTCGACGATACGGAACTTTCTCACTTTGAGCACTTTTCCATTTGAGGCCTTCTTAATTATGTTTTTGACCATGCCAAAATCTGGTGTCAACAGCCACTAGGGGCCCACAAGGCATGAGGGCGCACCTACCCCCTGGACGCGTCCTGTTGCCTTGTCGTCTCCTTGCGTCGCCTCCTGACTCCTACCGAAGCTTCCTCAGTCTCTTTTGTCCAGAAAAAATCGTCAAAAAGTTTCGTAGCGTTTGGACTTCGTTTGGTACAGATTTCCTGGAAAACCAAAAACAAGCAGAAACAGCAACTGGCACTTGACACTGGGTTAATAGTCTAGTTCCCAAAAATGATATAAAATAGCATATAATTTCATATAAATTATCCTAGATTGATAATATAGTAGCATGGAATAATCATACGTTGGTGACGTATCAACATCCCCAAGCTTAATTCCTGCTCCTCCTCGAGTAGGTAAATGATAAAAACAGAATTTTTGATGCGACATGCTACCCAACATAGAATCTCTTTTAGGTATGATCATTGAGAAACGATGAACTAATTGATATCAACATAATAATATCCATAAACATAAATAAAATAATCGTTACTTTTCAAAATATACGATCCTTAAAGAATGTTATTCCCTACTCATTTTATCATATCAAGCATGGCATGACTCCATCTTCACCGCATAAGTATAAATCATGAGCACCCCGTTGTCAAACCAGACAATTGGATCGTACTTCTAACGCGCTTCAGCATTTTCAACTTCACACAATACATGAGCGTGAACCATGGATATAGCATATGGGTGGAATAGAGTATGGTGGTAGATATCAAAGGAGCCAAATTGGAAAAGAAAGTCTCGCATCAACTAGGCAGATCAACGGGCTATGGAGATGCCCATCTCGATATCAATGCGAGGAGTAGGAATTGCCATGCAACAGATGCACTACAGCTATAGGTGTATGAACGCTCAACGGAAGCTAAGTGGGTGTGCATCCAACTTGCTTGCTCATGAAGGCCTCGGGCATTTGAGGAAGCTCATCGTCAGAATATACAAGTCAAGTTCTATAATGAAAATTTTCCACTAGCATATGAAAATGACAACTCAGGACACTCTATATGAAGAACATGGTGCCACTTTGAGGCACAAGTGTGGTAAATGGATAGTAACACTACCCCTTCTCTCTTTTCTCTCATTTTTTCATGATGGACTTTATTTTATTTTATTTTTTTGCCTCCTCATTTCTTTTTTTATTTCTTTTTTCGTCTGGAGTCTCATCCCGACTTGTGGGGGAATCATCGTCTCCATCATTCTTTCCTCACTAGGACGGTAATATATGCACCGCAGGCCTGATAACTATTGTGTAAATACCGTGGTAACTTTGACCCAGGATCAAAGTTGTTGAAAAAAATACCCCGGTACTTCAGTATAAGTAGCATGATAATATACAAACCGCGATCCTGATAACTTCATACAAACACCATGGTAAGTTTGACCGGAGAAAAAAATTGTTCAAAAAACATACCCCGATAACTTATACTTAAATAGTACGATAATACACAAACCGTATACCCGATAACTTACATATAAACAACGCGGTAAATTCCACCAAGGAGGAAAAAAGTTGTTGAAAAAACATACTCTCGATAACTTACGTGAAAATAGCACGGCATATGAACCACATACCCGATAACTTTGACGGCGGGGGGGGGGGGAGGGGGGGTTAAAACATCCCTGTGGTAACTTCTGTGAAAACATCACGTTAATATACGAATCGCCATTGCGGTAACTTTGACCATGGGGAAAAGGTTATTCAAAGCATAACCCCGGTAACTTATGTCAAAATAGCACGGTAATATACAAACCGCATACCCGATAACTTATATACAAACCCAGCAGTAACTTTAACCAAGTAGGAAAAAAGTTATTGAAAAACATACCCCCGTAAGTTATGTGAAAATAACACAGTAATATAGGATATGTACAAACATCGTGGTTTTCGACCAAGGAGAAAAGGTAGTTTTGAAAAAATATATCCCCAGTAATTTATGTGAAAATAACATGATAATATACGAACCGCATACTAGTAATTAATCAAGAGGAAAAAAGGTAGTTGTTGGAAACCATACCCCGGTAACTTCTATGAAAATAGCACGGTAATTTGCATACCAAGGGTATGGTAACTTAGGTAACCCATGCATGGTAACTTTTGACCCAATAACTTACATACAAACATCACCGTAACTTTTACCAAGGAGGAAAAAATTGTTGAAAAATATAACCTCGGCAACTTGCGTGAAAGTAACATACTAATATACGAACAACATACTTAATAATTTACGTACAAACACCGCGGTAACTTTTGACCAAGGGAAGGAAAATTTATTGAAAAACATAACCCCGGTAAGTTGTGTGAAAATAGCACGGTAACCTGCATACAACATGCGTGGTAACTTATGTAGCCTAGGCATGAAAACTTTTGACCCAAAAAAGTTGTCTGAACATAACAACATGGGATCTAGTTTCGAAGATTTCGTCATGACGAATCTTTTATGTGAAAATGATTTTTCGATCGGACCGGCGATTTAACCTACAAAACATTTTGAATTTTCGAAATAGAGAGAATCTAAGATGACATCAGTTCTTTTTATCCTGTACTGCATACATGCATGTGCATTTTGAGAAAGCGTGGGAGAACCATTTTATGCCTCCAGGTACTTATGTGGAAATAGCATGATAACTTGCATACAATAGGCATGGTGGTACTTATGTGGAAATAGCATGATAACTTGCAGACATGGTAATTTATGTAGCATAGGCATGGTAACTTATGATCCCAAAAAAATCATCAAACATATCTAGTTTCGAAAATCTCGTTGCTACAATTTTTTTATGTGAAAACAGCTTTTGCATCAAACCGACCGGTTTGAGCTATAAAATATTTTAAAGTTTTTGGATAAGGAGAATCTAGGAAGAAAGGAGGTGTGTGGTAGTCTTGCTTATATGGCACACATGTGCAAAATATCACAGTCCAATATTACCTTGAACTAAGACGAGGTCACTTATTCATGAACGAAGGGAGTAGCATACTTAGGGAAGATTCCAGGATTCCCCTTTTCTTCCCTTATGGCTGCCCGCCTGCCCAGTCCAGCATACCATAGGATAGATAGAAACCCCGACTCAAACAAATCGGTGAATAACTGCATGCACACATGCCACCACACCAATCATCCATGGAAGAGCTGCTTTTCATACTGTCATGTTATTGTATTTTAGTGTAGAAACCAAATCAGAATATGCATTTGACACTTTGACAGTATAGGAACTAAGATTTGCGACAGGATTACACCAACTCAGATTTTTTTGTTGAATTCACAGGGTTTTCTTCCTTTACAGTTTCAGCAACAGATATACGCGACACAAAATTAGCTTGCTAGTCACGGAAATGGGAACACAAACCATCAATTTTCCAGTCAAGATGGATATGCAAAATAATCTTGGTACATAACGGCTCAAATCAATAAACCAACTGCTCCGGTACTCTAGAAATATAGTCACGCTCAATCTTGTCATGATGAGTTATTCACTTTGATGTCCAAATCCATCAGCATTGTTGCTAGCTCCCCTTTGCGATAAAGTTTCACTGTATCTACAAAACAAGGACAAAGCCAATGTGAGCACCAAAGGATTTACTTTCTTTTAACACTGAAATTTCAAGCAAAATGCATTGCTTGCTCCACTCAATGAATTTCCAATCATGTTGAAAACAAGCAAGGGAGAGGTACTGCGGGGAGAGTCAGAGGACGAATACGGGAGAGCATGAGAGCACGAGAGCACAAGTCACACGCCGCCCGCCACTCTGGCTGCAGCGCCCACTACTGTTCTTCACGATCTCCCCACCGTGCATCACTCCAATCGCGCTGTTCACCTATGTCACACAAGCACCAAGTCTTTCTTTGGCTTGCCTTCCGTGGACGGCTCACTACCAAAGACCGAGTCTTTCTTTGGCTTGCCTTCCGTGGACGGCTCAATACCAAAGACAACATGGCCAAGAAGCAATGGACTGAACTCACCCCGTACAACAGCTCTGACTTATGCCCAGTTGCCAAAACCATCAGCCATATCTTGCTACGCTTCAAGCATGCCGACACAGTTTGGGGTCGACTGGGAATCCTCAACATCGCCACCGACTCAAACAGCCTTCCTGACTTACCGATGTCAGCGTCGCTCGGCGAAGCTCGTAATCGGCTATGGCAAGTCGTTCTTGCTGCCTGTGCAGTATCTCTCTGAAGCTCCTGGAACGCAAGGATCTTTGACAGTAAGTGCTGGACCGTTTCAGAAACATAGCAGACCACATCAAAACTTGATGTTATCATGCACACCAACCTGCTGATAAGCAAGTTGTACTAGAGTGGGCACATAGTATAGGCTAGTTCCACATCTGCTCTCTTGTTCATGTACTCTTCACCTTCAAAACGACCCCCCACCCCCCACACCCAGGCAGCTACACCTTCGGTGAAGCGTTTGCATAGGCTACCATGTAACTACTTCAATGCACAAGGTAGAGAATGCTCAACATTTTCTTTCAAAGAATATGTCATCCTGGTATTTAGAGTTTTTTCTGCTAAACAGATGCAACCTAGTATGCAAGAATAAGCCTTCACGGGAGATGGGAGATGCTAATTGCCAGTGACCCACCTTGTAATGCAGATAGCCAGCAGATAAAATCAAATGTGATCTTGTTGAACTAGTTACAGAGCATGATTCATGATCACCTACTTTATATCCTTCCACTGTGGTCGTACTCTGAACACTAGCAGAATATGCAACTGTGACTGAATCAATGACAAAGGAAGAAAAGGAACCATTTTTTTTCACATAACACAAAAATGTCTTGGGAGCATCGGAACATATCGTGAAGTTAGCATGCACAGTACAATCCGAACTATTTATAGAGGCACACAGATATCACTTGACATATTTGCAGTACGACTGTAAAGACACACAGATATCACTTGACATATTTGCAGTATGACTGTAAAGACTGATCAACACAGAGCACATGCATAAGTACCTGTACAGCCACCAATGTGCTTTCCACCTGAAACAACATAAAACAAATGGTCAGAAATTTGCACGCAACATCTGAACTGAAATCACAGCATATATGTGTTAAGCTTCATGCACTAGCCAACGCAACCAAAAGTCCAAACTATGGGAGAGAGCTGGACAATATACTCCAACACTCCCCCACACGCAAGGATTACGAGTCGACGAGTCGTTGAGTCGTTCCGAGGTTGAGACTCATAGACTAATCGGACTAGTCTTAGACTAGTGCTAGACTAGTCTGACATAGTAGTGTAGTAATCAACTACTAATACCTAGTAGCAGTATGTAGTAGTATGTAGTAAACTGTACAGCCCAGTGCCGCTCAGCACGCCACCCCCAGCTGGCCCATTTGGGCCCAAGTAGCCAGCCTACTTAGCCCACTTCCCATCCCAGCCTCTGTAACCCTAGCTCCCGAGCGATCCCGTCGCCGCCGCCTGCGCCATCACGCACAAAAGCACGCGCGCGCGCGACCCACGCCTCCGGTCGCCGCCGCCGGCGAGCCCGCCGACCACCGCCGTGCCTCCTCTCCTCTCTCTCTCTCTCTCTCTCTCTCTTCCTTCTTTCTTGTCACAGGGCCGCACACGCCTACGGGGCACGGCCATGGCCGCCGCCTGAGCACGAGCTCCGGCCGGCTGCCGCGCCATGCTTCGCCATCTGCCGTCCCGGCGGCGGGTCAGTGGGTGCTGGCGGTGGCCTCGTCCAGGCGGCTCGTTCTCATAGCTCGCTCTCCAATTTTCCCCTCCCAAATTTGAGTCGAGCGACTCAGAGAGCAGGACTAGTCAAGACTAGTCGTAGACTAGTCTCTCGACCGCTCGACTCATCGAATTAGTCTACACGAGATTCGCAGTCGACACCACAGTTGCGACTCTTAGACTAGTCCATCGACTAGTCTCGACTAGTCCTTCGACTCGTAATCAGTGCCCACACGTCTATACTCCTTTGGAGTTTATGACGTGGGCAGCAGCAGCGGGGGCAGGCAGCAATTATTTATTGCGTTTACTAGGTTTTGAACCCTGAACCTCTTTGTTGCAAGTTTATGCACCTAACCAACCCACCCATCAGTCCGAACTGATGGAAAGAGCTAGGCAATCCACATATACACTTCAACACCCCCTCTCATGTGTGACGCGGGAAGTCAACACGCGAATAGACTCAGAGGTATAGCTCAAGAGGCCTATACGTGGACAAAGGGGGGCAGCAAGACCTTAGGCTCTGGTACCATGTTAAGCTTCATGCACTAGCCAACGAAACCAAAAGTCCGAACTATGGGAGAGGGCCGGACATTATACTCCAACAATATGTACGTGAATTCCAGCAGAGACAAATTGTAACAGGCAAGGCAAAGGGCAAATGTACATATGTCTATCTACGCTTATTGAACACATCCACTGGAGATTCCTTGTTAATTTGGGGAGAAACCATAAAGTATTTACGATACTAAGACGATAAACAAAGGAGAAAAACACAAGGTCGATTTTCCTCTTCTTTACATACCAATGAAAACATTAGGAACAGTGGACTGTCCAGTTAACCTCTCTAACACCTTTTGCAGTTGTGGTCCATGAGCACCTGAAAGGAGAAAAAATGTCAGTTGCACGAGAATACCAAGGTGCACATTGACATCCAAAACCATTGCCTTCTAAAATCTACACACTGCATTTCCTGGTGCTAGATGATTAGGAAAAAATCATAGTTGCAAACTTCCTAAAGTACAACAACACAAAATGAGTGATGATTTGTGCCAGTTTCCGTATGCTAACATGAGCAATGATTTGTGCCAGTTTCAGTATGCTAACATGAGCAGCTAAGTTTGCACCACCAAAACCATGGAAGGGCCAAGTCCTCACACAACAGGACGCGTATTTTGTCTAATAGAATTCAGAAATATATGCAGATATTTAAGTAGTTATTTGACAGGCGGTGTATCTGTGTGCGCATGTCACATGAACTTCCAAAATCCACGAATGGTGCGGCTGGCAGAGTTCTTAGTTCAGGTGACTCTGGAGAAGAGTACCATGCGATGCACGAATTTTGGAAGTTCAGGCAACTTTTGCAAGTTAGTACAATTATTATGGTTCAGAGTAGAATAAAAAATTTGACCAAAATAAGAAGAGTAAAGGTGGAATATGTGGTAGGGAAGCCAAACGTGGCGTATAGCTGCAGCCAGGGGACATGTGTCATGCTAATTCTCTAAACCTGTTATAGGAATATCGATTGAATATAGCAGGAGCATAGCATACAGAACTTTCAAATAGTTTGGCAAGTAGAAACTTATATCCATCTAAAATCCCCAAACTGTTGACCCACTTGAGTGGAATTGCATTGTAACATCCCAAAAATTCCAAATTTTGGAACTTGTGTTGCTTGCTTTTAGATAATTTTGACTAGGATTTCAATTTTTGGAGTTAAATGAATATTCAAATGATAGGGAATAAAAGGACTTCCCAAAAATTTATTTTTGGCTTTTAAATTGGATCTTTAAAAATATTCAAAGCAACCATGAGAGACGATAATATGACTTCTTCAGAATAATAGGTTGGAAATACTAGTATTTTCGGCTACTTATTTGGATTTAGAAAATATTTTCGGAATTATCTAGAACCGTAAATTGATTTTTAAGGAATGTTGATAAAGCCCAAAATGTAGCTTATAGAAATATTATATGTGGTATATTTAATATTTGAGGTGGAAATATCTTTTCTGTGCTCTATATTAGTAATTATAAGTTTTGTGATATTTCTGAATGTGATTTGGTATTTTATTTAACCAGTCAATTTCCTACTCCCTCCGTCCCAAAATAAGTGTCTTAACTTTAGTACAACTTTGTACTAAAGTTGAGACACTTATTTTGGGACGGAGGAGTACAGAGGAGTACAAAGTTGTGCTAAAGTTAAGACACTTATTTTGGGACGGAGGGAGTATTATTTAGTAATAAAAAATTAACCAGAGGCTACTTTTCACCCAGCACTATGGGCTCACAGCTCTTGATCCACACTGTGGGCTCACAGCCCAGTTAAACTGCGTATGACCCGCTCAGGAAGAAAATAAAAAACGGACTGCAGGCTCAGTTTGGAGGGAATAGCATGGACAGAGACGATGCCTCCACATCCCATCATCTAACGGCTCTAACATCATCTTCCACCTCCGTTTTGAGGTTTTAGGGTTTGCACGCCTCATAGCAGAGGAATGGGACGGCGGCGGCATGTCTAGGCGAGCACCCGGAGGCCTGGAGGACGAAGAGCAGGTCTGGTGGCGCAGGGCATGCATGACCATGGCGGCACGAGGTGAGGCAGAAGATACGGATGGCCATGGCGGCGCGAGGTGAGGCAGATGATACAGATGGCCATGGCAGTGCGAGGCGAGGAGGTGGAGGCCCGAGGGCGAGGCAGATGAGGGTGCCCACGGTGGAACAAGACAGAGGAGGGTGGGGGAGAAAGGCATATGAGGGCATTGTAGGAGGACAGCCGGTCGCGGCATGCGTCGCGTGACACGCGAGTACAAGAGCGAGCTATTTTGCGCAAAGCGTCTTAGCGGTGGCATTCCTATGTAATTATGCCGAACTCCTTGCTCCACCGTTTGGTGAAGTTGGGCTTTAGCAGCTTTTCCATTTTGCACTAGAGGCTCGCTCCACTTCACAAACCTGACTACACGGAGCTCACATGTTCGGCACGGCTCCGGGCGTGGAGTTGGCAGAGCGCAGAACCGGAGGACTTCCAAACAGGCCCCGAGTCACGATAACAATATCCATGATGTGGACAGTTGCTAGTCACTTGAAGGACTGGGACAAAATGTGTTAGGCGGCCTTGAAAAGAGAATTAAAAATATGCGAAAGGACTTGGAGGAGGTGAGAAAAGGTGAGATTAGCCAAGACAGAGTAGCAAGTCCATGAGAAACTTGACAGTCTAAAGAAGATGGTGGAAGCAGGGTGCTCACATCAAATGGTTACGAGAAGGAATTAGAAATACCACGTTCTTCCATGCCTCTTAAAGGAAAAAGAGGAACATGGTTAAAAAACTAGAGGGATGATGGAAGCTGGGTAGATGGAGAGAACTCTCTAATAGAGCATATTGCAAATTACCTCTTCAATATTTTCTCCTCCTCGGCGCAGAATTATAATGAAGAAATCATGCATGCTGTGCACCAGAAAGTGATTGAGGAGATGAATAGCATATTATGCGAGGAATATGCTTAAGAGGAGGTTAGAGCAGTGTTAAATTGCATTGCGGATTTAAAACCTCCTGGGCCGGATGACATGCCAGTCAAAAAATTCTGGCAAACTGTTAGGGATCAAGTAGATTAGGAAGTGCTCCACACTCTGAGAGGAGGTGACATGCCTAAAGGTTGGAATAACACCCTCATTGTGTTAATCCCGAAGAACTCTGAACCAATGAAGATAAAAGACCTCAGGCCAATAAGCTTTTCAAACGTCGTGTATAAAATTATCTCCAAGGGAATAACAAACTGGCTTAAGGCAATCCTCCCTGACATTATATCCCGAGAGCGCATTTGTGCCCGGGCGCCTAATTTCTGATAATGGCAACATATCCTATGCATCCGGGGAGCTCGTGTATCCTGTGCATCCGTCCATCCTCAACCCTCTGATTCAAATCCCACGCGCCACATTAAAAGTGTGACTAATTTGCACTTACACGCCCGCCTAGGCACCTAATCGTTGCATCTTTGCAATAACGCCCAGTCCAAGCGTTTCTTCACCATATAGACAGATCGAAAAACATGTCCGCATAAGATGAAATCCGCGGCCGACGGCGGAGACCGCACAAGACGAAGCGCGGCGGCCGGCGACCAGCGGCGACCGCACAAGACGGAGCGCGGCGGCCCGTGACCAACGGCCATCAGCCATCTACACAACGCGGCAGCCCGCCGAACGGCCACACAACACGGCGGCGGCGGCCAACAACTCCATAAGGACTCGTCACATGCATCAGAATTCACGTTCTACCTATAGCTAATCAAGCCCATTACATGTGCTTGCGATCCGGCTGTTGTGAAGGGGATTGAATTTGCCAGATCTAATTCGTTGCCTGCCTCTTGGAACCGGAGATGAAGGTCGTAGTTGTTTATTAGTCGAACGGGGTTTATTGCAAAGATGCAGTGTCTTAGGTGCATAGGCGGGCGTTTATCTGCAAACTAGTCATACTTTTGACGTTGGCCATGGGATTTGAATCGGAAGGCTCAAAACAGATGGACACACGGATACAGGAAACCCCCTGGATGCATAGGATATGTTGCCTCTGATAATATTTTATTGGCATATGAGCTAACACATTTTCTGTAGAGGAAAAGAAGCCGCACAATGCAGTACGCAGCAATCAAACTCAAATCAACATGAGTAAAGCATATGACCGTGTCGAATGGTCCTTCTTGAAGGATATGTTGGAAATTTTGGGTTTTGACAGAGACTGGATGAAGCTGGTCATGAAGTGCATTACCACTGTCAACTAACAGATCAAAGTCAACATGGATGTCACAACACAATTATACCCTAGGAAGTTCTTCTCTCGCCATATCTTTTCCTGATCTGTGCAGAGGGGTTCTCGGCCATGCGTCACAAGACTGAACTGAATGGTTCGCTCACATGAATCAAAATCAGCCACCTTCTTTTTCTAGATGATTCATTGCTGCTGATGGAGGCTAATTCAAGTAATACCCAAGAAGTTAACCGCATTTTGAATGCATATATGAAGCCTGCTCTAGTCAAATCTATACCTACTAATAAAGGGACTAACGTATTTCCCCGTCCGTCGTAGAATTGCCCCTAAAATCACGACAAATTACACCCAATGCCACTGATAAGTGAAAAAAGATTTGCTTCACTGCATCTGTTGTCGCCTTTGGTTCATATATCGCGATCCCCTAATGAATCATAAGCACGCAGGCACCCCACAGGCTAGAGCCGTGTGGTGTTGTACCACACGGGAAACCTGGGTTCGATCCTAGCTTCTCCCCTTTTTCTTTTTCTCCCTTTTCTCTCTGAATTCTTAGCAGTTAGGCCCTTTTTCTCTGAATTCTTAACAGATGGGCTGCACAATGTTGGAATTTCGGCCCAGCAGCTCTGTTTAACCTTTTTTTTCTTTTTTTTTGACAGATTCAAATGATGTTAAAAATATCCAAATCTTTCAAACCCTAACTGCAAATCTAACATGTTATATATGGAAATCACTCAGAAAAATACCCCCTCCGTCCGAAAATACTTGTCGGAGAAATGGATAAAAATGGATGTATCTAGAACTAAAATACGTCTAGATACATCCATTTCTCCGACAAGTATTTCCAGACGGAGGGAGTACGTAGATTCCAAATATGCTATTATCTTGCATGTTTATCATTTCTAAAACATTTAGGATGCAACCTTAATTAATACCTTCTTTATATGGGGTATTTTGGAAATGCCTATTATATATGTTTCCAACACCATTCAAATTGAGTAGATATGATAGTTTGATGCTCTCACAAATGATATTATTGGCACCATAGGAGATGTTGATTCTTACCAGGTACCATATGCTAAAGGTTACAATATGTACATGATCATCCTCTCTACTTCGCACGGTGCACAATAACCAACCATATACGATGAATTACATTAAACTATTGATACAAGCTTCATGTAAACAAGTGGCTTAATGTTGAATTCCATATTGTTTGAAATTGTGCCCATAAAGCTTTTTGGAAACACCTTGAGTACACTCAAAAATCATCCCACCTTTATGTTTTTGAGCAATACCACTTATCATATTGTTTGTTGTGTGGCATCGTAAAAGATTTCAATTGATTTGCTGATGTCATCGAGTGTGTGCATGAGGGGTGGGTTTTTTTCTCCCGTTGCAACGCACAAGCATGTTTCCTATGATTAATAAAGACAAGTCATCTATCTTGTTTAGTAGGAAGACGAAGGTACGACATAAACAAGAAATGAGGGACATCTTGCAGATCTCGGTTGTGGGTCTATCATGAAAATATTTGGGCGTTCCAACATATGTAGGGCAAACGAAAGCGAAGGCTTTTGAATATGTGAAAGAAAGAATTTGGAAAAAGATCCAAGGCTGGAAGGAGAAGTCGCTTTCAAAGCCAGGTAAGGAAACCTTAATAAAAGCCACAGCACAAAGCAATTCTTGTTTACACCATGGCTTGTTTTGACATCACTAAAGACATGTGTGAAGAACTGATTTCCATGATTAACAGGTATTGGTGGAGTCAAGTTGACAAGGAAAATAAAGTGCATTGGGTAATCTAGGAGAAATTGACGAGTGTGAAGAACAATCGGGACCTGCAGAGAGCTCCATGCTTTCAACCTAGCCATGTTGGAAATGCAAGCGCTGAGGCTGCTTCAAAACCCTCTTATTTATGTGCACAAGTTCTCTCAGCAAGATGTACCCAGATGGCTCAATACTGGAGGCCGTCCCAACCTTTGGCCATTCTTAAGGGAGTGGAACTTTTGAAAAAGGGGATCATCTGGAGAGTTGGCAGTGGTGAGCATATAAATATATGGAGCGACCCGTGGATTCCAAGGAACAACACAAGAAAGGCCATCAGTCATAAGGGAAATAATTTGAATACTAGTGTAAGTGATCTGATTAATCCTATTGCGAACAGTTGGGATGAGGATTTGGTGATGCCGACTTCCATTCCAGAAGATGCAAGAATCACACTTCAAATTCCAATTCAAGAACACGTTGATGACTTCATTAGCTTGGCACTATGACAAAAGAGGTACTTTTCTGTTAAATCTGCCTATAGAGTAGCAAAAAATAGTGCTGCCCGGGAATCCAGAACAGGTCTAACACCAACCTCAAGTGCAAATGAGGAACACGGCGAATTTGACCAGCAAAAATTATGGCTGTTCCCCCTCCCAAATAAAGTGCTTCACGTATGGAGTCTATCTACAAACAGCTTACTAGTATGGCAGAGCTACAAAGCAGAGGCATGGAGGTAGAAACTCGCTGTCCTATATGTTTCAGATTAGTGTAAGAGGGGGGACATTGAATTTTTTTATGTGTAAGAAAGTCAAGGAGGTGTGGAGAAGTTTAAACCTGGAGCATATAAGGTTGCTTTTAGCTGGCTGTACCAGTGCTATAAGCACCCTAGAACAGATCCTTATATCACCAGAGGAGGATAAAATAAAATCTTGCTTGCTCCTTTGGCGCTGGTGGTGTGAACACCATAAGGCAAACTCGGCCGATGGCCCTATCTCGCTTGAGCATGTTTGCTCTTCTGTTAATAATAATCTTATGGATGTAATGGAGAGCAAAAAGACTGCTAAAGGGCAAAAGCAGCAGTTAAACCACAAATGGTCTCGGCTACCGGCTGAGATTCTCAAGATTAACACTGATGCTGCTTTCCACAGGGGCTCCAACTCTGGCGGCTGGGGACTCATTATCAGAGATGACCAATGAAAGGCGATGGCTGCAGGTGCGGGTAACGGAAGCCTTGGCATTGTTGTATGCTATTAAAATGTCTGTTCAGATGGGGTGCGACAGATAATGTTTGAAACTAATTCAATGCAAATGATGAGGGCAGTGAACTCTGAATACTATTGTCAGTAGTATAAAATTCCAGCTGCGTGTGGGCTTTTCAGCTGTAAGCGTTGTGTCCTGCCCTCGGGCATGTAACATGGTGGCCCATGCTTTAGCTGCGCATGGAACTAATTTGGGAGCTGGTGTATCTGAGACTTTGTTGGGAAAGCTCCCAGGATTTGTACTGAACCATGTAGCGGGCGATTTGCCCAGCCTTAATATGTAACGGAATGCACCGCGTGTTCCTTTCATCAAAAAACAAAAGAAAAAAGGTTTGGACACCGCCATGCCTTGGCAAGAAGCGACATAAGATTGACCCAATGGCAATAGCAATAGTCAATAGATAGAGATCCGAGTAGAAGAAGAAGAGGGACGAACCGAGATGGTCGAGCTCGATGACATGTGGATCCACGCCAATCCGCTTGAAGATACCCTTGACCTCCATTGAATACCTACGGTATCGTGTAAGCACCAGAGCACATATGACGAAGGGAAGACCCGAGTGGCTCGCATGAATTAGTCGCAGAAAACAAATCGTGGAACGAATTGGTTGTGTTGGAGTTCAGGTGAGGTTCTTACGAGCACCACGACTTGGAGTAGATGACGACGGGGTTGTCGGCGAGCGTCTTCTTGACAGAGTCCTCCATCCGCGAGCCAAAGGAGGAATCCGGCGAGGAAGAGGATGACGAGGCCCTGGCAGCGACGGCCCTGGCGCGGCGCGCGGCGAGAGCGAGGCGAGGGAGAGGTATGGACCGGGGGCACCAAGGGAGGCCGAGGTTAGTCGCGGGGAGGCGGCAGAGGGTTGGGCACGGCGGCGGCATTTGCGGCGACGGGACGATGAAATCGCGATGGGGATGGCGATGGCGATGGCGAGGCTCCCTGGTACCTCTCCTCTCAACACTTCACCACCACGATTCTCTCTCTTTTTTTTTTTAGACTATCCCACGATTCTCTTTCTTGTTCTGCGTGAAGAAAGGAACGCAATCCCCAGTTTGGAATGTGTGTGTTTGATCACCCGACCGGCCCATAATGTCGGCTACCGGCCCGGTCCGGAACTCACTCGACCCACTTTGCTCGCAGTTCTGATTTCGCTGACGGTTTTCGAATGGGCGCCCTATATATCGCGAACTCCTATCTGCCGCGCGGTGCGGCAAATTGCCGCCGCTTCGCACAGGCCGGGGCGCTAGCGAAGCGACTGGGCCGGCCCTGTTAACCAGCTCGTTTATTTTTCGCTTTTTATTTACTTCTTTTCCTTTTTCTTTCTTTCATTTTTCCTCTTATTCTTTATTTTATTTTGTGCTTCTCTTTCGCTTTTTTCTAAAAGGTTACTGTTTTGTAATTTTTTCAATTTCTGAAAGTTAAAAAGCTTTTGTATTTACGAACAACATATATAAATGGAAATATTTTTGAATTTATGAATAATTCTTAGAAACACAATCAAATTTGAAAACAGGAGCATTTTAAAAACTTAGAATAATTTTTTTAAGAAAATAAAAAAAAATTGAAATTTGTGAACAATATTTAAAGCAGGAACAGTTTTTCAACTTATGTACACTTTTTTAAACACGAACATTTTTTGTAAAGAAAAATATTTTTTAGAAAATGAAGAACATTTTTTAAAACTCCCGAACATTTCTAGAATTGGTGAACAAAATTTGAACAAGTTTTCAATTTGTGAACAAATTTTTTAAAAAGAGACAAAAATAGTAAAACAGGAAAAAAATGTAAAATTGTGAAAACAAGAACATTTTTTTAAAATTGTAACCAATTTATGAAAGGGTTTTTATCATTTATGCCACTAGTTGTGTCCCACTACTCAGTTTTGCCATTAAAAGTTACAACTGCTCAAAAATGCCATCGTTCCGTGAGATGCTTGCTCAAAAATGTCATTAGATATCTCAAAAATGTCATTGTTCATTAGATGTTTGCTCAAAAATGCCATTAGACATCATTATTTTCAGGTCAAACTCGTTGACCATGTTATATGATGAAAATACCCCTATGCCCACATGTCAGCTCTCTCCATCTCACAATGATAAGTGTGGATCCCACTTGTCAGGAGTAAGCAAGCGAATAATTTTATAGGAAAAATAAGAACATTTTTGGGATCAAGTGAGACCCACACTTTATTGTAGTGAGATAGAGGGAGAGCTGACATGTTGGTCTACATGTATTTTGGTCATTATAACATGGCAAACGAGATTTCAGCTCAAAGTAATGGTGTCCGGTGGCATTTTTGAGCATGCACCTAACGAAGCGATGGCATTTTTGAGCTGTCGAAATTCCTAGTGGCAAAACTGAGTAGTGATACACAACCAGTGGCATAAATGATAAAAAACCTTTATGAAAAAAGGAACTTTTTTTGAAAAATCGTGCAGTTTTTTTACTAAGAGAAGAATTAATGAAACACGAACATTTTTGAAAAAATGAACACATTTTGAAAGCAAGAACATTTTTTGCAATTCCTGGTTATTTTTTGAAGCACGGAAATTTAAATATAAATTGTGAACAAAATTTTGAACACGAGAACACTTTTTGAAATTCAAAACAAAAATTAGAAAATGTGAAACAAAAAAATAGGAAAAGGAAAAAAAAGTGAAGTAAAAAACGAAAACGAAAACAATAACATTTTTAAAAAATCCCGAAAGTTTTTTGAAAATATCGAACATTTTTTAAAAATCCCGAACATTTTTTAAAGTTTTGATTTTTTTTAAAAACGGAAATTATTCGAAATTAGAACATTTTAATGAAGACAAGAACATTTTCTGAATTTCAAGAACAATTTTCAAACATGAACTTAATTTAAAAAAATAAAATAACCTTAAAAAAAAGAAATAGAAAAACGAAAAAAAAACAGAAAGAAACGAAAAACCGGTTCAGGGAACCTCCTAGAAGGTTCCCAAAAACGGTGGCAACCAAAACTGCGCCGGCCCAATTCTTCTAGGAGGGTGCGCGGAGCCCTAACTGTTTGAGGCAAAATGCGTCAAATAGGGTTTTCCCTATATCTCCCTTTCAACGAAAGGTTTTTTTTTTGAGAATTCAACAAGAGGGTAGGAACCATGGATGCTCCCTCCTATGCAGGGCTCAACGCGCTGGCGAAGCCAGCTGGGAACCCACGCGTCCTCTTTGATGGGCCGCCTGTCAGACGTGACGTGGTCGCGGGTAGCACGCAGCCGCCCAGCCTTAGTTCGATCGGGTCAACTACGACCCGTTGACATTTAACTTTTTGCAAAAAGTAAAAAAGAAAAGAGAAACTGGAAAAAGTTCACACATTCATTAAAAAAATCATAAATTTCGAAAAAAATCACAAATTAAAAAAAACATAAATTCAAAAAAGATCATCGATTTGGAGAAAATATTCAAAAACCTCAGCAAAAGTTCATTGATTTGAAAAAAAGGTCAATGAATTTAAAAATAATTCATCAAATTTCGAAAATAGTTCATCGAATTGAAAAATAGATGATCGATTCGAAAATAGTTCATTCGATTTTGAAAAATGGTTCATCGAATTTGAAAAAAACGCAAAACCTGAAAAAGTTCTACAAATTTGAAAAAATATCATTGAATTTGCAAAAACGTTCATTCAATTTACAGAAAGGTTCAAGAATTTGAATAAGTTCATGGATTTTATTTTTAAAAAGGTTCATCAAATTTGAATAAAAAATTAACGGATTTGAAAATAGTGCATTGATTTTGAAAACAAAAGTTAAGTAATTTAAAAAAACACGCATTTAAGAAAACCAAAGAAAAGAGAAAAAGGAAAAAAGAATGAAAATGGAAAGAAAAGAAAAAATGAAATAAAACCCGCTAAGTGGAGGAAGAAAATAAAGTAAAAAAGCAATTGTACAAGCAGGCTAAGATAGCCCGGGGATTACCGCGGTTTGCTTCGACCCGTTTGCAGAATTCATATTAATGGGCGCCTGAAGTGTCAAATAGGATATGCCAGGAACCCTCGCTGAAGGAGTGACCGAGATGGGCCGGCCAAGGAGCATGGGAGGCCGCAACCTCCTTTTTCTGTTTTTTTACATTTCTTTTTTTGTTTTTTGCTTTATTTTTCAATACTTTAACAAATTCTGAACATATATATTACAAAAAACACTCTATACAAAATATTTTAAAAATGTTGGCCAAGCATTTTAAAAATGATAAATGTCTATAGAGAAAAAATTTATCACGTATAGAAATTTGTGTAAAAAAACAGACCACGTATTTCAAAATGGTAATCAAGCATTTGAAATTTTTGAACAAGTATTTGAAAAATGTTAATCTAGCATTTGAAAAATGTTAAATGTGTATAGAAAAAATGTTGACTATTTACTAAAAAATGATGAATTTTATTATCATGTATATAAACATGTTAATTATATATTTGAAAAAATATTAAACAAGTATTTTAAAAATGTTGATCAAGCATTTGAAAATATTAAATGTGTATAGAAAAATTGTTGACCATGTATTTAAAAATGATGATTTTTTATATCATGTATATAAAAATGATAATCGGGCATTCGAAAAACAAATGTTGAAACACTATTTGAAAAATATCGATCCAGCATTTGAACAATGTTAAATGTGTGTAGAAAAAATGTTGATCATGTGTTAAAAAAATGTTAAATGTATACACAAAAAGTGTTGACAATGTATTAAAAATGTTAATATTGCATTTGGACAAAAATGTTTAATCAAGAATTTGAAAAATGTTAAATATGTATAGAAAAAAGTGTTGACCATGTGTTAACAAAATGTTAATCTTGTAAGCATTTAAAACTGTTTTAAGTGTGTATTGTAAAAATATTAATCATGTATTCAAAAAATGTTACTACTGTATTTAAAATATTAATCAAGCATTTGAAGAATGCTGAAAATGTGTATAGAAAAATGTTGAGCATGTATTAAAAGAATGGTATATTCATATTTGAAAATTGTTAAATGTGCATTTGAAAAATGCTCTTGATATGAAAAATGTAGAATGAAAACCAAAAGAAAGAAAGAAAAAGAATGAAAACCAAAAAAGAAAAGAAAAAAAGGAAGATAGGCCTAGTGGGATGGAAGGAGAGAAGGACTGAACGAGAAAAGGAAATACTTCTTTGTTTACCTTGGACTGAATTGCTCAACTACTTAGGTAATGAAACTAAACGTTCATCTATGATCTTTCTTAGAAAAATGATAGGAATGTATGACAGTTCTCGTTAGTAGATTCGAAGAAGAGAAGAAGTTCACTCTGACTTGCGCACTACAAAACGGCAGCCAACGGTTTTGGGCGTACTCCGTGTTTCGAGCCTCTATTTAGCTTCAAAAGACAAGGCGCTTGTGCAACGAACGCTGCTTTGGTGCGTCCCACCCCAACTAACTAGTGCTTGACTTGACTGCCCCCCCTCCCGCCCTTCCAATGGATAAGGAGAAGGTCGTCTTATAAATGACCGAGACAGTCTGATCTCCTTTATACTTGACTCAAAAAACGAGTGAAGTCGAGGTGTTGATGAGAAAGGGGCTTTTCTCAAGGCCAAAGAGTGCTCTTTAAGGGCTACTATACATCCTTACGAATACAAGAGTGGTTGTTTGTTTGTTTTGGGTATAGCATGACTTAAACCTGTGACCATTAGGTTAAAATCCCAACGCTCTACCAACTGAGCTACACACCCTAATTTACAAGAAGGATTGGTGTGAAATAGAAAAGAGGGCTTCCTGGCCCCTTTTCTTCTTATCATATCACAAGGGGGCGGCTTTGTATGTTATATTACTCTAGAGAAAGTTCGGGAGTCCTTTCCACTCATTGAGGATTCTATCCAAAAAAGAAGGTCAATAGGGGAGACTACTTTGGAGTTCGGGTTGAACAAACTACTTCTCCTGCTACCAAAACAGAGAAATAAGGAAATAAGATGGATTTGTCTAATAAAATACCCAATGCATGTAGTTGAAGAAATTTTCTATGAGTTATCTTGTTTTGTTTGCTTTACTAAGCTGGATCTGAGAGCTGGTTACCATCAGACAAGATTAGATGAAGCAGATGAATACAAAACGGCATTCAAGCTCCGTGTCACTATGAAGTTTAGGCCATTTGGGCTCACAGATGCACCACCCACCCTCTAGAGTGCTATGAACACAATTCTGGCCGAGCTGACTAGGGTTCGTGTACTTGTTTTTGTTGATGGCATCTTAATCTACAACAAATACTTGCAAGATCATGTCACCCATTTGCAGCAAGTATTTGACCTTCTGAAGCAGAATCAACTATATGTGAAGTTGAATAAATGTTCATTTGCTCAACCACATATAGAATACATGGGTCATGTCATTAGTGGGCAAGGGGTGGCTACAAACTAAAAGAAGATCCTCATAGTGAAAGAGTGGCCTACTTACAAGTCAAGCACATTAGAGTTTGGGCTTAGCAGGACATGCGTTTCATTCACAGGAGCTTAGCTCATTTTGACTGCTCGAAGACTTAAAACACCAATGCAACATAAAGCTTTCCTTTCCTCAAGCTCGTGGGATTAAAATATACCATCCAATAAAAGGCTCAAAGAAATGGGCAGCTGATGCACCGCTATCTAGATTACATGAGCCAGATGAACTCAATGCCATTACTTCCTATCAACCACAATGGCTCACTCATATTATTGCAGGGTACAACAAGGACACATTCACCCATAATTTACTATCTAAATTGGCAGTCCTAAGCACTCACAAGAATAGCAAACATTCAATGTATAATGGGGTCATTCGATACGAAGGAAGAGTATGGGTTGGTGCAAACTTCTAAATGAAAAAAAAAAAGTCTTGCGACCACTTCATGCCAGTGGTATTGGTTCCCACTCTGGCATTACTTGTCATGCAAAATATGCGGTTGTGACGCCCCAATTTTGATCGTACGCTAATCATACACGCAAATGCGTACGACCAAGATCAGGGACTCACGGGAAGATATCACAACACAACTCTAGACACAAATTAAAGTCATACAAGCTTCATATTACAAGCCAGGGGCCTCGAGGGCTCGAATACATAAGCTCGAATACACACGATTCAGCGGAAGCAAATAATATCTGAGTACAGACATAAGTAATCAAGTTTTGCCTTAAAAAGGCTAGCACAAACACAAACTACGGATCGAAAGAGGCAAGGCCTCCTGCCTGGGAACCTCCCAACTACTCAGCAGCCTCCACGTAGTAGTAGGCTCCGTCGGGGTAGTAGTCATCGGCGCGATCTGCCATCTCCTGGGCTCCAGCATCTGGTCGCGGCAATCGTATCAAGAGGAAAAGGGGGAACAAAGCAACGGTGAGTACTCATCCAAAGTACTCACAAGACTGACATCAGAACTATGCTAAGTATGCATCAGTATCAATGGAATGGGGCTATATCTTTGGACTGACTGCAGAAATGCCAGAATAGAGAGAAGGCCTAGTCCTATCGAAGACTAGCATCTTCAGTGTCTTAGCATTAGAAGAGTGTAGATTAGCATAATTATAATGTAGCAAGTTTATTAGCAACACCCTGAGATTCTTCCTCAACTCCCTGTGAGAAAGCAATCTTGGAGCCAAACATTTCAATTTTAAGTCACAATTCTAGTTGTATTAGATCGGGATACAACTCCAAGTCATCCTGTTACCGTGGACGCAGCTATTCGAATAGTTGAATTCATCCCTGCAGGGGTGCACCACATTTCCCAACACGTTTGATAACCTCTGGCTGGACACACTTTCCTGGGTCATGCCCGGCCTCGGGACATCAACACGTTGTCGCCCTACCTAGGCTCAACAGAGAGGCCATCCTGCCGGTCTAAATCCTAAGCGCGCAGGGGTCATGGGCCCATCACCCTTTGCACTCATGCACGATGTGTGGGCGACGGAGGTCAGCCCTAGCACCTCTTATACAAGATCAATGATGTCGCGGACCACTCGGGCGCGTGCCACTCCATTGCTGATGTCTGAAGAGCTTCGGCCGATACAACGACACCGAGTACCCATAACTTCTCCCACGTGAAGGTTAGTGTGAAAAAGGTCAATCGACCAACTCAGATCAAATACCCAACCCATTAGCATTTTGTTAACTGCGGTGACGATCAATGATCCACGATATGTGGTCCCGTCGCCCCATCTCGAGGATGTGTGGCAAGGGCCAAGAATGCCCGGCCACGCCTCGCCATTATTACACCAACACCCTCCAGGTCATCCTGACCTCAACTGGGGCCCCTAGCCCACTGGCCAGTGTCACTGGGGGGGTGGCCCCAGCCGGCCAGGTCAGCGTCGGCGGCCGGAGCAACTCCCGTGACCTCTCTACACGGCGGAGGGCCTCGGGCCTCGCCGGAAAATTGCCATAGGGGATCATTTGGCGCGCGGCAGGTTGCGTTCGAAAGCTGAGGCGTGCGCGAGCCCGTTCCGACCGTCGGGGGAAGCTAGGATGGCCGGAGCTCGCCGAAAACGAGCTCGCGGTGGCGACCGAAACTCGGGGTCGACGGATCCGAGGCTACAGTGCATTAGCGAGCGAGTGGATGGGCTAGGGGGGCCTACGCGTCATGGTGGAGCTACTGAGCCCTACCCCGGGACCAAAAGGTCACCGGAGGCTCGCCGGCGTCGAGCTCGAGCGGAGCTGATCGTCGGGCATGGAGGGGAAGGGTGCCACGGGGCCGGATCGAGCACGAGAGAGGGAGGGGAAGGAGCAGGAGCTCACAGCGGTCCTGCATGTGTGCTTAGTGGGCTCGGCGAGGGCTTGACGGCGCCGGAATCGTCGACGGGCAGCGGCAGCATACCAAGGAGGAAGACGGCTCGGGGATGGCGATGCAGGGGCTCCGGCCTTCAACGGCTCGGCGTAGTCGAAGAAGAAGGCGACGGCGGTGCTCCTGGACACGGCGGTGAGGCGCGAGAGGCACGCTGGTCGTGGATCTATGGAGGGGCGGCCATGGCAACGCTCGTGTGCGGGGATGAGAGGGCGAGGGGAGAGGGGAGCGGCGATCTAGGGTTAGGGTTCGATGCCAGGGGCGTGGGGGACGCCTTATGGACGACCGGGAGCCGCCGGATGGCCGCCAGGGCGACGGGGACGCCGGTGGCGAGCATCGGCTCGCCCACATCTCCCCCCGTGAGTAGTAGGAGGAAGACGACGGGGAATACGGGCTGGGTCGGCTCTGTCCTCTTAGGCCCAGCCATAATGGCCCTTTTCTTTTATTTAAAAACTTCAAGGCTTTCTGTTTTATAAAAGCTATTGTTGATTTAATTCTAGCTCCAGTGCACTTTTGTAAGATGAGCCACTTGGTCAAATATTAATGTTGTAATATTTGACAGAGACACAAAAAGTTTGGGGGCTTTTTGAAAATATTTGAAAACCACATAATTCAAAAGGGCATTTAATAATTGATTTGGCCTCTATTTTATTTACTTTGAGGCACCAAAACACTTTGCAAAAATGTGGGTTACAATTTTACAATTGCTTAGGGAATATTTGCAACCCATCCATGAATTTAGTCAGGTTTGCAAAAATATTTTATGCACTTATTATTTGAATTTTGAATTTCAGAAGGGATTTGAAATGAGATATGATTCTAATATTGATCAAGCACTGTTTAGCAAAAGCATTTAGCTTAATCTTGGCCATCACTGTAGCTTAATTACAATGATCACTGTAGCTTAATCCAAGGGTGTCACAACTCTCCCCTACTAAAAGAAATTCTCGTCTCGAGAATTAAGAGGTAGAAGGAAAGAGCTCGGGTTATTCATCACGAAGATGATCCTCGCGTTCCCAAGTGGCTTCATCTTCAGAATGATTTGACCACTGTACTTTGAAGAACTTTGTAACCTTTTGACGATTCCGACGTTCAGTTTGATCGAGAATGCCGACCGGGTGCTCTTTATAAGAAAGGTCTTGTTGCAGCTCAAGCATATCATGATCCACTGCTCGAATAGGATCCTTGAAGCGGCGGCGGAGCTGTGACACATGGAAAACATCATGAACCTGAGAAAGGTTCGACGGTAGTTCCAATTGATATGCCACTTTTCCACGCCTTTCGAGAATAGTGAATGGACCAATATAGCGAGGAGCTAGCTTGCCCTTGATCCCAAAGCGGTGTGCACCTCTCATTGGTGTGACTCGAAGATAAGCCTTTTCGTCAGGTTGATAGACCATATCCTTGTGATGACGGTCATACTGGCTCTTCTGACGAGACTGAGCAGCCTTCAGATTCTCACGAATAACGTGGACTTGATCTTCGGCATGTTGGATAATATCCGGATCGGAAAGTGAACGTTCCCCAGTTTCTGACCAATTCAGAGGAGTCCGACACTTTTGTTCATACAACACTTCAAAGGGGGCCATCTTCAGACTAGGTTGATAGCTATTGTTGTAGGAGAACTCGGCATACGGGAGAGATTCCTCCCATTTCTCGCCGAAAGAAATGACACAAACTCGAAGCATGCCTTCGAGAATCTGGTTGACTCATTCAACTTGTCCCTGCTAAAGGACAGATGAGTTTCCATAGCCTCCTGGAAACTTGCCCAGAATCTTGAAGTGAATAAGCTGCCACTGAGCTAATCACCAATGGAATACCATGGAGTGAAACAACTCTGGACATATATAGATCCGCCAGCTGACTAGCAGTGATGGTTTCCTTGACGGCCAAAAAATGTGCAACTTTGGACAGTCGGTCAATGACGACAAGAATAGCATCATTACCTTTCTGCGATCTGGGAAAACCAGTGACAAAGTCCATTTTGACATGGTCCCACTTCCATTCAGGAATAGTAATAGGTTGCAGAGTTCCAGCAGGCCTTTGATGTTCTGCTTTGATTCGACAACAAATGTCACATTCTACGACATAGCGTGCAATGTCTTGTTTCATGTTCGACCACCAGAACCTTTGACGGATGTCTTGGTACATCTTGGTACTACCCGGATGAATAGACAGAGGTGTATCATGAGCTTCTTTCATCACTTTCTCAGTCATATCCGTGTTTTTCCTCTTACTTGGAACGAATAAGCACCCTTGAAGTACACGGCGCCATCATCAGCAACAGTGAAGCAAGAGGGTTTACCTTCCGCAAGATAGTGTTTAATCTTTTCGACTTCATCGTCATAGAGTTGAATAGTTTTGATGCTAGCCACAAGATCTGGCACAACAACCAGGTTATTAAGGGAATCCTGGTTAACAACACGGAGGTTCATCTTGCGAAACTCTTCAGGAGGGGAGCGAGATAACCCTGAGGAACAATATGGAGGTTTAGCTTGCGGAATTCTTTTTGAAGATGGGGGTGAACCTTATGAACCTGGAGGTGATTGCAGTATGACTTGCGGCTCAAGGCATCAGCCATTACATTAGCCTTGCCAGGTGTATAAGAAATACCCAAGTTGTAATCTGCTATGCACTCCATCCATCTCTGTTGACGGAGGTTCAGATTCGGCTGAGTAAACATGTACTTCAGACTTTAGTGATCGGTGTAGATCTCGCAACGATTACCAATAAGGTAATGTCGCCACTCTTTCAGTGCATATATTACTGCAGCAAGTTCGAGGTCATGAACTGGGTAGTTCTCTTCATGAGGACGCAATTGACGAGATGCATAAGCGATCACTCCGCGCTCTTGCATTAGGACACATCCTATTCCTTGACGTGAAGCGTCACAATAAATGACAAAGTCCTTATGAGTATCCGGAGGAGCAAGCACTGGAGCAGAGGTCAGTTTGTCCTTAAGTGCCTGAAAGCTCTCCTGACATTTTTCTGTCCACTCATATTTAACACCTTCGTGAAGCAGATTGGTTAAGGGCTTTGCAATCTTGGAGAAATTCTCGACAAAACGACTGCAATAGCTGGCGAGTCCGAGAAAACTTCTGACTTGTTTGACATTCTTCGGGGGAGTCCAGTCAAGGATAGCCTGAACTCATTCAAGGTTGACCGCAATACCATCCTTGGAGATCACATGACCAAGGTAGGTTACTTCGTCCAACCAAAACTCACACTTGGAATACTTTGCATAAAGTTGATGCTCCCGAAGCTTTTCCAGTACAAGACGAAGATGTTCAGCATGCTCTTCTTTATTCTTGGAGTATACCAGGATATCACCCAGATAAACCAAGATGAATTTGTCGAGGTAGTCCATGATATATAGTTCATCAGCCAAGAGAAGGTTGCTGGAGCATTGGTTAAGCCGAAGGACATGACGATGTACTCATATGAACCATATCGAGTAGCAAAGGCGGTTTTTGGGATATCCTCTTCGTGAACACGGATCTGGTGGTATCCCAACCTCAAGTCAAGTTTAGAGAAGACTGAGGAACCAGCAAATTGATTGTACAGATCATTTATCCGAGGACGAGGATACTTGTTCTGAATAGTTGCCTGGCTGATAGGACAGTAATCTTGAACCAAACGATCTGTTCCATCCTTCTTCTTAACAAACAGAGAAGGTGCTCCCCAAGTAGAGGAACTTGGACGAATGAAACCACAACGGAGAGATTTATCGATTTCTTCCTTAAGTTCAAGGAGTTCATGTGCTGGCATCTTGTAAGGTCGTTTGGCGATAGGAGTGGTGCCTGGCACTAAGTTGATGACAAACTCAATAGCTCTCGCAGGGGAATCCCTGGGAGTTCTTCTGGAAAGGCATCTGAGAAGTCACGGACCACTAGGATATTTTCAACCCCCTCAAGAGGTGACGCATTCAATGCATTCAAGGCATATAGTCGGGCTTCAGCATCTCGAACAAGATGAGCATGGTAGCTTACTATCTCATTTGAAGGGTGAAGGAGATGGACGGTTTTGGTGGCACAAACGATTGAAGCTGTGTGAGGTTTCAACCAATCCATTCCCAGGATAAGGTCAATATTAGAAGACTTCAACATAATGGGGGAGACATGGAACTCCAACCCTTCAATTTCAATGGGGATGTTGTGGCTAACCATGAAGGTTCGACATTGGCCCGCGGGGGTGTTTACCACCATTGGAACGTTCATCTCTTCACATTTAATGTCATGCATGTATGCAAAATCTTCAGACATAAAAGAATGCGATGCTCCTGTATCAAGCAATACAGAAGCTGGAGCTGAGTTAACAAGAAGAGTACCCATCACAATAGCAGGCTGGTCTTGAGCTTCATTTTGTTCAATGTTGTTAGCCTGACCACGACCATGAGCAGGCCTGTCATTGTTGTTGCGGGGCTGGTTGGAAGGCAGTGCAAGTTGATTCTGATTCTGCCTGTAATCTCTGGCACGGTGCCCTTGGACAACCACACTTGAAGCACAGCCCATCCCCAGGACGGGAAGGGGGAACATGAGCTCGTGGTGGTGGAGCTGGAAGCCTCGGTTGCCTTCGTGGTGGAGGGGGCAGACGAGGTGCAGCCCCTGTGCCTTTCCCTATAAATTGGGGGGTCACAAAGGGCGATGCTCATCCATCCCCTTCTCCTCCTCAATCTCAAGTTCACATAGCTTGCCCTTCTTCTTCGTCTTTGGATGCACTAGTCACCACCATGACGAGGGGACGAGGACGACTCCCAGCTTCCGTCACGGCGACGAGAGCTTCCCTTCGGGATCATGCCACCGCTTCAACTGTGGTGACGGGAGGCGGTTCCAACGCGTGCGGTGTGAGTGCTGGAAGAGGCCGGGGCCGGCTTGGGGCTCGCGGCTGGGGGAGGCGGAGCGCCGTACCCGATCCTCCTCTGGCGGCGGTTCCTTCCCCAGCAATGGGGCATACTGAAGGCACAACACTGGAGTTCGTCATCATGCTGTGTGGCCCTCCCCGCAGCCGCTTGTGACTCCCTCGTCCTTTCTCCAGGGTGATGGAGGTCGACAAGCCACACGCGATGTGGTTGCGCGTGCACGGCTGCTGTAACGGCGCCGTGTAGGCCGACGTCGAGTTTTCGGCGCCCCGTGTCATGTTCCTCAGGCGCGGGTGGAAAACCTTCACACGTGCCCATAGCTTCATGGGTGGGTACGTCCTCCGCTACAAGCTGGTGGAGGCCGACACACTCTCCATCAAGATCTATGGGCGTTCGGGCGCTCGTCTTGGCTGCCGGGAAGACAGCTCGAGCGACGATGAAAGCTCCTCCTCGAGCGATAGCGACGAGGAGGACAGTGTCGGTGAAGACGGCGACAGCGAGCCCCAGGCCGTCAAGTCGGAGTACGACGACCCGGACTCCAGCTGATCGCCGGTCGCACCATCACCGTCAGCTAGCCCCCCGGCAGAGCGATTTACCCGGGGGTTCTTGACTTTTGCGCCGCCTCCTCCCCCAGCTAGATCCTGGTAGGCTCGTGGACTTTGGCCTCGTCTTCCCTACCGGTGGTCCTGCCGAGCCGCGCCCCGCCAGCCCTGACGGGGTCTGGCTGGGCTTCTGCTTAGGCCCTCCTTTAGTCCTTTCTCCTTTTGTAGCTTATTCCTAGGGGAGAAAGCCAAATAAAGAGTAATTTTAAAAGGGCACCCTCTAATGTATCTTTATCCATTTTGTACCGAAAATGAATGAAAGAAGTGCTATTTCTGTTCCTTAAGTACTATCCTTTTCTTCCTTGTCTGTACTGTGTTAGCATGTTTGTCCTTGCCGCACGAAACTATCTGTCGGGTCAATACTAACCGCGAGCGCCAAAGGGGGAGCGAGCCCCTGGCATCAGGCTGGTATCATTTCCCGACAAGGCTCCTTGTCGGTATCGGCACGGCCCCCCAGAGCTGATAAGCGACAAGAGCTGGGGGACGGCTTGTCCCGACAAGGGTTTCCATTGCGTGAAGGTCTCCACGGTACACAGTCAAAAAGGATAGCAAGGGTTTCCTTTAAGGGAACAAATGGTACCGAGTTTGGGACATGTGATTAGACTTATCTTTTCAGGCAGTATCCCTTTCTATAGTACGATGGGCCGCTGATGTCTACTACGCAACCTTCTTCATGTAGACTCGTGTTGGGCCTCCAAGCGCAGAGTTTTGTAGGACAGTAGCAAATTTCCCTCAAGTGGATGACCTAAGGTTTATCAATCCGTGGGAGGCGTAGGATGAAGATGGTCTCTCTCGAACAACCCTGCAACCAAATAACAAAGAGTCTCTTGTGTCCCCAACACACCCAATACAATTGTAAATTGTATAGGTGCACTAGTTCGCCGAAGAGATGGTGATACAAGTGTAATATGGATTGTAGATAAAGGTTTTTGTAATCTGAAAATATAAAAACAGCAAGGTAACTAATGATAAAAGTGAGCACAAACGGTATTGCAATGCTTAGAAACAAGGCCTAGGGTTCATACTTTCACTAGTGCAAGTTCTCTCAACAATACTAACATAGTTGAATCATATGTAAATCCCTCACGTGCGACAAAGAGTTCACTCCAAAGTCACAAATAGCGGAGAACAAACAAAGAAATTATTGTAGGGTACGAAACCACCTGAAAGTTATCTTTTCCGATCAATCTTATGAGCTATCCCTATAAGTGTCACGAACAGCCCTAGAGTTCATACTAAAATAACACCTTAAGATACACATCAACCAAAACCCTAATCTCACCTAGATACTCCAATGTCACCACAAGTACCCATGGGCTTGATTATACGATATGCATCACACAATTTCAGATTCATCATGTTCAATCCAACACAAAGAACTTCAAAGAGTGCCCCAAAGTTTCTACCGGAGAGCCAAGACGAAAACATGTGCCAACCCCTATGCATAGATTCCCAAGGTCACGGAACCCGCAAGTTGATCACCAAAACATACATCAAGTGGATCAATAGAACATCCCATTGTCACCACGGATATCCCATCGCAAGACATACATCAAGTGTTCTCAAATCCTTAAAGTCTCAATCCGATAAGAAAACTTCAAAGGGAAAACTCAATTCATCACAAGAAGATAGAGAGGGGAAAACTCCATATGATTCATCTATATCAATAAAGCTCGCGATACATCAAGATCGTGCCATCTCAAGAACACGAGAGAGAGAGATCAAACACATAGCTACTGGTACATACCCTCAGCCCCGAGGGTGAACTACTCCCTCCTCGTCATGGAGACCGCCAGGATGATGAAGATGGCCTCCGGTGATGGTTTCCCCCTCCGGCAGGGTCCCGGAACGGGCTCTCGATTGGTTTTTCGTGTCTCTGGAAGCTTGCGGCGGCGGAACTCCCGATCTAGGTTTGTTTCTGGGGGTTTCTCTATTTATAAGAATTTTTGGCGGCGGAAACAAGTCCAGGGGGGCCACAAGGCGACGACAAGCTAGGGGGGCGCGCCCCCCAGGCTTGTGGTGGCCTCGTGGCTCTTCTGGCCCAACTCCAACGCTCCCTGGGCTTCTTCTGGTCCATAAAAAATCACCATAGATTTTTATTCTGTTTGGGCTCCGTTTGATATTCTTTTTCTGTAAAACTCAAAAACACGGAAAAAACAGAAACTGGCACTGGGCTCTAGGTTAATAGGTTAGTCCCAAAAATAATATAAAGTTGTAGTAAAATGATTGTAAAACATCCAAGAATGATAATATAACAGCATGGAACAAGCAAAAATTATAGATACGTTGGAGACATATCAGCATCCCCAAGCTTAATTCCTGCTCGTCCTCGAGTAGGTAAATGATAAAAACAGAATTTTTGATGTGGAATGCTGCCTAACATGTTCATCATATTCTTTTCTTCTTTGTATAGCGTGGACATTTGGACTAGTAAATGATTCAAAGCAATAGTCTAGTTTTAACATAATGACTTCAATACTCAAGCATGTTAACAAGCAACCATGTCTTTCAAAATATCAACACTAAAGAAAGTTATCCCTAGCCCATCATGCTCAATCATTGATCCATTCATGAAACACACTCAAATATTAGCTACGCCCAATGCTCAAGTACGATCATAGTGCCCCCTGGTTGGTGCTTATAAGAGAAGATGGAGACTCAAAGCAAAAATAAAAATTGCATAAAGTAAATAGATAGGCCCTTCGCGGAGGGAAGTAGGGATTTATAGAGGTGCCAGAGCTCAAAGTTTTAACTTGAGAGAGAAAAAATATTTTGGGTGGCATGCTTTTCCTGTCAACGAAAACGACAAAGTAGCTCACAATACTTTCCATGCTAGATACATTATAGGCGGTTCCCAAACAGAATAGTAAAGTTTTTACTCCCCCTCCACCAATCAATCACACTCCACGGCGAGCCGAATCCACGGGTACCGTCCATACAAACAACAATCCTGGGGGAGTTTTGTTTCATTATTTTTTTTGATTTGAATTTTGAGCATGGGACTGGGCATCCCGAATACCAACCACTTTCTCGTGAATGATAGTGAATCAACACATATCGTGAGAATAACACACCTAGCATGGAAAAATATTGGATACTCCCCACCGTTTCATGAGCGGTACGGGCACACAAAAGAGAAAATTTATTTTGAAAATTTAGAGATGGCACATACAAATTTGCTTGGAACGACATGGAAATGCCGCATATAGGTAGGTATAGTGGACTCATAAGGCAAAACTTGGTTTAAGGATTTTGGATGCACAAGTAGTATTTCTACTTAGTACAAATGAAGGCTAGCAAATGGATTGGGAAGCAACCAAACCAAGGAACGAAAAAAATCACATAAGTGAGCATTGAGTCATAACTAACACCGAATAATGTACCACAAGTAGGATGTAACTTCATTGCATAACTATTGACTTTCGTGCATGCATAGGGAATCACAAACCTTAACACCAATATTCCTACTAAGCATAATTACTCACTAACATGACTCACATATTTCTATCATCATGTTTCAAAACTATTACAAAGAATCAAGTTTAATTTGTCCCATGATCTTCATGAAAGTTTTTATTATATCCTCCTTGGATATCTATCACTTTGGGACTAGTTTCATATATTGCCATTGCTTTTTCGACAAGCTCAAACAAATTTAAATGAAGCACATGAGCATAAAGATTTCCTCCCTCAAAAAGGTATAAGTGAAGCATGAGAGGAAATGACAAGCTACTCACAAAAGATATAAGTGAAGATCAATGAGTAGTCAAACAATTAAGGAGCTATGTGAGGACTCTCTCTCCCTCAATAAATATTTTCAGATCTGAGTATTTTATTCAACAGCAAGCAAAAGAAAAATAGCACTCCAAGAATAGCACGCATCATGTGAACGAATAAAAATTTAGGCTCAACATAGGCTAACCGATAATTGTTGATGAAGAGAGGTGGGATGCGTAGCATCCCCAAGCTTAGATGCTTGAGACTTCTTGAAATATTTACTTGGGGTGCCTTGGGCATCCCCAAGCTTTGAGCTTTTGTATCTCGTTCAATCCTCTCATATCATGGTTTCACCTATTCTCAAAAACATCTTCCACACAAAACTTGAAAAGAACTCGTGAGATAGGTTAGTACACATAATAATAAATCAACTCTTTATGTACTGCCAAGACAAGTTGCATAATAATTTTCAAACATTAGGTACTCTATACTATCATTTCCACAATTTATATCTACCAATATAGGCTATGGAAACTATAGGATAAGTAGATAACGAAACTATAACAGCAATCTGTCCAAACAGAACAATCTGTAGCAATTTATGAAAACAGTGTACTTCTGTAACTCAAAAAATTATGAAAATTTAGGAAATTCTAAATAATTTATATGACAATACTTTGTAAAAAATTCAGAAACTTTCCACGTTCCAGTAAAATATGAAAATTCAAACACTACAGCAAAAGTTTCTGTTTTTTACACAGCACACATCAAACATGCAATGCAAGCATCCTAAGGCAATTCTTGGAACTTTTTATTGAAAAACAAGATTATAAATAACACCTAACAGAGAACAACAAAATAAAATGACGCTCCAAGCAAAACTCATATTATGTGACGAATAAAAATATAGCTCCAAGTAAGATATACCGACAATGTTGAAGACGAAAAGAGGCGATGCCTTCCGGGGCATCCCCAAGCTTAGGCGCTTGAGTATTCCTTGGATATTACCTTGGGGGTGCCTTGGGAATCCCCAATCTTAGGTTCTTTTCACTCCTTATTCTCCTCATATCGGTGTCTCGCCCAAAACTTGAAAACTTCAATCACACAAAACTTAACGGAACTTCGTGAGATGGGTTAGTATAATAAATAAAGATCATTCACTTAGGTACTGTCAAGACAAGATTCATAATTGTTCCCAGATGATAACTACTGTATTCTATCATTCCCATAATTTATACCGCTAAATATAAGCTATGGAAATACTAAAACAAGCAAACTATGCATGCAAAACAGAATCTGTCAAAAACAGAACAGTCTGTGAAGATCTGTAGTGTAACCATACTTCCCTGTCTCTAAAAATTCTTAAAAATTAGGAAAATCTGGGAAATTTCTATATCAATTATGTGTAAAAAAATTCAGATCAAAATCACGTTCCAGTGAATTTACAAAATTCCTGGACTGAGAGCAAAAGTTTCTGTTTTTGCACAGAATCAAGTCAACTATCATCCACACTATCCCAAAGGCTTTACTTGGCACTTTATTGAAACAAAAGCTATAAAACATGATTAATACAGTAGCTTAATCATGTTAATACACTAAAACAGAAAGTATAAGTGTTGGGTTGTCTCCCAACAAGCGCTTTTCTTTAATGCCTTTTAGCTAGGCATGATGATTTCAATGATGCTCACATAGGAATAGTAATGGAAACATGCAAAAGAGCATCATGAATCTCATGACAAGCACATTTAAGTCTAACCCACTTCCTATGCATAGGGATTTTGTGAGCAAACAACTTATGGGAACAAGAATCAACTAGCATAGGAGGGTAAAACAAGCATAACTTCAAAACTTTGAACACATAGAGAGGAAACTTGATATTATTGCAATTCCTACAAGCATATGTTCCTCCCTCATAATAATTTTCAGTAGCATCATGAAGGAATTTCACAATATAACTATCACATAAAGCATTCTCTTCATGATCCACAAGCATAGAAAATTTGTCACTCTCCACATAAGCAATTTTCTTCTCATTCATAATAGTAGGAGCAAACTCAACAAAATAACTATCATGAGATACTTGATTGACATAACCACTTTGAATATTAAAATCATGATGACAAGTTTCATGGTTATTATCACTCTTTATAGCATACATGTCATCATCATAATCATCATAGATAGTAGGCATGTCATTATCATAACAAATTTGCTCATCAAAACTTGGGGGACTAAACATATCATCTTCATCAAACATAGCATCCCCAAGCTTGTAGCTTTGCATATCATTAGCATCATGAATATTCAAGGAATTCATACTAACAACATTGCAATCATACTCATCATACAAAGATTTAGTGCCAAACATTTTATTGACTTCTTCTTCTAACACTTTGGCACAATTTTCCTTTCTATCATTTTCACAAAAGACATTAAAAAGATGAAGCATATGAGGCAACCTCAATTCCATATATTTTTTGTAGTTTTCTTTTATAGACTAAACTAGTGATAAAACAAGAAACTAAAAGATTCAATTGCAAGATCTAAAGATATACCTTCAAGCACTCACCTCCCCGGCAACGGTGCCAAAAAAGAGCTTGATGTCTACTATGCAACCTTCTTCTTGTAGACTCGTGTTGGGCCTCCAAGCGCAGAGTTTTGTAGGACAGTAGCAAATTTCCCTCAAGTGGATGACCTAAGGTTTATCAATCCGTGGGAGGCGTAGGATGAAGATGGTCTCTCTCGAACAACCCTGCAACCAAATAACAAAGAGTCTCTTGTGTCCCCAACACACCCAATACAATGGTAAATTGTATAGGTGCACTAGTTCGCCGAAGAGATGGTGATACAAGTGTAATATGGATGGTAGATAAAGGTTTTTGTAATCTGAAAATATAAAAACAGCAAGGTAATTAATGATAAAAGTGAGCACAAACAGTATTGCAATGTTTAGAAACAAGGCCTAGGGTTCATACTTTCACTAGTGCAAGTTCTCTCAACAATACTAACATAGTTGAATCATATGTAAATCCCTCACCTGCGACAAAGAGTTCACTCCAAAGTCACAAATAGCGGAGAACAAACGAAGAAATTATTGTAGGGTACAAAACCACCTCAAAGTTATCTTTTCCGATCAATCTTATGAGCTATCCCTATAAGTGTCACGAACAGCCCTAGAGTTCGTACTAAAATAACACCTTAAGATACACATCAACCAAAACCCTAATGTCACCTAGATACTCCAATGTCACCACAAGTACCCATGGGCTTGATTATACGATATGCATCACACAATTTCAGATTCATCATGTTCAATCCAACACAAAGAACTTCAAAGAGTGCCCCAAAGTTTCTACCGGAGAGACAAGACGAAAACATGTGCCAACCCCTATGAATAGATTCCCAAGGTCACGGAACCCACAAGTTGATCACCAAAACATACATCAAGTGGATCAATAGAACATCCCATTGTCACCACGGATATCCCATCGCAAGACATACATCAAGTGTGCTCAAATCCTTAAAGACTCAATCCGATAAGAAAACTTCAAAGGGAAAACTCAATTCATCACAAGAAGATAGAGAGGGGAAAACTCCATATGATTCATCTATATCAATAAAGCTCGCGATACATCAAGATCGTGCCATCTCAAGAACACGAGAGAGAGAGATCAAACACATAGCTACTGGTACATACCCTCAGCCCCGAGGGTGAACTACTCCCTCCTCATCATGGAGACTGCCAGGATGATGAAGATGGCCTCCGGTGATGGTTTCCCCCTCCGGCAGGGTGCCGAAACGGGCTCCCGATTGGTTTTTCGTGGATTTGGAGGCTTGCGGCAGCGGAACTCCCGATCTAGGTTTGTTTCTGGGGGTTTCTCTATTTATAGGAATTTTTGGCGGCGGAAACAAGTCCAGGGGGCCCACGAGGCAACGACAAGCTAGGGGGGCGCGCCCTAGGGGGGTGAGCGCGCCCCCCAGGCTTGTGGTGGCCTCGTGGATCTTCTGGCCCAACTCCAACGCTCCCTGGGCTTCTTCTGGTCCATAAAAAATCACCATAGATTTTTATTCCGTTTGGGCTCCGTTTGATATTCCTTTTCTGTAAAACTCAAAAACACGGAAAAAACAGAAACTGGCACTGGGCTCTAGGTTAATAGGTTAGTCCCAAAAATAATATAAAGTTGTAGTAAAATGATTGTAAAACATCCAAGAATGATAATATAACAACATGGAACAAGCAAAAATTATAGATACGTTGGAGACGTATCAGCCGCCGTCCTTGTCTCTTTGCCTTTCTTCTTTGTTTTCCTAGCGGTAAAACATGTAAGGCAAGAGGCCTTTGTCCTCTGGAGAGATAGAGTGCGGTAACAAGGATCATAGGCTCATCAAGTACTCTAGCAAATTTCTAAAACTTAAAAGCGATAACATTGCGACATAAAAAATGCATAGTAAACATGCAGTTCGATGGTATGATGTAATGCCTAGCTTTATTATTGCATGCACAGGGTCTGCGTCTGGCTTTGTACAGAGGGTTACATGCACCGCGGCAAGGCTCGTAGAAAAGGTGGTTGCCGGGGACTGAGCCCGGCAACCGCGCCTTACGGGTAGAACTTACGAAGATGCTCAATATTCCATGAGTTAAGCACTTTGATGCCATCTTCGGTCTCTAGACGGACTGCGCCAGGTCTGGTGACTCGTGCTACCCGGTAAGGGCCTTCCCACTTCGGTGTCAACTTGTTGGTACCCTTGGCGGACTGAACGCGCGTAAGGATAAGGTCACCTTCCTCAAGGCTCCGGGCGTGGACCCTGTGGCTATGATAGCGGCGCAGGGCTTGCTGGTAGCGTGCAACACGCACAGCGGCCCAGAGACGATCTTCCTCGAGGAGCATGGCATCGTCATGCCATAGATCCTCTTGCTCTACTTCATCGTAGGCAAGTACTCGAGGTGACCCGTATATGAGTTCCGTGGGGAGAACTGCTTCCGCCCCATACACTAGGGAGAAGGGCGTCTGACCGGTAGCTCGATTCAGTGTCGTTCTGAGTGACCAAAGAACCACCGGTAGCTCATCTATCCGGCGCTTGCCGCTCCTTCCCAGTCTATCGAAAGTTCTTGTCTTGAGCTCGCGCAACACTTCAGTGTTCATCCTCTCGACTAGCCCGTTGCTTCTCAGGTGAGCAACAGAGGCGAAGGAGACCTTGCTTCCAAGGCTCTGGATGTATTGCATAAAGGTACGGCTCGTGAACTGGGTGCCATTATCGGTGATCACCCTGTTGGGCACTCCGAAACGGCATACCAGTCCTTTCGGGAATTTGACAGGTGACTGCGCGGTCACCTTCCTCACTGGTTCCACCTCTGGCCACTTTGTAAACTTGTCGATTGCTACGAACAAGAATTCAAAGCCCCCGACTGCGCGGGGAAATGGGCCCAAAATATCGAGCCCCCAAACCGAGAATGGCCAGGATAAAGGGATCGTCTGGAGAGCCTGTGCTTCTTCTTTATTCTTGGACTATACCAGGATATCATCCAGATAAACCACGATGAATTTGTCAAGGTAGTCCATGAATATATAGTTCATCACACGAGAGAAGGTTGCTGGAGCATTGGTTAAGCCGAAGGACATGACGGTGTACTCATATGAACCATATCGAGTAACAAAGGCGGTTTTTGGGATATCCTCTTCGCGAACACGGATCTGGTGGTATCCCAACCTCAAGTCAAGTTTAGAGAAGACCGAGGAACCAGCAAGTTGATTATACATATATTTATCCGAGGACGAGGATACTTGTTCTGAATAGTTGCCTGGTTGATAGGATGGTAATCTTGAACCAAACGATTTGTTCCATCCTTCTTCTTAACAAACAAAGAAGGTGCTCCCCAAGCAGAGGAACTTGGACGAATGAAACCACAACGAAGAGATTTTTCAATTTCTTCCTTAAGTTCAAGGAGTTCATGTGCTGGCATCTTGTAAGGTCGTTTGGCGAGAGGAGTGGTGCCTGGCACTAAGTTGATGACAAACTCAACAGCTCTCGCAGGGGAATCCCTGGGAGTTCTTCTGGAAAGGCATCTGAGAAGTCACGGACCACTGGGATATTTTCAATCCCCTCAAGAGGTGACGCATTCAATGCATTCAAGGCATATAGTCGGGCTTCAGCATCTCGAACAAGATGAGCATGATAGCTTACTATCTCATTTAAAGGGTGCAGGAGATGGACGGTTTTGGTGGCACAAACGATTGAAGCTGTGTGAGGTTTCAACCAATCCATTCCCAGGATAAGGTCAATATTAGAAGACTTCAACATAATGGGGGAGACATGGAACTCCAACCCTTCAATTTCAATGGGGACGTTGTGGCTAACCATGGAGGTTCAACATTGGCCCGCGGGGGTGTTTACCACTATTGGAACGCTCATCTCTTCACATTTAATGTCATGCATGTATGCAAAATCTTCAGACATAAAAGAATGCGATGCTCCTGTATCACACAATACAGAAGCTGGAGCTGAGTTAACACGAAGAGTACCCATCACAGTAGCAGGCTGGTCTTGAGCTTCATTCTATTCAATGTTGTTAGCCTGACCACGACCATGAGCAGGCCTGTCATTGTTGTAGCGGGGCTGGTTGGAAGGCAGTGCAAGTTGATTCTGATTCTGCCTGTAATCTCTGGCACGGTGTCCCTGGACAACCACACTTGAAGCATAGCCCATCCCCAGGACAGGAAGGGGGAACATGAGCTCGTGGTGGTGGAGCTGGAAGCCTCGGCTGCCTTGGTGGTGGAGGGGGCAGACGAGGTGCAGCCCCCGTGCCTTTCCCTATAAATTGGGGGGTCACAAAGGGCGATGCTCATCCATCCCCTTCTCCTCCTCAATCTCAAGCTCACATAGCTAGCCCTTCTTCTTCGTCTTTGGATGCACTAGTCACCACCCTGACGAGGGGACGAGGACGACTCCCAGCTTCCGTCGCGGCGACGAGAGCTTCCCTTCGGGATCATGCCGCCGCTTCAACTGTGGTGACGGGAGGCGGTTCCAATGCGCGCGGTGGGACTGCTGGAGGAGGCTGGGGCCGGCATGGGGCTTGCGGCCAGGGGAGGCGGAGCGCCGCACCCAATCCTCCTCTGGCGGCGGTTCCTTCCCCAGCAATGGGGCATACTGAAGGCACAACGCTGGAGTTCGTCATCATGCTGCGTGGCCCTCCCCGCAGCCGCTTGTGACTCCCTCGTCCTTTCTCCAGGGTGATGGAGGTCGACAAGCCGCACGCGATGTGGTTGCGCGTACATGGCTGCTGTAACGGCGCCGTGCAGACCGACGTCGAGTTTTCGGCACCCCGTGTCATGTTCCTCAGGCACGGGTGGAAAACCTTCACACGTGCCCATAGCTTCATGGGTATGTACGTCCTCTGCTACAAGCTGGTGGAGGCCGACACGCTCTCCATCAAGATCTATGGGCGTTCGGGCGCTCGTCTTGGCTGCTGCGAAGACAGCTCGAGCGACGATGAAAGCTCCTCCTCGAGCGATAGCGACGAGGAGGACAGTGTCGGTGAAGACGGCGACAGCGAGCCCCAGGCCGTCAAGTCGGAGTACGACGACCCGGACTCCAGCTGATCGCCGGTCGCACCATCACCGTCAGCTAGCCCCCTGGCAGAGCGATTTGCCGGGGGGTTCTTGACTTGTCCGCCGCCTCCTCCCCCAGCTGGATCCTGGTAGGCTCGTGGACTTCGGCCTCGTCTTCCCTGCCGGTGATCCTGCCGAGCCGCGCCCCGCCAGCCCTGACGGGGTCAGGCTGGGCTTCTGCTTAGGCCCTCCTTTAGTCCTTTCTCCTTTTGTAGCTTGTTCGTAGGGGAGAAAGCCAAATAAAGAGTAATTTTAAAAGGGCACCCTCTAATGTATCTTTATCCATTTTGTATCGAAAATGAATGAAAGAAGTGCTATTTCTGTTCCTTAAGTACTATCCTTTTCTTCCTTGTCTGTACTGTGTTAGCATGTTTGTCCTTGCCGCACGAAACTATCTGTCGGGTCAGTACTAACCGCAAGCGCCAAAGGGGGAGCGAGCCCCTGGCATCAGGCTGGCATCATTTCCCGGCAAGGCTCCTTGTCGGTATCGGCGCGCCCCCCCAGAGCTGATAAGCGACAAGAGCTGGGGGAAGGCTCGTCCCGACAAAGGTTTCCATTGCATGAAGGACAACACGGTACACAGTCAAAAAGGATAGCAAGGGTTTCCTTTAAGGGAACAAATGGTACCGAGTTTGGGACATGTGATTAGACTTATCTTTTCAAGCAGTATCCCTTTCTGTAGTACGATGGGCCGCCGTCCTTGTCTCTTTGCCTTTCTTCTTTGTTTTCCTGGCGGTAAAACATGTAAGGCAAGAGGCCTTTGTCCTCTAAGAGATAGAGTGCGGTAACAAGGATCCTAGGCTCATCAAGTACTCTAGCAAATTTCTAAAACTTAAAAGCGATAACATTGCGACATAAAAAATGCATAGTAAACATGCAGTTCGATGGTATGATGTAATGCCTAGCTTTATTATTGCATGCACAGGGTCTGCGTCTGGCTTTGTACAGAGGGTTACATGCACCGCGGCAAGGCTCGTACAAAAGGTGGTTGCCGGGGACTGAGCCCGGCAACCGCGCCTTACGGGTAGAACTTACGAAGATGCTCAATATTCCATGAGTTAAGCACTTTGATGCCATCTTCGGTCTCCAGACGGACTGCGCCAGGTCTGGTGACTCGTGCTACCCGGTAAGGGCCTTCCCACTTCGGCGTCAACTTGTTGGTACCCTTGGCGGACTGAACGCGCGTAAGGACAAGGTCACCTTCCTCAAGGCTCCGGGCATGGACCCTGTGGCTATGATAGCGGCGCAGGGCTTGCTGGTAGCGTGCAACACGCACAGCGGCCCAGAGACGATCTTCCTCGAGGAGCATGGCATCGTCATGCCATAGATCCTCTTGCTCTACTTCATCGTAGGCAAGTACTCGAGGTGACCCGTATATGAGTTCCGTGGGGAGAACTGCTTCCGCCCCATACACTAGGGAGAAGGGCGTCTGACCGGTAGCTCGATTCGGTGTCGTTCTGAGTGACCAAAGAACCACCGGCAGCTCATCTATCCGGCGCTTGCCGCTCCTTCGCAGTCTATCAAAAGTTCTTGTCTTGAGCCCGTGCAACTCTTCAGCATTCATCCTCTCGACTATCCCGTTGCTTCTCGGGTGAGCAACAGAGGCGAAGGAGACCTTGCTTCCAAGGCTTTGGATATATTGCATAAAGGTACGGCTCGTGAACTGGGTGCCATTATCGGTGATCACCCTATTGGGCACTCCGAAACGGCATACCAGTCCTTTCGGGAATTTGACAGGTGACTGCGCGGTCACCTTCCTCACTGGTTCCACCTCTGGCCACTTTGTAAACTTGTCAATTGCTACGAACAAGAATTCAAAGCCCCCGACGGTGCAGGGAAAGGGGCCCAAAATATCGAGCCCCCAAACCGAGAATGGCCAGGATAAAGGGATCGTCCGGAGAGCCTGTGCTTCTTCTTTATTCTTGGAGCATACCAGGATATCATCCAGATAAACCACGATGAATTTGTTGAGGTAGTCCATGAATATATAGTTCATCAGACGAGAGAAGGTTGCTGGAGCATTGGTTAAGCCGAAGGACATGACGGTGTACTCATATGAACCATATCGAGTAACAAAGGCGGTTTTTGGGATATCCTCTTCGCGAACACGGATCTGGTGGTATCCCAACCTCAAGTCAAGTTTAGAGAAGACTGAGGAACCAGCAAGTTGATTGTACATATCATTTATCTGAGGACGAGGATACTTGTTCTGAATAGTTGCCTGGTTGATAGGATGGTAATCTTGAACCAAACGATTTGTTCCATCCTTCTTCTTAACAAACAAAGAAGGTGCTTCTCAAGCAGAGGAACTTGGATGAATGAAACCACAACGGAGAGATTTGTCGATTTTTTCCTTAAGTTCAAGGAGTTCATGTGCTGGCATCTTGTAAGGTCGTTTGGCGAGAGGAGTGGTGCCTGGCACTAAGTTAATGACAAACTCAACAGCTCTCACAGGGGAATCCCTGGGAGTTCTTCTAGAAAGGCATCTGAGAAGTCGCGGACCACTGGGATATTTTCAATCCCCTCAAGAGGTGACACATTCAATGCATTCAAGGCATATAGTCGGGCTTCAACATCTCGAACAAGATGAGCATGATAGCTTACTAACTCATTTAAAGGGTGCAGGAGATGGACGGTTTGGTGGCACAAACGATTGAAGCTGTGTGAGGTTTCAACCAATCTGTCGGGGATATACCCCGTGGTATGACCCGGGGACAGTTAACCCGGCAGATAGTTGACCCGGGGACAGTTAACCCGGCAGACAGTTAACCCGGCAGACAGTTATGACCCGGCAGACAGTTATAACCCGTCAGACAGTTATGACCCGGAGAGAGTCAAGTCCCGGAGATGAGTCCCTGAGGACGAGTCTTGAAGATAAGCCCTGTTTGTAAGCCGCCCGGTTAAGCTGTCCGGTTGTAAGCCGCCCGGTTAAGCCGCCCAGTTAAGCCGCCCGTCTCAGATAAGAAGCCCGGGACTCAGAAGCCCATGAGGAGAAGCCCGCGATGGGAAGTCATAATAAGTTAAGTCTCAATCCGACTTAGACTCTACATGTAAACTGCCCCTTCAACTTATATAAGGAGGGGCGGGTCACCCCAAGAGGGTCAAGTTTTTAGACGTCTCCATAAACAGGTCTTAGAGAGACAAGTCATTAGCAATAGTCAGGTTAGAGGTTCTCGAGATTAGAGGTAGCGACTCCGCACCCTTGTAACCAAGATCGTCATCGTCATCAATACAAGACAAGCAGGACGTAGGCTTTTACCTCCATCGGAGGGGCTGAACCTGGGTAAACTCGCGTCTCTCGATTCCGACCAACCCTTCTCAAGCCGCCACATAGTTGCGATGGCCTCACACCTAAGTCCGCTAACCCGGACATCTGCCGTGACAAATCCACGACAGTTGGCGCCCACCGTGGGGCTCAGCGCACGTTGGTGTTAGGTCTTGGAGGGATTTCTCCTAGGGATCGAGGAGCTCGCAATTTTCTGGTTGAAGCAAGAGCTGGTACGGAAGGATTTGTATCAAATCTAAACCTCGTCAGTTGAGATCAAGGAAATATTACTGTCAAGTCTCCATGGATTCTACCTACATGTATCTACCGAACGATGGATTCTACTTACATGTATCTACCGAAGGAAATTAGAAGTCATCAGCCACTTCGAGTCAGACAGGCAGATTGGGTCAACCGCTGCAAAGTTCGATCTAGTCTATAGCGAAGACAAATCGGGTTAAAGGGAGTTCACGACCCGGAAACGGATAAAGCCCTTACCCGGATTCACCTAGCCGGACCACTTCCTCCACTGGGAGCCGCCGTCGCTTTGGCGCTGCCTCCAAGTCGCCGTTCCAAGGGCCGCTTCTACCGCAGCAGGGGCGAGCAGCCACCGCTGCACTCAAGACGCCGCCGCTTCAAGCCGGCCATGCCGCCTCGCCTCTGTTGCTGCGGCCTGTTTTTGCTCTGACCTGCTCCGGCGTTGAGACACCGGCCCTGCGCCGCCGAGTCGCCGAAGAGCGCCTCGCCTCCTAGAGCTCCCGCCGTGCCTCAAAGTTGTCTCTGCTGCAACCTTGTCTTCGCTGGCATGCTTCATCCGCCGTAGTCACGGCCACGAGCCGCCCTGTCGCGCCATCCGCGGTGCTCCAAGCCAGCCACGGTTGCCGTCGAGCCGCCCTTACATCGACCCGCCAGGTCGCTACGGCCCCGCCCCGCATCCCCGCCAGCCGCCGCCGCGCTCTGCCGTTGGTTCGCTGCTGCCGCGCCCCGCCTCACCTCGCGTCGCCATGCGCCTCCGTCTCACCACCGCAGCTTCGCCTCTGCCACTATGGCCTCCATGCTGCGCTTCACCTCACTGCCGTTGCGCCCCAAGCCGGTTTCTCCTCTGCCGCCACCGCGCCGTGGCCGCCTTGACCTCTACTCCGGATCCTACCCGCACTCCAGCCGCGCCTGGATTTCCTGCGCCACGTCTCGCTCCAAGCCGCCCCGTGCTGCTGCGTTGCTGCTCTACAGACGAGCCGCCCGTGCTGCCGCATGCTGCTCTACCGGCAAGCCGTCCCGCCGGCTCCTCTCCCGCTGTCGCATCCGAGCCGCCCGCACCTGCCCTTCGCGGTCGCGACCCCGTCTCCAAGTCGATTCGCCTCGCCTCCGCTGACGCCTCTCCGAGCCGGCTCCGCCTCCAACTCGCCTCCACTGCTCCCGCGGCCGCCTCTGAGTCGCCCGTTTCCGCTGCGCTTGCGACCCGGCTTCCCGCCGGCCGCCGCAGCCTCATCTCATCGGCTCCCTTCAGCAGCTGCACCCGCGGGCCGGCGCCTCTGAGTCGTGCCCCGCCTTCGTCGTGGTAGAGCCGCCGCCGCGCTCCGGCGTTTCCAAGCCGCCCTGGTCGCGTTCGCCCTCTGCCGTGGCTGAGCCGCTGCCGCGGCCTCCGCTCCTCCTCCACCGGTGAGCCGCCCCGGCCGCCTCGGCGAGCCCCCGCCGGGTCGTCTCTGACCGTGGCTCTGTCTGTGAGCTGCCTCACTGCGCCTGCCTCCGCCATGGCCTCGCCTCGCACTGCCGGCTCTGCCTCCGCCAGAACTGCTACAAGCCGCCGCCATAGCCCACCGGTGCGCTTCCTTCGAGCCGCCTCGTCACTCCGTCGCCGGATTCGCGCTCCACTGCCGGGTCGTCGCGCGCCCGCGTAGAGCCGGCTCGCCCCGGCCTTGCCCCGCCGCTGCGCCGTGGATGCCTCCTCGCCTCTGCTCCGGCTCGCCGCTTCGCGCCGGCCGGCTCTCCCGCGCCTCTGAGCCGCCTGCTCCTGCCGCGCTGTCTCCACACTCCCCTACTCCGGCTCGCCCCGCCCGGGTTTCCCACCGCACCGCCTTGCCTCCGGTTGGCTCTCCACGCAGGGAAGAAGTAGTGGGGGACCGGCGGCTCAAAATAGTCCCTTGGTCTGATGAAAAACTCCCTTGGCCTGATGGAATAATACAGATCATCTGCCGTTCAAATATTCCTCAAATATACCAGGTGCTATCTACTTCATCTGTTTTGTTAACACATATTAATTTCTTCGAGGACAATTACTCCGGCATATAGTATTTTTTACGCAGGGAAGTTGTTCAAAACAAAAGTGGAGCTACACCGCGGGTACGGAGTGCGCCGGCATCATTCTGGACGGGTGTTCGTCCATGCCGCGCTGCTCGACGGACGCGGGCAAGACGCCGTCCCCGCGGTATGGTCTACATCAACAATGCCACAGCCGCCCAGGGTTCCGCACTAGCTTACAACGTCGCGATCCGGTCTACATACCGCTGCAGTGCTCGCCTATACGAGCCGCGCAACAGACGCTCGTGAATCGCCGCCCTGCGATCCGGTCTACATCGACATGCTAGTGCTGTGCTTGCTCGTTCAAGCCACCCAACGGACGCTTATGAGTCACCGCCCTGCGGTCCAATCTACATTTACATGCTGGTGTTGTGCTAGTTCGTTCAAGCCGCCAAACGGACGCGCGCAAGACGCCGCCCGCAGTCTGATCTACATCAATATATCGGTGCGGTATTCGTCTATACGAGCCGCCCAAACGGAGAGGCGCACAAGTCGCCGCCACTGCGGTTTGGTTAACTTCAACAACCACTCGGGACGAACCATCGACCCGATTATTGAAACAACTCATACGGGATCATTTATAACCCGCCACGGTCAAGGTCAACCTTCCGCGGATTCACATCGCGTTCTCAACGCAAAGGATATACAATGAGTGTCGCGCAGATCATCAACTCGCCACCTCAACCTTCAGTGGAGACTCTCAAGCCGCCTCTTCGAAGTCGACTTAAGACTCGGGGGCTACAGACATGGCTCGACACATTTTGTCGTTTTCAACGAAACCCCGGGTTATTGCAAGGAAGTTAACCCAATCCCGGGGGCTGCTACATTATTGGCGGAAGAATTGAAAGTTGCCCAAGAGGACGAGCCGCCATGATGCACCGTTCAAACATGGGTGCCCTGAGTTACTGGATCATCATAAAGTCACTTGTGGGCTTCTGCTATTTCTTCTTACAAGATGGCGGCTTACAAGATGGCGGCTTTCAAGATGGTGCAACAATGTTGATACTTCAACAAGGTCATTTGGGGGCTTCCAACCCATCGGGTTTAGCTTACACACCCTCTTGATCGGCTCTTCAGCCACCGTAAGGCGGGTTATATACCCAAAAAGTTGACTCTGTCAATAAGGTCATTTGGGGGTTTAGCTTACACACCCTCTTGATCGGCTCTTCAGCCACCGCAAGTTCGAGTTAAACCTGCCTGTATGTTGCTGCTGCTCTGCCAGGCGACCCGCCGAACTCTTACCAGTTAATCTCGATTAGAGACCCTGAGCTGCTCAAAGTATTTGACAGTCACTCTCACTAGAGACCCTGTACTGGTCAAGGTTAAACCGGCGGCTCTTGTCATGTGAGGGCCGGCTTACGGAAAGCGAGGATAAACTCACCCATCTGCTGCCGACTCTCCGCTATGTGGCCCGTTCGTACTCTTAAAACAATTACTCTTTTAAAGACCCTGCACTATTTAAGGTTCAAACGACGGAGTTATGTCACGTGAGAGGTAGCTTATGGGCCCTGGGGGCATGACCCGCCGTTTGCTGCGTCTCTCTCTAGTTCGTTGCGCTCTTATCAGTTAATCTCGCCGAAAGACCCTGAGCCGATCAAAGGAATTGACGGTCACTCTCACTAGAGACCCTGTACTGTTAAGAGTTCAAGCAGCGAGTCCACCCAGAAGAACCGGCATATGAGTTTTCGAAAAAGAAAAAGCAAGAACATACACAAGAGTTGATCTCTTCTGGTTGTGCCTTCAAAACAAGAACATCATACATTGCATCATACATTGCATCATACATTGTATCATCATTGCATCATCTTACCATGCATCGTATATGCATGGGTATCCTGGTCTACATTGCAGGAACCAGTTTTTTCAAACCGGGTTATATTATTCAAATCTTAAATAGCCAACATGGCTGGATTTTTCATTATGGTTGTCATAACCAGCATTGGATGACTGAGGTTTTCAAAGCCCTTTCAGAGTAATGGCTATAATTCCTTCGTCCAAGAAATACCAGCTTACAGCAAGGAGCATGGTTCAACATTGATATGCAAGGCTTTCAGCAACATCATCTGGAGAGTGGATAAGATTTTATTCTGCAATGGAAGGAGTAGTCCCGAGTCGCCGCAGGCATGCAACCCAGCACTTGGGGGCTACATTATTCAAGTCATGTTTATATCAAGTATGCAAGTCCCATGTCACTGCAAGCACGCACCACGACACTTGGGGGCTAATACAAGCTGTTTTTCAAGTCATTACATTGTCAACAGACCCTGTTATCTCAAGGAGATGAGCCGGCCTTTATATCTTTTTCTAAGTCCCAGCCCAGTATTGTCTTACTGAGCCGGCCCTTGGGGGCTACACATTGCTCCTCAAGCCTATATGATCAGATCTACAACAAGTTCCTGCTCATTATTACATAACGACCCGGCCCTTGGGGGCTACACTGGCTGAAGTTTTCTGAGCATAAGACATTTGCAAGTCCCAGGTTGCTGCAGGCAAGACAACCCGATACTTGGGGGCTACATATGTGGAACATTCAACTTATGACTAGTGACTCAGACGAGCAATCCAGATTTCTCTAGAGTTGCAATATTTATATTGAAGCAAGTCTTAAGGCTATCACTACGTTTCCCCTCTTAAGACTTGGGGGCTACAGGTAATATGAATGTGAGGAAGATATGCCTTCGAATTCTCAGTTATGAGGGAACCAGACGAATTTTTCAAACCAAGGCAGTTGATAATAAGGGTTATTTTTTCTCCAAGGAGCCAGCGTCAGTGTATTGATATGACAGAGTTTCAGAGTTTTCAGGAGCTGGTCAACTGGTATTTTTGAGTGAACCGGTCCTTTTACATATTCTTATTTCAGGAGGTTACCATGAATAAATTCAAGCTAACCTGGGGGCTAATGTCGGGGATATACCCCGTGGTATGACCCGGGGACAGTTAACCCATCAGATAGTTGACCCGGGGACAGTTAACCCGGCAGACAGTTAACCCGGCACACAGTTATGACCCGGCAGACAGTTAAAACCCGGCAGACAATTATGACCCGGCAGACAGTTATGACCCGTCAGACAGTTATGACCCGGAGAGAGTCAAGTCCCGGAGACGAGTCCCTGAGGATGAGTCTTGAAGATAAGCCCTGTTTGTAAGCCGCCCGGTTAAGCTGTCCGGTTGTAAGCCGCCCGGTTAAGCCGCCCGTCTCAGATAAGAAGCTCGGGACTCAGAAGCCCATGAGGAGAAGCCCGCGATGGGAAGTCATAATAAGTTAAGTCTCAATCCGACTTAGACTCTACATGTAAACCGCCCCTTCAACTTATATAAGGAGGGGCGGGTCACCCCAAGAGGGTCAAGTTTTTAGACGTCTCCATAAACAGGTCTTAGAGAGACAAGTCATTAGAGATAGTCAGGTTAGAGGTTCTCGAGATTAGAGGTAGCGACTCCGCACCCTTGTAACCGAGATCGTCATCGTCATCAATACAAGACAAGCAGGACGTAGGCTTTTACCTCCATCGGAGGGGCCGAACCTGGGTAAACTCGCGTCTCTCGATTCCGACCAACCCCTCTCAAGCCGCCACATAGTTGCGATGGCCTCACACCTAAGTCCGCTAACCCGGACATCTGCCGTGACAAATCCACGACACAATCCATTCCCAAGATAAGGTAAATATTAGAAGACTTCAACATAATGGGGGAGACATGGAACTCCAACCCTTCAATTTCAATGGGGACGTTGTGGCTAACCATGGAGGTTCAACATTGGCCCGCGGGGGGTGTTTACCACTTTTGGAACGCTCATCTCTTCACATTTAATGTCATGCATGTATGCAAAATCTTCAGACATAAAAGAATGCGATGCTCCTGTATCAAACAATACAGAAGCTGGAGCTGAGTTAACAAGAAGACTACCCATCACAGTAGCAGGCTGGTCTTGAGCTTCATTCTGTTCAATGTTGTTAGCATGACCACAACCATGAGCAGGCCTGTTATTGTTGTTGCGGGGCTGGTTGGAAGGCAGTGCAAGTTGATTCTGATTCTGCCTGTAATCTCTGGCACGGTGTCCCTGGACAACCACACTTGAAGCACAGCCCATCCCCGGGACGGGAAGGGGGAACATGAGCTCGTGGTGGTGGAGCTGGAAGCCTCGGCTGCCTTGGTGGTGGAGGGGGCAGACGAGGTGCAGCCCCCGTGCCTTTCCCTATAAATTGGGGGGTCACAAAGGCCGATGCTCATCCATCCCCTTCTCCTCCTCAATCTCAAGTTCACATAGCTTGCCCTTCTTCTTCGTCTTTGGATGCACTAGTCACCACCATGACGAGGGGACGAGGACGACTCCCAGCTTCCGTCGCGGCGACGAGAGCTTCCCTTCGGGATCATGCCGCCGCTTCAACTGTGGTGACAGGAGGCGGTTCCAACGCGCGCGGTGGGAGTGCTGGAAGAGGCCGGGGCCGGCGCGGGACTTGCGGCCGGGGGAGGCGGAGCGCCGCACCCAATCCTCCTCTGGCGGCGGTTCCTTCCCCAGCAATGGGGCATACTGAAGGCACAACGCTGGAGTTCGTCATCATGCTGCATGGCCCTCCCTGCAGTCGCTTGTGACTCCCTCATCCTTTCTCCAGGGTGATGGAGGTCAACAAGCCGCACGTGATGTGGTTGCACGTGCACGGCTGCTGTAACGGCGCCGTGCAGACCGACGTCGAGTTTCCGGCGCCCCGTGTCATGTTCCTCAGGCGCGGGTGGAAAACCTTCACACGTGCCCATAGCTTCATGGGTGGGTACATCCTCCGCTACAAGCTGGTGGAGGCCAACACGCTCTCCATCAAGATCTATGGGCGTTCGGGCGCTCGTCTTGGATGCTGCGAAGACAGCTCGAGCGACGATGAAAGCTCCTCCTCGAGCGATAGCGACGAGAAGGACAGTGTCGGTGAAGACGGCGACAGCAAGCCCCAGGCCGTCAAGTCGGAGTACGACGACCCGGACTCCAGCTGATCGCCGGTCGCACAATCATCGTCAGCTAGCCCCCCGGCAGAGCGATTTGCCAGGGGGTTCTTGACTTGTGCGCCGCCTCCTCCCCCAGTTGGATCCTGGTAGGCTCGCGGACTTCGGCCTCGTCTTCCCTGCCGGTGGTCCTGCCGAGCCGCGCCCCGCCAGCCCTGACGGGGTCGGGCTGGGCTTCTGCTTAGGCCCTCCTTTAGTCCTTTCTCCTTTTGTAGCTTGTTCCTAGGGGAGAAAGCCAAATAAAGAGTAATTTTAAAAGGGCACCCTCTAATGTATCTTTATCCATTTTGTACCGAAAATGAATGAAAGAAGTGCTATTTCTGTTCCTTAAGTACTATCCTTTTCTTCCTTGTCTGTACTGTGTTAGCATGTTTGTCCTTGCCGCACGAAACTATCTGTCGGGTCAGTACTAACCGCGAGCGCCAAAGGTGGAGCGAGCCCCTGGCATCAGGCTGGTATCATTTCCGGCAAGGCTCCTTGTCGGTATCGGCGCGGCCCCCCAGAGCTGATAAGCGACAAGAGCTGGGGACGGCTCATCCCGACAAGGGTTTCCATTGCGTGAAGGACTCCATGGTACACAGTCAAAAAGGATAGCAAGGGTTTCCTTTAAGGGAACAAATGGTACCGAGTTTGGGACATGTGATTAGACTTATCTTTTCAGGCAGTATCCCTTACTGTAGTACGATGGGCCGCCGGCGGGAAGTTTGGCAGCAGTTGGGCCCGTGCCATCGCTTCTGCTACCGTGGCCGGCATGGCTAAGGAGGTGGACCACGACGTCACTCGACTCCTGGTGGAACCAAGAGGAGCGTCGCCACGTTCTTGTCGCCGCGCACCGGTCGCCGAGGCGGTCTGACGTGGAGGAGGTCGAGCTTGCGGGTCTATGGCCCCGATTGGCACTCCGTCTTGCTCTGGGCGAGGCTCGTGCCCAGCAGCCGCGCCTGTGACGGGCGCAGCTAGAAGATCACGGCTTGTCCCAGATTGGGCGCCGCTGTTGCGGCCGCGGCCGCCGGTGCGGCGGGGAGGTGGAGACCAAACATTTCCTCCTCCCGCGGCACTAGGGCCAAGCTCGTTAAAATGTTGCTGCTGTTGCTCCTCTTCGGCGTTCCTCGCTCCAACTTCGGCTGCGGAGGGGGGGGGGGAGGGGGGCACGACGGTGGCGCCGCCTGCGCCATTCGCGTCGCCCATGATGCCCACCTCACTCATCGCCTCCATGGTGCCAATGGCGTCCGCAGCTGCGTGCGATGGGGCCTTCTAAGTGGAGGGATGCGCGGTCGCGCCGGTCTTCTTCTTCGGAGCCATGGATGAAGAAGACGGCGATGAAGATTGACGCGCTGCTCACGATCTCAGGTTCGCACAAATGACGTTGCCCCCTACCTGCACGCCAAGGATGTCGGGGCACGATGCACACGATCACCTATGGGACCATGGGCCCCTTTGTGGTTCGGCGGGGGTGAGGTCACGTTGCACAAAGAGCAGAGGTAGTGAGGTAGCACGACGACAAGACGCTGGTGTTTTACCCAGGTGCGGCCGCTGTGAAGCATAAAACCCTATTCCTGCTTTGGTGGATTGATCTAGGGAACACGAAGCACACACAATGCTCAAACCCGACAAGATTGCCTTCGGGAGAGCTACTATGCGAGTACAGGTGTCCAAAGGTCCGAATCTTTAGCTAGGTTGCCTTGGGCCTCCTTTTATAGGTCAAGGGGCAACCATAGTGGCAAAATTGACATTATCTAGTGATTAGATAGCTAACAGTGCTATCATACCTAACTCTGGCACTTAGGACAAAATGCCATAAATGCTAGCCTAGGTGGCGTGCGGGGATGCATTCCCGACAGGCTTCTACCACCGCTTTAGCTAACTATTGCTTAGTATCTCGACACTCCTCTGGACGGGTGTCAACTGGGCATAATTTGTCTTCCAGCGAGCCACCACATCCTTAGCGAGATCCACTTAGCCACCTGAGGGCCCGACATCGCATAGACAAATGACTGGCGTTGCGATGCGGTGGAGCGGTGGCTGTCACGCCCAAGATGCGGTCCTTTCCCTATTAAGGCACGAGGGCCTCGACGGGGATATAAGCGCATCTAGTCGTTTCGCAAGTACAGTAAACATTGCATACATGTAGGAAGAGATGAGTATATGAGTTGGCTTACACTCGCCACAAGCTATCTAACAAGTTCACACAAATTATTCATACATCATTCAGAAGACAGGGTCCGGCTATGGACGAAATCAAATGATAAAAGAAGCAATGATAAACTGTCTTGCTATCCCAGGATCACCACCACGGAGCTCCCTACTCATCAGGATACGTAACGTACATACGCCTACTTTCTTCATCGTACTCCCACTGGAGTTGAGTCACATTGTCTGGCACGTACTCGTCAACACCTGCACCTGTATTGTTGTAATCTGTGAGCCACAGGGACTCAACAATCTCATAACCCGGGTACCGAAACTATGTAAGCCTTTGGGTGAGGAATTGGTTAAGTGGTGAGGCTGCAGCAAGCGCTAAGCATGTATTTGATGGCTAACTTACGAGAACATGAATGTAAATATGGTGGCCTACGAAAGACGGTCGTGAACTAGCATGATCACTAAGTGATCCTGAACACCTACTTACGTCAATCATAACCCCACCGTGTTCTCTCTCGGTTCATGTTCACGAGCAGAGACAACCAAGGTTACGCACACAGTTGGTGTATTTTATTGAGTTTACTTCAAGTTTACTATTACCGGGTGTTAAACAAATTTCCAAGTTGCCACGTAACTGCGGGCATGGCTTTCCGAAAGATTTAACCCTACAGGGGTGCTCCAACTCATCCATCACAAACTAACCACATGCCGCGGGAATAACCTCGACCACGAATCTCGTGATCTTCCTAGGCAGTTCCACTAGAAAACCGCAACCTCGAGATAGCCCGAAGAAAACCGGAATTCCTCGCGCAAGACATTCGAGAAAGGTAAAACAAGTCCAGCAAGACCGCCCGACGTGTCGACGAACCCGATAGGAGCCGCGTATCACGTTCTCATGACACGACGGATTTTCCAAACTTTCGGTAGGCCAATCACAGAGTTGCCCCTGGCGGCCACCGGCGGTTGACAGGTTGGACCAACACTCATGAGGAGCACTGGCCCGGGGGTTGATTAATTATCCATAGGGTAGCTATGCCCTATGCAATTTTATTAAGTTGTTTAGCAAATGTAGTACCAAAGTTGGGTCTTGCCAGACAAGTTTTAATCTAAAACGAATGGTCAAGGGGGTCCCCATAACAACCCCGAGGATGTTAGGAGCGCAAAATATGGAATAAAACATCGGTACTCGGAACTAGTGCGGCAAAAGCGGAACAAAACACTGAGCAAAAGGCCAGGCCTTCCACCATTGCCAGATATATACGTGCATTAATTTAAATAACAGTAGATAGAGTGATATAACCAAATAACCATGTTGACACATGGAAAGCTTGCACCTGCAACTAGCAACGCTATAAAATAAGGGCTGAGCAGCGGTAACATAGACAATCAATGTTTTGCTAGGTAGTGGAGGGGTTAGAGGCTTTCATGGCAATTTAGGAGGCTGACAGTTTAAGTGGTAGGTAATGTAACATAACGGTAAAAGCGAGACATTTAGCAAGGCAAAAATAGTGTCGGGATCTGGGTACGATCATCTTGCCTGTTGGTTCTTCAGAGGGACAAAGAGCTGGGTCCTCGTAGTTGTACTCTCCTGGATCCTCGTACTCAGGTTCAACACTCGCGTCTACCCAAATAGAAACAACACCAAATAAACATACAAACAAGGTGCAATGCACAAACAAGATGATGCATGACCAAGTTGAAGTATTTAACATGGCAACCCTATGCTAGTCATGTTTCTCATGCAATTATTAAGTTCTTTAGTATTCTGGACAGAACCTGAGGTTTAGTTATTTTAACATGCATGATCATGGCAAATATGAATGCTTCATGCAAAATCGATGCAAATGCATATGTAGAACGTTGCAAACGGCGTAACGTAGCTCACGGTACACTACCGGCAAGGTACGGACGTTAACGGAGACGAAACACAAGATGAGGGAGGCCATGGGCTATTCCTTGGTATTCCAAGTATGCCACTGGATAGGAAATGAAAATCTAGCAAGAATAGAGCTAAAGATCATGCAAAACAATGGAGTATAGCTCTCACAAGTCACAAAACAATTCTACACACAATCTGTCCACAAACAGCAACATGTCATCTTGCAACATACATATCCAGAGCTACAGAAGGTTTTAAATCACAAACAAGGCATGGGCATGAAGTACACAACAAGCTTAATAAATCATCTATCTACAGCAACATGAAAGGAAGCATGGATCAATGGCAAATATGCTCACAAGATGGCATGTTGAATCAGTTTTTAGGGACTTAGCGAAAATTCCAGTTTTATAGAATCTGAGTTAACATGACAGCAACTTTTATATATGCTAGAGGGCATTTCATGGCATGAAAATTAACAGGGTGATAGAGGGCATCAACTACTACAAAACACTAGCACTGAGCATGAGCTAAAACATCACAGATCACTTGGTAGCATCCCCTAGACATGGCATGAAAATAACTACAGATTCTCAGACTTAGTCAAATTTCACTAAGAGAATAGCAACAGTTTATAACCCATAGCAACTTTGACAGCAATTAACTCTAGAATGCAAAATCTCTTTGGCAAGGTGAAGACACCAAATGACAGAGGGTGACAAGCACAACAATTCATGGCATTGGACCAACCCCAAAGGAACACTATATCCATGGGAATCATCAACACAACATGGGAAGAAAATAGCAGTTCTAACACTTAGAAATATTTGAACAATGAAAATAGTAATATTTCTTAGCATGTTTACAACAAGAAACCCACTAAACCACAAGTTTATCATGGCAAGGAAAAAATACCAGGCCTAGTGCCCACAAAACACTACCACTTCCTTGTTGGCAAGTCTCCCAAATCATGCAAGAATTAAATCATACAAAAATAACAAAATGCCACCTCATCACAAATTAACATTTTTACAAAGTTGCTCAAATGACAGAAACCATGCCACCATTGGATTCCTGGGATTTTTCTACCCCAAAATCATATATCACACTCATATGTTCCTGTAGGGAAAACTCCCACAACACTAAAAAGAAAAACAACACAAAACCAACCATGACTTATAAGTGAAATCTTGCCGTGTTTGGCTACTGCCAAATATGGCCATGTCCAGAACTGGATTTTTTCCCTAAAATAGAAAGAAACAAAACAACAGAATACATTCAAAAAACAAAACAGGGGTGGGTCCCACTGGCAGTGACACCAGGGCTCCCCTGAGGATGACAAGTGGGGCCAGGGCCCACTTGTCAGGGCCTCACTCAACAGGGAAAAAAGGGGGATTAATCGGTCATGGGGTGGGGGGGTCGAACCCACGACCTACGAGTTGCAACAAAAGCGCGCAACCACTGCGGTACACGCCTGATCTGGACAGAAGAGGGGGATCACCCCTCTGGACCTCTCAAGGACCTACCTTCCTTTGCTTTGCAACAGAGAGGCAATGACGGCGACAGCGCGGCCACTCGGGCCAACGGTGGCAGATTCCGGTGAGGAGATCCACCGGCGGGGAACCCGCTCCCTCGGTCATCTAACGGCTACGCGTGCGGCAGCGAGGAGCTCGAGCACGAGCTCATGCTCGGCTCGGGCATGGCGGCAACGGCGATAGCTACGCGACGGGAACAACAAGAGATGGGGAAGGGGAGGAGCGCCAGCTCACCGAGGGGGTGCTGCTGGAGCCGGTGCACGCCCACGGTGACCGGAGACGGCGGAAGGCGGCGCTCGACGAAGATGGCGCGAATCAGCATGGCTCCCGGTGTGCGAAGAAGATGTTGAAGAGGCCGACGATGAGGACGAGCTCTGCTCCTCCTAACTCCGGGAACGGATCGAGGGCGTCATCGGGGATCTCTAGGGCATCCTTGAAGGAGCGGAGAAGGCCACCGGAGACGAGGACGTCGGCAGCAAAGACCGAGCTGCTCTCTGAACCTCCTGCTCTCTCTGAATCTCCCTCTGCTCTCACATACTTACCAGGAGGATCGAGGAAGGGGAAGGAGGCGAGGGGGAAAGAAGAGAGGTGGCGGCGCGAGAGGGAAGAAGGGGAACCCTAGGGGCACGGGCCGGCTAAATAGGAGGGAAAAGGGGCGCTCCTCGACGTCCGTGAGCTCACGGCGCCGTCGCTCGCTCTCTCTCACTGTCTCTGACAGAGACGGAGAGGGACGATGGAGCAGGTAGCCGTCTGCTGCGAGTTGGGCTGCGGGAGGCGCCTGCTTGCTGGGCCACGAGAGGGGACGAGGCCCAGGAGGGCTGACCTCTCTCTCTCTCACAGACAAGAAGGTTTTTTTATATAAAAACCACACATAGCAAAAAATCATAGAGAAAAGACAGGAACGTTTGGAGCAAAAATAAAATATGTTCAGACTCAAAGAAATATGCACTAGTTTATAAAAATGAAATTGGCATTTTTAGTACAAACAATTTAATTCATATATAATTATTAAAACATTCTGTTTTTGCAAAGATGTAGAGGAAAAAAAACTTCAACCTGGTTGAGAACAAATTTTTATGAGCATAACAGAATATATATGAAGAGTCCAACATTTTACATAATTTATTTAGCATGCAAAAAATTCTACATATTGCAATATTTGGAAAGAGGGAGTTGGGCAAAGTTTCTATAGAAATTGAGGAGGGTTTTCTAGCAAGACATCACATGAAGCTCTCTCCACACCACACCACAAAACACCCACTCACAACAAGCACAAGCATATGATGCAACATAATTTATGTGATGATGCCATGATGCCATGATGAATGATGAAAGTCATGAAGCACAAATTATTTCTATTCAACCACATGAGGGCAAACTTAGAAGGTTCCACATGAGAATATATTACAAATGGCAATGGAAGCATCTGGGCTGTTACAACTCTCCCCCACTACATGAGGATCTCGTCCCGAGATCTAGGAACGGAAGAATTCGGGAAATTTGGAACGGAGATGGTCCTCTCGTTCCCAAGTGGCTTCTTTGTCGGAGTGATGTGACCACTTCACCTTTAGAAACTTGATTGATTTGTTGCGAGTCTTACGCTCAGTTTCTTCAAGGATAGCAACTGGATGCTCATGATAGGATAGGTCTTCTTGGAGATCAATTGCTTGGAGATCAACGGTGCGCTCGGGAGTCTTGAAACACTTCCGGAGCTGAGAGACGTGAAACACATCATGCACATTTGAGAAATTTGGAGGAAGCTCGAGTTGGTAGGCAAGGTCACCCCTCTTGCCCACAATCTTGAAAGGACCCACAAAGCGTGGAGCAAGCTTCCCTTTGATGCCAAAGCGTTGAGTGCCCTTCATGGGAGACACTCTGAGATAGACAAAATCATCGATCTGAAATGTCATGTCACGATGCTTGCTATCATAATAGCTCTTCTGACAGGATTGAGCTGCTTTGAGATTTTCACGAATGACATGGCACATTTCTTCTGCTTCAGTGATCATGTCATTACCAAGGATTTGACGCTCACCGGTTTCAGACCAATTGAGCGGGGTACGGCACTTCCTGCCATAGAGAATCTCGAAAGGAGCTTTGCCGAAACTTGCTTGGAAGCTATTGTTGTATGAGAACTCAGCAAACGGGAGACAATCTTCCCACTTCATGCCAAAAGAAATCACACAAGCTCTGAGCATATCTTCGAGGATTTGATTGACTCTCTCAACTTGACCACTAGTCTGACGCTGTACTGAAACGGAGATTGGTCCCCATCGCAGTCAGGAAGGAATCCCAAAACTTGGAAGTGAAGATGCTTCCACGATCTGAGGATATGAGCTTAGGAACACCGTGCAAAGAAACTATCTTTGACGTGTACAACTCTACTAGCTGAGCTGCCGAAATAGATTCTTTGACCGGAAGGAAGTGGGCCACTTTGGTGAGCTTGTCGATGACCACAAAGATGGCATCATTTCCTCTCTTGTACTTAGGAAACCCAGTGACGAAATCCATTTCAACATGATCGAATTTCCACTCTGGGATGGGCAAAGGCTGAAGGAGGCCTGCTGGACGTTGATGTTCCGCCTTCACTCTGCGACAAACATCACACTCGTTCACAAACTGAGCAATCTCACGTTTCATACGAGTCCACCAGAAGGTTTGCTTGAGGTCCTGATACATTTTGGAACTTCCTGGATGAATCGAGAGGAGGGAATTATGTGCTTCATCCATGATAACCTTCCTGAGATCACCTTTCGGAACCACCAGACGGTCCTCGAAGAACAAGGTATCTTTGTCATCAACACGGAAGCACTTATACTTTGGAATGCTCTTAGCCACACCTATCTTCACTTTCTTCACCATAGCATCAAGAAGCTGTGCTTGGTGAATCTGATCTTCTAGAGTCGGAGAGACTTGAAGATTTGCAAGAAATCCTTGAGGAACCACTTGGAGATTGAGCTTGCGGAATGCTTCACAGAGCTCGGGTTGGAGAGGCTTGAGGATAAGACTGTTGCAGTATGCCTTCCTGCTCAGTGCGTCTGCAATGACATTTGCTTTTCCCAGAGTATACTCAATACTTGGATTGTACTCCTCGATCATTTCCACCCAACGTGTTTGCCGAAGATTGAGATTGGGTTGAGTGAAAATGTACTTCAAGCTCTTGTGGTCGGTGAACACCTCAACTGGTCTTCTCAACAATAGAAGTCTGAATGTCATCAGAGCATGAACAACTGCTGCCAACTCAAGATCATGAGTGGGGTAGTTCTTCTCGCTAGGCTTCAGCTGACGCGAGGTATAAGCCACAACCTTCTTATCTTGCATAAGAACACCACCAAGACCTTGGAGGGAAGCATCATAGAATACTTGGAAAGGCTTGGATTGCTCGGGAGGAACAAGAACTGGAGCTAAAGTCAGCTTCTCCTTGAGTGTATTGAATGCCACATCACACTCAGGAGTCCACACATACTTGACACTCTTCCGAAGTAGGTTAGACAGAGGCTTAGCAATTTGAGAGAAGTTCTCAACGAATCTTCTGCAGTAACTTGCAAGCCCGAGGAAGCTTCGAAGCTGCTTGACATTCCGAGGAGGCTCCCACTTCACAATTGCCTCAACTTTCTCAGGGTGCACATTAATGCCCTCAGCAGAGATGACATGCCCGAGGTATACCACTTCATTGAGCCAAAACTCAAACTTGGAGAACTTAGCATAAAACCGATGCTCTCTTAGCTTGTCAAGAACAAGCCGGAGATGCTCTGCATGCTATTCTTCGGTTTCAGAGAAGACAAGAATGTCATCCAAATACACCAAGACGAATTCATTCTTGAAAGGAGAGAATATGAAGGTCATCATTCTGGAGAAAGTCGGAGGCACATTCGCTAGACCAAAAGACATGACGGTGTACTCATAAGAGCCAAAACTCATCCTGAAAGCAGTCTTTGGGATATCTTCTTCACGAATGTGGATTTGATGATAGCCCATACGGAGATCTAACTTCGAGAAAACCTTGGCACCTTTCAATTGCTCAAACAACTCATTGATGTTGGGAAGTGGATACTTGTTCCTGATTGTCTTCTTATTCAATGGACGGTAATCGACACATAGTCAGTCCGTGCCATCCTTCTTCTTGACAAAAAGAACACCACAACCCCAAGGTGAAGAACTTGGTCTGATCAGACCCAGACGGTCTTGTTCATCTAGCTGTTTCTTCAATTCTTTCAGCTCTTCGGGTCCAAGCTTATAAGGACGCTTGCACACCAGTTCAGTTCCAGGCTCGAGTTCAATCACAAACTCAACTGGCCTATGAGGAGGCATTCCTGGCAACTCTTCTGGAAAGACATCTTCATACTCCGAGACAACAGGAATTTGAGAAATGGCAGAAATCTCACCCTTCTCATTGAGAGAAAATAGACGAATTGTGTCATCGCGAGCAGCGAAAATGATCACATCTTCAGAAGGATGAGTCAGCTGGACTTCTTTAGCTTTGCAATCAACATGAGCCTTGTTCATCGCCAGAAAATCCATGCCAAGAATAAGATCAATATCGGAATTGCCGAGCACAATTGGAGAGGCCAGAAAAGAATAGTTGCCCATCTTGATAGAAACATCCGGAACCACATAGCGAGAATTCATTTGCATGCCCGGTGAAACCACCGTTAACGACCTAGGCAACTCTTCACAGAAGAACTCATGCTTGGAGACGAAAGGCTTTGATATGAATGAATGCGATGCACCAGTGTCAAACAAAACTTTTGCAGGAATATTATTAACCGTGAGATTACCCATTATCACTTGAGAAGAATCCTCCGCTTCAGCTGCATTCACACTGTTCACTCTTGCATACTTGGGATTGTGCTTCACCATAGCACTGCCTGGGGGCCTGATAGGAGGAGAAGGTGGAAAACGCCGCTGGTTGGTGCACTTGTTGGAGTAGTGGCCCTTCTGACCACACTTGTGACAAGTAGCCTCTGAGAGCGGACGGAAGTTGCCTAGAGGAGGAGCATTTGCTGACTTGGGTGCCTGAGGCCTCTGCTGAAAACATGGGTTGGGTGGGTGGGAAGGTCCACGACCACCGTGCTGCTTCTGCTGCTGAGGAGGACGAAACGGAGGAGGAGGAGGAGGAACCCAATACTTCTGCTGCTTAGGAACAATCTGAGAGCTGGACGAAGAAGAGTTGGAGTCTCTGAACCGCTTCCTGGAATTCTCAAGCTTGACCTGAACTGCCTCAAACTTTAGGGCCATGTTGTAGAATTGATCAAACTCACGAGGCTCGTGTAGGACCAGACCGGACTGAAGTTCATCCCTGAGACCACCTCTGAATTGATAAATCTTTGACTTCTCATCAGGAACATCTTGCTTAGCATAGCGGGCCAGATTCTGGAACTCGATGTTATACTGATAGACAAACTTGCTCCCCTGCTTCAAATTCCCGAACTTCTCACGCATCTCCTCGACAAAGCTCGTCGGGATATGATGAGCTCTGAAGTCACGGCAGAAATCATCCTAGCTAATTGCACGATCACCTCTGGAATCCTTGTACTGCTGCCACCAATCTACTGCCTGACCCTTGAGCTGGAAAGTCACGAACCTGACATAGTCATCTGGCCTGACATTGCTGCACTCAAAATGCTTGTTCATGTCACGGAGCCAATCGTCTGCATCGAGAGGCTGATCACAACAGGTGAAGGACTTGGGCTGATTTGCGAGGAACTAGTTCAGAGTGGCAAACTGCGGCTGATTATGAAAATTCCCTTGATGACCTTGCTGTCCCTGCTCTCTTTCCTGCAGCAACTTGAGCAACATCTGGGTATTTGCATTGGTTGTGGCCATCACTGCTTGCCAAGCCTCTGGAGGTGGAGGTGGTGGTGGGGGTGGTGGAGGATCAGACTGCTCCCCCTCACGACCTGGGTTCCCACGAGTAGCTAGCGCCATCCAGAAGATGGACAAGATAATCAGCACACCATTGACAAAGATGATTGAATAAGCTGAATCAATGGCTTGAAGAATTTGCAACGGAATATCATCAATTGCATTCAAACTGCAAATAGTAAGAACGCTTTCTGCAGGATCTTGATAACATCATTAGAACGTGAAGCCACTTGAAATAACACACAAGTATTGAGCTAAGATTGCTCGGAACACATGTATACCCTTATACATCTGTCGGAAGATGATCCTAGGTAGCTACTAGAATTCCCACCTAAGAATTTCCGAAGTCTTTCTTGTTTATGCGATTCGGGTTGCGGACCCAGGAACCTTCCACACCATAACCCAAGAAACTCCGCAAACTTGTCTACCTCAGACACTCGAAAACACAACGATACTAAGTATGGCAGTACATCCGAACTCTCTCCACCAGTACTGGGGATGCCGGACTCCTCTCGCCACTACTAGTATTGAAGCAATTTCGAACATCCTCCGTCCTGAGATACTAAGGAAACTGAATGATAACGATGTGCAAAAATCCCTCGGAGCTCAACTCCTCGATAACAGGAGGCACCAAGACAGAATTCCTTCACATCGGCATCATATAGTTTCCAAAATACCCGCGTGATCCTAAAATTTTTTTGAGCGAGAAGAGGAGTAGAATTAAAATACCTAAGTCGAAATCCTCACCAGAGTATAGAAGAGGAGTAAAAGAATCCTACTCTCCGATATAACTAGACTCAAAATAGTTTTTCACTAGACTCGACTCGGCCAAGTTCGATCAAGCAAGGGGCTCCTATGGTCGGTATGGCTCTGATTACCAACTTGTCACGCCCAAGATGCGGTCCTATCCCTATTAAAGCACGAGGGCCTCGACGGGGATAGAAGCGCATCTAATCGTTTCGCAAGTACAGTAAACATTGCATACATGTAGGAAGAGATGAGTATATGAGTTGGCTTACACTCGCCACAAGCTATCTTACAAGTTCACACAAATTATTCATACATCATTCAGAAGACAGGGTCTGGCTACGGACGAAATCAAATGATAAAAGAAGCAATGATAAACTGTCTTGCTATCCCAGGATCACCACCACGGAGCTCCCTACTCATCAGGATATGTAACGTACATACACCTACTTTCTTCATCGTACTCCCACTGGAGCTGAGTCACATCGTCTGGGACGTACTCGTCAACACCTGCACCTGTATTGTTGTAATCTGTGAGCCACAGGGACTCAGCAATCTCATAACCCGGGTACCGAAACTATGTAAGCCTTTGGGTGAGGAATTGATTAATTGGTGAGGCTGCAGCAAGCGCTAAGCATGTATTTGGTGGCTAACTTACGAGAACATGAATGTAAATATGGTCGCCTACGAAAGACGGTCGTGAACTAGCATGATCACTAAGTGATCCTGAACACCTACTTACGTCAATCATAACCCCACTGTGTTCTCTCTCGGTTCATGTTCACGAGCAGAGACAGCCACAGCTACGCACACAGTTGGTGTATTTTATTGAGTTTACTTCAAGTTTACTATTACCGGGTGTTAAACAAATTTCCAAGTTGCCACGTAACCACGGGCACGGCTTTCCGAAAGATTTAACCCTGCAGGGGTGCTCCAACTCATCCATCACAAACTAACCACACGCCGCGGGAATAACCCGACCACGAATCTCGTGATCTTCCTAGGCAGTTCCACCGGAAAACCGCAACCTCGAGATAGCCCGAAGAAAACCGGAATTCCTCGCGCAAGACATTCGAGAAAGTAAAACAAGTCCAGCAAGACCGCCCGACGTGTCGATGAACCCGATAGGAGCCGCGTATCTCGTTCTCAGGACACGACGGATTGTTCAAACTTCCGGTAGGCCAATCACAGAGTTACCCCTGGCGGCCACCGGCGGTTGACAGGTTGGACCAACACTCATGAGGAGCACTGGCCCGGGGGTTGATTAATTATCCACGGGGTAGCTATGCCCTATGCAATTTTATTAAGTTGTTTAGCAAATGTAGTACCAAAGTTGGGTATTGCCAGACAAGTTTTAATCTAAAACGAATGGTCAAGGGGGTCCCCATAACAACCCCGAGGATGTTAGGGGCGCAAAATATGGAATAAAACACCGGTACTCGGAACTAGTGCGGCAAAAGCGAAACAAAACACTGAGCAAAAGCCCAAGCCTTCCACCGTTGCCAGATATATACGTGCATTAATTTAAATAACAGTAAATAGAGTGATATAACCAAATAACCATGTTGACACATGGAAAGCTTGCACCTGCAACTAGCAACGCTATAAGATAAGGGCTGAGCAGCGGTAACATAGCCAATCAATGTTTTGCTAGGTAGTGGAGGGGTTAGAGGCTTTCATGGCAATTTAGGAGGCTGACAGTTTAAGTGGTAGGTAACGTAACATAGCGGTAAAAGCGAGACATCTAGCAAGGCAAAAATAGTGTCGGGATCCGGGTACGATCATCTTGCCTGTTGGTTCTTCAGAGGGACAAAGAGCTGGGTCCTCGTAGTTGTACTCTCCTGGATCCTCGTACTCAGGTTCAACACTCGCGTCTACCCAAAGAGAAACAGCACCAAATAAACATACAAACAAGGTGCAATGCACAAACAAGATGATGCATGACCAAGTTGAAGTATTTAACATGGCAACCCTATGCTAGTCATGTTTCTCATGCAATTATTAAGTTCTTTAGTATTCTGGATAGAACCTGAGGTTTAGTTATTTGAACATGCATGATCATGGCAAATATGAATGCTTCATGCAAAATCGATGCAAATGCATATGTAGAACGTTGCAAACGGCGTAACGTAGCTCACGGTACACTCCCGGCAAGGTACGGATGTTAACGGAGATGAAACACAAGATGAGGGAGGCCATGGGCTATTCCTTGGTATTCCAAGGATGCCACTAGATAGGAAATGAAAATCTAGCAAGAATAGAGCTAAAGATCATGCAAAACAATGGAGTATAGCTCTCACAAGTCACAAAACAATTCTACACACAATCTGTCCACAAACAGCAACATGTCATCTTGCAACACACATATCCAGAGCTACAGAAGGTTTTAAATCACAAACAAGGCATGGGCATGAAGTACACATCAAGCTTAACAAATCATCTATCTACAGCAACATGAAAGGAAGCATGGATCAATGGCAAATATGCTCACAAGATGGCATGTTGAATCAGTTTTTAGGGACTTAGCGAAAATTCTAGTTTTATAGAATCTGAGTTAACATGACAGCAACTTTTATATATGCTAGAGGGCATTTCATGTCATGAAAATAACTACAGATTCTCAGACTTAGTCAAATTCCACTAAGAGAATAGCAACAGTTTATAACCCATAGCAACTTTGACAGCAATTAACTCTAGAATGCAAAATCTCTTTGGCAAGGTGAAGACACCAAATGACAGACGGTGACAAGCACAACAATTCATGGCATTGGACCAACCCCAAAGGAACACTATATCCATGGGAATCATCAACACAACATGGGAAGAAAATAGCAGTTCTAAAACTTAGAAATATTTGAGCAATGAAAACAGTAATATTTCTTAGCATGTTTACAACAAGAAACCCACTAAACCACAAGTTTATCATGGCAAGGAAAAAATACCAGGCCTAGTGCCCACAAAACACTACCACTTCCTTGTTGGCAAGTCTCCCAAATCATGCAAGAATTAAATCATACAAAAATAACAAAATGCCACCTCATCACAAATTAACATTTTTACAAAGTTGCTCAAATGACAGAAACCATGCCACCATTGGATTCCTGGGATTTTTCTACCCCAAAATCATATATCACACTCATATGTTCCTGTAGGGAAAACTCCCACAACACTAAAAAGAAAAACAACACAAAACCAACCATGACTTATAAGTGAAATCTTGCCCTGTTTGGCTACTGCCAAATATGGCCATGTCCAGAACTGGATTTTTTCCCTAAAATAGAAAGAAACAAAACAACAGAATACATTAAAAAAACAAAACAGGGGTGGGTCCCACTGGCAGTGACACCAGGGCTCCCCTGAGGATGACAAGTGGGGCCAGGGCCCACTTGTCAGGGCCTCACTCAACAGGGAAAAAAGGGGGATTAATCGCTCGGGGGGGGGGGGGGGTCGAACCCACAACCTACGGGTTGCAACAGAAGCGCGCAACCACTGCGCTACACGCCTGATCTGGACAGAAGAGGGGGATCGCCCCTCTTGACCTCTCAAGGACCTGCCTTCCTCTGCTTCGCAACAGAGAGGCAACGATGGCGACGGCGCGGCCACTCGCGCCAACGGCGACAGATTCCGGCAAGGAGATCCACCGACGGGGAACACGGACCTCCACTGACGGGGAACACGGACCACGAGGGGAACCCGCTCCCGCGGTCATCTAATGGCTATGCATGCGGCAGCGAAGAGCTCGAGCACGAGCTCATGCTCGACTCGCGCATGGCGGCAACTACGACAACTACGGGACGGGAATAGCAAGAGATGGGGAAGGGGAGGAGCGCCAGCTCACCGAGGGGGTGCTGCTGGAGCCAGTGCACGCCCACGGTGACCAGAGACGGCGAAAGGCGGCGCTCGACGGAGATGGCAAGAATCAGCAGGGCTCGCGGTGCGCGAAGAAGACGTTGAAGAGACCGACGATGAGGACGAGCTCTGCTCCTCCTAACTCCGAGAACAGATCGAGGGCATCGTCGGGGATCTCCAGGGCATCCTTGAAGGAGCGAAGAAGGCCACTGGAGATGAGGATGTCGGCGACGAAGACTGAGCTGCTCTCTGAACCTCCTGCTCTGTCTGAATCGCCCTCTGCTCTCACATACTTACCAGGAGGATCGAGCAAGGGGAAGGAGGCGAGGGGAAAGAAGAGAGGTGGCGGCGTGAGAGGGAAGAAGGGGAACCCTAGGGGCGCGGGCCGGCTAAATAGGAGGGAAAAGGGGCGCTCCTCGACGTCCGTGAGCTCACGGCGCCGGCGCTCTCTCTCTCTCGCTGTCTCTGACAGAGACGGAGAGAGACGACGGAGCAGGTAGCCGTCTGCTGCGAGTTGGGCTGCGGGAGGCGCCTGCTTGCTGGGCCAGGAGAGGGGACGAGGCCCAGGAGGGCTGACCTCTCTCTCTCTCTCTCATAGAGAAGAAGGTTTTTTTTATATAAAAACCACACATAGCAAAAAATCACAGAGAAAAGACAGCAACGTTTGGAGCAAAAATAAAATGTTCAGACTCAAAGAAATATGCACTAGTTTATAAAAATTAAATTGGCATTTTTAGGACAAACAATTTAATTCATATCTAATTATTAAAACATTCTGTTTTTGCAAAGATGTAGAGCAAAAAAAACTTCAACTTGGTTGAGAACAAATTTTTATGAGCATAACAGAATATATATGAAGAGTGCAACATTTTACAGAATTTATTTAGCATGCAAAAAATTCCACATATTGCAATATTTGGAAAGAGGGAGTTGGGCAAAGTTTCTATAGAAATTGAGGAGAGGTTTTCTACCAAGACATCACATGAAGCTCTCTCCACATCACACCACAAAACACCCACTCACAACAAGCACAAGCATATGATGCAACATAATTTATGTGATGATGCCATGATGCCATGATGAATGATGAAAGTCATGAAGCACAAATTATTTCTATTCAACCACATGAGGGCAAACTTAGAAGGTTCCACATGAGAATATATTACAAATGGCAATGGAAGCATCTGGACTATTACCGTGGCCGATCGGCTCGCGCCTGCCGGGGGATGGATTGTCGGGTCTTCCTGAAGATGTGCGTGCCTTGGTCCCCGGCAGGCACCGGGGACGTGGCTGGCACGGCTCGGGCCCGTTCTGGGCCGTTGCATTGATCTTGCCGGCGTTGCTTAGCCAGCGTAGAATGCTCTTGCCGGAGTCTTGGCCTTGGATGTTGGCCTTGTCTTCTTGATGCGCTCCTTGATCTCACGTAGAGCGGCTTCTCTGGTTTGGACTGAGTTTATGTTGATTGGTTCTTCTACTACTGCCTGTGCATAAGTCAGGGGCACTGGGTACCCCATTCCTAGTGCACCGACACCGGTGTCGGAGTGTTGCTTGTCGCACCCACCGGAGAGCACCTCAAGTACGTGATTCAGATGCATTTTCCCAGGGAGGCATCAACTAACAACACAACTGAGTACGAAGGGTTGCTTGCCGGACTGCGGATAGCAACTGACCTTGGTATCAAGAAATTGATAGTCCGAGGAGACTCACAGCTTGTTGTACGCCAAGTGAACAAGGATTACCAAAGTCCTCTAATGGAAGCATATGTAGATGAAGTGAGGAAGTTGGAGGAACATTTTGACGGTCTGCAGATGGGGCACGTCCCCCGTGTAGAGAGCGGCATTGCCGATGACCTATCTAAACAAGCTGCTCAAAAGTCACGTGTGGAACCAGGCACTTTTGTACTTTGACTCACTCAACCATCCGTCACACCATCAGATCGGCAAGCCAAGAAGAGGAAGGTCAACTCCGACAACTATTTCCCGGCAGAGCCATCAGTGGCCGCCAAGAAGGTTACCGGGGGCGACAAAACGCCTAGCGGTGAGCGGCAAGCTCTGGCAGGCCTAGTGGTCCTTGCCATGGAAGCTAGCGCTCCCGCAGCAGAAGAGACACCTTTAGTCCTTGTCGTCGAGCCAGAAGCTCTGGCATGGGCACATCAGATCGTCCAGTACCTCCAGACAGGAGATCTCCTTGAGGGACAAGAGGAAGCTGAAAACGTAGCACGACAGTCAAGCATGTACCAGTTCGTGGACAAGACTCTGTACAGGAGGAGACCAAACGGTTGTTCAATTTATTATAAGGACATGTTTTATTGATTTGCCCCTATTCATAGGTGGTTTATTCATTATGAATCTTGAATGTGAGAAAGGTGTCTATACCATTGATGCTAAATGTCTTAAGAAGCCTGATAATACCACATATATGTGGCACTGCCGTCTTGGTCATATCGGAAAGAAACTTATGCAAGAACTTCCTAAAGATCGAGTGTTAACATTGTTTGATTTTGAATCATTTGATACATGCGAAGCTTGGCGGATGGGTAAAATGACTAAAACGCCGTTCACTGGTCATCCTGAATGGGCGCTTGAATTATTGGATATAATACGTTGTGATGTATGTGGTCCGATAAGCACACCGTGGCACAGTGGATACTTGTACTTTGTGACCTTCACTGATGATATGAGTAGGTAAGGTTATATTTACTTAATGAAACACAAGTCTTAAACAATTGAAAATTTCAAAGAATTTCATAACAAAGTAGAGAATCATCATGGGAAAATGATAAAATTTCTAGGATTAGATCGTGGTGAAGAATATCTAAGTCATGAGTGTACATCTAAGTGATTGTGGAATAGTTTCACAACTTACTCCTCCTCGAACACCTCAGAGAAATGGTTTGTCTGAGAGGCGTAACTGAACCCTCTTAGACATGGTAAGGTGAATGATGTCATTTGCCGATCTACGTTTATCATTTTGGGGATATGCCCTTGAAACAACAACATATACAATTAACAATGCACTGTCTAAGTGTGTTGAGACGACACCATATGAGTTATGGAACGGGAAGAAACCCAATGTGTCTCATCTCAAGATTTGGGGTTGTGAGACTTATTTAAAGTGCTTACAACCAAATAAATTCAATCCCAAAGTAGACAAATGCTATTTTGTAGGTTATCCGAAAGAAACAATTGGGTATTCCTTCTACCAAAATTCTGAAGACAAAGTGTTTGTCGCAAAGAATGGACACTTTCTCGAGAAGGAGTTTCTCGATAAATAAGTAAGTGGGAGGACAGTACAACTTAATGAGATTACAAAATATCTAGAAGTGAATGTGACAAATGGAACATAAACTATTCTAGAAATTGTCTGCATAACTATACGAGAAGTTACTGCAACAGTTGTAGAACTCCAACCAAGACTGTAGCTGAACCACGTAGGTGAGGCAGAGTTATTGAACCTCCTTAGTGATTTCACAATGAAATATTCATCTTAGAAAAACATGAACCTATGCACTACAGAGAAGAGATGGAGGCGCCCAGCTCACAAGAATGGATAAAAGCCATGAAATCTGAAATAGAGTCCATGTACGAGAATCAGGTTTGGAACTTGGTTGATCCTCTAGAGGGTGTGAAACCCATACAATGTACATGGATCTTCAAAATAAAAACAGATGCTGATGGTAATCCTACTATCTATAAAGCAAGGCTAGTTGTGAAATGGTTTTCATAGATTGAGGGAGTTGATTATGACGAAACTTTCTCACCAGTAGCTATGCTGAAGTCTATACGGATAATGATGGCTATTGTTGCATATTTCGATTATGATATATGGCAGATGGACGTCAAAACTGCATTTGAAAGAGAATATATATATGATACAACAAGAAGGTTTTGTCGATCCTAAGGATGCCGGAAAGGTGTGTAAGCTTCAAATATCTATCTATGGTTTGAAGCAAGCATCAAGGAGCTGGAATCAACGTTTTGATGAAGTGGTAAAAGGTTTGACTTCATTTTTTTTTGAAGAATCTTGTGTATACAAGAAATTTAGTGGGAGTGTTGTAACTTTTCTGATTCTATATGTGGATGACATATTATTAATTGGAAAGGATACATAGTTCTTTAGCACAATAAAAGACTATTTGAAGAGTGCGGTTTCAATGAAAAACTTAGGTGAAGTAGCATATATATTGGGCATAAATATCTATAGAGATAGATCAAGACATCTAATTGCACTAAGCTAGAGCACGTACATTGATAGGTTTTAAATAGGTTTAAATGGAGAATAGAAAGAAAGGGATTCTCCCAATGTCACATGGCACAACACTCAGTAGAAATCATTGCCCCAAAACAATTGATGAAAGACTGTAGATGAGTGGAGTACCATATGCTTTCGCAATTGGATCCATCATGTATGCTATGATATGTACTATACCGGTGTTTCTTATGCACTAAGTGTTAGTAGCAGGTACCAAAGTGATCCTACGGTGGCTCACTGAGCATCGGTTAAAAATATTCTTAAGTACCTCAAAAGGACAAAGAACATGCTCCTTGTCCATGGAGGTGATGAAGAGCTTGTTGTAAATGGTTACACAGATGCTAGTTTCATGACTGATATAGATGACTATAAATCTCAATCAGGCTATGTTTATACCCTGAATGGCAATGTAGTACTTTGGAGAAGTTTCAAATGGAACACTATTGCAGATTCTACGACAGAGGCAGAGTATATTGCGGCTTTAGAAGATTCAAAGGAGGCGATCTGAATCAAGGAGTTTCTTGAAGAAGTTGGTATCGTCCAAAGTGCAATGAATCGATGGCACTCTGTTGTGATAATAGTGGTGTCATTGCTCAAGCAAAGGAACCAAGATCCCACATGAAGGCCAGACACATCGAGCACAAGTATCACATTATTCGACAGTATATCGACAAGTGTTTTGTGAAGGTCCTCAAGGTTCACACATATTTGAATGTGTGATACGATGACGAAGGGTTTACCATGAGCAAAGCATGGGCACCACCGGATAGACATAGGTGTTAGAGAGACTATGTAAACTGGATTACTGACTCTAGTGCAAGTGGGAGACTGTTGGAAATATGCCCTAGAGGCAATAATACTGTATTATTATCTTTCCATATTCATAATTAAGAGTTTATATTCTATGCTATAACTGTTATGATTTTGGAATACGCGGTACATTGGAACACTCATATGCACATGTGTAATGATAAATGGTAAAACAAAGGTTCCTAGTCTTGCCTCTATGATTATCTCAAGTGTTGTTGGTGATCATGTTTTCCGGATCGTAGGATATCGTTAAGTGTAACGATAATACTAAAACAACATTGAGAGTATGACGTTAAAAGAACGATCATATTGAATCGACCCGAACTTGTTTATTTTACTTTGAGATAATATCGTCTGAAATCAATTGTTATAACACGGAGTGTTAACATGTGTTTTATGTTCCTTAGACCATGAGAGCATCGCAGTCATTTCATAACGTACGATGAGATTTGGGGTTGCTCAAACATTATATGTAACTAGGTGATTATAACGACAACTTACAGGTTTATCGGAAAGGTTGACAAGGGACTACATAGCTCGAGAGCGGGATTTGATCCGCTGATGATGGAGAGATATTCTTAGGCACATCTCGGTGTGACGGTATCCATAATCGTCTGGCCGAGCATATGTGACTATGCCACAGGGATGCCGGAACACATCACCGAGGAAGAAGAACAAAACCGGTAACGAGAATAACGGTATAATGAGCATGTGAATGACTCAAAAGGATACCAGTGATTCTCGGGTCTTGTAAAGTATCGCGAAGCAAAGCGAATGTCACATGGTAACTAATGGTTCTCTCAAATATCATTCATGTACTCATAGGGATCGATATGGAAGTACAAGGTTCCGCTATCGGTCATTCCACAAAGGAGTTTCGTTCATGTCTATGAGTTACCGAACCTACGGGTCACAAGCTTAAGTTAATCATGATCTACTGAGTGTTAGTAGGGCGAGTGTCGAGGTACGACAATCTATGGGACCGGCAAGGCCCATTTGCGGTTCTACTAAGGGGATCGACGTGCACATAGAGCGGAAACAACAGTCAAAGCAGCGGATTTACCTAGGTTCAGGCCACCGTGAGGTGTAAAACCCTATTCCTGCTTTGGTGAATTAATGGTGTTTATGCCCTAGTTACAAGGAGCACAACTTGCCGGCAAGAGTGCTCAGGAGTGCAGCAACTACATGTAAATGGGAAGGGAGTCGACCTTTGTAAAGGTTTCCATGGACCTCCTTTTATAGACAAAGGGGTTACCATAGTGGCAAAATAGTCAATGTACTATACATGTAGTGGCTACAGTGCCAAATACCTAACTCTGACGGCTTAGGACAAACACATTAATTGCGCCATGAGGTTTAACGCTGGCGCCATCTTTCGGCAAGGATCGCCCCTCCATCTGTGTCGTTCACTCAGCTACCTCCTATTCCTTCACCACACCATTACGACAGGTGTCAATAAATGTTGATTACCTGGCCAGAGCTGACACGCGCCCCGACAGGCTCCACCTAGCTACCTTCCCTCTCGACACCTCCTTGACAAGTGAGTAGCTGGTCGATGAGGCGGAGCGGTAATTCGGTAGTGGGATCCTGCCGGCACGGAGCTTGTCGGGTTTTCTTGCCGGCAGCCTAGTCTTCTGCTAGTTGTATCTTGAGTGCAATAGTCCTCCGGCAAGCCTTGCCGACGGAGGACTGCGGCTGTCTCTGCACAAGTCAGGGTACTAAGGACCCGTTATTTAGTACACCTCAGGAGCCCCTGGGCCCGGGACACAGTTGCATACGTAGCATTGTTGGGCTAGGCCCAAAACAGTGCACTAACACACGCGGCAGTGGGTAACCTCAAGTAATGATGATTTTTTTACTGCCCACCCATGACACACATTAAATGCGACACGTGGGAGAGGTGGAGCAAAGCAACGCCTGGGTCGCGTGCCTAAAAAGGTGCAGACACGTCAGGCGGAGAGAGACAGCCCCTGTGCCTTCCTTATAAAAAGGCAACCACGGGGGCGTTGCTCATGTAGCATTGTCATTCTCCATCTTGCCGCCACTGTCGTCTTCAACCTTGTGCAGAGCAGAGCATCGCCGCCGCCCCGCCGTTTCTCCACACTTTTGCCAGCTAACTCCCCAAGCCCGCCATGGCGCTGATACGTATCCAATGTATCTATAATTTTTGATTGTTCCATGCTATCATATTATCAATCTAGGATACTTTATATGAAATTATCTGCTATTTTATATCATTTTTGGGAGCTAACCTATTAACCCAGTGCCAGGTGCCAGTTGTTGTTTTCTACCTGTTTTTTGTTTTCCAGGAAATCTGTACCAAACGAAGTCCAAATGCTATAAAACTTTTTGACGATTTTTTCTGTACAAAAGAGACCTAGGAAGCTCCGGGAGGAGTCATGAAGCTACACAAGGAGGCCACAAGGCACCTGGGCTCGCCCAAGGGGGTAGGCGCACCCAGGTACCTTATGGGCCCACTTGTGACTCCATTTGACCAAATTACACTTCTATAAATGCCAACAAAGAGCCACCCGAAACACTTTTTTCGCCGCCGCTGGCATCTGTTCCGACGGGAGGCCATCTGGAGACCTTTTCTGGTGATCTGCCGGAGGGGAAATCGATCACGGAGGCCATCTACATCAACCTTGCTGCCTCCATGATGATGCGTGAGTAGTCCACCACATACCTACGGGTCCATAGCTAGTACCTAGATGGCTTCTTCTCTCTCTTTGATCTTCAATACAATGTTCATCGCGATCTTCATGGTAATCTATTTAATGTAATCTTGTTTTGCGGTGTGTTTGTTAGGATCTGATGAATTGTGGGTTTATGGTCAGATTATTCATGAAAAGTTATTGAGTCTCCACTGAATTTCAATATGCATGATGTCATAGCTTCATATCTATTTCCTATTTATCGGTTTGGTTTGGCCAACTAGAATGATTTATCTTCAGTAGGGGTGGTGCGTTGTAATGGGTTCAATCTTGCGGTGCTCTATCCCCGTGACAGAAGGGGTCGAGACACGATTTGTATTGTTGCCAATAAGGCTACAACGATGGGGTCTTAACATATTTCTTGTCTTACATTGTTTAGATCATGTCATCTTGCTCCAAGCATTACTTCGTTTGTTATAAACTTAATACCATAGATGCATGCTGGATAGCGGTCGATTGGTGAAATAACAGTAGCAGTGTTCAAGATATCCCCCGATATGCCGGTAAATCAGCCAATTTATCACTTACCGATGTCTGACCGATAATATAAATCGACCGATATGTCGATAAATCGGTTGATATGCGGATAAACCGAGTGATTTACCCCTTATCGTGCGTCGACCGATAAGTTACCGATAAGCGATATCCCCAACATTGAATAGTAGTAGATGCAGAATTGTTTTGGTCTACTTGTTTATGGACGTGATGCCTATATACAAGATCATTGCCGTGAATAACATGTCATAAGTATGCGTAGTTCTATCGATTGCCCAACAGTAATTTGTTTACCAACCGTATGCTACTTTCGAGAGAGAAGCCTGTAGCGAACACCATGCCCCCCCAGATCTACTTAAACATAAAAAAAAATTAAATTACCTTGTTGCACTTTATTTACTTTTATTTTATTTTTATTTTACATTATCTATTCTTTCAAGATTTAATCCTTGCAAGTAACGAGTTCAAGGGGCTTGACAACCCTCTTTCCCGCGTTGGGTGGAAGTGTTTGGTTTTGTGTGTGTAGGTGTTGTTTAAGAGAATTTTCATTGGTTCTCCTATTGGTTCGATAACCATGGTTCTCATTGAGGGAAATACTTACCTCTATTGTACTGCATCTCCTCTCCTCTTCGGGGAAAATCCCAATGTAGCTCACAAGTAGCAGGAACAATTTACGGCACCACTGCTGGGGAGCATCATCAAATTATTGCCAGGTCCCTACAGATAAATTATCTTTAACTTGTTCTACTTTTTATTTGCTGTTATATTTTAGTTTATATAAAAATAAAAAAATAAAATATTTCTATTTGCTTGTTTGCTTAGTTATCTAGTTTACTTGTTAGTTCACTCATTTACTTGCTAGTTTATTTGCTTTGTCAATATGTCTCAAATACTAATAATAATTATTTTATTAGTACTCTAATACCATCCGCCACTAGTGCGGAAGCTTTTGATATTAATGTCGCTTTGCTAAATCTTGTTATGAAAGAATAATTTTTGGGAAGTCCTAATGAGGATCCCGCTTTGCATCTTAGTACCTACGTTGAATTATGTGATATGCAAAGGAAAAAGATATGGATAATGATGTGGTTAAATTGAAATTATTTCCTTTTTCACTAAGAGATAAATCTTAAACGTGGTTTTCATCCTTGCCTCGCAATAGTATTGGAACATGGGACAAGTGTAAGGATGCTTTTATTGCCAAGTATTTTCCTCCCCGCAAAGATTATATCTCTCCGAAACCAAATTATGAATTTCAAATAACATGAGCAAGAACATGTTGCACAAGCATGGGACAAAATGAAAATGATGATTAGAAATTGTCCAACTCATGGCTTAAACTTACGGATGATAATACAACATTTCTATGTGGGACTAAACTTTGTGTCGAGAAATCTTCTAGACTCTGCTGTAGGTGGTACCTTTATGGAGATTACATTGGGAGAATGTACTAAATTACTAGATAATATCATGACAAATTATTCTCAATGGCACACCGTACGAGCTCCAACTGGTAAGAAGGTAAATTCTGTTGAAGAAATCGCTACTTTGAGTGATAGGTTGGATTTTCTTATGAATATGTTTGCAAATAAGAATGCTTAAGTTGATCCTAATGATGTGCTATTATCTACTTTGATTGAGCAAAATAATGATGCTATTTATGTGAACTTTTTCCCTAGAAATAATTTCAATAGCTTATAGAGGTAATTTTAATCCTAGATCGTATCCCGGAAATTCCTCTAATAATTATGGCAATTCTTATGATAATTACTATGGTACTTCTTCCAATAATAAAAATTCGATGCCATTTGATATTGAGAACACAATTAAAGAATTTATTAGTTCTGAAAAAGTTTTCAATACGATGGTAGAAGAAAAACTACATAAAGTTGATGATATGGCTAGAAACATGGATATGATTGCTCATGATGTGGAAATTCTTAAAAGTAAAACTTTGCCACCGAAGCATGATACTAATGAGACTATTAAATCCATCCAAATATCTATTGATGAAAGTAAGGAGATAACCGCTAGCTTGAGAGCTGAGCGAGAATTCCTAGAAAGGCGCTTCCTCCCGGTTTTTATCGTAATCATGATGATGTTAAAATTATTCGTGTTTACCCTATAAGATCTTTATTTACTAATCTGAAAATTTATGATAAAGGGACTGGCGATGAGTCAACTTTAGCAAGAAGGTGTCCCGTTTGTTCGAAGGATGATGATGTTATTGAGAAAAATGAAAAAGGTGAGTTTGGAGAGGTCAAAACTTTAAATAGTGATGCAACCGCTACTTTGGATTACAAGGACTTTAATTATGAAAGTTTCTATTTAGTTGAATGTATTTGCTTGTTGCAATCCATGATTAGCTCACCCAATGCTTATGAAGAAAATAAAGCTTTCACTAAACATATCGTAGAACCTATGATAAAAGCTCATGAGGAGAAACTTGAGTTAGAGGTTTCAATACCTAGAAAATTGCATGATGAATGAGAACCTACTATTAAAATTAAACTTAAATATTATGAATGCAATGCTGTGTGTGACCTTGGTGCTAGTGTTTCTAGAATACCAAAATCTTTATGTGATGTGCTAGGTCTCACCGATATGAATGAATGTTCCCTTAACTTGCATTTAGCGGATTTTACTATTAATAAACCATTGGATAGAATAAATTATGTTCTTATTATTGCTAATGTAAATTATGTGCCCGTGGATTTCATTGTGCAAGATATTGAATACAATCCGTCTTGTCCTATTATACTTGGTAGGCCTTTGTTACGAACTATAGGTGCTATTATTGACATGAAAGAAGGTAATATAAGATTCAAATTCCCATTAAAGAAAGGGATGGAAAAATTACCTAGAAAGATAATTAAACCACCATATTAATCTATTATGAGGGCCACCTATTGAATTATTTTGAAGAATGACAACACTTCATACTATGCATTATGCCTAGCTAGGGGCATAAAACAATAATGCTTGTTGGGGCCACCCAATAGTTATGTTTGAATTTTTGTTTTACTTTATGTTTTGGTGCATTGACATGATTATTTATACTGTAATGATTGTGTTTTCATGTCTAAATTAATATTTGTTCCAAGTAAAGCCTTTTGGATGATTTGGAAGATAGTAGAATTGATACGGTGGAAAAACACAAACTTTTGCGTCAAGTGCAGAATTTCTCAAATTTTACTGGAACGTATTTTGATCTGAATTTTTTACACAGTATCGGTATACAAATTTCCAAGGTTTACTAAATTTTCAGAATTTTCGGAGTTATAGAAGTATAGTTTTTCTACAGATCTTTACAGAATGTTCTGTTTTAGACAGATTCTATTTTTGGCTTCCATAGTTTGCTTGTTTTGATGATGCTATGGACAGTATCGGGGGTTATAAGCCATGGAGAAGTTAGAATACAATACCTATTATGCAATAATGAAATATGAATTAATTTATAACAGTACCTAAAGTATTTGATATGTTTATTATACTAATGGATCTCACGAGGTTTTGTTGAGTTTTGTGTGCTGAAGTTTTCAAGGTTTGGGTGAGAGAACGATGGATGAAGGAATAAGGAGAGGCAAGACCCTAAGCTTGGGGATGCCCAAGGCACCCCAAGGTAATATTCAAGGAAGACCCAAGTGTCTAAGCTTGGGGATGCCCTGGAAGGCATCCCCTCTTTCGTCTCCAATCTATCGGTATGTCACTTGGAGCTATATTTTTATTCATCACATGACATTTGTTTTACTTGGAGCGTCGTGTGTTTATTTTGTTTTTCCTTTAGTTTGCCATTGTTTGCTGGACACACATATTTGAGAGAGACACACGGTTATCATAATTTATTAGAATACTCTATATGCTTCACTTATATCTTTTGAGCTAGGCAGTTGATCTAGTGCTTCACTTATATCTTTCTAGAGCACAACGGCGTCTAAATTTTGTGGAAATGGTTTAAATCTCATGATTCAGTTAAATCTTTTTGAGAGTATAATAAGGAATAGGAACGGTAAATGGCACGGGTTATAAGATTAGTCCAAAAAGGATAGGTATTCAGGGGGCATATAATAAAAACTTTCATGTAGCTCACTAAAGAAGAGACATGAGTTGATTATATTGATGTAGTAATATGAAAGGGGCATGAGCACATGATTTTTGGTTAGTAGAAATATCGGTAATTAAAGATTGTTATTTGTTATTAATCTAAGTATTAACATGGCATGGTGATGATGTGTGCGCATTTTTATGTCTGAAATGAAATCATATCGTGTTGTTTGAATCGGGGGCGCGCGATGGTTAACTCCTCCCAACCTCCTCCCTAGGGGTATGCAGTTGTACTTTGCTTCGAGAGAGATAATAAGGCTTTGCAATAAGTATGTGAGTTATTTATGACTATTGTGAATCCATGGATATACGTACTCTCACCTTTCCATATTTGCTAGCCTCTTCGGTACCATGCATTGCCCATTCTCACCACGAGAGTCGGTGCAACCTTCGCCAGTGCATCCAAACCCCGTGATATGATACACTCTATCACACATAAGCCACCTTATATCTTCCTCAAAATAGCCACCATACCTACTTATCATGGCATTTTCATAGCCATTCTGTGATATACTGCCATGCAACTTCCACCGTTCTGTCACATGACTTGTGTGTTCATCATCATATTGCTTTGCATGATCATATAGTTGACATAGTATTTGTGGCAAAGCCACCGTTCATAATGTTTACATGTTACGCTAGATCATTGCACATCCGGGTACACTACCAGAGGTATTCATATAGAGTCATAATTGTTTTATGTTGTGTTGTAATATTGAGTTGTAAGTAAATAAAAGTGTGATGATCATAATTATTAGAGCACTGTTCCAGTGAGGAAATGATGATGGAGACAATGATTCCCCCACAAGTCGGGATGAGACTGTTGGGGAACGAAGCATGAATTTCAAAAAATTTCCTACGCTCATGCAGGATCTATCCATGGAGATGCATCGCTATGAGAGGGGAGAGTGTGTCTATGTACCCTCGTAGACCGTTAGCGGAAGCGTCTCACAACGCGGTTGATGTAGTCGAACAAGCCTTCGAGCTCCACCGATCGAGTACCGAACGTACGGCACCTCCAAGTTCTACACACGTGCAGCTCGGTGACGATCCTCGCCTTCTTGATCCAGCAAGACGTCGAGGAAGTAGATGAGTTCCGTCAGCACGACGGCGTGGCGACGGTGACGGTGAAGTGATTCCGGCAGGGCTTCGCCTAAGCTCTCCGAAAATATGACAGAGGTGGAAAACGGAGATCGGGGCACCGCACACGGCTATGGGACAATTGTGTGTCTCCAAGGGGTGCCCCTCCTCCGTATATAAAGGAGGGAGGGGGGAGGAGGCAGCCAAGTGTGGGGAGTCCTACTAGGACTCCTTAGTCCTAGTAGGATTCCACCTCCCATACGGAGTAGGAAAGGGGGAAGGGAGAGGGAAAGGAAAGAGGGGGCTGCGCCCCCTCCCCTAGTCCAATTCGGTTTGGGCAAGGGGGGGCGCGCGCCTCCTCACGTGGCCTGCCTCTCCTTTTCCCGTATGGCCCAATAAGGCCCATTACTTCTCCCGGTGAATTCCCGTAACTCCCCGGTACTCCGAAAAATACCCGAATCACTCGGAACCTTTCCGACGTCTGAATATAGCCTTCCAATATATGAATCTTTACCTCTCGACCATTTCGAGACTCCTCGTCATGTCCGTGATCTCATCCGGGACTCCGAACAAACTTCGGTCACCAATCACATAACTCATATAATACTATATCGTCATCGAACCTTAAGTGTGCGGACCCTACGGGTTCGGTAATGATGTAGACATGACCGAGACGACTCTCCGGTCAATAACCAACAGCGGAACCTGGATGCTCATATTAGTTCCTACATATTCCACGAAGATCTTTATCGGTGAACCTCATATGTCAACATACGTTGTTCCCTTTGTCCGGCGGTATGTTACTTGCCCGAGATTCGATCGTCGATATCCAATACCTAGTTCAATCTCGTTACCGGCAAGTCTCTTTACTCGTTCCGTAATACGTCATCTTGCAACTAACTCTTTAGTCACGGTGCTTGCAAGACTTCTGTGATGCTGTATTACCGAGAGGGCCCAGAGATACCTCTCCGATAGTCGGAGTGACAAATCCCAATCTCGATCCATGCCAACTCAACAAACACTTTCGGAGATACCTGTAGTGCACCTTTATAATCACCCAGTAACGTTGTGACGTTTGATACACCCAAAGTATTCCTACGGTATCCGGGAGTTGCATGATCTCATGGTCAGAGGAATGTGTATTTGACATAGTGAAAGCAATAGCAATAAACTGAATGATCATTTGCTATGCTAACGGTTGGGTCATGTCCATCACATCATTCTCCTAATGATGTGATCCCGTTATCAAATGACAACTCATGTCCATGGTCAGGAAACCTTGACCATCTTTTGATCAACGAGCTAGTCTAGTAGAGGCATACTAGGGACATAGTATTTGTCTATTATCCACACATGTATTTAGTTTCTGGTCAATACAATTCTAGCATGAATAATAAACTATTATCATGAACGGGGAAATATGATAATAACTAATTTATTATTGCCTCTAGGGCATATTTCAAACAGTCTCCCACTTGCACTAGAGTCAATAATCTAGATTACATCTCCATGTAATTAACACTTAATCAGTTCTAAAGCTGATCATGTTTTGCTTGTGAGAGAGGTTTTAGTCAACGGGTCTGCAATATTCAGATCCATGTGTACTTTGCAAATCTCTATGTCTTATGTAGATGCTGTCACCATACTCTGCTTTGGAGCAACTCCAAAATAACTACCCCACTTTATGTATCCAGTCAGAGACTCATAGTCTTCCGGATCGGTGTTTAAAGCTTGCATCGACGTAACCTCTTACGACGAACTCTTTATTACCTCTATTTCCCGAGAAATTCTTCCTTAATCATCTTAAGGATATACTTTGACCGCTGTCCAGTGATCCACTCCTGGATCACTTTCGTACCTCTTTGCCAGACACATGGCAAGGCACACAGCATGGCATACTTTATAGAACCTATGGCCGAGGCATAGGGGATAACCTTCGTCTTTTCTATTTCTTCTGCCGTGGTCGAGATTTGAGTCTTACTCAATTTCACACCTTGCACCACAGTCAAGAACTCCTTTTTGACTGATCCATTTTGAACTTTCTTCAAACTTGTCAAGGTATGTGCTTCGTGAAAGTCCTATGAGGCGTCTCAATCTATCTCTATAGATTTTGATGCCTAACATGTAAAACAACCTTTACCTAGATCTTCAAGTCTTACTCCACTTCACACCAGCCAAGAACTTATTTCTTTTGACCTGATCCATTTTGAACTTCTTCAAAAACTTATCAAGATGTGTGAACTTTTATCAGGTGTCTTGATCTATCTCTATAGATCTCGATGCCCAATCCGTGGATAACTCAAAAACAGGTTTTTATTGAAAAACTCCTTTCAATTAATTCTTCATGCTTTCCAGAAATTCTACATCATTTCCAATCAACAATATGTCATCCACATATACTATTAGAAATGCTATAGAGGTCCCACTCACTTTCTTGTAAATACAAGTTTCTCCATAAACTTGCATAAACCCAAACGCTTTGATCACTTCATCAAAGCGAGTATTCCAGCTCCGAGATGCTTGCACCAGTCCATAGATGGATCGCTGGAGCTTGCATACTTTGTTAGCACCTTTAGGATCGACAAAACCTTCCGGTTGCATCATATACAAATCTTCCTTAAGGAATCCATCAAGGAATGCCGTTTTGACGTCCATTTGCCAGATTTCATAATCATAAAACGTGACAATTGCTAACATAATTCTGACAGACTTTAGCATCGCTACGGGTGAGAAAGTCTCATCGTAGTCAACTCCTTGAACTTGTCGATAACCTTTAGCAACAAGTCGTGCTTTATAGACGGTGACATTACCATCAGCGTCCGTCTTCTTCTTAAAGATCCATTTATTTTCAATAGCTCGCCGTTCATCGGGCAAGTCTACCAAAGTCCACACTTTGTTCTCATACATGGATCCAATCTCGGATTTCATGGCCTCAAGCCATTTGTCGGAATCCGGGCTTGCCATCGCTTCTTCATAGTTCGAGGGTTCATCGTTGTCTAGCAACATGACCTCCAAGACTGGATTTCCGTACCACTCTGGTGCGGAACGTGTCCTGGTTGACCTTCGAAGTTCAGTAACAACTTGATCCGAAGTTTCATGATCATCATCATTAACTTCTTCTCTGGTCTGTGTCGATGTCACAGAAATTTCTTTCTGTGGCGTACTACTATCCAGAGGAGGTACAATTACCTCATCAAGTTCTACTTTCCTCCCACTCACTTCTTTCGAGAGAAACTCCTTCTCTAGAAAGGATCCATTCTTAGCAACGAATACTTTGCCTTCGGATCTATGGTAGAAGGTGTACCCAATGGTCTCCTTTGGATATCCTATGAAGACGCACTTATCCGCTTTGGGTTCAAGCTTATCAGGCTAAAGCCTTTTGACATAAGCATCGTAGCCCCAAACTTTCAGAAACGACAGCTTAGGTTTCTTTCCAAACCATAGTTCATACGGTGTCATCTCAACGGATTTAGACGGTGCCCTGTTTAAATGCAGCTGTCTCTAATGCATAACCCCAAAATGATAGTGGCAAATCGGTAAGAGACATCATATAACGCACCATATCTAATAGAGTACGATTACGACGTTCGGACACACCATTACGCTGTGGTGTTCCAGGTGGCGTGAGCTGTGAAACAATTCCACATTGTCTTAAGTGATTGCCAAACTCGTAACTCAAATATTCTCCTCCACGATCAGATCGTAAGAACTTTATTTTCTTGTTACGATGGTTCTCTACTTCACTCTGAAATTCTTTGAACTTTTCAAATGTTTCAGATTTATGCTTCATCAAGTAGACATAGCCATATCTACTCAAATCATCTGTGAACGTGAGAACATAACGATATCCACCGCGCGCTTCAACACTCATCGGACCGCATACATCGATATGTATTATTTCCAATAAGTTGGTTGCTCGCTCCATTGTTCCGGAGAACGGAGTTTTAGTCATCTTGCCAATAAGGCACGGTTGACATGTCTCAAATGATTCATAATCAAGAGATTCCAAAAACCCATCTGCATGGAGTTTCTTCATGTGTTTAACACTGATATGACCTAAGCGGCAGTGCCACAAATATGTGGTACTATCATTATCTTTTGGCATTTGTGTTATAAACATGTGTATTACTAAGATCAAGATTCAATAAACCTTTCATTTTAAGTGCATGATCATCCATGATATTATGTAAATAAATAGAATAACAATTATTCTCTGAAATTGAATAACCGTTTTGCAATAAACACTATCAGATATAATGTTCATGCTTAACGCAAGCACCAAATAACAATTATTTAGGTTCATCACTAATCCTGAAGGTAGAGAGAGCGTGGCGATGGTGATCACATCAACCTTGGAGACACTTCCAATGCACATCGCCACCTCGTTCTTAGCTAGCCCTCGTTTATTCCGAAGCTCCATGTTTCAAGTTCTAAGCAACTGAACAAGTATCAAATACCCAGGTGCTCCTACGAGTACTAGTAAGGTACATATCAATAACATGTATATCAAATATCTTTGTTGACATTGCCAGTCTTATTATCTGCCAGTTACTTTGGGGAAGTTCCGCTCCTTGTGACATTTCCCTTTGCAATGGGAGCACTAAGTCTCGGGTTTGGTTCAGCCTTGGGTTTCTTCGCGTGAGCGGCAACTGATTTACAGTTCTTCTTGAAGTTCCCTTTTCTTTCCCTTGCCCTTCTTGAAACTAGTGGTCTTATTAACCATCAACACTTGATGCTCCCTTTTTTGATTTCTACATCCGCAGATTGTAGCATCGCGAATAGCTTAAGGATCTTCTATCCCTTGCATGTTTATAGTTCATCACGAAGATCCAGTAGCTTAGTGATAGTGACTGGAGAACTCTATCAATCACCACTTTATTCGGAAGTCTAACTCCCACTTGATTCAAGTGTTTGAAGTACTCAGACATTCTGAGTACATGCTCACTAACGGAGCTGTTCTCCTCCATCTTGTAGCTATAGAACTTGTCGAAGGTGTCATACCTCTCGACCCGGGTGTGAGCTTGAAAAACAAATTTTCAGCTCTTGGAACATCTCATATGCTCCGTGTTGCTCAAAACATATTTGGAGCTCCGGTTCTAAGCTGTAAAGTATGGCGCACTGAACTATCGAGTAGTCATCTTTTCTTGTCTGCCAGACGTTCATAACGTCCTCAGACGAAGCCGTAGGGGTATTTCACTGAGCGGTGCATTAAGGACATAAGCCTTCTGTGCAGCAGTGAGGACAATCCTCAGATCACGGACCTAGTCCGCATAGTTGCTTCCATCAACTTTCAACTTTGTTTTCTCTAGGAACATAATAAAAACAGGGGAACTACAGCGCGGTCTATTGATCTACAACATAAAATTGCAAAGATTATTTAGACTATGTTCATGATAATTGAAGTTCAATTAATCAAATTACTTAAGAACTCCCACTTAGATTAACATCCCTCAAGTTGCCTAAGTGTAACATGATCCACATCAACTAAACCACGTCCGATCATCACGTGAGGTGGATTAGTTATCAATGGTGAACATCTTTCATGTTGATCATATCTACTATATGACTCATGTTCGACCTTTCGGTCTCTTGTGTTCCGAGGCCATGTCTGTACATGCTAGGCTCGTCAAGTTTAACCCAAGTATTCTGCGTGTGTAAAACTGGCTTACACCCGTTGTATGCGAACGAAAGAATCCATCACACCCGATCATCACGTGGTGCTTAGAAGCGTCGAACCTTCGCAATGGTGCATACTAGGGGAGAACACCTATCTTGAAATTTAGTGAAGGGATCATCTTATAATGCTACCGTCGTCCTAAGCAAAATAAGATGCATAAAAGGATTAACATCACATGCAATTCAATATATGTGACATGATATGGCCATCAACGTCTTGTGCCTTTGATCTCCATCAGCAAAGCACCGTCATGATCTCCATCGTCACCGGGTTGACACCTTGATCACCATCGTAGCGTCGTGACACCTTGATCTCCATCGTAGCGTCGTGACACCTTGATCTCCATCGCAGCGTCGTGGTCGTCTCGCCGGCTATTGCTACTACTACTACTGCTAACTCATAGCGGTAAAGAAAAGCAATTACATAGCGTTGGCATTGCATACAATAAAGAGACAACCATAAGGCTCCTGCCGGTTGCCTGATAACTTACAAAAACATGATCATCTCATACAACAACTTATATCACATCATGTCTTGGCCATATCACATCACCAACATACCCTGCAAAAACAAGTTAGACGTCCTCTACTTTGTTGTTGCAAGTTTTACGTGGCTGCTACGGGTTTGCAAGAACCGTTCTTACCTACGCAAAACCACAACGTGTTGTAGTGATTGCTTTTTGATCTTCTAAAAGAACCCTCTTCATTGAAACCGATTCAACTAAAGTGAGAGAGACAGACACCCGCCAGTTACCTTTATGCAACGAGTGCACGTAGCGGTGAAACCTGTCTCGCGTAAGCGTACGCGTAATGTCGGTCCGGGCCGCTTCATCTCACAATACCGCCGAATCAAGTAACAACTAGTAACGGCAAGCAATATGTATACACCCACGCCCACAACTCCTTTGTGTTCTACTCGTGCAAATCACATCTACGCATAGACCTGGCTCGGATGCCACTGTTGGGGAACGAAGCATGAATTTCAAAAAATTTCCTACGCTCACGCAAGATCTATCCATGGAGATGCATCGCTACGAGAGGGGAGAGTGTGTCTACGTACCCTCGTAGACCGTTAGCGGAAGCGTCTCACAACGCGGTTGATGTAGTCGAACAATCCTTCGAGCTCCACCGATCGAGTACCGAACGTATGGCACCTCCGAGTTCTACACACGTGCAGCTCGGTGACGATCCTCGCCTTCTTGATCCAGCAAGACATCGAGGAAGTAGATGAGTTCCGTCAGCACGACGGCGTGGCGACGGTGACGGTGAAGTGATTCCGGCAGGGCTTCGCCTAAGCTCTCCGAAAATATGACCGAGGTGGAAAATGGAGATCGGGGCACCGCACACGGCTATGGGACAATTGTGTGTCTTGAAGGGGTGCCCCTCCTCCGTATATAAAGGAGGGAGGGGGGAGGAGGCAGCCAAGTGTGGGGAGTCCTACTAGGACTCCTTAGTCCTAGTAGGATTCCACCTCCCATACGGAGTAGGAAAGGGGGAAGGGAGAGGGAAAGGAAAGAGGGGGCTGCGCCCCCTCCCCTAGTCCAATTCGGTTTGGGCAAGGGGGGGCGCGCGCCTCCTCACGTGGCCTGCCTCTCCTTTTCCCGTATGGCCCAATAAGGCCCATTACTTCTCCCGGTGAGTTCCCGTAACTCCCCAGTACTCCGAAAAATACCCGAATCACTCGGAACCTTTCCGACGTCCGAATATAGCCTTCCAATATATGAATCTTTACCTCTCGACCATTTCGAGACTCCCCGTCATGTCCGTGATCTCATCCGGGACTCCGAACAAACTTCGGTCACCAATCACATAACTCATATAATACTATATCGTCATCGAACCTTAAGTGTGCGGACCCTACGGGTTCGAGAATGATGTAGACATGACCGAGACGACTCTCCGGTCAATAACCAACAGCGGAACCTGGATGCTCATATTGGTTCCTACATATTCCACGAAGATCTTTATCGGTGAACCTCATATGTCAACATACATTGTTCCCTTTGTCCGGCGGTATGTTACTTGCCCGAGATTCGATCGTCGGTATCCAATACCTAGTTCAATCTCGTTACCGGCAAGTCTCTTTACTCGTTCCATAATACGTCATCTTGCAACTAACTCTTTAGTCACGGTGCTTGCAAGACTTCTGTGATGCTGTATTACCGAGAGGGCCCAAAGATACCTCTCCGATAGTCGGAGTGACAAATCCCAATCTCGATCCATGCCAACTCAACAAACACTTTCGGAGATACCTGTAGTGCACCTTTATAATCACCTAGTAACGTTGTGACGTTTGATACACCCAAAGTATTCCTACGGTATCCGGGAGTTGCATGATCTCATGGTCAGAGGAATGTGTATTTGACATAGTGAAAGCAATAGCAATAAACTGAACGATCATTTTGCTATGCTAACGGTTGGGTCATGTCCATCACATCATTCTCCTAATGATGTGATCCCGTTATCAAATGACAACTGATGTCCATGGTCAGGAAACCTTGACCATCTTTTGATCAACGAGCTAGTCTAGTAGAGGCATACTAGGGACATAGTATTTGTCTATTATCTACACATGTATTTAGTTTCTGGTCAATACAATTCTAGCATGAATAATAAACTATTATCATGAACGGGGAAATATGATAATAACTAATTTATTATTGCCTCTAGGGCATATTTCCAACAGAGACTCCGGACGAAAAATAAATAAATGGGGGAGGCCAAATGAGCCCACCATAAAAAAGAAAAAGAAAGGAAAAGAAAAAGGAAAAAAGAAAAAAAAGAGAGAAAAGAAAGAAAAAAATGAAAGAAAAAGAGAGAAGGGGCAGTGTTACTATCTTTTACCCCACTTGTGCCTCAAAGTGGCACCATGTTCTTCATATAGAGAGTCTCCTGAGTTGTCACTTTCATATCCTAGTGGGAATTTTACATTATAGAACTTGGCTTGTATATTCCGATGATGGGCTTCCTCAAATGTCCGAGGTGTTCATGAGCAAGCAAGTTGGATGCACACCCACTTAGCTTCTATTGAGCTTTCATACACTTATAGCTCTAGTGCATCCGTTGCATGGCGATCTCTTTTCCACTTTGACTCCTTTGATATCTACCACTATACTCTATTACACCCATATGCTATATCCATGGTTCACGCTCATGTATTGCATGAAGTTGAAAATGCTGAAGTGCGTCAGAAGTATGATAAATTTGCCTGGTTTGACACCGGGATGCTCATGATTTATACTTATGCGGTGAAGACGGAGTCATGCCATGCTTGATATGATAAAATGAGTAGGGAATAACATTCTTTAAGGATCGTATATTTTGAAGAGTAATGGTTATGTTATTTATGTTTATGGATATTATTATGTTGATATCAATTAGTTCGTTGTTTCTCAATGATCATACTAAAAAGAGGTTACATGTTGGGTAGCATGTCGCATCAAAAATTCTGTTTTTATCATTTACCTACTGCAGGACGAGTAGGAATTAAGCTTGGGGATGCTGATAAGTCTCCAACACATCTATAATTTTTTATTGTTCCATGCTTTTATATTATCAATCTAGGATACTTTATATGTTATTTTATGTCATTTTTGGGAACTAACATATTAACCCAGTGCCAAGTGCCAGCTGCTGTTTTATGCCTGTTTTTAGTTTTCCTGGAAATCTGTAACAAACAAAGTCCAAACGCTACGATACTTTTTGACGATTTTTCTCTGGACAAAAGAGACCTTGGAAGCTTCAGAAGGAGTCAGGAAGCTGCACGAGGAGGCCACATGGCACCTGGGTGCACCCAGGGGGTTGGTGTGCCCAGGTACCTTCTGGGCCCCTTGTGGCTCCATTTGAACTAATTCCACTTTTGTAAATTCTCAAATATCAGGAAACCAACAGAGATCCACCCGAAACACTTTTTCCACCGCCGCAAGCCTCTGTTCATACGGGGGGCCATCTGGAGACCTTCTACGGTGATCTCCCGTAGGGGAATTGATCATGGAGGCCATCTACATCAGCCATGCTACCTCCATGATGATGCGTGAGTAGTCCACCACAGACCTACGGGTCCATAGCTAGTACCTAGATGGCTTCTTCTCTCTCTTTGATCTTCAATACAAACTTCATAACGATCTTCGCGGTGATCTATTCGATGTAATCTTCTGTTGCAGTGTGTTTGTTGGGATCCGATGAATTGTGGGCATATGATCATATTATTTTGAAAAGTTATTGAGTCTCCTCCGGATTTCAATATGCATGATCTTATAGCTTCGTATTTCTTTCCGATCTATCAGTTTCGTTTGTCCAAATAGATTGATTTATCTTTAGTGGGAGCGGTGCGTTGTAATGGGTTCAATCTTGGGGTGCTCTATCCTCGTGACAGAAGGGGTCAAGACAAGTATTTCTATTGTTGCTATTAAGGATAACACGACGGGGTCTGAACATATTGCTTTTCTTACTTTGTTTACATCATGTCGTCTTGCTGCAAGCATTACTTCGTTTGTCCTGAACTTAATACCATAGATGCATGTTGGACATCAGTCGATTGGTGAAGTAATAGTAGTAGATGCAGAATCGCTTCGGTCTACTTGTTTATGGACGTGATGCCTATATACATGATCATTGACGTGAATAACCTGTCATAACTATGTGCAATTCTATTAATTGACCTATAGTAATTTGTTTACCCACCTGATGCTACTTTCGAGAGAGAAGCCTCTAGGAAACACTATGGCTCCCAGGTCTACTTAAACATAAAAACAAAAACATCTAAATTACCTTGCTGCACTTTATTTCCTTTTATTTTATTTTGCTTTTACATTATCTACTCTATCAAGATTTAATCCTTGCAAGTAACGAGTTCAAGGGGCTTGACAACCCTCTTGCCCACATAGGGTGCAAGTGTTTGGTTTTGTGTGTGTAGGTGTTGTTTAAGGGAATTTACATTGGTTCGATAACCTTGGTTCTCACTTTGGGAAATACATATCTCTACTGTACTAAATATCCTCTCCTCTTCGGGGAAAATCCCAACGCAGCTCACAAGTAGCAAGTGACCAAGAAGGCCAAGCAAGCTGCCGCCTCGGCCGCAGAGAAGAAGGCCAAGAAACCTGTCAACCCTGAGCCGGAGGTGAGGAAGGAGGCCATTGAAGTGATGCAGAGAACCTGTGTCGTATTCTCGCCGTCGGTGCTTTTCGACAGCAATCTCGTGGTGAGTTACGCGTACACGTGGGTGAAGGAGACCACGACGCACCCTGCACCGATCGTGCTTCCCGACGATGGCAAGCCAGGCCCTGAGAAATACCCCTTGTGCGTGGAGTACTTCTACTATAGGTTGGTCCCTCCTTTCTCCACCTTCTTCATTGAATTGATGCTGACATACGAGTTTAAGCTCCCGGACTTCACTCCGAATGCCGTCGCTATGCTGTAGGTCTTCGCTCATCTATGCGAGAACTTTGCCGGGGTGGTCCCCAATGTTGCTCTACTCCAGCACTTCTTCTATCCACGGAATGAAGGAGATGCCCTCTTCGGCAGCGTCACATGGATCCCCAGGACAATCGCCAAGGATGTTTACCCCCAGGGCTTGCTGGATCTGGAGTGGAACAAGTGGCATGGGGAGTAGTGTTGGATCAAGGGGAAGGACTTCCCCGACTTCTGCATTCCCCAGAAGAAGATGCCTGCTCACAACAAGGATTGGAGCTACATCGATGCGCACGACGACAAGCTCACAATCCCCATCAACCGCATGATCCACCTCAAAGCTGTTGGCCTCACCATAGAGATGGTGGGCTTTGATTTTCTTCATCGCCGCATCGCTCCCCTGCAAGAACAACAACAATTCGCCTGGGAGTTCAAGAACGCGGCGGCCATCATGAGGTTGCACATCAGATTGGGCTCCAATTTGACGGTGATGCAAATCACTTCTCTCTGCCATCAACTCTTCCGGGTCGATGATAAATTCAAGCTGCCGACATGCATAATCCCCCTCTGCAACAATTCCACCAAGGATTCAATCTTGTTGATGATGCCGGCATGCAACACGCAAGGGGTTGATCGTTTGTGGCAGGAGCCGGTGCAGGAAGTGGTGGGGGCATGGTTCGACTCTCTTGTGGAGAAGACAGTCTGAGGTGAAGAGAAACTCACTCATAAGGCCACCAAAGCGGAGGTCGAATGGATCACCAAGAGGGCCAAGGAGGTTGGGCTGATGGCAGGGTCCAGCGGCTCCGGGTTCTCCGCGCCAGAAGATGAGGGAGACTCCAGCGATGTAGAAGAGTGCGAGGACGAGGCGACGGGAATGGACCTGCTAGAGGAGCCTCCCGGAGGACGGGGCAACGAGGTCATCCAAGAGAAGGAGGTTGAGGAGCCCCAACTTCCTACTGCTCCAAAGAGGAAGGCGTGCGTCCTCTAGTGGGCGGCCACCTGGGAGCCTGTCCGCTTGCCGTAACCAGTCGACGAGGAAGCTGAGGAGGACCCTTCCGCCGATGTTGCCCATCCGGCATAACTTGCACAAAAGTGGTTGCCGGGCGGGCCTGACAACCGCGCCTCACGGGTAGAACTTTCGAAGATGCTCAAAATTCCACGAGTTTTTCACCGGAGTGCCATCGTCGCTCTCCAGGCGGACTGCGCCAGGACTGGTGACTCGTACCACCCGATAAGGGCCTTCCTACTTTGGCGTCAACATGTTTGATCCCTTCGCGGACTGAATCCGTCGCAGAATAAGGTCGCCTTCCTCAACAATCCTGGTGCGCACCTTGTGGCTATGGTAGCGGCGCAAGGCCTGCGGGTACCTAGTAGCGCGCAGTGCGGCCTGGAGACAATCTTTCTCGAGGAGCGTAGCATCGTCATGCCGTAGCCGCTCTTGCTGGTCCGCATCCAAGGCATGCACTCTCGATGACCCATACGTGAGTTTCGTGGGGAGAGCTGCTTCTGCACCATAAACTAGGGAGAAGGGTGTCTCGCCGGTGGCTTGATTTGGCGTCGTTCTGATTGACCAAAGAACCGCCGGAAGCTCATCAATCCAGCGCCTTCCATGCTTGCGCACCTTGTCGAAAGTTCTCGTCTTGAGGCCCCGCAGCACTTCAACATTTGCCCTTTCTACCTTCCTATTGCTCCTAGGGTGGGCAATTGAGGCGAAGCATACCTTGGTGCCGATATTAGTGAGGATGAGGAAAGGCCGGCCAGAGGCCATGAAAAGAAAGAAACAGAGGATATGAGTGAGGATGAGGATGACGAGGAGGATTCCAGTGACCGAGAATTCCAGAGGGCATCCGAAGCCATGTGTGTTGACGGGGGTGCATCTTTGCACTCCTCTCATCGGCAGCTCAAGCAGTGGGTGCGTGAGGTCAACGTTGTGGAACCTGCCGTAGAGTCCAGAAAGCCACTCAGATGGTCCCACACACCTATCATATTTGATGAAGAGGATCACCCTGATCGCACCACCGCGGTCGGGTGTTTGCCATTGTTGGTTTCTCCAACAATCCGCAACCTCAAAGTCACCAAGATGTTAGTTGACGGCGGGGCAGGGTTGAATTTGATCTCCCCAAAGGTGATCGAGAGGCTGCAAATCCCTGACGAGGAGCTCAAGGCTACGGGTACTTTCCAAGGAGTCAACCCCGGCAGGAGCCGACCCAAGGGAAAGATCACTTTGCCTGTGACGTTTGGCGGGGAACTAAACTACCGGACCGAAAAGGTGGTGTTCGATGTGGTTGAGCTTCCCCTGCCTTACAATGGAATTCTTGGTCGCCCAGCCCTGGCAAAATTCATGGCAGCATCCCACTATGCTTATAACACATTGAAGATGCCAGGACCCATTGGAATCATTTATGTCCCTTCCGACAAGAAGGACACAGTCATATGCGTGGATAAGATGTATCGAGACGCGGTAGCGGCTGAAGTCGTAGAAGCGCCGGCTCCCACCAAGGAATCAAGGAAAGAGAGGAAGTCTAGTAGAGACACCGGCAAGGACTCCAGGAAGCGTGCCTCTTTGAAGTGCGCTGTGCCCGTCGAGGATCTGCCGGAGAGTTCCACTAGCAAGAAAACCAAGGTCACCTATCCTGAGACGAAGAAGGTCCCGACAGGGCAGGATGGCGCTGGTGGCACGTTCACCATCAGTGCCACCCTTACTGACAAATAGGAAAGCGCGCTCGTTGCCTTCATGCGGGCGAATGTCGATGTGTTTGCCTAGCAACCATCTGACATCCCCGGTGTTCCCAGGGAGGTAATCGAGCACCACCTTGCTGTCTGCCCCCACGCCAGACCCGTCAAGCAAATGGTTAGGAAGCAGGCCTTGGAGCAGCAGCAGTTCATCACCAAAGAAATCAGGAAACTTGAAGCAGCTAGATTGGTCAGAGGAGTGTTGCACCCAACTTGGTTAGCCAACCCGGTGGTGGTGCGCAAGGCAAATTGGAAATGGAGGCTTTCCCTAGATTTCACCGACCTGAACAAAGCATGCTTGAAGGACCCTTTCCCCTTGCCGCGCATCGACCAGATCGTTGATTCCACCTCCGGGTGTGACCTGCTTTCCTTCTTGGATGCTTACTCCGGGTACCACCAGATTTTCATGGCTAAGGAAGATGAAGAAAAGACCACGTTCATAACTCCATGCGGCACGTACTGCTTTGTACGGATGCCCTTCGGGTTAAAAAGCACTGGTTCTACCTTTGCCAGAGCCGTGCAAACCGGATTCGGACCACAATTGCACAGGAATGTAGAAGCCTACATGGACGATATAGTTGTCAAGACCAAGGATGAAGCAACTCTCATACAAGACTTGGAAGAGACTTTTGCAAACCTGCGCAAGATCAACCTGAAGCTCAACCCTAAAAAATGTGTATTTGGCATCCCGTCCGACAAGCTACTTGGGTTCTTTGTATCTCAGTGGGGGATAGAAGCAAATCCCGACAAGATCAAGGCAATTGAACACATACAGGCACCCAAGACCATCAAGGATATCAGACGTTTGACTGGGTGCGTTGCCGCACTAAGTAGGTTCATCTCCAAGTCCGCCGAATGCGCACTGCCGTTCTTCAAGATCCTGAAGAAGGCAGGCCCGGTAAGGTGGACCCCGGAAGCAGAAGCAGTGCTGCAAGATCTGAAAACTTACCTTTCTTCCGCTCCTACCTTGGTCGCTCCTAAACCACAAGAACCATTGCTGCTATACTTGGCGGCAGCGAATCAAGTGGTTAGTGCAGCGCTGGTGGCACAGCGAGAAGTAGATGAGGATGCAGCCGCTACGGTCGATGCTGCCGGGGACAAAACCGAAACTCCTGCGGCAGGACTCAATACACAACCAGAGGGATCTCAACAAGCTGACGAAGGCAGTTCCAAGGAGGTGGCAAAAAGGAAAGTGGTGCAACGGCCGGTGTACTTTGTCAGCTCCCTGTTGCAGGGGGCTAGGTCAAGGTACTCTGGAGTGCAAAAGCTGATCTTCGGCCTCATCATGGCCTCGAGGAAACTGCGCCACTACTTCCAAGCCCATGTGATCACCGTCGTCACTCGCTTCCCGCTGCAACGCATATTAAGGAACCCCGAAGCTACCGGCAGGATAGTTGAGTGGGCCCTTGAGCTATCAAGTTTTGGCTTAAAATATGAGAGCACTTCCACAGTTCAGAGCAGGGCATTAGCGGAGTTCATTGCAAAATGGACACCCACGCCAGATGAAGAAACCCCGGAGATAGTCCTCCCCGGCAAGGAAGGACCAAAAGATTGGGTCATGTACTTTGACGGTGCTTTCTCGCTCCACGGTTCCAGAGCAGGCGTGCTCCTCGTCGCCCCCACTGGAGAACACCTCAAGTATGTGGTTCAGATGCACTTTCCACGGGAGGAAGCTACCAACAATACCGCTGAATATGAGGGGCTCCTTGCCGGACTCAGAATCGCGGTGGAGTTGGGGGTCAAGAGACTGATCATCCGAGGGGACTCACAGCTCGCGGTGAAACAAGTCAACAAAGACTATCAGAGCCCGTTGATGGAAGCATACGTGGAAGAAGTGAGGAAACTGGAGGAGCGCTTTGATGGATTGCAAGCAGAGCATGTGCCTCGTGCGGAAAATACCATCGCTGATCACCTATCAAAGTGCGTTGCGCAAAAGCTCCCTGTGGAACCAGGAACCTTTATCCTTCACCTCACTCAACCTTCGGTATCCCCCTCAACGTTGGCCAGGAAAAGAAGAAAACTGAACAAAAGCAAGCATTTCCCGGCAGAGCTTCCCGAAGCCGCTGGTGGAGAGGCTGCCGGAGGCAGTCTCGCTCCGCATGGTGAGCAGCTTTCTCCTACGGAACCCCATGTTCTCGTGGTCGAGACAAGCGCTCCCACGGACGAGGAGATGCCTTTAGTCCTAGTTGTCGAGCCCCAGGCTCCAACTTCGACACAACACATAGTCCGTTTCCTTCAAACAGGAGAACTCTCCGAAGATCAAGAAGAGGCCGAAAAAGTAGCCCGTCGGTCAAGTATGTACCAGTTTGTCGATGACACTCTGTACAGAAAAAGTCCCAACGGCATGAAATTGAAGTGCATTTGCCGGGAGGACGAACTAGGGCTGTTGGCGGAGATTCACGGAGGTGTATGCGGCTCACACATTGGATCTAGAGCTCTTGCAGGAAAAGCCTTCCGGCAGGGTTTCTATTGGCCCACTGGCCTCCAAGATGCAACTGAATTGGTCGCCAAGTGCAAAGCCTGTCAGTTCCACTCCAAGAACATCCATCAACCAACGCAAGCTCTCCAGACGATCCCTTTATCCCGGCCCTTCTCGGTCTGGGGGCTCGATATTTTGGGCCCCTTCCCCCACGCTGTCGGGGGCTTTTAGTTCTTGTTCGTGGCAACCAACAAGTTCAGAAAGTGGCCTGAGGTAGAGCCAGTGAGGAAGGTGACCGCTGTAGGATCGAAAGTATGTCTAGAGGGGGGGGGGGGGGGGTGATTAGACTACTTGAGCAAATAAAAATTCTACCTTTTCCCAATTTTAAGTGTTGGTAGATTTTAGCAATTATAGCAATTCAAGTACACCCTACACGTGCATTTCTAAGAGTATAGCAGCGGAAAGTAACAACAAGCATATGTAGTAGAGGGTAGGAAGGAAGATCAAACGCAATTTGAATACACGATGATTTTTCCCGTTGTTCCGATAGGTGGTGCTATCGTACGTCCACGTTTATGGAGTCTTCAACCCACGGAGGGTAATGGTCGCGAGAGTCCACGGAGGGCTCCACCCATAAGGGTCCACGAAGTAGCAACCTTGACTATTCCATAACGGCTTCCGTCCACGAAGGACTAGCCTCACTATGGGTAGATCTTCACGAAGTAGGCGATCTCCTTGTCCGTACAAACTTCTTGGTTCAACTCCAAGCGACACCTAACCAATCTAGGAGGCACCACCCTCCAAAAGGTAATAGGCTCGGTAATGTCGATGAACTCCTTGCTCTTGTGCTTCAAGATGATAGACTCCTCAACACACAATCACTCTCTCACAGATTTGGCTTTGGAGGAAGAGATTGATTTGGTGGAAAGCAACTTGGGGAGGCTAGAGATCAAGATTCATATGGATAGAGTGGAATGGCCTGATCTCAACACATGAGTAGGTGACTCTCTCTCAGAAAATTGGATGGGGCAAGTATGGAATAGTTCTGAGTGCTTCTCTTCTGAGTGGGTGGTGGTGAAGGGGTATATATAGGCATCGCCAAAAATCCAACTGTTACACCTAAAGTGACCAACTCGGTGACACCGAAGTGTAAAACTCGGTGGTACCGAGTTGTTCCAAAGGTAGCAACTTTTGAATCTTGGTGAGACCGATACAGAAATCTCGGTGGTACCGATAAGGTGACCAACGGCCAGTTTACCAAAACTCGGTGATGCAGATCCAAAATCTCGGTGGTACCGATTTTAGAATTGAGGAAACAGAAAGTTGGCAAGCTAAACTCGGTGGCACCGAAGTGGAATCGGTTGCACCGATGTGCTAGGGTTTGACATGGATCTGTCTGAGGTGGGAATCGGTGGCACCGAGTGGAAATTGTTGGTAGCACCGATTTTCAAGATAGGCTTAGACAGACTTTTGTGGAAGAGTTTATGGGTGTTTTTGGTGACTATCACTTGTGCACGTGGAGCATCTTGTTCACCAACAGTACCTTGCCCCCTTTTAATAGTATTGGCTTTCCTATGGACTCAAGGTGATTTCTCACAAAGTAAAATGTAGAGTCCTCTTGCTTGAAGCTTTGCCAATCCATTTCCTTGCATCTTGGGGTTTCTCCACAATCCTTTTGCCAACCTATCATTGAACTTTTCCTGAAATATACTTAGTGGAAACATTAGTTCAATGACATATATGTTGTTATTAATTACCAAAACCACCAAGGGAGCAAATGTGCTTTCAATCTCCCCCTTTTTGGTAATTGATGACAACATATAGATCAAAGCTTCGACATATGATATAATCAATGAATATAATCGTCGCTTTGATAAGTATGTGATAAGCAAGAGCTCCCCCTAAATTTGTGCATTATTTTGAATTTGCGTTTGAATGCAAATGCGCAATCGATTAGGTAGATGGGGCACTCTTTCATGTCACATACAACTTGGTGGTGTGCGAGAGTAATATGAATGAATATCATAGCACAACATAATCAAGCAAAGGTGAATGAACATCTCATAAGCATCACAAGGATAGGAAATAGTAGCAATACACATCAAGTGTATGATCAAATACCAACAAAGTTTAACACAAGCAAACGAACCAAAAGATATCAATGTTTTGAAAAGCGATAAAAATCAATGCTCTCTGTCTCTCGAAGCCTAAAGATCTATATGCATCTTCTCTCCCTTTGGCAACAAGTTACCAAAAAGTTCAAAGGTATATAACTAAGCGCTCTTCTGGGGCTGATCTCCTCCGGTGGCTGATGAAGGAGTCAAGAGAACGGCATCAGCGAAGATGTCTGCAGACGTCATGGACGGAGTCGGAGTAGCAACTGGAGGTGCTGGAGGAGCTGAAGGAGCTGAAGCAGGTGCTGATGAAGAAGGTCTAGACTCTGGAACTGGCACTGTGGCAGATCTAGGCTGAGTCCTGAACTGAGTGGCTGTCAGGAGATGTGGACTATCCTCATCATCAACAGTAGTGTGGGGACTGGGCATGCCATCAACTTCCTTCTTGAGCTCATTCACAGTCACTGTGAGCTCATCCACCTTGTTGTTGAGAATATGGAATTTGGTGTCAACAATCCTCGAGAGGCTCTCCTGGTTCTTCAATATGTTCCCAATGTCCTTCTGCATGCTGAGCACAGAACTAAGTAGAAGATCCATCTGCTCACTCCTAGTCTTTGGCACCTGAGAACTAGAGTCTTTGGCTGCCTGTGCCTGTGCCTGTGCTGTAGCTGAGGTGGGATGGTCTGGGTCCATCACCACAACGTTGTCCTCTAGCTCTGGCAAGAGTGGCAAATGTGGTCAATCAAGTGCATATATGTGCTTCTCCAGCTTGGAGTTGATAAGCATATGTATATATGGAGCGTATCCACACGACCTCTTCTGATCTGCTGTAGTCCTCTTCACTGTCTGAACTATCAAGTCCATCACTCTGAATCTGGTATGTTGATCAAGATGGAGCAGCATGTTGATAGAGTAGCCTCTTATCATCTTCTCATCTCCAGACTTAGGCATCAAGGTATGCCTTAAGATAGTGTTGATCGTGCGTAGACCAGCCTGGAGGAAGTAAATGGATCCAAACTTGTGTGATGGCAAGTTTGCAGCAGGGATCTCATTGTACATGTTCTTCATAGCATTGTGATTGGCCTTGGACTTGGAGTACACATCCAAGTTTCCGTATTGCACCTGTGGAGCTCCTAAGATGGCAGCCCACTCCTCAACTGAGGATTCATATCTGGTGCCTTCTGTCATCCACACAATCCTACCATCTCCATAGAAATGTGCCGTGGAGTAGAATTGCATGGTCATCTCGTCGTTCTAAGCGGTAAACTCCTTACCAACAAACTCATCAAGACCAATGCAGTGGAAGTTATCTTGCACACTTGGAAAGTAGTCTTCATTATCCTTGATGTGCTTCCAATCCACATATCTCATGTCACTCACTGCGGGGCTCTTATCAAGCAAAGCTGTTTCATAGAAATCTTGTTGCTCCTTTGTGTAGAACCTGTAGTCCACAGCTTTCCTCCTCCTCTGAGAGTAAGGATCAATAGCTCTCCACTCTCTCAAACCTGAGTCCTTCCTCTTCTTCATGTCTCCGGCAACAAGATGGCTGGCATTGTGCTCTGGAAGGTGTGGTCTAAGCTTCATCAAAACAAACTGTGTATCATACTCAGCTTCCCTGAAAGTAGAAGTCTTGTTCTTGCTAGAAGCTGGGATGTCTCTGGAAAACCTCTTGGGTTTAGGAACACCAGCAGCCTTCTTGGGGGCAGTCTTGGTGCCTTTGGATGATGTATCCTTAGGCATAGCATCAGCCATAAGCTTCTTCTTCTTAGGAGGAGCCTCGGTAGCTGGCTCTTCCTCCTCTCCTGCCTCATCCCCTGGATCCTCATACATAGAGGTAGGCCTGCCCATAACATGAATGATCCTCTTCCTGGACTTCTTCTTTTCTCCTGCCTTCTTAGGCATAGACTTCTTTGAGGGCTCAACAGTCATTCTTGCCCTGACACTCTCCGGTGCTCTCACTGACCCTGAGCTAGCATACTCTTTCCTTATAGCCTTCTTCTTGGATGTAGTGGCAGTAGCAGTGCTCTTGGCAGTAGCATCTTTCTTGGGCAGCTCTTCTGGAATAAAGTCTTCATCCTCCTCATCAGAATTGAGCTTTCTTCTTGCTCTGGTTGCAGCTTTGGGAAAATCTGGTGAGCTAGGTACATCATCATAGCTCTCATCAGGACTAGTGCCTGAGCTCATGACAACATTCTCCTCTCTGAAGTTGTTCTCACTGTCATCTGAGCCTGACATCTCTGACCCTGTGACTAGAGTATAGAAGAGTGGAAGGGTTGAGTCATCACAAAATTCAGACAATTTTCAAAGATTTGAACTAAAATTTCTCAAGATTTGCATTCTGCCAAGTGAATATCGGTACAACCGAGGCAACTTTTCAGACCCACCGAGACAAACAACCTGCATTATAGAAACTTGGCACCACTTTTGGTGAGACCAAAAATGGGCACTCGGTTTCACCGAGGTTGTTCTCAGTTGACCAGAAAAGGGAATCGGTGCTACCGATTCTTTTGCGTCGGTTCCACCGGGATTCAAGTCGCGGATGGCAAACCCTAAAAAATCTTTCGTTCGCTATTCTACTGGAAATTCTTGTGGATAGATCAATCTCAAACTTTGGCTTATCGATGGAAAAGTCCTAATGCACAAGATTAGGAGGGAGGAGTGCACGAGGGGTCGAAATCGTACCCTAATTCGGTGACGATCTCGCTACGGCGGCGACGGCGGTGAAGATTCCGTTGACGGCGTGGACTTCCAACGGCGGAGGCGCTCGGGAAGACGAAGGAGATGACCAGGGGTCCTTGTTCGACAGCTAGGGTTTTGGAGGGGATGACGTTTGAGAAAGTAATTTCAAAAGTCGGGTCCGCCTCTTTATATACCCGTGGCTGTCGGTGACACCGGTTCTAACTTTTCGGTGTCACCGAGTTCCTCTACTGTCAGCTGACAAAGAAACTCGATGTAACCAAGAAGATGGAATCGGTGATACCGAGTGTGAAAACTAGATCAACCCTAGGCATTCGGTGAGACCGAGATTTTGGTATTGGTTCCACCAAGATGCACTTGGGAGGTTTTAATGGTCAGTCCTTTGTCGATACGGAACTCCGAGTGCTCCTCACACAGAGAGATCGAAAAGTACTTGTTCAATTTTTGTGATGCAGCAAGAATGGAATATGAGACGAGAAAGCATAGATAGCTAGAGAGTGGTCCTAGGCATTCTTGTCCATCCAATTGGCAAGAGAAAAAATCAAAAGCCAAATAGCAACAATTGGATGTCCTCGAATGGTTAAAGAAATGTTGGCCAACATGCTCACACAATAAGATGTCAAATGAAATCATGGCAAACATGCACATACATACTAGCATCTATCAAGCATTTTGGCGATGACGGAGTCATCTATATATGAGTATATTGACTTAGGAGCCAAGTAAGAATACTTGATCATAGGTCATACTCATCGTTTAAGCACAAGTGGGGTTACCACTTTTACATAAAGCATTTAATGTTGTCACATTCTAAGAGATGCCTTAACTCAAGTCTTAGAGTAAAGCTCCCCCTTGATGTGACATCCCCCCATAGGAGGGATAAACTAACCTTGGGTTTGTCGTAGAAGACTTCATGTGGACGATGTAGTGGTGGATGCTCAAGGTTGATGAAGATCACCAAGAGTTGGGAGCATCCTTGTTGTTTCCTTACTCTTCTCACCTACATGGGTTAGTCCCAACACACAAGAGACAAATACAAGGATATCTATGGACATGGAGTGCAAAGCATACATGATGATGTCCATGGACTTGTTGATTACCTTGTCCCTTGCTTACCTTTGAGGGAATGTGTGACTCCTTGAACTATTGCATGATGTTGACGTTGATTGCAACTAGTTCTTGCCAATAATGAATGTGAGTGAATTTCATTGGCGGAGTCACCCCTCAAGAACTTCTCTAATTCTTCTTCTTGGGGACCCACATCAACTTGATGGGGATCCTTGGTGTTGAAGTGGCACTTGTAGAAGTTGAGCTTGAAGTAGCCTTGGGAACCCACTTCACCAAAGCTTGGGATTCATCTTCATATGAGTCAATGTCCTCTTGAAGCTTGTCCTTGCCCTTGAGCTTGTGGTCTTGTGGTGGAAGGTCAACTTGAGTGTTTGTTCCCTTGGGAAGAGTATGTTCATACTTCTCCCTTTGAGGAACAAACTTGGGCTTGGGGTATTGACCTTCTTCCCATTCAACTCCATTAGCGTTGAAGTAGCCAATGCCATGGTTCTTCCGGTATCCTCCGTGCTTGCGTACAATTTCCTCAAATTTCTTACACCCGGCAAGACTCTTGTAGATACCTTTCTCTATAATTCCTTTCAATAAATCGTTTTCTTGCTGAAGTGTAACTTGGCTAAGAGAATCATCATTAGTGGAATCAATAGAACTACTAGAAGCAACATCATTAGATTTAACATTTTTAGTGTTGCTACTAGATGAAGAACCTTTCTTGCCTTTGTTACTTGTTTGTCTAGGCTTAACTTGTGGCATGAATGTAGACAAGAGTAATTGTTTGGCTAGATAAGATGAAGTCTTCTTTCGGAGATCGTCATTGATAGCTTTAAGAAACTCATGTTCTTGCTCCAAGGTGAGCTTCACGAAGCGTAGCTTCTCATGAGTCCTTACAAGCTCTCTATGATCTTCTAGAGTAGATTCATGGGCTAACTTAAGAGTGTTTAATTCTTTAGTTAGTTGTTCTATTTTCATCTTATCATCATCAACCGACTTATCTTGACTAGCACGAAAATTATCAAGTTCATTTCGACTAACATCACTAGTTTTATCAAAGAGCAAGTAATCATCACCAAGTAAATCATCTTCATCACTATTGAAATCAAGATACTCGGGGTGTGACACCTTGGGGCCTTTAGCCATGAAGCAACTTCCACTCCCTTCATTTGGTGAATCAAATAGGTCATAGGAGTTGGTAGTCACTAATGCAAGTCCGGCAACACCTTCATGTTGACTATAGTCGGAGTTGGAGTGATAGCTTCTCTCGGAGTGGTTGTTGGATTCGGAGCCGGAAACCCATTCACCAACATGAGCTTGATGTCTTCTTCTTGTGTAGCTCTTGGTGTACTTGTCCTTCTTCTCTGAGTCCCTACTTCTCCTTGAGGGTCTTCGTTCATAACAATCATCTCTACTCCTTCTCTCTCTTTGAGGTGATTCATTTCTTGAGCTTCATCTTCTAGGTGACTCTTCTCTTTGTTTGTAGGGAGCCGTGCACTCATTGGAGTAGTGTCCGGGCTTCCCACAATTGTAGCAGTTTCGGTCATGACTTGACGAATGCTTCTCTTCATATCTTGAGTTGGAGCTTCGTTCTTTGCCTCTATTCTTGTAGAACTTGTTGAATTTCTTGACCATTAGGCTTATCTCTTCATTGGTGACAAGGTTGTCGCTTGAAGTTATGGGAGCATCACTTGTGGCTTTGTAAGCACCGCTAGACTTGTTGTGAAGCTCTTCTTTGTCCTTGAATGTCATCTCATGAGCAACAATCCTTCCAATGACTTCCGTAGGCTTGAGATCTTTGTAGTTGGGCATCATTTGGATCAATGTGCACACGGTGTCATATCTCTCATCCAAAGCTTGAAGTATCTTCTTGATGATGAATTTGTCGGTCATTTCCTCGCTTCTTAAGCCGGCAATCTCATTTGTGATGAGAGCTAGCCTAGAGTACATCTCTGTGACTCCTTCACCATCCTTCATCTTGAACTTGTCAAGCCGACTTTGAAGAGCGTCTAACTTGGATTCTCTCACGGATTCGGTACCTTCATGCATATCAACCAAAGTATCCCAAATTTCCTTGGCATTCTCAAGACAGCTGATTTTGTTGAATTCTTCGGGGCATAGGCAGTTGAAGAGAATGTCACATGCTTGAGCATTGTATTGTAACATCTTCAATTCATCCGCGGTCGCTTCACGATCTGGTTCCTTTCCATCACCAAAGAATTCACCTTGCAAGCCAACACGAACAACAGCCCAAATGGCGGGGTTATGACCAAGAATATGCATTTTCATTTTGTGCTTCCAACTAGCAAAATTTGTGCCATCAAAGTACGAACCTCTACGGTGATAATTTCCCTCACTAGACGCCATACTCTCCTAGGTTGTGAGACCAATGCAATGGAGACCAATGCTCTGATACCACTTGTAGGATCAAAAGTATGTCTAGAGGGGGGAGGGGGGTGATTAGACTACTTGAGCAAATAAAAATTCTACCTTTTCCCAATTTTAAGTGTTGGTAGATTTTAGCAATTATAGCAATTCAAGTACACCCTACACGTGCATGTCTAAGAGTATAGCAGCGTTAAGTAACAACAAGCATATGTAGTAGAGGGTAGGAAGGAAGATCAAACGCAATTTGAAGACACGATGATTTTTCCCGTGGTTCCGATAGGTGGTGCTATCGTACGTCCACGTTTATGGAGTCTTCAACCCACGGAGGGTAACGGTCGCGAGAGTCCACGGAGGGCTCCACCCATAAGGGTCCACGAAGTAGCAACCTTGACTATTCCATAACGGCTTCCGTCCACGAAGGACTAGCCTCACTATGGGTAGATCTTCACGAAGTAGGAGATCTCCTTGTCCGTACAAACTTCTTGGTTCAACTCCACAACACGAAGTAGGAGGCTCCCAAGCGACACCTAACCAATCTAGGAGGCACCACCCTCCAAAAGGTAATAGGCTCGGTAATGTCGATGAACTCCTTGCTCTTGTGCTTCAAGATGATAGACTCCTCAACACACAATCACTCTCTCACAGATTTGGCTTTGGAGGAAGAGAATGATTTGGTGGAAAGCAACTTGGGGAGGCTAGAGATCAAGATTCATATGGATAGAGTGGAATGGCCTGATCTCAACACATGAGTAGGTGACTCTCTCTCAGAAAATTGGATGGGGCAAGTATGGAATAGTTCTGAGTGCTTCTCTTCTGAGTGGGTGGTGGTGAAGGGGTATATATAGGCATCGCCAAAAATCCAACCGTTACACCTAAAGTGACCAACTCGGTGACACCGAAGTGTAAAACTCGGTGGTACCGAGTTGTTCCAAAGGTAGCAACTTTTGAATCTCGGTGAGACCGATACAGAAATCTCGGTGGTACCGATAAGGTGACCAACGGTCAGTTTACCAAAACTCGGTGACGCAGATCCAAAATCTCGGTGGTACCGATTTTAGAATCGAGGTAACAGAAAGTTGGCAAGCTAAACTCGGTGGCACCGAAGTGGAATCGGTTGCACCGATGTGCTAGGGTTTGGCATGGATCTGTCTGAGGTGGGAATCGGTGGCACCGAGTGGAAATTGTTGGTAGCACCGATTTTCAAGATAGGCTTAGACAGACTTTTGTGGAAGAGTTTGTGGGTGTTTTTGGTGACTATCACTTGTGCACGTGGAGCATCTTGTTCACCAACAGTACCTTACCCCCTTTTAATAGTATTGACTTTCCTATGGACTCAAGGTGATTTCTCACAAAGTAAAATGTAGAGTCCTCTTGCTTGAAGCTTTGCCAATCCATTTCCTTGCATCTTGGGGTTTCTCCACAATCCTTTTGCCAACCTATCATTGAACTTTTCCTGAAATATACTTAGTGGAAACATTAGTTCAATGACATATATGTTGTTATTAATTACCAAAACCACTAAGGGAGCAAATGTGCTTTCAACCGCACAGTCAGCTATCAAGTTCATGAAAGGGCTGGTGTGTCGTTTTGGAGTACCCAATAGAGTGATCACTGACAACGGCACCCAGTTCACGAGCCGCGCCTTCATGTAGTACATTCAAAGCCTTGGAAGCAAGGTCTCCTTCACCTCTGTTGCCAATCCAAGGAGCAATGGGCAAGTCGAGAGGATGAATGCTGAAGTGCTGCGAGGACTCAAGACAAGAACTTTTGATAGATTGCGGAGGAGCGGCAAGCGCTGGATAGATGAGCTGCCGGTGGTTCTTTGGTCCCTCAGAACGACACCAAATCGAGCTACCGGCTAGACTCCCTTCTCCCTGGTATACGGGGCTGAAGCAGTGCTCCCCACGGAACTCATATACGGGTCACCTCGAGTACTTGCCTATGACGAAGTAGAGCAAGAGCAGCTACGGCATGACGATGCCACGCTCCTCGAGGAAGATCATCTCCAGGCTGCTGTGCGTGCTGCACGTTACCAGCAAGCCCTGCACCGCTATTATAGCCATAGGGTACATGCCCGGAGCCTTGAGGAAGGTGACCTTGTCCTTAGGCGCGTTCAGTCCACCAAGGCTACCAATAAGTTGACGCCGAAGTGGGAAGGCCCTTACCGGGTAGCACGAGTCACCAGACCTGGCGCAGTCCGTCTGGAGACCGAAGATGGCACCAAGTTGCTTAACTCATGGAATATTGAGCATCTTCGTAAGTTCTACCCGTAAGGCGCGGCTGCCGAGCGCAGTCCCCGGCAGCCACCTTTTGTACAAGCCTTGCCGAAGTTGCATGTAACCCTTTGTACAAAGCCAGGCGCAGACCCTGAGCAACAATAATAAAGCTAGGAATTGCATCATATCATTGCATCGCACAATCATTCTGCATCCTTTATGATTGCAATATCATTGCTTATTCACTAAAGGTTTGCTAGAGTACTTGTTGAGTCTATAATCCTTGTTGCTGCACTCTCTCCTCAAAGGATAGAGACCTCTTGCCCTGTGTGTTTTGGCACCAGATAAATATGGAAGGAGGACGAAGGAACGAGGATGGCGGACCAGCGTACTCCAGAAGGAGATACTGCCTAAAACGAGATAAGTCTAATCACGTATCCCAAGTTTTATGCTCCCTAAAAAGAAATCCTTATCCTCTTTTCGAACGTGTTCGGTGGAGTTCCCCTCACGTGGCAGAAACCTTTGTCGGGACGAGCTGCTCCCCAGCTTCTGGTACTTACCAGCTCTGTGGGGCCGCGCCAATACCGACAAGGACCCCTGTCGGAGAACAACACCAGCCTGCTGCCGGGGGCTCGCTCCCATTTCTGGCGCTCGCGGTTAAGAGTGACCCGGTAGGCGGTCCCGTGTGGAGAGAATGAACACATTGACACAGTAGAAACAAAGGGAGAAAATGATAGTACTCAGGGAAGTAAAATAACATTCATTCATTCATTTGTTAATACAAATCGGATACGAATTACATTACGATTAACTAAAACTTTGCGAACGCCTACATCTTTTGACTTATAAAAAGATAAGTTCCCCGTAATGCCATTCTTGTCCCTATCCTACTAGGAGATAGGTGGAGAAGAAGTAGAGGGCAAAAGGAGCGCCTGACAGGGATTCAGCGCCTCCCCGCCAGGACCAGAGGGACGCGTCCGACGAGCAGAAGGGCCCCATCCCTAGGCAGGGCGGACGAAACCGACGGAGCGGACAAGACCGACAAGGGGAAAGAAGGCAGAGGGCAGGTGCAGATGGTGGCATTGCCGGAGCCCAGCTGGTGATGATGGTGCTGCCGGGGAACGCGATGCGTCGGAAACTTCATCCGTGCTCCTGATTCGTCGTGGGTCCCCAACCGCCAACGTCTTCCTCATCGCCACCGCTCGAGGGAACGCCTCCGCCATCACCCAAGCTTCCGATGCGGCAGCCCGGGGACCCCACAGAGAGCATGGTCGTCCCCGGTGGCCAAAGGCGGGGAATCCCCCCCCCCCCTTTAAGAAGCACGCGCAGATGAAGAACTTCCTCCTGTACGCGCCATCCAAAACGCTGCGGGTGGAGGGCTTCACCGTGAGAAACAGCAACCCACGGGTGCAACCGCACACACGCCAGCGGCGACCGTGCGGACGGATTTTCTCCATCACCTTGAAGAAGGAATGCGGGAACGACGGTCCACCGCGACGCTGCGTCTCCGATATAGACTCCAGCGCGATGTCGACCGCGCGGTGCTCCATCAAGGCTAAAGAAGCGGGCGACGCAGCGGCAGGCGTGCCGCCGCAGCTGTCCCCGACGTGGCCACCACGCCGCCCGCTCCCCAATCCAAGCTTCTCCGGCCAGCCTTCAGTTCAGAGTCGTCGATCCAGAGCGGGGACCGGGCGTGGACACAAGGGGAAGGTCCTGCAAACACACTCACCAGGCCCTTCCCCCTAAGCATTAGGGAGGAAAGGGCGACTCAAAGACGAACCAGGAGTGGAGGACGAGCAATCTGGACTTGGGTGTAAGGAGGAGATGGAGCTGGATGAGCATCGCCGCCGTAACCCCCTAATTTATAGGGCAGAGCACGGGGGCTGGCTCTCCCCCGCTCCAGAGCGGCCGCCCATCTCCACCAATCGCACTACCCATGACTCACGAGCGAACAGGTAACCGCCCCATTGCTCCAATCCATGACGCTGCGGTTTCTGCCACGATCAGGTCTTTAAGTCACGAGCACCCACCGCAAGCTCCTCTCTATGCATGCGGCGTGCATGGCGGAAACGGCCTGAGGTGGTGGGGCAGTGCTGACTAGTAAATTGGCAGTTACCCCCTCACATTGCGCGCCTGTGCATAAATTTTGGGCCTGACCCAACGACACTAAGCAAGAGCGTGTGGGCCTGACCCGGGGGCTCCTGTCGGTGCACTAGAGTAGGGGTATCCAGTGCCCCTGACTTATGCACAGGCGGTAGTAGCAAAACCCGTTGGGAAGGCTACCACATCACCAAGCAAGCATTCAAGAACCAGCATCCGGCGGCAACAACCTACAGAAGGCCAAGCACGCACCGGCAGCACCAGCACAGCGGCCCAGGAGGGGCCCAAAGCGCTCCAGCCACGCCCCCGGAGACTGCTGGGGACCGAGGCACGCACATCTCCGGAAGACCCGGCAAGCCATCCCCCGACAAGCACGAGCTAACCAGCCACCGCTCCACCGCATCGCTATGCCAGTCACTTATCGATGCGGTGTCGAGCCCTCAAGCAGCTAAACAGCTCTCGCTAAGCACGTGGCGGCGCACCAGAATGCTAGTTATACCCAGTTAACACCCGCCCTACAGCGTGTCAAGACCATAAGAAATGGCTAGCCAAGCGGTTGCAAGAGCTTGCCGGGGATGCACCCCCGAGCGCCACCTAGACTAGTAATCATGGTATTTTGTCCTAAATGCCAGAGTTAGGTATGATAGCTCTGCTAAGCTATCTAATCGATAGATAATGACTGTTTTACCAGTGTGGTAACCCCTTGCACTATAAAAGGAGGCCCAAGGCAACCTAGCTCAAGATTCGGACTTTTGGACACTTGTACTCGCGTAGTAGCTCGCCCCGACAACAACTCTTTCCGGGGTCAAGCGCTGCGTGTTCTTCGTGTTCCTTTGATCAAATCCACCAAAAGCAGGAGTAGGGTTTTACGCTTAGCAGCGGACCGAACCTGGGTAACATGCCAGTGTCCTGATCGTCGCGCCGTCTCATGCTCTCCGCTCTTTTTGCAATGTGACCCCCCTTGCCGAACCACAAAGGGGCCTCTGGTCCCATAGGTGATCGTGAGTATCCGTGCCCCGACACGGCTCTGCCGGAAGATGGTCGCCGGAAATGACTTTCCTCTTTTCTTCTCTTCTGTGTCGAGCTTGAAGGGTTGACTGAGGATTGTGTCAATCAGAGGACAAAAGTGCCTGGTTCCACCGGCAGCTTCTGCGCAACTCTTTTTGACAGGTCATCGACAAGATCATTCTTGGCACGGGGGACGTGCTCCATTTGCAGACCATCAAATCGCTCCTCCAATCTCCGCAGCTCATCAACATAAGCTTCCATTAAGGGGCTCTGATAATCCTTGTTTACTTGGTGAACAACAAGCCGTGAGTCTCCCTGTGCTACCATCCTTCCTATGCCAAGATCAGCTGCTATCCTCAACCTGGCTAGCAACCCTTCATACTCAACTGTGTTGTTTGTTGACTCCTCCCGGGGAAAGTGCATCTGGACCACGTACTTGAGATGCTCTCCAGTTGGTGCAATGAGTAGCACTCCGACACCGGTGCCTTGCAGCGAGAAAGCTCCATCAAAGTACATAACCCATTCTTGAGGCGCTTCCTTGCCGGGGAGTGCTGTCTCAGGTACTTCTTCATTTGGCGTTGGCGTCCATTCTGCTATAAACTCCGCCAAGGCTCTTCTCTAAATTGTCGCCGTACTCTCGAAGCTCAAATTGAAACTGGCCAGCTCCAATGCCCACCTGACGATCCTGCCGATCGCCTCCGGATTTCTCAGGATATGCTGCCTTGGAATCCTAGTGACGATGGTAATGTGGTGTGCATGGAAGTAGTGGCGCAGTTTCCGGGAGGCCATAAGGAGGCCGAAAAGCATCTTCTGCATCCCCGAGTATCTTGATCTAGCCCCCTGCAGGAGGGAGCTGACAAAATACCCTGGTCATTGCACCATTTTCTTCTTTCACACGACTTGTTGGTTCTCTCCTTGCACCATGTCTGCGTCTGGCTCTGGCTTGTATGTCACCGGCTTGAGGGTCTCTATCTCGTCTCCCTCAGCTACCCTCTCTGCCACTAGTGCGGCACTAACCACTTGGTTCGACGCTGCTAAGTACAGCAGGAACGGTTCCTCTATTTTAGGTGCGACTAGGACCGGCGTTGAGGACAGGTACTTCTTCAGGTCCTGCAGTGCTACCTCTGCTTCCGGGGTCCAAGTCATCGGGACCGCTTTCTTCAAGATCATGAAAAACTGCAAGCCACGCTCTGCGGACTTGGAAATGAACCTGCTGAGGGCAGCGATGAAGCCTGCCAGACGGCGCACGTCCTTGATGCGCTTCGATGCCTCCAGCTGCTCAATTGCTTCGATCTTGGCGGGGTTGGCTTCAATCCCGCATTGCGAGACGAAGAACCCAAGGAGCTTGACAGAGGGGACTCCGAAGACGCACTTCTCAGGGTTGAGCTTCAGGTTGATCTTGCGCAAGTTTGCGAAGGTTTCTTCTTGGTCTTGGGCCAGCGTGTCCTTGTTCTTGGTCTTGACCACTATGTCATCCATGTATGCTTCTATGTTCCTATGTAGTTGTGGGCCTAAACAGATCTGGACTGCTCTTGCAAATGGGGAACTGACGCTCTTCAACCCGAACGGCATGCGTCTGAAGTAGTATGCACCGCAGGGGTGATGAACGTCGTTTTCTCCTCATCCTCCTTGGCCATGAAGATCTGGTGATAATCAGAATATGTGCCAAGGAAGGACAAAAGTTCGCAGCCAGCGGTTGAGTCCACTATATGATCGATGCGCCGCAAGGGGAATGGGTCCTTTGGGCAGGCCTTGTTGACGTCGGTGAAGTCGATGCAAAGCCTCCATTTCCCATTTGCCTTGCGCACAGCCACAGGGTTTGCCAACCAAGTCGGGTGGATCACGCCCCTGATCAAACCTGCTGCTTCTAGCTTCTTGAACTCTTCGGCAATGAACTCTTGCCGCTCTAAAGCTTGTTTTCTCACCTTCTACTTGACGGGGCACGCGTGGGGGCAAACGGCAAGGTGGTGCTCAATCACCTCCATGGGAACACCAGGGATGTCTGATGGCTGCCAGGCAAACACATTGACATTCGCTCGCAGGAAGGTGACGAGCGCGCTTTTCTATTTGCTATCGAAGGTGGCACTAATGGTGAAAGTGCCGCCCTCATCGCTTTCCCACGCAGCCACTTGCTTCGTCTTGGGAATGGTCACCTTGTCTTTCTTGCTCCTGGTGGCAGAGGTCTCTGATGAGTCCTCGATAGGCGTGCTGCACTCTGCCGTGCGCTTCCCAGAGTTCTTACGAGACTCGCCATAGCTCTTATCTTTGTTCTCCCCCCCAGGAGCTTTGCCGGCAGGAGCAAGTGCCTCATCAGCAGACGCTTCCACTGCCTCCCGGAAGAGTTTGTCTACATAGAGGACTGCGTTCTTGTTGTCAACCTTGATGGTGCTGACGCTCATGGGCCCTGGCATTTTGAGCATGTTGTAGGCGTGGTGGGATGCCGCCATGAACTTCGCCAGCGTCGGTCGTCCCAGGATTCCATTGTACGGCAGTGATATCTTCACGACGTCGAAGACAATCTTCTCCGTCCTAAAGTTGAGCTTGCTGCCGAATGTGACCGGCAGAGTTATCTTCCCCTTTGGCTGGGATCTTCTCGGGTTGACCCCTTGAAAAGATCCCGTCGCCTTGAGATCTGAGTCAATGATCTGCATGCGCTTGATCACGTCCGGTGAAATTAGGTTCAGCCTGGCCTCACTATCGACCAGCATCTTAGTGACCTTGAGGTTGTGGATTGTTGGTGATACCAACAACAGCACACACCCGACGACAGTGATGCGGTCGGGGTGGTCCTCAGCGTCAAAGATGATGAGTGTGTTGGACCACTTGAGGGGTTTCCTTGCTTCTACCGATGGTTCCGCCGCATTGATCTCACAGGCCCACTGCTTGAGTTGCTAGTGGGAGGAGTGCAAAGACGCGCCCCCGTAAACGCACATGGCGTCCACAACCTTCTGGAACACCGGGTCTTCGGATTCTTCTTCATCCTTGTCGTCCTCGTCAGATTTGTTGTCTCGGGCTCTAGCAGGCTTCTCTTTCTGCTGCTTGGCCTTGCCGCGACGGCCACCATGTCCACCACTGCTTTTCTTGTCGGAGCCACCCGCACCGTCTTGACTCTTCTCTTTGTTGCGCCTTTCGTACTCTTGCCTCTACTTCTTGGCAAGTTGTTCTACTTGGCGGCAGTTGTTGATGTCATAGCTCTTGGTGCGATGGATCTTGCAGTATGGCCCGTTAGTCTTCTCCCCCGCCGCGGCCTCGTCGTCTCTGGAGCACGCGGCGATGTTCTTGCCATACCCCTCGGACTTGGCCTTCTTGGCGGAGTCGGGCTTACTGCCCCCTTCGACAGGCATCACTGCTTTTCCCTTGCGTTTCTTGTTGCGCTTCCGACCTTTCTTCTTGGTGGCTGATGTGTCGTCATCGTCGGAGTCGACATCCATGCCAGTGTCTTCTCCGGGGAGTCTCCTCCCCTCTTCAGTGCGTGCGCACTTGTCAGTCAGAGCATATAGCTCGGCAACGTCTCGCACCGTGTTGTTGCTCATCTCTTTCCGCATCCACTGATTGCGCATGTTCATGTGGAACGTGGCAATCACGACAGCGGGGTGGATATCTGGAATGCTGCACGCGACTGAACCTATAAATATACTTGCGGAGGGTCTCACCGTCCCTCTGGGGAAGCACGTGCAAGTCGCTGGGCTGCCCTGAGAGCTGGTGGCCCCCATGGTATGCACCAATGAATTGGTTGCACAGATCAAGATGAGATGGACCCGTCCGGCAAGTTCATAAGCCAACTCCTCACATTGGGCTTGAGCGCCAATGGGAAGTAGTTGGCGAATATCTTTTCGTCCCGTCCCCCGGCATCCTGCACGACAATGGTGTAGATGCCGAGGAACTCCGAGGGGCGGATCTTGCCATCGTACTTGTCGGGCAGCTCGAGCTTGAAGGCCCTGCTGGAAGGCCAGCGAACCTGCCGCAACTCACGGGTGAACGCCGGGCATCCCACCTCGTAAGGTAGGGTACCAGGCGCCCCCGACGTGGGTTGATCGACGGCAGGGTCCGCACGGCCGTCAGATTGACGGTGAGTCTCGCGCCGTCTTTCGATGGTCGTGCGGGCGTCCTCCCTGCGCCTATCCTTCAAGATTTGGCACTGGTCTTGGTCTCGCCGCGGGTCTGTCGAGGCGTACGACACCTCGTCTTGTACGTCGGTCCGGTGGGAGGTTCGTTGCGGAGGTGAATGGACCGTATGCGCTCTGCTAGCGTCGCGCCCGGTGGCTGGGCCTCCCGGAGCCGCTGGGCGTGCGCAATGGTCCTTCTCCCTCTGGCTTGTTGCGATTCATGAAGCTTAGCAAACTTTGTATAGTCACCCTCCAGTCCTCCATCTTCTCTGGCTCAGGTGGGAAGTTCAGCAATAGCTGCGCTTGCGCCAGAGCTTCTTCCGTGGTTTTGGGCATGGAGCGGTGCGAGGCATGCGTGACTCTCTTACTCCTGACAGTGTTAGGTGGAGCGTTCGCCCACGCCGTCGCACGCCGCCCATCTTCCCCCGGAGGTTGCTGTCAAGCTTGGCCATGCGAGTCCCGGGAGGGGCGCGTGGGGGTCTTATCTGCGCACCGCCCGGGCTCGCCGCCTCGGGGGTGTTGATCGCGGTCACCCTACGAAGGACGCGGCGGGGGTGCAGTCGCCTTCGCCGCTGCTGCAGCCGCCGCCGCCGCTGCCGCTACCTCAGCATCAGCCGCCAACGCAGATAGCACGTTCCACGTCCCTATGACAGCGGGGTCCAGGGCATGGCTCACATAGCTTCGCGTGTTGTTGTGGCTGCGCTCACCTCCGTGATGAGCGTGGTGGTCACCTCCGTGGACGCTGCCGACGGCTGCTTGAGATGGTAGCTTGGATGTGGTTGCAGCAGGTGTCGCCGCGCCCTTGGCCTTGTTGGGGGCCATGGGTGTCGATGAAGGCACTGGTGAAGGTGTGCAGGGATTAGTGGAGGTTCATGCAAGAGATCCCTCCCCCTACCTGGCGCGCCAAAGATGTCGGGGAACGACGATCTATCGGTCCGACAAGGACCCTTTGTGATCAGGAGGGAAGGTCTCTAACACAAAGACCATCACTAGTTCCTACGTACACGGGGGTTTAGACAAGTTCGGGCCGTCGGAGCGTAAAACCCTACATCATGTGTTCTTGTGGTTTATGGATGTTCACAGTACAGGGCGCAACAACCCTGGCAAGAGGCGCCTCAGGAGTGCAGCTACGTGTGTAAAATGAACAGAGTGTCGACCTTTGTAAAGGTAGCCATGGGCCTCCTTTTAGAGACAAGGGGTTACCATAGTGGCAAAATGGTCTTTACATCTGGTAAACAGGAGACACTGCCCACTGCCGAAGTGTCAGTGGAGGTGGTAGTGGAAAATACCTATCCCTGAATGACTAGGACACGCGCAATGAATGCGCCGTGACGTGTCAAGCTCGCGACGTCTCCCGGCAAGGATTGCATCTCCTTCTGTGTCTTCCACCCAGCTACCTTCTATTCTTTTGCCACGCCATGGGAAGGGTGTCATTAAAGCTGCTGTAAATCCCTCCACGCTGCAACGCGCCCCGGCCGGTTCCACCTAACCGCCTGCCCACTCGCCACTTGGTCGATGTAGACAACCAGCCTAGCGACGTGTAGCTGGGCCTTGGTGGGTGGAGTCCTTGGCAGGCGCACGCGTCCTTGAGCCCCCGACAAGGTGCCTTGCTGGGCTCACTTGCTTCTAGCTCATCGTGGTTGGAAGAATGTTTATACTTGGCAAAATCTTGTCGGGCTGGAGGCTGCGGCGCGTGGTGCACAAGTCAGGGTGCTAAGGACCCTGTTTCTTAGTACACCGACAGCTGCCTAGGTTTCTGAGCAGGCTTTAAACAACCCAAAAACGCTATAGATTCTGACAAGGGTCCGTCGTGTGTAGGTTTTACCATAAACATGCTAAAATCATTCAAGGAAAACAACAATTACAACAAAGAACTTATAGTTTTTCAACTTAGCTTTTCTTTGTTGTAATTCTTGTCGCAAAATGACAACTTGAACGCCATTTGGGTGTCCACACCGTCACTCCCCCAGGGAAACTTGCACGTGAGGGCCCCTTCTGTCTTTTGAGAAAAAGACAGAAGAGAGAAGAGGAGGCTATGAACCTTGACGGTTCATGAACCATTTCATGAAAATAAAAAATGAACACAATATTTCATACAATATACATAAAAATATGTACTTTGACAAAAAGTTGCAGAACACTTAGCTTTATTGATTATGCACATGGTCTTCGCCTGGCTTTGTACGAAGGTTTACATGCCTTGTCGGCATACTCATACAAAAGGGGCTTGCCGGGAGACCCGACAAGCGCACCTTATGGATCGAACTTGCAAAGATGTTCGATATTCCAAGAATTTTGCACCAGAGTGCCATCTTCGGTCTCCAGGAGGACTGCGCTCGTACCACCAGGTAAGGGCCTTCCCACTTCGGTGTCAACTTGGTGCTTCCTTTTGCGGACTGGATCCATCGAAGAACAAGGTTGCCTTCCCCAATGCTTCGGGCATGAACTTTGCGGCTATGATAGCGGCACAAAGCTTGCTGGTAACATGCGGCACGCACAACAGCCCGAAGATGATCTTCCTTGAGGAGCATTGCGTCATCTTGCCGCAACTACTCTTGCTCAGCTTTGGTTAAAGCTTGCACTCAAGGTGACCCGTAAGTGAGTGCTGTGGGGAGCACCGCTTCTGCACCATAGACTAGGGAGAAGGGTGTCTCGCCGGTAGCTCGATTTGGTGTCGTCCTGAGTGACCAAAGAACTGGCAACAACTCATCAATCCAGCGCCTCCCGCACTTTGTTAGCTTGTCGAATGTTCTTGTCTTGAGACCGCACAACACTTCAGCATTTGCCCTCTCACTTCATCTACAGAAACTCCCATCAAAGGGCTCCGATAGTCCTTGTTAACTTGCCGCACAACGAGCTACGAGTCACCTCGAATGATCTGCTTTCTAATGCCAGGGTCTACTGCAATACGCAGGCCGGTAAGCAATCCTTCGTACTCAGCAGTGTTGTTGGTTGCTTTCTCCCACGGAAAGTGCATCGGAATTACATACTTGAGGTGCTCTCCTGTGGGTGCGACAAGCAGCACTTCGGCACCGGCACCTTGCAGCGAAAAGGCTCCTTCAAAGTACATAGTGAATTCTTGATTTGTTTCCTTGCCGGGGAGAGAATTCTCTTGAACTTCTTCGACTTGCGTTGGTGTACATTCGGCAATGAGCTCTGCCAAGGCTCTGCTTTGAAGGGTTGATGTGCTTTCGAAACTCAAGTCAAAGCTAGCCAGCTCCAACACCTACTCCACTATCCTGTCGGTGGCTTCCGGATTTCTCAAGATGCGTTGCAGAGGAAAGCGAGTGACGATAGTAATGCGATGTGCTAGAAAGTAGTGGCGCAGCTTCCCGGAATCCATGAGAAGGTCAAAAAGCAATTTTTGCACACCAGAGTATCTTGACCAAGCCCCCTACAGAAGGGAACTGAAAAATAGACTGGGCACCGCAGCACTTTCTTCTTCTGCATAACTTGTTAATCTGCTCCTTGTGTTGTACTTGTGTTTTTGGTGCCTTGAATTGCGTGAGAAGATTCTGGCTTATCAGTCATCGACTCCGCGGTTGCTCCCTCTTCATCCTCTGCTTCTCTCTCCACCACTAGCGCAACACTAACCACTTGATTTTTTGACACCAGATATAGTAGAAATGACTCTTGTGGCTTAGGTGCAACTAGTATTGGTGTTGAAGACAAGTATTTCTTCAAGTCCTGCAGCGCTGCCTCCGCTTCCGGAGTCCATTTCATTGGACCTGCCTTCTTCGAGACATTGAAAAATGGCAAGGCGTGCTCAGCAGACTTGGATCTTGTCGGGATTGGCTTCAGTTCCTTGTTGAGAACCAAAGAACCCGAGAAGCTTGCCGGATGGAACGCCAAACACACACTTCTCGAGGTTGAGCTTCAAGTTGATCTTGCGCAAATTTGCAAAGGTTTCTTCTAGATCTTGAATTAAAGTTGCTTTGTCCTTGGTCTTGACCACTATATCATTCATATATGCTTCCACATGTCTGTGCAGCTGGGGATCAAAACCAATCTCGACCGCTCTTGCAAAGGTTGAACCAGCGCTTTTTAGTCTGAAAGTCATACACTTGAAGTAGTATGTGCCACATGGAGTAATAAAGGCATTTTTCTCTTCATCTTACTTGGCCATAAAAATCTGATGATAACCAGAGCAGGTGTCAAGAAAGGAGAGAAGGTTGCAGCCGGCAGTAGAGTCCACTATGTGGTCAATGCACGACAAGGGAAAGGGGACTTTTGAACAAGCTTCGTTCAAACTAGTAAAGTCAAAACAAAGCTTCCACTTTCCCTTTGCCATCCGCACTACAACTGGATTAGCTAACCAGGTTGAATGGATTACACATCTGATCAGACCTGCTGCTTCCAACTTCTTGATTTCCTTGGCAATGAATTCTTGCCGTTCCAGCCTAACAGTCTGCTTGACAGGTCTTGCATGGGGGTAGACAGCAAGGTGGTGCTTGATCACCTCCCTCAGAACACCAGGGATGTCAGATGGTTGCCAAGAAAACACATTGACATTCGCCAACAGGAAGTAGATGAGCGCACTTTCCTATTTCCTATCAAGGGAGGCACTTATGGTGAAAGTGCCGCCCTTGCTATCCTCCCGTGTAGACACTTGCTTTGTCACAGGGTAGCAGTCTTAGAATTCTTGTTGTTGGCGGCAGAGCTCTCCGGCATGTCCTGCTCGGGTGTTATGCACTCCTCAATGCACTTCCCAGAGTCCTTGCTGGAGGTCTTGTCGGTCTTCTTCCGCCTGGGAGCTTTGTCATTAGGAGCAAGAGCCTTGCCGGCAGATGCTGCCACTGCCTCACAGAGAACTGCATCCTTCCTTTCATGGCAGATGGTGATGACGTGCATCGACCCTTGAATTTTCAGGGTGTTGTAGGCGTAGTGGGACGCCACCATGAATTTCGCCAGGGCCGGGTGACACTGGATCCCATTGTATGGTAGGGGTATCTTGACGACGTCGAAGATAATCTTTTCCATCCCGAGATCCAGCTCGCTGGCAAACGTCACCGGCAATGTGATCTTTCCCTTCGGTTGGCTCCTCCCTGGGTTGATTCTATGGAAAGTTCTTGTCCGTTTGAGGTCTTCGTCAGGGATTTGCAGCTTCCTGATCACCTTGGGAGGATCAGGTTCAAGACGGACCCAGCATCAACCAACATTTTTGTCACCTTGAGGTTGCAGATTGTTGGTGAAACTAACAACGGCAAGCACCCAACCGCATTAGTGCGATCATGGTGGTCCTTAGTGTGAAAAATGATGGGCGTGTGGGACCACTTGAGTGATTTCTGTGCCTCCATCACCGGTTCTACCGCATTGATCTCCCGGCCCAGTGCTTGAGCTGCCGGTGAGAGGAGTGCAAAGATGCACCTCCATCACTGCACATCCCCTTAGTGGACTTCTGGAAATCCTGGTCGTTAGATCGTTCTTCATCCTCGTCATCATCCTTGTCGTCCTCCTTGTCGTGGCCTTGCACATGCTTCTACTTCTGCTGGTTAGCCTTGCCGCGATGGCCTCTGCGGCTGTCGCGCTTCTTGCCGGATCCACTAGCACTGTTCTGGCCCTTTTTCTCCTTTTCGCGCTTCTCGCACTAGTGCAGAAAAGCCTAACTATGGCATGGCGAAAATGGCCATGCTGGCATGGACACCCTACGCCACCAATAAGGCGCCACAATTAAAAAATACTACTGGCGTTCGGTACTATGCCATCACTATTTCATGCGTTTATGGCGTGCCACGTGGCCAACACCAGCAGTAATATACGTCAGTAGTGGCATTGGATGTTAATGCTAAGCCAGCAATGTAATTTCCAGATTTAAATCAAATCTGTACAGCAGCGCGATACATAAAAAATGATAGCATAATAAATGTTTAGAACCGTAATTAAACAGTACATTGTGAATACCAGAATCTAAGTTCAAGAGTCATTATTTATTGACATTATTCAGAAAAGTATCAAAAAGAGGCAAGTAACACAAGTACACACAAGTTCGGCCAAATTCACAGGAGGCGGTAACACAACACAAGATATGCCATGCATGCCTACTAGCTAGCTAACTCGACATTTCGGCAGGCGGAGTCAGGATCATAGTCTGGAGTAAGTGGACCATCATCATCGCTGCCAGCAGGCCTGTAGTAGACCATGATCTCGTCACGATCGTAGTCAAGGTAGAACGTGGCTCTCTCCCTAGCTTCCATCTGGCAAGCAGTTGCAAGAGCTGTCCAACCAGGGCAACCGAAATAGGTGCGGTCTGACTCGTTGGTGACAAGACAATTATAGCGTTCGGCCATCAGCATCTTCATGAGGGTGAATTGGAACGTGATGGTTGCATCACGCGGAACTCGAAACTTCTCTAGGAAGTCATGCCTTGCCCCGCAAGGGATGACCTGAGCAAAATTTGAAAAAAATAACTAGTTAGACAATTTCGGCCACAAACGTACCATATGAAACTCAGAACATGTTGAACTAAATCATATATATACCGTCTTAGCAATGAAGTCCTTCGGAAGATCAATGTAGAACATCCTATCCTTCTAGCATCTCAAAGCACCACAAGTCTTACACGGGACATCCCTTTACTGCTGTCAATATCGTTGACCAAAGTAAGCATAGATCATTAAACTAAATAACTAACACATCAAAATAGAACGTATATGCACTAGTAATTAAGCAATTCTACAAACATATAATAACATGCATAAAGTTAAACAGTCATTCATATACGAAATAGCTAATGCTACGTCCATCTCTAGCAAGCTACCAGCCAGAGGGGCCGGCCTCGTGGTCGTCCCTGGTGGACCTACGACGATGCAGTAGCGACTGAACATCCTCCTCCTCCTCATGCTCCTCCTCCTCCTAGAGCTTATCCCAATCTATGGGATCCTCCTCTGCGCTCTTCTTCGCTGCATACTGAAGGAGCATCATCTTGTTGGTCTCTAAGAGTTTGTCATCTCTCGCAAGCTCCATCACTAATGGGTCGAACAATTGTTGCTCGGCCTGGAGGTTCTCCTTCTCCTCAGCCCTAGTGCATATCCTTATGTTCTCCGGCGCGAGAACTACGGGTACTCACGGCAATCAGGGAAGTTTAGAATCGCTTTTTCCTTGTGATACTCAACCGCCTTTGCATGTCGCTAACTCTGGGGTGTCCCAGTGGCCAAGCTGGTGGACGGCATTGTCCTTCGTGATGGTTTCATAGTACTTAGTACCCTTCTGTCGCACACCACAAAACTTCGGAGCCATCTGACTGTACCCGCAACACCTATATATATACAATCTATAGACACAATGTAATTAACCTACAAAAGTAGACTAAAATCTGAAACTACACAACTATACTAAAATCTGAAACTACACAACTATACTAAAATCTGAAACTAGACAACTATACTAAAATCTAAAACTACACAACTATACTAAAATCTGAAACTAGACAACTATACTAAAATTTGAAACTACACAACTATACTAACATCTGAAACTAGACAACTACACTAAAATCTGAAACTACTACTACACCAAAAATCTGAAACTACACAACTACACTAAAAATCTGAAACTACACTACTACACTAAAGATCTGAAACTATACAACTACACTAAAATCTGAAACTACACAACTGCACTAAAAATGTGAAACTACACAACTACACTAAAATTTGAAACTACACAACTACACTAAAATTTGAAACTACACAACTACACTAAAATCAGAAACTACAATTACAACACAAATCTGCACTACAAAACTACACTAAAATCTGAAACTACAATTACTCACCTGTGATGGAGGCGACGGGATCGGCGGTGGAGTAGACAGCGACGGTGGAGGCACGGAGACGGTGACGGCGGTGGAGGCGCGGAGACGGCAACGGCGGTGGAGGCGCGGAGACGGCGGGGGCGGAGGTGGCGCGGAGACGGCGACGGCGGTGGAGGCGCGGAGACGGCGACGACGGAGGTGGAGATGGAGAGGGAGACGACAGCGATGTGTAGTCGGAGATGGCGACTGCGTCCGGGGGGATTGGTCATTGGCGGTGGCGGCATCGGGTTGGGATTGATTTGGGGGCATTTCTATGGGGATTAGATCCTGGTGTGTGTATATATGAGTGGTTGGATTTGACGGGCGGTGTTGTGTTTAATAGCGTTGGCCCACGTGGTTGGCCAACGCCATTTCAGTTTATTATTTTTTAATTTTCATCTTTTGTGAATATATATATATATATATATATATATATATATACATAATTAAAATATTTGTGCAAAATATATTTCATATAGATGAACAACATAGATTTCATTAATTAATCTAGCCTGCTTACATACATTACAGAAGGATAATAAAAAATAACAATTATAATTTACTACTACTAGATCTAGAGTAAGAACATCATCAGTGTGATGACGGGCACCAGAAGAAATGGTGTCGTCGATCAGCTGGGAGAAATAGGCCAAGCATGCAACCGGCTGAAAGAGCATATCGAAGCATCTTGAATTTTTGTATTTGGCCTCGCATCACATCATTCTTGAGTTGCATCTCGTCTATCTGTCGTCTCAAAGGTCTAATGGAGTAGTCGAGCAACTCGCTTACGTACTTCTGGACGAGATCAACCCATATCCATGTGAAGCAATATTTTCCCCTATTTTCCGTGGATCACAATATATATACACACATATTGATATGAGCGACTAGAGGAGTTGAATTGTGCAAATTAGCTGAAAGCCAATCAATATGTACATACGTACCTTTCCACGGTTGGTGCTGATGTAGAACACTCGCTCTGGATTCCATTCCTTGTGCGACATATGCTTATGAAGAGGGCAACGACAGCCGCAAAGCAGCACAGGGCCGGTATCTTCGATGCTGGTGGCGTAGCTGCCGGATTGAACAAAAGTTGCGCTGCTGCGGCGGGATGATTCGCCGGACAGGGCCGACTGCATTGGCCGTGGCGAGCTCATGGTGTAGCCAACAAGACCAGACGGGAGCTGGGCCAGGGCGGCCAAGTCCCAAACTTTCGACATGCTCCACCGACGTGGGTCCATAACTAAGAATTGGAAGTGAATGTATTTTGAGAAACATAGGGGCTTCCAACACTAGCTTATATAGGTAAAACGTATTGCTGGCTATCGCGAACAGTGAACGCCAACACTACATAATATATCTATGGCGTGTTAGGACATATGACGCCAACAATATATTCCGACTGGTCAGCTCAGCAGGGCCCACATTTTGGTGGAGTTCCACTTTATATCGATGCCAGCACTAACTGCACAACGCTGGCGTACCAATTCGTCCAATGCCATAGCTATTTGAAAAAAATAGTGCTAGCGTTGCGCGAAATTGATGCGCCACCAACATAAGTTGTGGCTAGCCATTTCTCTACTAGTGTCGTATTCTTTTTTTTGCTTTTCGGCAAGTTGTTCCACTTGTCGGCACTCTTGGAGCTCATGGCCCTTGGTGCGGTGAATCTTGTAGTAGGGACCATAAGTCTTCTCCATCTTTTCCCCCACCGCAGCCTCATGGACACAAGTGAAGACGGTAGCATCCTTTCTGGATATCACTGATACGTCCATTTTGCATCATGATTTCCTACTTTTATTTATTATGTTTTGTTGAATAATAATGCTTTAGGGAGTGATTCTAATGCCTTTTCTCTCATAATATGCATGGTTTACGCAAAGAGGGAGAATGCCGGCAGTTGGAATTCTGGACCTGAAAAAGCACATCAGAGATACCTATTCTACACAACTCCAATGAAGCTGAAATTTTACGGAGATTATTTTTGGAATAAATGAAAATTACTGGAGCAAAAAACTACCGGAGGGGGCCACCCTGGTGGGCACAAGACACCAGGGCGTGCCAGCCCCCCTGGGCTCGCCCTGGTGGGTTGTGCCCTCCCCGGCCCAACTCTGGTGCCCATCTTCTGGTATAAATTCACTTTTAACCTAGAAAAAATAAGAGGAGGACTTTCGGGACGAAGCGCCGCCGCCTCGAGGTGGAACTTGGGCAGGAGCACTTTTGCCCTCCGGCGGAGCGATTCCGCCGGGGGAATTTCCCTCCCGGAGGGGGAAATCGAAGCCATCATCATCACCAACACCCCTCTCATCTTTGGGAGGCCAATCTTCATCAACATCCTCAACAGCACCATCTCCTCTCAAACCCTAGTTCATCTCTTGTGTTCAATCTTTGTACCGGAACCTCAGATTGGTACCTGTGGGTGACTAGTAGTGTTGATTACCTTGCGTAGTTCATTACTATATGGTTTATTTGGTGGAAGATTATATGTTCAGATCCATTATGCTATTCAATACCTCTCTGATCTTGAGCATGATTATTATTTGTGAGTAGTTACCTTTGTTCTTGAGGTCACGGGAGAAGTCATGTTGCAAGTAATCATGTGAATTTTATATGTGTTCGATATTGTGATGATATGTATGTTGTGATTCCCTTAGTGGTGTCATGTGAACGTCGACTACATGACACTTCACCATTCATGGGCCTAAGGGAATGCATTGTGGAGTAGTTATTAGATGATGGGTTGCTAGAGTGACAGAAGCTTAAACCCTAGTTTATGCGCTACTTCGTAAGGGGTTGATTTGGATCCAAACGTTTAATGCTATGGTTATATTTTATCTTAATTCTTTTCTCGTAGTTGCGGATGCTTGCGAGGGGGTTAATCATAAGTGGGATGGTGTTCAAGTAAGAACATCACCCAAGCACCGGTCCACACACATATAAAATTATCAAAGTAGCGAACACGAATCAATCCAACATGATAAAAGTGACTATATGAAATTCCCGTGTACCCTCGAGAACACTTTGCCTATTACTAGAGATTGTTCTGGCCTGTCCTTTGCCACAAAAGGATTGGGCTACCTTGCTGCACCTTATTTACCGTTATCGTTACTTGCTCGTTACCAATTATCTTGCTATCAAACTATCTGTTACCTACAATTTCAGTGCTTGCAGAGATTACCTTGCTGAAAACCGCTTGTCATTTCCTTCCGCTCTTCGTTGGGTTCGACACTCTTACTTATCGAAAGGACTATGATTGATCCCCTATACTTGTGGGTCATAAATACTCTTTTCTGGCGCCGTTGTCGGGGAGTGAAGCGCTCTTGGTAAGTGGAAATCGGTAAGGAAAAACTTATACTACGTGCTGAAATTTGTTGCTACTTGCTACTATGGAAAACAATCCTTTGAGGGGTTTGTTCGGCGTATCTTCACCTCGACCGGAACCACAATTAGTTGCCCCTCAACCTAGTGCACCTACTGAAAATATTGGTTATGAAATTCCTTCGGGTATGGTAGAACAACTGCTTGCTAAACCTTATGCAGGAGATGGAACTGAACATCCTGATATGCATCTATTATATGTGAACGAAATTTGTGGATTATTGAAGCTTGCGGGTTTACCCGGAGATGAAGTTAAGAAGAAGGTTTTCCCTTTATCTTTGGAGGGAAAAGCATTGACATGGTATAGGCTATGTGATGATCTTGGATCGTGGAATTGGAATCGTTTGCAATTGGAATTCCACCAAAAGTTTTATCCCATGCATCTAGTTCATCGTGATCGGAATTATATATATAATTTTTGGCCTCGTGAAGGAGAAAGTATCGCTCTAGCTTGGGGGAGGCTTAAGTCAATGCTATATTCATGCCCCAATCATGACATTCCGAGAGAAGTCATCATTCAAAAAATTTATGCTCGGCTTTCTCATAATGATCAATCCATGCTCGATACTTCTTGTGCTGGTTCTTATATGAAGAAGACTATTGAATTCAAGTGGGATCTCTTAGAAAGAATTAAACGCAACTCTGAAGACTGGGAACTCGACGAAGGTAATGAGTCAGGTATAAAGCTTGAGTTTGATTGTGTTAAATCTTTTATGAATACCGATACTTTTCACAAGTTTAGCACTAAATATAGAATTGACTCTAAGATAGTAGCCTCTTTTTGCGAAGCATTTGCTACTCACGTTGATCTCCCTTAGGATAAAGGAACCGATCATAGCTAAATAAGAAACCATCATTTACAATATTGATCCAGTTGTGCCTACCGCTTATATTGAAAAAACACCTTTCCCTGTTAGGATAAAGGAACATACTAAGGTATCAACTGTGGTTTGTAAGAGTAATCTAAAAACATCTAAGCCCCCTGAGCAAATTAAAGTAGAACCTAGTGTTGCTATGGTTAAAGATCTCTTGGTAGAAAATATTGATGGGCATGTTATCTACTTCTGTGATGAAGCTGCTAGAATTGCTAAACCCGATGAAAAAGATAAACATAGACCCATAGAAGGCATGCATGTTGTCTCAGTGAAAATAGGAGATCATTGCTATCATGGTTTATGTGATTTGGGTGCTAGTGTGAGTGCTATCCCTTTTACCTTATACCAAGAAATTATGGATGAAATAGCTCCTGCTGAAATAGAAGACATTGATGTTACTATTAAACTTGCTAATAGAGACACCATCACACCACTTGGGATTGTTAGAGATGTTGAATTCTTGTGTGGGAAAGTAAAACACCCTACTGATTTTCTAGTTCTTGGTTCCCCACAAGATGACTTTTGTCCCATTATCTTTGGTAGACCTTTCTTGAGAACCGTCAATGCTAAGATAGATTGCGAATTTTTTTTGTCGGTGTCAGTTTTGGTGGTGTGTCTCCTGAGTTTAATTTTTCCAAGTTTAGTAGACAACCTCGTGATAAAGCGTTATCTAGTAAAGATGAAATAATTGGTCTTGCTTCTATTGCTGTGCCTCCTACTGATCCATTAGAACAATATTTGCTTGACCATGAAAATGATATGCATTTGCGTGGAAGAAATGAAATAGATCAAATTTTCTTTGAACAACAACCTCTCCTGAAACACAATTTTCCTATTGAAACTCTTGGAGGTCCTCCTCAACCTAAAGGTGATCCTATGTTTTAATTGAAACAATTGCCTGACACTTTGAAGTATGCTTATCTTGATGAGAAAAAGATATATCCTGTTATTATTAGTGCTAACCTTTCAGAACATGAAGAAGAAAGATTGTTAAAAGTTCTAAGGAAGCACCGGGCTGCTATTGGATATACTCTTGATGATCTTAAGGGCATTAGTCCCACTCTATGTCAGCACAAGATTAATATGGAGCCTGATGCTAAACCCGTTGTTGATCACCAACGACGACTGAATCCTAAGATGAAGAAAGTGATAAGAACTGAAATATTAAAACTTCTGGAAGCAGGTATAATCTATCCTATTGCTGATAGTAGATGGGTAAGTCCCGTTCATTGTGTTCCTATGAAAGGAGGTATTACCGTTGTTCCTAATGATAAAAATGAACTCATTCCACAAAGAATTATTACTGGCTATAGAATGGTAATTGATTTTAGAAAATTAAATAAAGCTACTAGGAAGGATCACTACCCTCTGCCTTTCATTGATCAAATGCTAGAAAGATTATCTAAGCACACACACTTTTGCTTCCTAGATGGATATTCTGGTTTCTCTCAAATACCTGTGTCGCAATCCGATCAAGAGAAAACCACCTTTACTTGCCCTTTTGGAACCTATGCTTATAGACGTATGCCTTTTGGTTTATACAATGCACCTGCTACCTTTCAAAGATGTATGACTGCTATATTCTCTGACTTTTGTGAAAAGATTGTGGAGGTTTTCATGGATGATTTTTCCGTTTACGAAACTTCTTTTGATGATTGCTTAAGCAACCTTGATCGAGTTTTGTAGAGATGTGAAAAAACTAATCTTGTCTTGAATTGGGAGAAGTGCCACTTTATGGTTAATGAAGGCATTGTCTTGGGGCATAAAATATCTGAACGAGGTATTGAGGTGGATAAAGCTAAAGTTGATGCAATTGAGAAAATGCCATGTCCTAAAGATATTAAAAGTATTCGCAGTTTCCTTGGTCATGCTGGTTTCTATAGGAGCTTCATTAAAGATTTCTCTAAAATTTCTAGGCCTCTTACTAATCTTTTGCAAAAGGATATTCCTTTTTGTTTTTGATGATGATTGTGTGGAAGCCTTTGAAACACTCAAGAAAGCCTTAACCTCTGCACTTATCGTTCAACCACCTGATTGGAACTTGCCTTTTGAAATTATGTGTGATGCTAGTGATTATGCTGTTGGTGCTGTTCTAGGACAAAGAGTTGATAAGAAATTGAATGTTATCCATTATGCTAGTAAAACTCTAGACAGTGCTGAACGAAATTATGCTACTACTGAAAAAGAATTTTTAGCAGTCGTGTTTGCCTGTGATAAGTTTAGGTCCTACATTGTTGACTCAAAAGTAATTGTTCACACCGACCATGCTGCTATAAAATATCTTATGGAAAAGAAAGATGCTAAACCTAGACTCATTAGGTGGGTTCTCTTGCTTCAAGAATTTGATTTACACATCGTTGATAGGAAAGGAGCTGAGAACCCCATAGATGATAACTTGTCTAGGTTAGAAAATATTCTTGATGACCCACTACCTATTGATGATAGTTTCCCTGACGAACAGTTAGCTGCAATAATTTTTTCTCAAAACACCCCTTGGTATGCTGATTATGCTAATTACATTGTCGCTAAATATATACCACCTAGCTTCACATACCAACAAAAGAAAAAATTCTTCTATGACTTGAGGCATTACTTTTGGGATGACCCACATCTTTATAAAGAAGGAGTAGATGGTATTATTAGACGTTGTGTACCTGAGCATGAACAGGAACAAATCCTACGGAAGTGTAATTCCGAAGCTTATGGAGGACATCATGCGGGAGATAGAACTGCCCATAAGGTATTGCAATCTGGTTTTTATTGGCCTACTCTCTTCAAAGATGCCCGTAAGTTTGTCTTGTCCTCTGATGAATGTCAAAGAATTGGTAATGTCGGTAAGCGTCAGGAAATGCCTATGAATTATTCACTTGTTGTTGAACCATTTGATGTTTGGGGTTTTGATTATATGGGACATTTTCCTTCCTCTAATGGGTACACTCATATTTTGGTTGCTATTGATTATGTCACTAAGTGGGTAGAAGCTATTCCAACTAGTAGTGCTGATCACCACACCTCCATTAAAATGCTTAAAGAGGTTATCTTCCCAAGGTTTGGAGTCTCTAGATATTTATTGACTGATGGTGGTTCACACTTTATTCATGGTGCTTTTCATAAGATGCTTGCGAAATATGTGTTTACCATAGAATTGCATCACCCTATCATCCTCAATCTAGTGGTCAATTTGAACTTAGCAATAGAGAAATAAAATTGATATTACAAAAAACTGTCAATAGGTCTCGTAAGAATTGGTCTAAGAAATTAGATGACGCACTTTGGGCCTATAGAACAACTTATAAAAATCCTATGGGTATGTCTCCATACAAAATGGTATATGGTAAAGCTTGTCATTTGCCTCTAGAATTAGAACATAAAGCATTTTGGGCAATTAAAGAACTTAACTATGATTTCAAACTTGCCGGTGAGAAGAGGCTATTTGATATTAGCTCACTTGATGAATGGAGAACCCAAGCCTATGAAATGCCAAACTATTCAACGAAAAGTAAAAAGATGGCATGACAAAAGAATCCAAAAGCGGGAATTCAAAATAGGAAACTATTTTCTTTTGTTCAAGTGTTTAAGATTTTTTGCAGGTAAGCTTCTCTCCAAATGGTAAGGACCTTATATTATCGAAGAGGTTTATCATTCTGGAGCTATCAAGATTAATAACGCCGAAGGTACAAACCCTAAGGTGGTCAATGGACAAAGAAATAAGCCCTATATCTCAGGTACGTTTATTAACATTGAAAGCAATATTATCCAAACCATGACACCGAAGGAACACATAAAAGAAACCTTCCAGAACACTCCAGAATTCTGAAAAATAGGAGGTACGTGATACGGTAAGTAAACGGACTCCGAAAAATCCGAAAAAATATTTTTTGTCAGTTTGGAATATTAGAAAATTGTGGAAATAAAGAAATAAACCGGAAGGTGATCGAGGTGAGCACTATACACCAGGGTGTGCCAGGCACCCCTGGGCGCGCCCTGGTGGGTTGTGCCCACTTCGGACACCTTCCCGACTCCGTTTTCCTTCCATATGCTTGTTTTCCAAGAATAAAAATTCTCTATATATGCCCCTGACTGTTTTGACAACCGCATCGCAGAAAAATCCTCTGTTTTTGTTTCGTGTTGTTTTCCTGGCAGATCTGAAAACAAGTCGTCTCAAGATTCAGAGGGGGATCGCTATGTTGCAGACCCAAAGAGCTTTAGGGAAATTTACCCCTATCTGTGGACCTCAGATGAGGAGGAAGATGCTGCCATGGAGGAAACGAAGGATGATAGCTCTGAGGAAGAGGATGATCCATTGCCTCAACCCGGAGATATGCATGTGGAATTCAACAAGTCAAGTCTCCCTAGAAGCTACAAACCTGAGGTCCAATTTATCCCATCTCGTTTTCTGCAGGAGAGAAAGGCTGCATTATGCAAAAAGATATTAAAGCTCGAGTTGTCGAATGACCATCTAAGGGAGGAAAATTTTATGCTTAAATATAAGTTGAAGAAGAAGGTTTCATCATCACCACCACCTTCTTCGTCACTACCACCAAAGGAGACTTGAGCACATGGGTATGGGCACTCCCCTTGGCTTGAGCCAAGCTTGGGGGAGGTGCCTCGGTATCGTATCACCATCACTTTTATTCACTTTTACCTGTTTTAGTTCGATCCTTAGTTTCCTTTTGCTTTAGTTGAATAAATGTTTAGCATGATCTATTTTCGTGTGTCAGTTTCGTGTCCTATCTATCTATGTAATCGAGTGAGAGTTATATAATAAAGTTTAGTTTGAGTTTTTGCCTCTCTACTTTCTTGTTGCAATCAAAATAAAAGGAAAGATAAATAAATGAAAAGAATCATATGCTAATCTTATGGTGAGTAATGACGTCACATAAGGAAAAGTATAAGTAGTAAAATTTATTGGAGATTGACAAACATAGCATTGGTCAATGATGCAATTCATGAAAGAATTAATAAGGGAAGAGAAGATTCACATGCAAATACACTATCTTGGACATGTTTTATGATTGTGAGCACCCATTAAATATTATATGTCAAAATAGTTGACGTTTGTCGGGGCACGGATGCACACGACCACCTATGGGACCAGAGGCCCCTTTGTGGTTCGGCAGGGGGAGGTCACGTTGCACAAAGGGCGGAGACCATGAGGCAGCGCGGCGATCGGCACGCTGGTGTTTTTACCCAGGTTCGGGCTGCTGTGAAGCGTAAAACCCTACTCATGCTTTTGGTGGACTGATCAGAGGAACACGAAGAACACGCAGCGCTCAAGCCCGGCAAGGGTTGCCGTCGGGGAGAGATGCTACGTGAGTACAAGTGTCCAAAAGTCCGAATCTTGAGCTAGGTTGCCTTGGGCCTCCTTTTATAGGGAAAGGGGCAACCACAATGGCAAAACAGTCATTATCTAGCGATTAGATAGCTAACAGAGCTATCATACCTAACTCTGGCATTTAGGACAAAATACCATGATTGCTAGTCTAGGTGGTGCGCGGGGGTGCATCCCCGGCAGGCTCTTACCACCGCTCTAGTTGGTTGTTGCTTAGTGTCTTGACACGCCTCTGGACGGGTGTCAACTGGGCATAATATGTCTTCCGGCGCGTCGCCACGTGCTTAGCGAGAGCCACTTAGCCACCTGAGGGCTCGACACCGCATCGACAAGTGACTGGCGTCGCGATGCGGTGGAGCGATGGCCGATCGGCTTGCGCCTGCCGGGGGATGGCTTGCCAGGTCTTCCTGAAGATGAGCATGCGTCGGCCCCCGGTAGGCACCGAGGACGTAGCTGGCGCGTCTTGGGCCCCTCCTGGGCCGTTGCATTGAGTTTGCCGGCGTTGGTTGGCCTTTTGTAGGTTGCTGTTACCAGAGTCTGGGTCTTGAATACTTGCTTGTCTTGTTTTTGTACTGATGGGTTGTGCTACTATTGCCTATGCATAAGTCAAGGGCACTAGATACCCCTGTCCTAGTGCACCGACAGGAGCCCCTGGGTCTGGCCCACACGTGCTTGCCCGGTGCCGTTGGGTCAGGCCCAAAATTTATGCACAGGAGCATAATGTGAGGGAGTAACCGCCAATTTACTAGTCAGCACTGACCCACTACCTCAGGCCGTTTCCGCCACGCGCGCCGCATGCATTGCGGGGAGCTTGCGGTGGGTGCGCATGACTTAAAGGCCTGGGCGTGGTAGAAACTGCAGCGCCATGGATTGGAGCAATGGGGCGGTTACCTGTCCGCCCATGAGTCATGGGTAGTGGGATTGGTGGAGAGGGGCGGCCGTTCTGGAGCGGAGGAGAGCCAGCCCCTGTGCCATCCCCTATAAATTAGGGGGTCACGGCAGCGATGCTCAACCATCTCCATCTCCTCCTTATTCCCAAGTCCATGTTGCTTGTCCTCCTCTTCTGGTGTCTTCGGGCCGCCCCTCCGTCCTGATGGTCAGGGGGAAGGGCCTGGCGAACGTGCTTGCCATCACAAGGTCTTCTCTTTGTGTCCATGCTCAGTTACCGCTCCGAATCGACGACCTTAGGCTGAGAGCCGGCCGGAGGAGTCTCGGATGGGGGAGCGGGCGGCGCGGCGGTCGTGCTAGGGATAGCTGCGGTGGCACACCTGTCGCTGCATCGCCCGCTGCTTCAGTCTTGACAGAACGCTGCGCGGTCGACGCCGCGCTGGAGTCCATGATGGAAACACAGCACCGTGGTGGACCGCAGCCCCTGCGCTCCTTCTTCAAGGTGATGGAGAAAAACCGTCCGTACGGCTGCCGGACGCGCACGAGTGGTCGTAGCAGCGGTTCGTCATCCATCGTGGCAGAGTTCTCCACCCATGGCATTATGTATGGCGCGCATGGGTGGGAGCCTTTTGCTCGCGCGTACTCCTTAAGGGCAGGGGGAATTCCCCGCCTTTGGTCACCAGGGGCAACCATGCTCTCTGTGGGCTTCCTCGGCTGCCGCGTCGGGAGCTTGGATGAGGCGGAGGCGTTCCCTCGAGTGGTGGCGATGAGGAAGACGATGGCGGTTGGCGATCCACGACGCTTCAGGAGCGTGGATGATGGCTCCGATGCGTCGCGCTCGCCGGCAGCACCATCATCACCAGCTGGGCTCCGGCAGCGCCACCATCTGCACCTGCCCTCCGCCTTCTTCCCCCTTGTCGGCCTTGTCCGCTCCGTCGGCTTCGTCCACCCTGCCTGGGGACAGGGGCCTTCCGCTCTTCGGACGCGTCCCTCTGGTCCTTGCGGGGAAGCGCCGAATCCCAGCCAGGCACTCCTTTCGCCCTCTGTTTCTTCTCCACCTAATTCCTAGGAGGAGAGGGACAAGAAAGGCATTACGGGGCACTTATCTTTTTATAAGTCAAAAGATGTAGGCGCTCGCCAAGTTTTAGCTAATCGTAATGTAATTCTTATCCAATTTGTATCAACAATTGAATGAATGAATGTTATTTCTCTTCCCTGAGTACCATCCTTTTCTCCCTTTGTTTCTACTATGTCAGTATGTTTGCCCTTGCCGCACGGAACCACTTGCCGGGTCACTACTGACCACGAGCGCCAAAAAGGGAGCGAGCCCCCGGCAGCAAGCTGGCGTTGTTCCCCGGCAGGGCTCCTTGCCCGTATCGGCGCGGCCCCCCAGAGCTGATAAGTATCAGGAACTGGGGAACGGCTCATCCCGACAAGGGTTTTCACCACGTGGGGGACTCCACCAAGCACATCCGAAAAGAGAGCAAGGGTTTCCTTTAAGGGAGCAAACAATCATAAAACTTGGGATATGTGATTAGACTTATCTTTTTAGGCAGTATCCCTGTCTGGAGCATGCTGGGCCAACGTCCTTGTTCCTTTGCCCTCCTTCTATGATTAGCTAAAACTTGGAGAGCGCCTACATCTTTTGACTTATAAAAAGATAAGTGCCCCGTAATGCCTTTCTTGTCCCTCTCCTCCTAGGAATTAGGTGGAGAAGAAACAGAGGACGAAAGGAGCGCCTGGCTGGGATTCGGCGCTTCCCCGCCAGGACCAGAGGGACGCGTCCGAAGAGCGGAAGGCCCCTGTCCCTAGGCAGGGCGAACGAAGCCGACGGAGCGGACAAGGCCGACAAGGGGGAAGAAGGCGAAGGGCAGGTGCAGATGGTGGCCCTGCCGGAGCCCAGCTGGTGATGATGGTGCTGCCGGTGAGCGCGACGCGTCGGAGCCATCATCCACGCTCCTAAAGCATCGTGGATCGCCAACCGCCATCGTCTTCCTGGCGCGCCAAAGATGTCGGGGCACGGATGCACATGACCACCTATGGGACCAGAGGCCTCTTTGTGGTTTGGCAGGGGGAGGTCACGTTGCACAAAGTGCGGAGACCATGAGGCAGCGCGGCGATCGAGACACTAGTGTTTTTACCCAGGTTCGGGCCGCCATAAAGCGTAAAACCCTACTCCTGCTTTTGGTGGATCTATCAGAGGAAAACGAAGAACACGCAATGCTCAAGCCCGGCAAGGGTTGCCGTCGGGCAGAGCTGCTACGTGAATACAAGTGTCCAAAAGTCCGAATCTTGAGCTAGGTTGCCTTGGGCCTCCTTTTATAGGGCAAGGGGCAACCAGAGTGGCAAAATAGTCATTATCTAGCGATTAGATAGCTAACAGAGCTATCATACCTAAATCTGGCATTTAGGAGAAAATATCATGATTGCTAGTCTAGGTGGCGCGCGGGGGTGCATGCCCGACAGGCTCTTACCACCGCTCTAGCTGGCTGTTGCTTAGTGTCTTGACACGCCTCTGGACGGGTGTCAACTGGGCATAATCTGTCTTCCGACGCGTCGCCACGTGCTTAGCGAGAGCCACTTAGCCACCTGAGGGCTCGACACCGCATCTACAAGTGACTGGCGTCGCGATGCGGTGGAGCGGTGTCCGATCGGCTCGCGCCTGCCGGGGGATGGCTTGCCGGGTCTTCCTGAAGATGCGGGCGCCTCGGCCCCCGGTAGGCACCAGGGACATAGCTGGTGCGTCTTGGGCCCCTCCTGGGCCATTGCATTGAGCTTCCCGATGTTGGTTGGCCTTTTGTAGGTTGCTGTTGCCGGAGTCTGGGTCTTGAATACTTGCTTGGTTTGTTTTATTACTGATGGGTTGTGCTACTACTGCCTGTGCATAAGTCAGGGGCACTGGATACCCCTGTCCTAGTGCACCGACAACGTTGGACAAGGAAGACAACGTAATAATTTATGCTTGTTCATATACACATAGAAGTTATATTGTCATAGATCCTTCAACATGTGGTGCTTGCCCAATATCTTTGCTAGCAAAAAATTCCGCACCAAGTAGAGATACTACTTATGCATCCAAAAACCCAAACCAAAATTCATTCTTTGAGAGTCCACCATACCTACCTATGGATCGAGTAAGATCCTTCAAGTAAGTTGTCATCGGTGCAATAAGGCTTTCAAACCATGTGGACATGCTTTTCAATATCGGCTTTCGCTTGAGGACAAGCGAGGTCTAAGCTTGGGGGAGTTGATACGTCCATTTTGAATTTTGATTTCCTACTAGTATTTATTATATTTTGTTGAATAATAATGCTTTAGGGAGTGATTCTAATGCCTTTTTTCTCATAATATGCAAGGTTTACACAAAGAGGGAGAATACGGGCAGCTGGAATTCTGGACCTGAAAAAGCACATCAGAGATACCTATTCTGCACAACTCCAATGAAGCTGAAATTTTACGGAGATTATTTTTGGAATAAATGAAAATTACTGGAGCAAAAAACTACCGGAGGGGGCCACCCTGGTGGGCACAAGACACCAGGGCGCGCCAGCCCCCCTGGGGGCGCCCTGGTGGGTTGTGCCCTCCTCGACCCACCTTCGGTGCCCATCTTCTGGTATAAATTCACTTTTAACCTAGAAAAAAATAAGAGGAGGACTTTCGGGACGAAGCGCCGCCGCCTCGAGGAGCAACTTGGGCAGGAGCACTTTTGCCCTCCGGCGGAGCGATTCCGCCGGGGGAACTTCCCTCCCGGAGGGGGAAATCGAAGCCATCGCCATCACCAACACCCCTCTCATCTTTGGGAGGCCAATCTTCACATCCTGAATAGCACAATCTCCTCTCAAACCCTAGTTCATTTCTTGTGTTCAATCTTTGTACCGGAACCTCAGATTGGTACCTGTGGGTGACTAGTAGTGTTGATTACCTTGCGTAGTTGATTACTATATGGTTTATTTGGTGGAAGATTATATGTTCAGATCCATTATGCTATTCAATACCTCTCTGATCTTGAGCATGATTATTATTTTTGAGTAGTTACCTTTGTTCTTGAGGTCACGGGAGAAGTCATGCTGCAAGTAATCATGTGAATTTGATATGTGTTCGATATTTTGATGATATGTATGTTGTGATTCCCTTAGTGGTGTCATGTGAACGTCGACTACATGACACTTCACCATTCATGGGCGTAAGGGAATGCATTGTGGAGTAGTTATTAGACGATGGGTTGCTAGAGTGACAGAAGCTTAAACCCTAGTTTATGCGCTACTTCGTAAGGGGCTGATTTGGATCCAAACGTTTAATGCTATGGTTAGATTTTATCTTAATACTTTTCTCGTAGTTGCGGATGCTTGCGAGGGGGTTATTCATAAGTGGGAGGTTGTTCAAGTAAGAACAGCACCCAAGCACCGGTCCACCCACATATCAAATTATCAAAGTAACGAACACGAATCAAACCAACATGATAAAAGTGACTAGATGAAATTCCTGTGTACCCTCAAGAACAGTTTGCCTTTTACTAGAGATTGTTCTGTCCTGTCCTTTGCCACAAAAGGATTTGGCTACCTTGCTGCACCTTATTTACCGTTATCGTTACTTGCTCGTTACGAATTATCTTGCTATCAAACTATCTGTTACCTGCAATTTCAGTGCTTACAGAGATTACCTTGCTGAAAACCGCTTGTCATTTCCTTCTGCTCCTCGTTGGGTTCGACACTCTTACTTATCGAAAGGACTACGATTGAGCCCCTATACTTGTGGGTCATCAATCCCGACCTTGGCTTTCTTGTTGGCGTTGGAGTTGCCGGAGCCTTCGATAGCTATTATTGCCTTGCCTTTGCATTTGCGGTTGCGCTTCCGGCCTTTCTTCTTCGGGGTGGCGGTGTCGTTGTCTTCTGAATCGACTTCGGCGCCATCATATTCTTGAGGAAGTCTCCTTCCTTCCTCATCTCGTGCACACTTGTCTGCCAGAGCGTAAAACTCATTGATCGTCCGGACCTTTCGGATGCTCATCTCTTCACGCATTTTGCGATTGCGCATGTTTGTGTGGAATGACGCAATCACAGCTGCGGGGTGAACGTCAGGTATGTTGTGGTGCACCCTGCTGAATCTCTGAATGTATTTGCAGAGGGGCTCTCCCTCCCTCTACGACAGCACATGTAGCTCGCTGGCCCGACCGGGAAGCTTGTGGCCTTTGGTATAAGCGCCAACAAACTTATGACATAAATCTGAGAAGGAGGAAATTGATCCTTCCGGCTGGTTCATCAGCTAGGACCTCATACTGGGCTTGAGCGCCAATGGGAAGTAGTTGGCGACAAGTTTCTTGTCGCGTCCCCCGACAGCCTGCACCGCGATGGTGTAGATGCCTAGGAACTCTGACGGATTGAGCTTGCCGTAATACTTGCGCAGAAAGTCGGGTTTGAAACTCCGAGAGGATGGCCACTAGACTGGCCGCAACTCACGGGTATACGCCGGGCAGCCTATCTCGTAAGGTAGGTACCCAGGACACACCAGCGCGGGCTTATCAATAGAGGGTTCTGCGCGGCCGTCTGATTGCTGGCGCGCCTCTCATCGCTGCTCAATGGTGGTGCGAGCATCTTCACGTTGCCCGTCAGGGATGACTTGGCACTGGTCAGGGTGGCTCCATGGGTTGGAAGACGCCATGGAAGCCTCGTCTGGAGCGCCTTGATGGGGCGACCGCCGCTGCTAAGGAGGAGACTGCACCGTTGCATCTTAGGCATCGCGAAGCTCGATGAGGGGATGGTGCTGCGACTCCTGACAGAGCTAGCAGGAGAGTCCCGCTCACGCTGCTACTGCCGATGCTCGTCGGTAGGGTGGCTGGTGGCCGTCCCTATGCAACTTGAGAATGAAGCACGGGGTCTTGATGTTGGTGCTTCGCGGGAGTGTGTCGCGGTCGTCTTGTGAAAGCGTTGACGTATGCCTTTCCTCCTCCCGGCTGTGTGCCACCGTGTCGCCCTTGGACAATGCCACATCGCCAACGGACATGTGAAAGCACATATGCTCCTTGGAGTTTTTGATAATTCATGATAACATACATTGTCTCTTGGAGTAATAGTTTTACCTAGTTTATTTCAGATAAAGTCCACAGAGAGAAATGGCTGAGAAATGTGAGGAGAATGTCACAGCCCTGGTTTAGCTTTGCTTGTCATTGCATAGTCATGCATGCATTTTAAATTCAAATGAATTTGAATTGAGGAGTGAGCAAGCCTCAGATTTTTTTTTGTCAAAACAAGCAAGATACAAACTATTTCAAATCAGTCCAAGAAAATGTTCCATCTATTCTGTGAAAATATTGGCTAGGGTTTAAATTCAAACCAATATTTTTGGAATCACATAAACATTTGATTTTGGGCATTTGATTTAATCCAACAACTATTTGCATTGGATTATATTTACGATATATAAAATATAATTCCAATAAATCTGAAACTTTTTATGTGGCACTGGTAAAATCCATTAAGCTCACATGATAATTTTCAGGTTTTAAAAAAATGGTTTAGTAACAAATAGCAGAAAATAGAAAACAGAAATATTAAAAAGGAGAAACCTCACCTGAGCCCACATACCTGGCCCAGCCCACTAGGGACATGATGGTCTTCTTCCACCCCTCGCCAGTAGGCAGAGACGTGGCAGCACGCTCGGGCGCCGGCCTCCACCTCCTGCTTGCCAGCTTCGAGGCCTCCCCGAGCCTATCTCTGCGTCCAGGAGACGTGGACGAGCTCCCCTTGCCCCCTTCCTCCCTCTTTGTGCTCTCTCCTCTCCCCCATGGCCAAAGCTGCCAAGCTCGCGCCGCCGTAGAACTTGCACTCACCGATCGCTCCTTGCCCCTCCGTCGTGGCCATGAGCATCGCCGTGTCATCAACGACCTCCTCACCGAGCCACGCAACCGGGGAAGCCCTGCAACGTCGCCCTCAACCTCGCCTTCGTCCTCGGATCCGGTGGCCACTGTCGTCAAATTCCTCGCCGCGAGGACCTCCCCGACCTCGCTGAGCTTCACTTCCGGACCACAGTGAGCTCCCCTTGCTCCTCCCCCTAACCCCGTAGCCTCGCCCGCCCCCTAGGTCTAACCCCGCCATGGCGGAGAGCTCCATGCCGCCGGCCACGTCGACGCCATAGCCACACCAGCCAATGCTCATGTCTGAGCATGGCATCGTGCTCAGAGCACTCCCAGGAGCTTGTAGAGCCCCTCGTCCAGCCCCCTCGTGCCCTGCAGCCTCCGCCCGCTCCAGGTCGTGCTCCGGCCACCGCCAAGAGGCTCGCCGCCGATAACCCAAGCCGCCGCAGCCCCTGCCAATAGCCCAAATGGATGCGGATGAGCAATGGCTACGCTTAGATGCCCTCCGCCGTGCTTTTGGTCGCCGGAATGGGAAACCCGACGACCTCCACCGCATCTGTTGGCGCCGGCGTCGAGCCGCCGGTGGGGTTGACCCCGCTGACTGGACGTTTGACCTCCCAGAGTCAGTGACAGCTGCGGCCAGCCCCCGGCTTAATTAGGTTAAGCACATAATTATGCTAAGTAATCTCTTGTTAAATAGATAACTCACTGACAGTGGGCCCCAGTGCCTGCTAATTAGTAATTAGGTTAGTTTAACCCTAGTTAAATCACAGAGCCACTGACGTGTGGACCCCACACGTCAGATTTGACTATGCTGACCTGCTGATGCTAGGCTGACATCATGATGACGCAGTAATTTGTTTTCTGGATTAAAATAAATCTAAATGATTTATTATATTTCATAAAATGTTTAAAACTTCTTAAAATCATAGAAATTCAACCGTAACTCGGATGAAAATAATTTATATATGAAAAATGATCATAAAAATCCAATGAATCTGTTTATGCCATGATCATGCATGTTTGAACAAGTTAACATCACCAACTAGGACATTTCATGACTAGGACAATATATGAAATAACATTTGGAGTTGGAATTTGAACTAGGTTTGAATTCTACTTCAATTAATATGGCTAGCTATCACCTTAGGTCAATTATGTATATTAAGTTGCCATGTCATACATCATGTCTGCTGCATTGCATTGAATGTGTTCATTTCCTTGTTTGCCAGTATTGTTCCCTCTCGGTAGACGTTACTCTAACGTTGAGATCCATGCCACCGATGAAGACCCACTGTTATCTTTAGAAGCGTCAGGCAAGCAACCCCCCTTGAGCATTCTGATATAATCCCACTCTCTCGCTCTTGCTCTCATTTCAATGCATTAGGACAATGCGATTCAATTGCTACTTGTGCTGCGGTAGATGAACCCACTCCTTTGCATGACCTTTCATTGTCGCAGTAAATAGCTAAACCAAGCAACCTAGCATACCTGGTAGATGCTTGATCCATGTTGTGCTATAACCCTGTTATGCTAGCTATGCTTAGAGTTGTGTCAGGTCTGTTTCATCTGGGTGATGAACCGGAGTGAAATGAATGTGTCCCGATGATGAGGGTTAAGTGATGAATCTGTTTTGGTAAAGGTAGCGATGAGAGGCTGTCGGATTTCGGGCTCCGCAAAACCCAAAGAGGTTTGAACCCAGGGGCGTGTGCGAAGATCCCACTACCTTTGCCCTCAAGCTCACAGTCCCACAGCCTCGTCGAATCTAACTCACTCACTCACACGGAAGAAGATTAACACGCAGATTTACCCAGGTATGGGCCGCTGCGAAGCATAAAACCCTACTCCTGCTTTGGGTGGATTGCCTCACGTGGAGGTTGGCGGATGAACTAGTACAGTGGTGAGTAACCTCGTGAGAGCGCTCGGGTGGTTTTCAATCTGTCCTCTTCTATGGTGGTGGCTAGTCTCTATTTATAATGGCCCGGGTCCTCTTCCCTTATCGCATTGGCGGGAAGAGATCCCACAACGCCAATTTCAAAGGGGGACAAGGAGTACACCTTATCCTAACGAAAGGTGGTCTTCTCGTGCAAAGTAGATGGTGGTGATGCAGAGGTGGGCTCGCCGATGACGTCCGTCCTGCGGGGCTCGCGGTCCTGGTCTTGTTGCACCGGAATGGGAACCTTTGGGGGGCTGTCTTGGGAACCCGCGTACGTCATTGCCACCTTTACACCAAAGGGGAAACTGTCTTCTCTGGGCACGCCTGTGCCCGCCTGGCCCGGCCCGCGTCACCTCTGACCTCGTGAGGCCAGGCGCAGCACAGAGATCTCCGCCCCTCGGGAGGCAACCTGGGAGGCCTCCTCCCTCCGGGGGTCTTGGCGTCGTCCTCCTCGCGAAGGTGGGGCTCCCGTGACGGCCTTGTCTTGAGTGATGCTGCACCGGGCCGTACCAGGCTGTTGAAGTGGGCCACGCACCGGCCCGCAGGCAGGCAGGTCTGGGTACCCCCGTTCCAGAGCACTGACAGTAGCTCCCGGGCCCAAGGCACGCATGGGCTGGCTTCGGGGTGGAGTCGGAGGAGCCGGCCCGAGCGCCGCGGGCCCCAATCGCCTGCGAGCTCAGTCTGATGCATGGCGTGTAACGAGGCGCGGACTCCTCCACTTCCCGAAGATCTCGGGAACCGCCTCGAATCAAGCTGACACGAAACCTGCGCGCAGCGGCGGCCATCATTGCCCTTCCTTGAATGTAGCCGTCTCCTTGTGTCTTCTCTCCCCTCGACCCACGTGGATGTGACCCGACGAGGGTAGGCGAGGCGACGTGAAGCAGGGCCATCATTACCCGAGACGTGGAGAGACGCCGGTTGGCCTCCACCCGGCTATAAATAGGTGGAGGGGGCAGAGCCCCAACCCATCTCCACTCCTTGCTTCCCCACTCAAGGCCTTCGCCCCCTCAACCATGACGCCGGTGAGGAGATTTTCTGCTGCCGAGAAGGGGAAGGCCCGCCTGGAGGGGCCGGACCAACAGCCACCCAAGAGGGGCCGGGGCCGTCCCCGTAAGTATGCCACGGTGTCAGCGGCGGCGCCCCGGGGGCGCGGCCGCACCCCCGTGAGGGTAGGCGCCTCCTCCGACGCAGGCGGAGGCGGCGGGCGTGGCGACCGTGGCCAAGGAGGGAGGCCCGTAGCGGGTGCCAGGCCACCGTGCCCGCGGTCCCATATAGCCGATGTGGGCCAGGAGTTCGTGGTGTGGGTGGAGACACCGACGATCACCTGGCTACAGCTCCCGCGCTTCTTCGCGGAGACGTTGAGGGCCAGCGAGCCCGCGGGCCTGTGGCTGCAAGTCGATGGTTGTTGTAGCGGCACGTCGTGGGTGGAGATCAAGGTTACCCCGGCATATTATGCCTTCTTGAGCCGCGGGTGGCAGGCCTTCGCCCGCGCCCACGGCCTGGAGGGGAGACTCACACTCCAGTTCAACCACGACAGCATGGCGACGCTCTTCGTCAGGATCTTTGGGGAGGATGGCAGGCGCTTGGGGTGCTGCCCGGAGGGTGATGGCAGTGGCGGCGCCCTTGGAGGTGAGCTTGCCCTTGGCGACGGCCGCGATGCTTCCAGTGGAAGCGATACCTCCTTCGAGGAGAACCCGAGCGATGACACCTACGACGCGCCTCCGCATCGGCGCGCTCGGACCTCGGGGGGTAGCCGGCCGCGACAACGCCGTACTTCTGCCCAAGAGGCAGCCATGCCGGTGCACCGCCACGAGCCCGTCAAGGAGGAGGAGGACTCCGACTAAGCGCGGTTGCGCCAGAGCTAGGGCCTCAGGAGTGGCAGCCCCTGAGGGGGGGCCACCTTTCGCCTTCTTCTTCTTTTCCCTGCAATAAAGAATCATGGAGGGCCCCGCGGGGCATGTAATGAATTATGGTGCTTGCGCCTTTTTACTTTAGCATTTTCGTCGCTCATCTTGATTCCCGTATTACTGTTGATTGAGGCCTTCTTCCTATCGTGGTTAGGGTACTTAGCTTGATGCGTTTGTGGCGGGTCTCTGCGTCGTGAGGTTCGGTCGCGACACCTGGGGAGCCTGGGGGTCTTGCCAGGAGGGTCTTCTTCTCTGCGAACGAGGCGGTTTGGGAACCCTCTTGGTGCTCTATGTCGGCAGGGCCCAGTCCCGCGCGTACCTCGACCGCCGTTGGGGCATACGGATCACCAGGACGAGACAAAGGGGAGAGGGGCTACGTGACCAGTGAGGCTCCTGAGTCGCGTTGCTCAGGAGTCCCCCTTGACGCTCGAGCGGCTCCCACACCTTACCTTGCTAGTTCCTGCCTCGAGAGGTGCCCGAGCCTCCCGAGGCCCCGTGATGATGCGCCAGGCCGTGGCTGGAGCCCCCGAGTGAGGGTTGGCCACCAGGAGATGGATGCCTCTGAGGCAACATGCACCTGCCGGCTCACTCGATAGCGCCGCGCAAGGAGAAAAATTCCCACCCCTTTTTGCAATAAAGTTGCGAAACCTCGGGTTTCATTCCAGAAAATGGCAAATTCGAATACAAAAAGAAGCAAAGAACTGCCGCGTCCAGCCCCTAGGCTAGTCTTCGTCTTCCCCCAGCGCGGAGCATAGGGCCTCCACTAGGCGTGGGCATAGTCATTGGAGGACAGTGTTGTCCGCCACCGCGGAGCATGGGGCTTCCACTTGGATGTGGGTGGGAACCCCTGCGCGTCCTCGGGGGGCTCCGGGCATATACATCCCACTCATTATTACGTGAGAGTGTCATGGGGAGAACTTGCGGAGATGCTGGATGTTCCAGGCATTCTGGATGGGGACCCCATCCTGAGTCTCCAGGCGCACGGTGCCAGGCCTGGAGACGCGGGCGACCCTGAACGGGCCCTCCCACATGGGCGAGAGCTTGTGCAAGCCCTCCTTGGAAAGGACCCGCCTCAGGATGAGGTCTCCGACTTCGAGGGTCCAGGAGCGGACGCTACAACAATGGTAACGCCGCAACGCCTGCTGGTACCTCGCAGCTCCGAGCGAGGCTTGGCGACGGGCCTCCTCCCCAAGCACGAGGTCTATCCCCCGCGAGGCATCCTGACACTCCTCTTCGAATGCCAAGACCCGCGAGGACCGATGCTTGACCTCGTGTGGGAGGACGGCTTCAACTCCGTAGACGAGGAAGAACGGGGTCTCGCCGGTCGGCTTAGTCGCAGTGGTGAGGATGGACCACAGCACGGACTGAAGCTCATCGAGCCAACCCCTCCCACAGGCCTCAAGCTTCTTCTTGAAGGTCCTTGCCTTGAGACCCCGCAAGACCTCCGCGTTGGCGTGCTCGGCCTGGCCGTTGCTTCGCGGGTGCACCACCGAAGCGTAGCATATCTGCATTCCAAGGTTAGTACACTATGTCCTGAAATGGTTGCTTGTGAACTGTGATCCATTATCGGTGATAATGCGGTTGGGGACGCCGAAACGGCTCACGAGGCCCTTGATGAATTTGACGGCCGAGCCGGCGCGATGGTGCGGACTGGCTCCACCTCCGCCCACTTGGTGAACTTGTCGATGGCGACGTAGAGGTAGCGGTATCCACCGGCCACTCGTGGAAAGGGCCCCAGTATATCCAGCCCCCAGACTGTGAAGAGCCAGGAGAGCGGGATAGTCTGGAGGCCCTGCGCGGGTTGATGAATCTGCTTGGCGTGGAACTGGCAAGCCTCGCAGGACTAGACCAGCTCTGTGGCGTCATTGAGCGCTATAGACCAGTAGAAGCCACTGCGGAACACCTTCCCTACAAGGGTGCGGGACGAGGAGTGGTGTCCGCACTCTCCCCCGTGGATGTCGGCCAGCAGCTCACGCCCCTGTTCTTTAGATACGCACCACAGTGTGACGTCGTTCGCATGCCTGCGGTATAGTTCGCCATCCTGCAAACAATAGGCTGTGGCCTGATGAACCACACGCTCTGCGTCTTCCTGCTTTCCTGACAGGGTGCCATGGAGCAGGTACGCCTTGAACTCCTGTGTCCAGTCGTCGACATGAGGCTCCAGTGCCAGGAGCAATCGGGCTCCTGAGGCCGGGCCACAAGTTGGGGCTCCCGAGGGCGGCGCTGGGGGCAGTTCTTCATGTAGCGGTGCCTGGTCCGCGGCTGGAGGTGCCGCGGACGGCTTGAAGAGCCTTTCCTCGAAGACGCTTGGCTCCTGAGGCTCGGGATGCGATGCCCTCTTGGCGATGTCATCTGCCTCCTTGTTCACGTCGCGCGGGATGTGCTGCAATTCCAAGCCCTGGAAACGCTTTTCAATCTTACATACCTCTTCCAAGTATGCCTCCATGTGCTCGTCCTTCGGCGTGTACTCCTTGTTGGAGAAGTTGACGAGGAGCTAGGAGTCTCCCTTGATGGTGAGGTGCTTAACCCCCAAGGTTGTTGCAGCCTTGAGGCCAGCAATCAAGCCCTCGTACTCCGCGATGTTGTTGGAGACCTTTTCGCCATGCTGGAAGCAAAGCTGTACGGCGTAGTAGAGCTTGTCCCCGGTTGAGGAGATGAGCACAACTCCAGCCCCCGCGCCCCGATGCGCGAAGGCCCCGTCGAAGTGCATGACCTAGCCATCGGGCGCCTCGTCGCCGGGGGTGAGGGACTGGCCCTCGCCAAGCCCCCGGTCGGGAGCATCCATCCATTCGGCCACAAAGTCCGCCAGGGCAGCTCCCTTGATGACCCTGGTTGTACTGAACTCCAACTCGAAGGCTTGCAGCTCGATGTTCCACTCTGTGACCCTCCCCGCGGCGTTGGGGTTGCGCAGCACCTTCTCCAAGGGATACGCGGAGACGACCTTGACGGGGTGGCAATGAAAGTAATGGCGCAACTTCCGTGAAGCGATGAGGAGCGCAAGTAGGAGCTTTTGCTGCATAGGGTAGCGCGAGCACGCGTCCCGCAGTACAGTACTGACGTAGTACACCGGGTGCTGGACAAGGGACAAGCAATCCGCACTGCCCCGCTCCGCAGCGGGCACACGAGATCCTGGTGTTTCATGGGTCGTCGAGGCGGCTGAGGCCTTAAGAGTGCCATCTCGAGGAGGCGAGGGCTTCGGGGCATCCTGTGAGTCACCTTGCTTCACGTCCGGAGTCCCGCCGGCGCCTGGGGGTGTTGCGCGCACGCCGGCACGTTCCTCCCTGACCGCCACGAGCGCAGCACTGGCGGAGTGCGGGGTGGTAGCCAGGTATAGCACCAGGGGCTCACAAAGGCGGGGTGCCACCATCATCGGTGGGCTCGTGAGGTACCGCTTGAGGTCTTCGAATGCCGCATCCGCCTCCGGAGTCCACTCGAAGGGGCCCTTCCTCTTCATGAGCTTGAACAACGGGAGGGCGCGGTCGCCAAGCTTGGAGATGAAATGCCCCAAGGAGGTCACGCAGCCCGCCAGCTTCTGCATTTCCTTGAGGGTCTGAGGCGGTCTCATCTTGCTTATGGCCTTGATCTTCTCCGGGTTTGCCTCGATCCCCCGGTGCGACACCAGGAAACCGAGTAGTTTACCCGACGGGACCCCAAAGACACACTTCTTGGGGTTAAGCCTCAGGTTCACCCGCCGCAGGCTGGCGAACGTCTCCTCCAGGTCCTCGATTAGGGTCTTAGCCTCTCCTGACTTGACCATGATTTTGTCGACGTAGGCCTCCGCGTTCCTTCCGAGCTGTTGCCCCAGAGCGAGGTGCATCAACCGCTGGAAGGTTGCGCCAGCGTTTCGCAGCCCGAAGGGCATGTAGGTGTAGCAGAACACGCCGCACGTGGTGAGGAAGGCCGTCTTCTCGAGGTCCTCCACTGCCATCTTGATCTGATGGTACCCAGAGAAGGCGTCTAGGAAGCACAGGAGGTCGCACTCGGTGGTGGAATCCATGATCTGGTCGATGCGCGGCAGCGGGAACGGGTCTTGGGGGCAAGCCTTGTTGAGGCTCATGAAGTCAACGCACATGCGCTCCTTCCCGCACTTCTTCGGGACGACCACCGGGTTGGCTAGCCACTCCGGGTATCGCACCTCTCGAATAACCCCGGCCTCCTTCAGCTTTCCGACCTCTTGGGCGTTGAATGCTTGCTTCTCCTGGGCCTGTCTCCTCGCCTTTTGCTTCACCGGGCATGCATTGGGGCACACCATGAGGTGGTGCTCAATAACATCCCTCGGGACCCCCACCAGGCCGGACGCTTTCCATGCAAACGCATCCTTGTTCGCGCGGAGAAAGGCCACCAACGCCTCCTCCTGCTCCGGAGGAAGGCCGGCGCGATGGTGAAGGTGGGGCCAGGGTTCCCGTCTTCTACGGGCACCTGCTTCGTCTCAGCCCGGTCCTGAGAGAACAACTACTTCTTCTTCACTGGCGCAGCGTCCCCAGCGTCCTGCGGAGCCTGCGCGGCGTTCCCAGCGTCGGGGCACGCTGTAGCCGCGGCCTTGTAGGCGAGCTTGAGTGCTTGAACCGCGTCCTTGGTATCCCCGATGATGGAGATGATGCCACTGCTCCCCAGCATCTTGGTGACGTTGTAGCCTGGGTGCGTTGCCGCCATGAACTTGGCGAGGGCAGGGTACCCAAGGATCGCGTCGTAAGGGAGGTGGATGTGGGCGAGGTTGAAGTCGATCTGCTCGGTACGGTAGTTGTAGCGGCTGCCGAAGGTGACGGGGAGGCGCACCCGCCCCAGCGAGGCGACGGAGCCCCTGGCCACCCCAGAGAAGGGCCTCGAGGGCACAAGCTGGTTGTAGGGCACCTGAAGCATGTTGAAGGTCTTCACGGAGAGGACGTTGAGGCCGGCACCGCCGTCGATGAGGGTCTTGGTGACCGCCATGTTGCTTATGGTCGGTGTGCATAGCATGGGGAGCGTGCCAGCGGCGACCGTCGTCCTGGGATGGTCGTCGGGGTTGAAGGTGATGTCGACCTCCTGCCATGCCCAAGGCTACGGGGCCTCGAGCCATGGCAGAACCGCGCCCGCCTGGCGGAGGAACTGCTTGACATGGCGGCCGGAAGCGGGTGCCTGCGATCCACCGAGGATGCATGCGACCGCAGGCTCGGCCAGGAAAGCCGAGGCGTTCCCGCACGCCATGGGCTGCCCGGCCTCGGGGGCGACGGTGACCATGGAGTTGACGGGTCGGGGCCGGATTGCAGCCGCGGAGGGAGAGGCTTCGACACGGACCCAACCTGGCGCGCCAAATGTCGGATTTCGGGCTCCGCAAAACCCAAAGAGGTTCGAACCCAGGGGCGTGTGCGAAGATCCCACTACCTTCGGCCTCAAGCTCACAGCCCCATAGCCTCGTTGAATCTAACTCACTCACTCACACAGAAGAAGATTAACACGCAGATTTACCCAGGTACGGGCCGCTGCGAAGCGTAAAACCCTACTCCTGCTTTGGGTGGATTGCCTCACGAGGAGGTTGGCGGATGAACTAGTACAGTGGTGAGTAATCTCGTGAGAGCGCTCGGGTGGTTTTCGATCTGTCCTCGTCTATGGTGGTGGCTAGTCTCCATTTATAATGGCCCGGGTCCTCTTCCCTTATCGCATTGGCGGGAAGGGATCCCACAACGCCAATTTCAAAGGGGGACAAGGAGTACACCTTATCCTGATGAAAGGTGGTCTTCGCGTGCAAAGTAGCTGGTGGTGATGCAGAGGTGGGCTCGCCGATGACGTCCATCCTGCGGGGCTCGCGGTCCTGGTCTTGTTGCACCGGAATGGGAACCTTTGGGGGGCTGTCTTGGGAACCCGCGTACGTCCTTGCCTCCTTTACACCAAAGGGGAAACCGTCTTCTCTGGGCACGCCTGTGCCCGCCTGGCCCGGCCTGCGTCACCTCCGACCTCGTGAGGCCGGGCGCAGCACAGAGATCTCCGACCCTCGAGAGGCAACCTGGGAGGCCTCCTCCCTCTGGGGGTCTTGGCGTAGTCCTCCTCGCGAGGGTGGGGCTCCCGCGAGGGCCTTGTCTTGAGTGATGCTGCACCGAGCCGTACCAGGCTATTGAAGTGGGCCACGCCCCGGCCCGCAGGCAGGCAGGTCAGGGTACCCCCGTTCCCAGAGCGCCGACAGAGGCCATGTAGGAGTACATGGTGGGTTGTCTCATTGAAACCGCTCATAGGAACTCAGTTCCGTGTTTGCGTTCCAAGACTAGCTACTACCGCACATTGGGTTCCGGTAACTCGACCCCTCTCGGCCTATTAACCTCCCTGTTCTTAGTCCAGGAGTCGCAGTAGTTCGAAACGTTGATAGGTGTGGCTGGGCGTACGAAGTGTATGAACGGCCCAATCGAGACCGGCTTGGTGCCTTGCTCACAACGTTTGAGGCCATGTTGGAAACCTCGCCCGGACTTCCATTATGGGTTCCAACTCAGATAGGCGATTGCCTTGGACGTGAGTCGTTGTAAGTTAACGTCCATGGCCGACTCCCTCGCAGGGCTTTCGCTTGAAGGTTGCCGAGGTGCCTTTTTACGTGCACACGGCGGTAAGTGGAGGGAGCATGTGTGACGAAGTACACCCCTGCAGGGTAAACTATCTATTCGAATAGCCGCGTCCGCGGATATGGACTACTTGGAGACTTGTATTGTTCATAGATAACTTTAAATGGATACTCTAAAATGCTCCAGATAAGTGTGAGTGCTATGGATGGCTTCTCGTAGAAAGACGGGAGAGGATCCGTAGTGGTGTATTGATGTGGTGAATATGTGGACTCGTGTGCGATACGCCACCTCAAGGAAGTACTCATAGTCGTAGTACAGGTTAGCCAAGAGTCAAAGCTGGCTTGCTGCAATAAACTCCACAACCCCCTTTGTTGACAATGATGCATATGTAGATAGTTCTGATGTAAGTCTTGCTGAGTACTTTTGTACTCATGTTTGCTTATTTATGTTTTTGCAGATGAGACTTCAGTCTCATTAGTGATTCGTATGACGTGAAGTTTGATGTTGACCGGATTAGCTTGGAATCCCAGACAGAGGTCAGGCTCCTTTGGTAGGGTCGTTGTAGCTTTTCAGGCTCTTCCAGCCGCTTTTATTAGATTTCTATACCCAGACATGTAACTTCCGCTTGTTGTTTGTCTGCTCTGAATGTTGGGTCATGTGACCCCTCCTGCTTGTAACATTATACTATGTTGGCTCTTCGGAGCCTCACAAATAAATGTTATGTTGTTGAGTTTTGTTGTGATGCCATGTTGTATCTATGCATATCGTGCATAGTGCATGTATGATTGAAATGCATTGGTATGTGTGGGATTCGACACCTAGTTGTGTGCCTTTAGTAGCCTTCTTTACGGGGAAATGCCTCTTTGGCTTCCACCGAGCCTTGGTAGCATGCTACTGCTCCGGACACATTGATTGACCGGCGTGTATCCTTCTTTGCTGCTGTGTCTGTCCCTACGGGGAAATGTCTCGTAGTGTAATGGAGTCCCTGTAGCATGCTATGACTCGTCTACGTACCGTTGATGACAAATATGTGTCACGACATAATGGCGTTCATGTAGCTTGCTACGACTCGTCTACACACGCTAATGACTGACACCTGCACTGTTGGGTTACGTATGCCTGTCCCTGTACGGTTGTGCCACTTGGGTCTATAACTAGTCATGTCGACCCGGGTTCTTGACATATGATTGCTAGCGACATATTCATATATGTGATCCAAAAGGCGCAAACGGTGCCGGCCAAGGTAAGGTGGCAACCGTGGGGATTACCGTGCGTGAGGCTGCAATGTGATATGATGTGTTTCATGCTAGATTCGTATGGCTTAGGATCGGGGTCCCGACAGCGTTGGTATCAGAGCTTGACTGCCTGTAGGATTACCAAGCCAAACTGGTCGATGTTGAGTCTAGAACTGCTCTAGTTATATAAGGGAATTGATTTTGGAAGGGAACGTAAGATTCTTTTTACTCCTTTCCTTGTGTCATTCTAATTCTGAGTCATCCTCTTCTTTTCTACGGGGTTAAGAACTATGCTTTCTCATCTATCTATCAGGATGACGAGTTACTATGTTGGTGACTTATAGGAAAGTTGTCGTCTTTAAGGACTAGTGTCTCCATAAGAATTCAGTTGTTATGATGTCAGTTGTCTTGCAGGTTGCCTCATATTTCTCGCTCGTACAGCCGTTATGCTGTCCGAGTTATCCAAGGGTTAAAAATAATCTGATGCAATTGCAAACTCTTCCATCTTGAATCGATATATTTTGGGCCAGATAAAGCACACTAATTGTTGTGTTGAGGTACTTTTCTACCTCGACGTATATGGTAAAGGTGTTTAGGAAACCATGTTATCTCGGAGAACCACCCAATGGTCTAGTTGTGTTTTGTGTTTCCAGTGTGATAATTCTGGCCATCGTTATCGAAAGCATCCCGTGATGCTACTTAGTCAGTAGGTATCCTATTTCTGGGTTCTTGAACCCGAGAATCATTCCGCTCACTCCTATTGATAGTGTTTGCTCGTTCCTTTAGGATGATTAGTAACCTTGTTTTAGTCTTCAAGGTTCGTGGTATATCATTCTTCCAATACCATGAGCCATTATGGCAGAAGTTCCTCGTGAGCTTAAGATCACAACAAGAGCGCTCCTGATGAGTTCTCCATTCCATAGTTGTGACTCTGCCAATCCTACCTTTCCGCATGGGTTATCTGGAAGAATTTTGTTGAACTCGTTCGACATGCTGACCTATGCATCCACAACTTAGAAAAATCATGTGCACTTGAGTTGACCCCTTCATTTGTATTTCGACCTTCTTCTATCAGTGGATAGTCAAGAGTAGTTGTGCATCCGTATTCATCGATGCCTATTATTCTTGTGGTCTGTCAAGTCATTCTATTTTAGAATGACTGGGAGAAAAAAACTCCAGTACCTCATCCATATCCATGATTGGGTCGAAGCAGTTGTATTCCGCAGATCGAAATGCCAATCTAGCTTTTTTGCTATGTTCTACCCTGAGGTATTACCCTCCTCATGTCAAGATTGTCATGAGAATTGCACCACCTCTCATGAATTCTTGATACAGTAATACTTCTCACCGTCATTATTCATTCCTTGGCCTCCGTGTTGGTTGTAACCGAAACGTAGACAAGTGAACCGTGATGTGTGAAATCAATACTCCTAGCAATTCCATTGCTTGGAAGTTAATGGACAATAATTTCATTCTTGGTGTGTTGGTTATTGAATCATCATTCTAAGATTGATTGTGCCACCTAGTCCATCTTTCATGGTGCACTGTTCGATCAACGAGTTAGGATTGTGTTGATCCTTCGCTCTTTTGATCATATCATCTAGCCCTGAAAAGCAAGATTGTTCCCGAGCTTGATAACATATCGGTGGTCTGTGATTTTCCAGATATCTTCTCGGAAGTGTCACCAGGTTGTTCCCTGACCGTTATGTTGAGTTCGTGATCAAGTTGGTTTCCTGTAAGCCACCCCTTCTCCAAGACTCTGTGTTGGATACCCCTGAGCTAGTTGGTTAAGCTAAACAACAACTTGGGGAGTTGAAAGATAAAAGCTTGATCTAACTTAGTTCATGCCAAAGGGATATCTTTGTATGTGTTTGTGTGTGTAGAATAAAGATGATATCTTGATTGATTGATCCTTGTGATCAATTGTTGCATCCATTGTCTTGTCCAATCTTTGATTTGAGTGGGGGCTATCGTCAAATCAAAATCAGAACCAACGATTATCATAATGTTGATTTACTCGTGGATGTTTCCTCGAGCATACACCATTACATTCTTTGGTCTGGCCAATGCTAATACCTTGTTCACATAGTTGTGGAATTCCATCTTCATGGATATTTTGATGAATTATTGTTGAGCCCATCGACAACAACCTTATCTCTTACATAACTCATGATGAACATTAAGCTAGTGTTGGAAACTTTTTAGGCAGTATCTTCGTGTTCCATTCGTGAAGTGTATGTTAGGTGTAAGAAGTGACTTACTCGAAATTCACGTGCACTTGATGCAAGTTGCCGCCATGAATTCGAGATAAGTTATTTTGTTCCTTTGGAATCATCCCAAGCCAATCATGCATGTGCGAAGTATTCTATGGGTTGATAGACTAGTCATCTCCAGTCCATATGTATCCCTAGCACACCAAGCCACTGATTGTCTTGTTCAAGGAAAAGAAGTTCTTCTTAAGAGCATGCCTTATGCAAGGACTTCGATATCCCCGAAGTTGGTTCCCAACCAGAACTCGGTAGTGTTTTGTTGTAAGAACTCCATATGGTCATGATTGTCTTGGACAGTGTGTCCACGCGAGTCTTGCAATCCAGCTCATGTTTTGGAGCTTGCTTCCGTAGTTCATTCCTCGAGAATCTCGCAATGGCATCTCGTCGATTTATGTTGCAAACCTTCTCTTTCAGACCTGCTGAGTCTGAAGTAGCCTGTCACCAACCAGATCTGAATCTCAGGCAGAAATGATGGTTGAAATTTTCCCAAGATCTATGATATAGGCTTCTGCAAGGTTGATGTTTTAACCGACACACCTAGTCGGAGGATCTATCATTGTAGTATCTTGATTCAGCGAATTTGACCACTTCTACATGCGGATTTCGTATGACTTGTTCCAGAAGTTGTTCCTCATGGACCCCTTGAGATCCCGAAGTCCGACTTTTTAATTGATGCTCTAGATAACAAACAATACCTACAATTGGGTTGTGCTAGTACATCAAGGGGAACATTAGAAGCAGAGTGCTAAATGTCTCTTGGTCGATCATCCAGATTTCGCTCCCTTGGCATAGCTAAGGTGAAATCTGAGAAAGTGTTGTCTTCCTTTGCATCTGCATCCTCCATCGTTATTCATCATGGTAGTATGATGTGACCAAGATCCTTGGCATGGATGTTGGTAAAACCTTGATGAATATGGAAATGCTCAAGTTCTTGAGAGCACACTCAGGCACTGGGTTATATTTTCGGTATCAATAGGATTGTGCCTTCCGTTTGCCGCCTTGTTCTATAACTCTAGTTTCTTTTCCAAAATGAGTATGCTATTCGCTCGAATTCCTTCAAACGATCGTTTGTGAATTGCCTTAGGCTGTTATAAAGAGTTTCAATGATCCCTGGATCAAAAGTAATTCTTTTTTGCCACTTAAGGGAATAACTCTACGAGACACCTCTCCTAAGATGTCTCGTCATGGTATTAAGGGCAACTTAACTCCTCGCTACTTTGAAACCTCGTCACCATCTGCTTAGCGTGTAATTGTTGCCTACCAATTGAACCTCCGTCATCTGCCTCATTCCATCGCTCTTGATGTGTTTTGTGTCCCAGCTCGAGAAATGTTTTGACGTCTCATTCCATGAGTTGATCGTGAGTTGCTCGGTCCTTGAGAAGATCGATTCTTGTAGAGTTTTTCCATTCCTCTTGTCGTTAAGTTTGGATGAAGTTCTTGAAAGCAAGGAAGACAAAACCAAGATGATGCCAAGAATCAACATCCTCGAGAAGGGCAATAGGATCATGAAGTTTGTGATGGTTTAGTGTCCCCGCCTGTCCTCTTACCCTAGCCCTGAATCTCGGGACGAGATTCTTGTTTAGTGGGGGTGAGTTGTCACAGCCCTAGTTTAGCTTTGCTTGTCATTGCATAGTCATGCATGCATTTTAAATTGAAATGAATTTGAATTGAGGAGTGAGCAAGCCTAAGAAATAATTTTGTCATAACAAGCAAGATACAAACTGTTTCAAATCAGTCCAAGAAAATGTTCCAACTATTCCGTGAAAATATTGGCTAGGGTTTAAATTCAAACCAATATTTTTGGAATCACATAAACATTTCACCGCGAGGACCTCCCCGACCTCACTGAGCTTCACTTCCGGACCACGGTGAGCTCTCCTTGCTCCTCCCCTAGCCCCGTAGCCTCGCCCGTCCCCTAGCTCTAACCCCGCCATGGCCGAGAGCTCCATCCCACCGGCCACGTCGACGCCACAGCCACACCAGCCAAAGCTCATGTATGAGCATGGCATCGTGCTCAGAGCACTCCCAGGAGCTTGTAGAGCCCCTCGTCCAGCCCCCTCGTGCCCTGTAGCCTCCGCCCACTCCAGGTCGTGCTCGGCCGCCGCCAAGAGGCTTGCCGCCGATAACCCAAGCCGATGCAGCCCCTGCAAATAGCCCAAATGGATGCGGATGAGCATTGGCTACGCTTAGATGCCCTCCGCCGTGCTTTTGGTCGTCGGAATGGGAAACTCGACGACCTCCACCGCGTCTGTTGGCGCCGGTGTCGAGTCGTCGGTTGGGTTGACCCCGCTGACTGGAGGTTTGACCTCCCAGAGTCAGTGACAGCTGGGGCCAGCCCCCGGCTTAATTAGGTTGAGCACTTAATTATGCTAAGTAATCTCTTGTTAAATAGATAACTCACTGACAGTGGGCCCTAGTGCCTGCTAATTAGTAATTAGGTTAGTTTAACCCTAGTTAAATCACAGAGCCACAGACGTGTGGACCCCACACGTCAGATTTGACTGTGTTGACCTGCTGACGCTAGGCTGGCGTCATGATGACGTAGTAATTTGTTTTCTGGATTAAAATAAATCTAAATGATTTATTATATTTCAGAAAATGTTTAAACTTCTAAAAATCATAGTAATTCAACCGTAACTTAGATAAAAATAATTTATGTATGAAAAATGATCAGAAAAATCTAATGAATCTGTTTATGCCATGATCATGCATGTTTGAACAAGTTAACATCACCAACTAGGACATTTCATGACTAGGACAATATATGAAATAACATTTGGAGTTGGAATTTGAACTAGGTTTGAATTCCACTTCAATTAATATGGCTAGCTATAACCTTAGGTCAATTCTGCATATTAAGTTGCCATGTCATACATCATGTCTACTGCATTGCATTGAATGTGTTCATTTCCTTGTTTGCCAGTATTGTTCCCTCTCGGTAGACGTTACTCTAACGTTGAGATCGATGCCACCGATGAAGACTCACTATTATCTTCAGAAGTATCAGGCAAGCAACCCCCCCTTGAGCATTCCGATATAATCCCACTCTCTCGCTCTTGCTCTCATTTCAATGCATTAGGACAATGCGATTCAACTGCTACATGTGCTGCGGTAGATGAACCCACTCCTTTGCATGACCTGTCATTGTCACAGTAAATAGCTAAACCAAGCAACCTAGCATACCTGGTAGATCCTTGAGCCATGTTGTGCTATAACCCTGTTATGCTTGCTATGCTTAGAGTTGTGTCAGGTCTGTTTCATCTGGGTGATGAACCGGAGTGAAATGAATGTGTCCTGATGATGAGGGTTAAGTGATGAATCTGTTTTGGTAAAGGTAGCGATGAGAGGCCATGTAGGAGTACATGGTGGGTTGTATCATTGAAACCGCTCATAGGAACCGAGTTCCGTGTTTGTGTTCCAAGACTAGCTACTACCGCACATTGGGTTTCGGTAACTCGACCCCTCTCGACCTATTAACTTCCCTGTTCTCAGTCCAGGAGTCGCAGTAGTTCCAAACGTTGATAGGTGTGGCTGTGCCTGCGAAGTGGATGAACGGCCCAATCCGGACCGGCTTGGGGCCCTGCTCAGAACGTTTGAGGCCATGTTGGAAACCTCGTCCAGACTTCCATTATGGGTTCCAACTCAGATAGGCGACTGCCTTGGACGTGAGCCATTTTAAGTTAACGTCCGTGGCCGACTCCCTCGCTGGGCTTCCGCATGAAGGTTTCCGAGGTGCCTTTTTACGTGCACATGGCGGTAAGTGGCGGGAGCATGTGTGACGAAGTACACCCCTGCAGGGTCAACTATCTATTCGAATAGCCTTGTCCGTGGATATGGACTACTTGGAGACTTGCATGGTTCATAGATAACTTTAAATGGATACTCTAAAATGCTCCAGATAAGTGTGAGTGCTATGGATGGCTTCTCGTAGAAAGACGGGAGTGGATCCATAGTGGTGAATTGATGTGGTGAATATGTGGACTCGTGCGCAATATGCCACCTCAAGGAAGTACTCATAGTTGTAGTACAGGTTAGCCAAGAGTCAAAGCTGGCTTGCTGCAATAAACTCCACAACCCCCTTTGTTGACAATGATGCATATGTAGATAGTTCTGCTGTAAGTCTTGCTGAGTACTTTTGTACTCACGTTTTATTATTTATGTTTTTGCAGATGAGACTTCAGTCTCATTAGTGATTCGTATGACGTGAAGTTTGATGTTGACCGGATTAGCTTGGGAATCCCAGACAGAGGTCCGGCTCCTTTGGTAGGGTCGTTGTAGCTTTTCAGGCTCTTCCAGCCGCTTTTATTAGATGTCTGTACCCAGACATGTAACTTCCGCTTGTTGTTTGTATGCTCTGAATGTTAGGTCATGTGACCCCTCCTGCTTGTAACATTATACTATGTTGGCTCTTCGGAGCCTCCCAAATAAATGTTATGTTGTAGAGTTTTGTTGTGATGCCATGTTGTATCTACGCATATCGTGCATAGTGCGTGTATGATTGAAATGCATTGGTATGTGTGGGATTCGACACCTAGTTGTGTGCCTTTAGTAGCCTTCTTTACGGGGAAATGCCTCTTTGTGCTTCCACTGAGCCTTGGTAGCTTGCTACTGCTCCGGACACATTGATTGACCGGCGTGTATCCTTCTTTGCTGTTGTGTCTGTCCCTATGGGGAAATGTCTCGCAGTGTAATGGAGTCCCTGTAGCATCCTATGACTCGTCTACATATCGTTGATGACAGATATGTCTCACGACGTAATGGAGTTCATGTAGCTTGCTACGACTCGTCTACACACGCTGATGACCGACACCTGCACTGTTGGGTTATGTATGCCTGTCCCTTTACGGTTGTGCCACTTGGGTCTATAACTAGTCATGTCGACCCGGGTTCTTGACATATGATTGCTCGCAATATATTCATATACATGAGCCAAAAGGCGCAAACGGTCCCGTCCAAGGTAAGGTGGCAGCCGTGGGGATTACCGTGCGTGAGGCCGCAAGGTGATATGATGTGTTTCATGCTAGATTCGTATGGCTTAGGATCGGGGTCCCGACAGAGAATCCCCAAGGGAAGAAAAGGAAGGAAAGGAATAGGGTTGGCAAGGCATCAAACTTCAAGACTCTACATTTTGCATTTTGTGAGAAATCACATTTGAGTCCATAGGAAAGCCAATACTATTAAAAGGGGAAGAGGTATCTATGATGATCTGTTTGCTCAAGTGCTTAGAGTTGGCCACCAATAACCCTCATGAATTCTCCCACAAAGATATTTTGTCCAAACCCTAAAGCGTAAAATTCGTGCCACCAAGTTTACACAATCGGCCCTACCGAGCTTTCCGGAGACAGAATTCAGAGCCAAACCCTAACCCCTCGGTGACACCAAGTTCAATTTCGGTGAAACCGAAAACAGTGACCAACCTTCGGGGGTCCATTTACTAAAAATCGAAATTTCTGAGTTTTGTGGATCGGTGCCACCGAAGCATGGAACTGCCTCGGCCATCCAAAATCAGACTCACCGAGTTTTATATATCGGTCTCACAGAGATTTATCTTTGGGTCCACCGAGTTGGGCAATAATGTTGTAACGGTTGGATTTTTGGAGAAGCCTATATATACCCCTCCACCTCCCTCTAATTTGTTGAGAGAGCACTCAGAAGAAGCCAACACTTGCCCCATCCATTTTCTGATAGATAACCACCTACTCATGTGTTTAGATCAAGATCTTCCACTCCAACCATATGAATCTTTATTTCTAGCCTCCCCAAGCTGCTTTCCAACCAATCAACCTCTTCTACCAAGCCAAATCTGTCAGAGAGTGATTGAGTGTTGAGGAGACTATCGTTTGAAGAACAAGAGCAAGGAGTTCATCATCCATACCACATCTATTACCTTTTGGAGAGTGGTGTCTCCTAGATTGGTTAGGTGTCGCTTGGGAGCCTCCGACTTCGTGTGGAGTTGAACCAAGAAGTTTGTAATGGCACCGAGATCACCTACTTTGTGAAGATCTACCCCAAGTGTGGCTAGTCCTTCGTGGACGTAAGCCGTGATGGAATAGATGAGTTTGCTACTTTGTGGACCCTGCGTGGGTGGATCCCTCCATGGACTCGCGCGACCGCTACCCTCTGTGGCTTTAAGTCTCCATCAATGTGGATGTACGATAGCACCACCTATCGGAACCACGGCAAAAATCTATGAGTCCCTATTGCGTTGATATTCCTTTCTCTACTCTTACTTACATGTGCATGTCTTTACTTTCCGCTTCTATACTCGTTGACTTGCATGTGTAGGGTGTTCTTGACTTGATAGAATTGCTAAAACTTGCCAACTAATAACATTAGGAAAAGGTTAGGTTTTTATTTTGCCAAGTAGTCTATTAGCACCCCCTCTAGACGTCCCTTCTCGATCCCACAAATGGTAGCACAACATTGGTCTCCATATCTTTGGTTTTATCACCATTGGAGGAAGATGGATGTGCTTAGTTTGGGGAGTCTTAGTTGTAGAGTGCCTATTTTCAATGGGGAGTACTATAGTCAATGGAAAGACAAGATGCTTGATCTATTCGATGAATTCCATTTGAGCAAGTATGTTGAGAACCCCTATGTGCCTCCCATTGATCCCTTACATCCTTCTCACGAGGAAGAAATTGATATGCTTCGTAATCTTAGAACTGTTAATCTTATCATTAGAGGATTGCCAAGAATTGTGTTTGATCAAATGAAAAACTTTGAGTGTGCTTATACTTTGTGGAAAGATTTGGAGAAAAGATATCCAAACTACACTTTGAAATATCTTGATGTCACTCTCCATAAAACTATTGCCTTTCACAAGATGAAGCCTAGTGGTCCTAAACTTGATGATTGTCTTTTTGAGCTTAGAGACCTCATGCGTGCTAAAGGAGACGTGACAACCATCAACAACATCATTGTTGAAGCCATTCATATTCATATTCTTGAACATTGTCATGGTCAAAATTCTAACGAATCTCTTGATTTTTGTGACGAGGATATTCCATTTGATGATGACAATGTGGTACATGGCTACTATGATGAAGATGAGAAGTTTGAAATTGAATGTGAGAAGACTATGAAGAATCTAAGTCTTATGGCAAACTTCAAAGACTACATGTCTGAAGGAAAAGAGTGGATTCTCGATAGTGGATGCACCGATCACATGACCGGAGATAGAGACATGTTTCAAGAAATCACACCAAACCGTGGACCATGGCGGTATGTGACTTTTGGAGACAACTCCAAGCGTAAGGTACTCGGTCTTGGTAAGGTGGCCATATCTCATGATAGTTCCATTCAAAATGTCATGCTTGTTGAATATGTCGGCTGCAATCTTCTTTCCGTATCTAGACTAGCCGGTTTTGGTTTCAGTGTGCTATTTACTAAAGTTGATTGCCAAGTGTTTCGTCAAGATAATCATAACATGGTCTTTACCGGTTTCTGTAGAGGTGATCTATACATTGTTAATTTCACTAAGAGAGCCAAACCTCGTACTTGTCTTATTGCAAAATCCTCTAAAGGTTGGATCTGCCATAGAAGGCTAGGACATGTTGGTATGCGTAATCTAGACAAGCTCATCAAAGGTGATCATATACTTGGTGTTAAAGATGTTATCTTTAACAAAGATAGACTTTGTAGTGCTTGTCAAGCAGGAAAACAAGTGGGTGGAAGTCATCCCGTAAAGAACATCATGACTACTAGGAGACCACTCGAGTTGCATCATATAGATCTCTTTGGTCCCAATTCTTACAGAGCCTTGGTGGAAATTCCTTTGGTCTATTTATAGTTGATGATTTTTCCAGATTCACGTGGGTATTCTTTCTTGATGACAAGTCGCAGGTACAAAAGATCTTCAAGAACTTCGCTCGCAAAGCCCAAAATCAATTTGAAGTGAAGATCAAGAAGGTTCGGAGCGACAACGGATCGGAGTTCAAGAACTCTAATGTGGATACCTTTCTTGACGAAGAAGGCATCTCACATGAGTTCTCGGCTACATACACACCTCAACAAAATGGAGTTGTTGAGAGGAAGAACATGAATCTCAAAGATATGGCTAGAATGATGCTCAACGAATACAAGATACGAAGACAATTTTGGGTGGAAGCCATGGAAACAGCTTGTCATGCTACGAACTGACTCTACCTACACAAGCTTCTCCGTAAAACGGCATCCAAGATGCTCACCGGTAATAAACCCCAAGTTGGATACTTTCGAGTATTTGGCTCAAAGTGCTACTTCTGGATAAGCACCGTCGTTCTAAATTTGCTCCTAAATCTCATGAATGTTTCCTACTTGGTTACGGATCAAACTCTCACACATACCGTGTCTACAACAACTTCACTCGAAAGGTTGAAGAGATGGTAGATGTGAAGTTTGATGAGACTAATGGTTTGCTAGTCAAACAATTGCCAAATGATGTAGGAGATAAGGAACCTTCGGAAGCTATTCAAGATTTTGGAGGTGATGGAAAGCACTTCATCAGCACAAGTGGAAGCTCCTACCTTGCGTCAAGGCGAACCACAAAAGACATGGAGGCATCCACAAGCGATACATGAAGAGGAGGAAGAAGTACATCGAGATGATCCACCTCAACCTTCTTCACCACCCCCTCAACGGAACGACATCTTCAACAACACCAAAGAGGAAGATGATGATGGGGAAGCTCCACCATCCAACAAGCAAAATCTATCATGAGTTCGAGCAAGAGTGAAAAAGAATCATCCCTTAGAGAAAATTTTCGGTGACATACAAACTGGGAGAATCACTCACTCTAAAACTCGTTTAGCTAACTTTTGTGAGCATTACTCATTCATCTCTAGTATTGAGCCTATGAAGCTAGAAGAAGCACTTGAAGACACGGATTGGGTGAATGCCATGCACAAAGAGCTACACAACTTTGAGAGGAATGAAGTTTGGACACTAGTGAAGAAGCCCAAGGATGATCACACCATCATTGAACAAAATGGGTGTTTCGGAACAAGCAAGATGAAGATGGTCAAATGGTACGCAACAAGGCATGTCTTGTAGCTCAAGGTTACACTCAAGTCGAAGGTATGGACTACGGTGAGACGTATGCCCCTGTTGATAGACTTGAGGCCATTCGTGTACTTCTTGCTTATGCCAATCACCATGATATTACTCTTTATCAAATGGATATCAAAATTGCTTTTCTAAATGGTGAAATTCAGGAGGAAGTATATGTTAAACAACCTCCCGGCTTTATGAACCCTAAGAAACCTAATCATGTTTATAAACTTCGTAAATCTCTATATGGTCTTAGACAAGCCGCACGAGCTGGGTACAAATGCTTAACGAAGTTTCTTATTGAAAAGGGTTTCGAAATTGGTAAAATTAACGCAACCATGGTCACAAAAAGAGTTAACAGTGAATTATTTATGTGCCAAATTTATGAGGATGATATTATCTTTGGATCTACTAACCCACATTTTATTAAGAAATTTTGAAGGTTGATGTCCGAGAAATAAGAGATGTCCATGTTGTGTGAGCCGAAATTTTTCCTTGGTTCGCAAATCAACCAAACGGGAGAGGGACGTTCATATCTCAAACCAAGTTTACCAAGGACTTGATCAAGAAGTTCAACATGCAAGAGTGTAAAGGTATGACAACTCCTATGCCTACTAGTGGACAAGTTGACCTCACCAAGGAGGACAAACCGGTTGATCAAAAGGTTTATCGATCAATGATCAGTTCATTGCTATATCTATGTGCCTCTCTTATTATGTGCATGTGCGCTCGATATCAAGATGCACCTAAAGAGTGCCATCTTAAGGTCGTAAAAAGAATTGTGAGATACTTGATACATACACCAAACTTTGGCATTTGGTATCCCAATGGATCTTCTTTTAACCTTGTTGGCTATTCCGACTCAGATTATGCTAGAGATAAGGTTGATAGAAAATACACCTCGGATACTTGTCAATTTCTTGGGAGATCTCTTGTGTCTTGGTCATCCAAGAAACAAAACTCGGTATCTCTATCTACCGCCGAAGTGGAATGCATTGCCGCCGGATCATGTTGTGCACAATTACTATGGATGACTCAAACTCTTAAGGATTATGGTATACACGTGAGACATGTTCAATTGTTATGTGACAATGCGAGTGCTATTAAGATTGCTCATAATCCTGTGCAACATTCTCGAACTAAACATATTCAAGTTTGTCATTATTTCATTCCTGATCATGTTGCCAAAGGGGACATTAATCTCAAGCATGTTCAAACCAACAAACAATTGGCCGATATCTTTACTATGCCACTTGATGAGAAAGTGTTTTGTCACTTGAGGAGTGAGTTGAACATAATTGATGTTCCAAACTTAAGCTAAACTCACTTGGATGCATGCAAGGGCATGAGCTTACTTGACCATTCCTTGATACTATTGATATGATACTATATCATACCTTGGAAAACTATGCTCCCTTGTATTGCATCTAACCTTTTGTAGGTACTTGGATAAACTATATTCCACAAGATTGCTAACAACTACAATCAAAAGCAATCTTGTCATGGCCAAGTATCAACAACCCTACTTTGTGATGGAGGAAGAAGACAACACAAAGTATACCCTCGATATAGATATGATGAAAACCTCACTCTTGTCATTTCGATATATCATGTTCTTCCTTGCATGACTAACCCTTGTAGGAGGACCTATCTTGAAAGAAAAGAAGCATAGCCCCAAACTCCAACTCTTGGGCATGCACAGCAAGTCCACCTACATGCCATGTCATCTACATCACTCAAAGGTATGTACTCATATCCTTCAAGCTTTACTCCAAGTCATGAGTCAAAGCAATTCTAAGTGATATGAAAACATCAGAATGCTTAAACGAAAAATGGTAACCCCATTTTGAGCTTAACGATGAGTATGACCTATGATCAAGTATTCTTACTTGGCTCCTAAGTCAATATACTCTAATATAGGTGACCTAGTCGCCGACCAACATCTAGATGAAGTTTCTTGTTTGGTTCATCTATTAGTTGCATGCTTTCTTGGAACCATTCAATCTTCATCTAGTTGAAAATTCATTACAAATCTTCTTGAAAATTCATTGCAAATCTTCTTGAAAATTCATTGCAAATCTTCTTGAAAATCTTCTTGAAAATTCATTGCAAATCTTCTTGAAAATTCATTACACGTCTTCTTGAAAATTCATTGCAAATCTTTTAGAATCGATTGAGACCTTCTGAAAATTTTCGTCAACAAAATGCTAAGAATGCCTTTGCCAAGTTTCTGTTTGCAACTCGGACCCTCCGAAATGGGGAAACCGGTTTCACCGATATAGGAGATAAACTGCTAAGAGCTTCTTTTGCACCACCGGCAGGAACCTCTTCGGCTATACCAATTTATCACAGAGCCCTAAACTCCCTATCGGTTCCATCGATCCACTTTGCCTTGGAGCCACCGACATTTTCCATTACTTGTGTTCTTTGCCATACTCTTAATACATGTCATCAAAATTCTCAATGACCCTTACTCTCAAGGATCCCTTACCCTCTCACCCTTTTTATAAATTAATTCCAAAGGGGGAGAAATATCAAAGCTTATGCTTGTCCAAAGAGGAGAAATATCAAGGGGGAGAAATATCAAGCTCACCCAAAGAGGAGAAACACTACATTAAGGGGGAGAGAGAGACCAAATCAAGACTATCCTTAAAGGAAAGAGACAATTGTGATTTTGATTTGATTGCATGTGTGTGTTAGACTTGTCTCACCCTACCAACTCCCAATATCTACATGCTAATATTCAGGGGGAGAGGAAGACCTAAAATTCATACTCAGGGGAGAAAGTTCTGAATGCTCTTGGAGACATATCAATCTTAAGAAATACTATTTCCTATTTTTCTTCCATATCTTGGTACATTTGAATTCTTTTGCATCTGTATGAAAGGAATACTCTTGTGTTATCTAACATTGTTTTCTCAAGTGTGTTTCTTTAGTTAAAATGCTCAAGAGCTTCAAGGTAAGTATATGCATCATATCCTTGGTCAAGATGATCTCTTGTTTCTTGCACATATTGTTTTCAAGAGTGAGTCTTGAACATGGAGAAACCTCATTCACACATGTTTGATGCTTATATCCAAGGTACACATGACTCATCATGTCCTCTCTACTATGTGTGTGTTCATGCATTCCACAGTCACTATCCTCTAAAAAGGATTACATACATTTAGGGGGAGCTTGTCTTAGTCATGTGTCTCCCAAAGCTTTCATATATTTATGCATATGTTAATTTGAAGATTTGATTGTATGTTGTCATCAATTACCAAAAAGGGGGAGATTGAAAGCACAGATGCTTCCTTGGAGGTTTTGATAATTCACGACAACATACATTGTCTCTTGAACTAATAGTTTTACCTAGTTTATTTCAGATAAAGTCCACAGAGAGAAATGACTGAGAAATGTGAGGAGAATCCCCAAGGGAGAAAATGAAGGAAAGGAATAGGATTGGAAAGGCATCAAACTTCAAGACTCTACATTTTGCATTTTGTGAGAAATCACATTTGAGTCCATAGGAAGGCCAATACTATTAAAAGGGGATGAGGTATCTATGATGATATGGTTGCTCAAGTGCTTAGAGTTAGCCACCAAAACCCCTCATGAATTATCCCACAAAGATATTTTGTCCAAACCCTAAAGCCTAAAATTCGGTGACACCAAGTTTACACATTCGGCCCTACCTAGTTTTCTCTAGACAGAATTCAGAGCCAAACCCTAACCCCTCGGTGACACCAAGTTCAATTTTGGTGAAACAGAAAAAAGTGACCAACCATCGGGTGTCCATTTACTAAATATCGGAATTTTCAAGTTTTGTGAATCGGTGCCACCGAAGCAAGGAACTGCCTAGGCCAGCCAAAATCGGACTCATCGAGGTTTATATATCGGTCTCACCGAAACGCCGAAAGTTGCAACCTTTTGCACTAGTCGGTGGAACTAAGATTTATCTTTGGTTCCACCGAGTTGGGCAATAATGGTTTAACGGTTGGATTTTTAGAGAAACCTATATATACCCCACCACCTCCCTCTCATCCGTTGAGAGAGCACTCAAAACAAGCCAACACTTGCCCCATCCATTTTCTAAAAGAGAACCACCTACTCATGTGTTGAGATCAAGATCTTCCACTCCAACCATACAAATCTTGATTTCTAGCCTCCCCAAGTTGCTTTCCACCCAATCAACCTCTTCTACCAAGCAAAATCTGTGAGAGAGTGATTGAGTGTTCAGGAGACTTTCTTTTGAAGCACAAGAGCAAGGAGTTCATCATCCATACCACATCTATTACCTTTTGGAGAGTGGTGTCTCCTAGATTGGTTAGGTGTCGCTTGGGAGCCTCCGACTTCGTATGGAGCTCAACCAAAAAGTTTGTAAGGGCAAGGAGATCGCCTGCTTCAAGAAGATCTACCCGGAGTGAGTCTAGTCCTTCGTGGACGTAAGCCGTGATGGAATAGACGAGGTTGCTACTTTCTGGACCCTTCATTGGTGGAACCCTCCATGGTGTCGCCCGACCACTACCCTCCATGGCTTGAAGTCTCTATCAACATGGACGTACGATAGCACCACCTATCGGAACCATGTGAAAAATCTTCGATTTCCTATTGTGTTTGATCTTCCTTTCTCTACTCTTACTTACAAGTGCATGTCTTTAATTTCCATAGCTATACTCGTTGACTTGCATGAGTAGGGTGTGCTTGACTTGATAGAATTGCTAAAACTTGCCAACAAATAACATTGGGAAACGGTTAGGTTTTTATTTTGCCAAGTAGTCTATTCACCCCCCTCTAGACGCACCTTCTCGATCCCACAACATGGCGACAGCAGTAGAATCCTGACTTGAGGAGCTCCGGACCACGTCGCTGTGATGGCTGTGATCACCAGAGCAACGTGGTGGCGTTGTCCTCCCGCCTCCGTCTATCGTAGCTGCCAGAGTGGACATCTTGGATGTTGATGGAGCAGTAGCTGACGCGCCTATGACCTTCTTGCAAGCCATGGGCGAAGTTGATGATGATGCAGATGCTCGCATGCAGAATGCTACTTCGGGTTTGCACACGCGACTCCTCTACCTAGCGCGCCAAAGATATCGAGGTACGACAATCTATGGGACTGGCAAGGTCCCTTTGCGGTTATACTAAGGAGATTGATGTGCACAAAGAGCGGAAACAACTGTCAAAGCAGCGGATTTACCCAGGTTCGGGCCACCGTGAGGTGTAAAACCCTACTCCTCCTTTGGTGGATTAATGGTGTTTATGCCCTAGTTACAAGGAGCGCAACTTGCCGGCAAGAGTGCTCGGGAGTGCACCTACTACGTGTAAATGGACAGGGAGTGGACCTTTGTAAAGGTTATCATGGACCTCCTTTTATGGACAAAGGGGTTACCACAATGGCAAATACCTAACTCGGACGGCTTAGGACAAACGCATTAATTGCACCATGAGGTGTCATGCTCGCACCATCTTCCAGCAAGGATCGCCTCTCCTTCTGTGTCGTTTTCCCAGCTACCTTTTATTCCTTCGCAACGCCGTTAGAATATGTGTTAATAAAGGTTGATTACCTGGCCAGAGCTGACATGTGCCCGACAGGATCCACCTAACTACCTGCCCGCTCGACACCTCCTTGACAAGTGACTAGCTGGTCGATGAGGTGGAGCGGTGCTTAGGTAGTGGGATCCTGCCGGCACGAAGCTTGCCGGCAGCCTGGTCTTTTGCTAGTTGTATCTTGAGTGTAGTAGTCCTCCGGCAAGCCTTGGCGGCGGAGGGCTACGGCTGTCTATGCACAAGTCAGGGTACTAAAGGACCCGTTCTTTAGTACACCCACAGCGAGAGTATTGAGGATTTATTTTTGGAATTGTTTCATTAATATTCATAATAGTTTCAAGAGGATCCGGAAGCGTTCTGGGTCACCAGAAGGGTTTTGGAGAGTATCGTGTAATATCAGGCATTGCCGATATTAAATGGAAAATGTTTCTGGAGATGCTAAATTATATATAAAATGGTCTGAAAGTATTTAGAACATTTTATATTTAATTAAATATTAACGGGCCTAAAAAGGCCAAGTGGAGGAAAGCAACTTGGGCCACAAGGGCCCAAGTGGGGAGGCGCCCCCTTCCCTATGGAAGAGGCCGAATTGGGGAAGGTAAAGGACTCCCCTTCCCTCCTTGGCCAGCGCAAGGGGAGGGGAGTCCTTCTCCTCCTCTCACTAGTGCAGAAAAGCCTAGCTATGCGTGGCAAAAAGGGCCTTGCTGGCGTAGACACCCGACGCCACCAAGATGGAGCCTACGACAGCAGTATTTCATATACCTATGGCATTGGAGCCTACGACAGCAGTATTTCATATACCTATGGCGTTGGTTTTATCTCCACGACGGCAATATCATACATATCTATGGCATGCTAAATTTCCCAACGCCAGACACTTGAGAGATCATTACGGGCGTCTCTACTGTTTCGCACGCCAGTACTAAATGACCAAAAGGAACAAAAAAATGGTGCCACCGCAGCGAAAAACGCCGCCGTGGCATCGCAATTTTGTATCAGTATATACATAATGACATTTGCGTCCCACATTGATTCAAATGAAATGACAGCACGTACAACATAATTAATATTATGGTACACATTATTTATATATATGCATACATTAACCATCATTGTAACTATTAGTACGGTACTCCTCTCCTTTAGGATCAATCTTGAAGAAGAGGGAAACCCCTGCATCTCCATGGTGGAGCACAGAGATCCACCGATCTCCAATCTTCAAGTTGTGATCACTCGGTAGTTGCCTCCATTCTTTTATTTCGAGTTGTCCATCTGGTGGTCATCCATCACCGGAGGCACAACATATCTTGGGAGCTTTTGTCCTTGAACAAAATAGTAACATGGTAAGCAATGTAGTAATCATCTTTCGTCTTGAGGCATATAATTGTCATATAAACGACACTATTAGCAACAAAATCTATGTGATCTACCTCATTATAGATTGTACATTTAGAATTGTAACCATCTTTCCTCTTGAGGTATTGTAGCATGATGGAGAAGCATTTATTGTTGTCAAGGTGAGGATCGTCGCCATACCCCCTTTGTCGGAACAGTGCAGGCATTCTTCCATTTTGTGCTGCATTCATAGAATAAAAAATCAATGGAAAAAATGGACATGAACGTAGGTAATAAATGGACATATTGGTAAAAAATGGACAGGAACGTACGGAAATGAATCCACGTTTCGCCAAAACATTGGCAACTCTCTCGACATTTCCCTGCAAAAAGAAACATAGCGCAAGACAATTTGCAAGAACACACGATGCAACATATAACATATTTCATCAATTCGCATTTCATCAATTGGTTAGAGTAAGTTTTTTAACATTCGGATCGAGTGGGGGTTGGCTGTTAGGAGGGCGCGCGCGCAGGGGGGGGGGTCGCCCGTGAAGACTATGCGATGGAGTGGTGGTGCATGGCGGACGGGGCGGCCGGACAAGACGAGGAGGGAAAGAGTGGCCAAATTGGAAGACGGTGGGATAGATTGGCCGGATAGGACGACAGAGGGAGAAGCTCTTGGATGAGCGGGTGGGCCGGGGGAACGGCTGGGCAGCACGACGGCACGTCTGGCGCAGGGTGCGGGTGCAGCTAGGCAGGGGAACGGCGGAGAACAGTGTACGGCGGCGGGGGGGGGGGAGAAGGGGGAATATGAGTTGTTCTCACAACAGTAGTGTAGCTAAAAGTGCCGGTTAGTCATTAGTGCTGGCGCCAATGACGTGGCTAACGCCAGTAGTAATTGGTGTTGTGTTAGCTAGGGCTGTTCTAATACTTGACAAATGGCGTGTGAAAATGCATATGATAATGTGGATGAAAGTATATAATAATGCAAATTAGGAGGTACAGACAAATGAAGTACACAAATATCGTGCGAAGTATTACACACTGAAAAGTACACAAAAGTGTAGTACACGAATAATGAAGCACACAAATTAATCAAGTAGCACGACGTCGTTTGACAATCCTCTCAACGACGGTTTGGGTCTTTCTAATCTTGCTTGAATACTTCCGTCCCACGTTATGACTCTTTCGTAAGAAGGGACGTCCTGTCTCAGGCAAGATAGTTCTGCTCCTTCTGGTGGTGCAATTTTCATCGTCATCATAGTTCTCCTCTTCTTTTGGGTCGACGCCAAACTGATCGTAGTCATCCTCGTTGGCCACTCCGTCCATCCCGATGATGGATCTCTTGGATCTCCTGACGACAACACGACTTGGCTTTGCCAGGTCAGATATGTAGAAGCATTGTGACACATCCTTAGCGAATACCCAAGGCTCATATTTGGTGGTAATTCCTTTGACACCCTTTGCACCTGGAGCTTGTGCTTCAGACAGAGGCATGGTAACGGCACCACGTTCTTCCTTCTCAACATTCATCGCCCATCTGACCCGGAACAGTGGCTCCGTGTGATCGTCGGTGTACTCAAGTTCCCTTATCTCTTCGATCCTTCCATAGTATCTATTACTTTCATTCTCGGTGGAGGCAATTATCGTGATGCCTGAGTTCTGGTGATCGGAGTTTTTATCTTTTGCCTTAGTATAGAATGTGGATCCATTGATATCATATGATTGGTAGGTGGCGACGGTGCATGCGGGGCCTACTACTAATGCATAGATGAGATTTGCATTGGCAATACCCGTTGGCAGTGGTTTCTCCCGAATTCGCTCTCTTAACCAAGCTGCAAATTAGGAGTTGTGCTCTCTAATGATCTGGGCATCGGTCCTCTGCCTCCCTGCCATTGCATGCTCTCTCTTTAAGGTGTCCTTGTGAGCCTGCTGCCAAGGAGTGATTATATCTGCTTGTTCTAATACCATTGTGTGCATTCTGTCAAAGTCGTCTCGGCGGTTCTGTATATCCACATTTAAATCACGCTTCAACTATGAGTGACCTATTCCATCAAGCCTATCGGCATGCTTCGGTCAGATAGGCCTGGACGATAAACCAAGAGATTGATCATCATCTATATAATTATTGTAGAATGATATGCACTCTTCGGTCAGACAGGCCTGGACGATGCTTCCATCCGGACGGGCCCTGTTACAAACGTAACCCTTCACAGCTCCATTCATCCTTTGAAATGGGAACATGATATGCAAGAATGTCGGTACAAGTTCTTTAACCTCAGAAACAACATGAACTAGGAGATGCACCATCACATCAAAGAATGATGGTGGGAAATATATCTCAAGCTCACATAGTATTGTGATGATCTCCTCTTGTAGTCGAGTGAGATGTCGCACACTGATTGACTTTCGAGAGAGAACGTCGAAAATGTTGCAGAAGTCAAGAAGTGTGTTGTGGACGTGATCATCCATTATCCCTCTGAGGGCTACCGGAAGTAATTGTGTCATCATCACATGACAATCATGGGACTTCATGTTGCTAAACCTTTCCTTTTTTGTGTCAAGATATCTGCGTATGAGCCCCGAGTAACCAGAAGGAACTTTGATGCTGTCAAGGCACCTAAAAAGTAGATGAAGCTCATCCTCCTCGAGCATGAAGCAAGCTGGGGGGCAATGATCTTCTTTGGTTTTTGACACATTTTTGCCCTTCTTTGTCTAGTCAGCTATGGCGATGTTTTTGCCCTTGGCCATCTCCTTGGTTCTTTTAAGGGATGCGGTGTCGGGACCCCGATCCTAAGCCATACAAGTCTAGCATGTAAAACATCATATCACTTTGCGGCCTCACGCACGGTAATCCCCACGGCTGCCACCTTACCTTGGCCGGGACCGTTTGCGCCTTTTGGCTCACGTATATGAATATGTTGCTAGCAATCATATGTTAGAGAACCCGGGTCGACATGACAAGTTATAGACCCAAGTGGCACAACCATACAGGGATAGGCATACGTAACCCAACAATGCAGGTGTCAGTCATCAGCGTGTGTAGACGAGTCGTAGCAAGCTACAAGGACTCCATTACACCGCGTGACATTTCCCCGTAGGGACAGAAACAGCAGCAAAGAAGGATACACGCCGGTCAATCAATGTGTCCGGAGTAGTAGCAAGCTACCAAGGCTCGGTGGAAGCACAAAGATGCATTTCCCCATAAATAAGGCTACTAAAGGCATATAGCTAGGTGTCGAATCCCACACATACCAATGCATTTCAACCATACACACAATATGCACGATATGCGTAGATACAACATGGCATCACAACAAAACTCTACAACATAAAATTTATTTAGAAGGCTCTGAAGATCCAACATAGTATAATGTTACAAGTAGGGGGGTCACATGACCCAACATTCAGAGCATACAAACAACAAGCGGAAGTTACATGTCTGGGTACAGACATCTACAAAAGCGAAGAGAAGAGCATGAAAAGCTTCAACGACCCTACCAAAGGAGCCAGACTCCTGTCTGGGTTCCCAAGCTATTCCGTTGATGTCAACGTCAAGAAGAAACGTAAAGTGAACAACGTCTATCTCTGGAAAAATGTAAATAAGCAACAGTGAGTACGAAGGTACTCAGCAAGTCTTACATCAAAACTAACTACTCATGCTTCATGTATCAATGAACGGGTTTGTGGGGTTTACTGCAAAATGCCAGCTTTAACCTTTGGCTAAACTGAACTATGATAAAGTATCCAATGTATCATTCCTCTCTCGTCTCCCTACAAGAGAGCGCACATGAGTACATCTAGCTAGTCACACCTCAATACACCACTATGGATCCTCTCTCGTCTTCCTACGAGAAGCCATCCATAACACTCACACTTATCTAGAGTATTTTAGAGTATCCATTTAAATTGTCTATGAACAATGCAAGTCTCCAAGTAGTCCATATCCGCGGACATGGCTATTCGAATAAATAGTTTACCCTGCAGGGGTGTACTTCGTCACACATGCTCCCGCCACTTATCGCCATGTGCACGTAAAAAAGGCACCTCGGCAACCTTCAAGCGGAAGCCCAGCGAGGGAGTCGGCCACGGACGTAAACTTACAATGACTCACGTCCAAGGCAGTCGCCTATCTGAGTTGGAACCCATAATGGAAGTCCGGCCGAGGTTTCCAACATGGCCTCTGAGCAGGGCCCCATGCCGGTCCCCATTGGGCCATTCATTCACTTCGCAGGACGTGCCACACCTATCAACGTTTCGATCTACTGTGACTCCTAGACTGAGAACAGGGTAGGTTAATAGGCCGAGAGAGGTCGAGTTACCGGAACCCAATGTGCGGTAGTAGCTAGTCTTGGAACACAAACACGGAACATAGTTCCTATGAGCAGCTTCAATGAGACAACCCACCATGTACTACTACATGGCCTCTCATCGCTACCTTTACCAAAACAGGTTCAACACTTAACTGTCATCGTAGAACACATCCATATCACTTTGGTTCATCACCCAGATGAATCAGACTTGACACAACTCTAAGCATAGCAAGCATAACAGGGTTATGGCACAACATGGCTCAAGCATCTACCAGGTATGCTAGGTTGCTTGGTTTAGCTATTTACCGTGACAATGACAGGTCATGCAGAGGAGTGGGTTCAACTACCGAAACACAAGTAACAGTTGAATCGTTTGTCCTAATGCATTGAAATGAGAGCAAGAGCAAGAGAGTGAGATTGTATCAAAATGCTCAAGGGGGGTTGCTTGCTTGAAGGTCGGAAGAACTCAGTTGTTCTTCGATGTCGTCGATAACTACGTCTCGCAAGTGTATCGACAAATTCAAACAGAGAACAATTTAAGAACGGCAAATGCTTCACAATGATGCATGAGCATGACATGTTAACAGGTTGCTGGTTTTGTCTAATGCAAGTGACCACAAATTAAATGGAAGTTATTTGACCAATATAGATCAATTTAACTCCACACAAGGCCTTTTCAATTGCCATTTATTGAATCGTCATATCCAGCAACTTTAGGTTGTTCAAACATGCATGAAAATGGTACCATCAGATTCCTTGCATTTTTTTGATATTTTTTCATATATAAATTATTTCATTTGGAGCTATGGTTGAAATTCTTTGATTTTTAGAAGTTTTAGGTATTTTCTGGAATTAAATAAATTCATAAATCAATTACTACATCATCATTGCGTCAGCAGGTCAAACGCGCCAAGCCCAGGTCAAACCTGACCAGTGGGGTCCACTAGTCAGTGACCCAGCGGCTAATCCCGCGTTGACTGGGGTTTGACCCACTGCTGGGGCCCACTGTCTGCGTCAGGGGGCGGTTTAATTAGCGTTAAACGGGCTTAACGGCCAAGCCACATCGGCGCTTGCTGGAGTTGGGCCCGTGGCGACCAAAACAATGGCGGAGGCTCACCGGAGATGCTCGGGATCGTGCTGCAGGGCATCATTTCGTGTGCGGTTTGCTGCTATGGGTAGCTGGCGATGCGCCGCATCTAGCAGGGGCAACAGGGGGTGCTAGATTTGCCTGAACTCATCGGAGTTGAGCTCGTGGCGGTGGTGCGGTCGCGGGTCTGAACGTGCGCATGGCTGTGGGGCTCTGGAGAGCGAAGCAAGCGGCTAGCCATACTCACGGGAGCTCTAGGATCTCGTAGAGGTGCTCGGGCGCGAGCCGTGGAGGCTGTGGCCACGACCACGCTATTGCCGGTGGCGAGGAGCTCGGGTTCCACTAGGGGCTACCTAGGGAGCGTGTAGGACAACAGGAGCAAGGGAAAGCGGGGCAGGAGCTCACCGCTTTTCCAGCAGCGTCAACGGCGAGCTCGGGGAATCCTTGGACGGAGCGAATCAACGGTGGGTGGCTTCGGCGGCCGGCGGCAGAAACGGCGATGATGGCGAAGCTGCGGGGCCTCCGGTCACGATTCCTTCGGCTTGGGGAAGCAGCGCGAGGTGGCGGAGACGATGAGCAACTCACGGCGCGATGCAACTGCGGTGGCCGCGGGGTTTAGCGAGCGGCGACGATGGTGGTTTCGGCCGGCGAGGGAGAGAGCAGAGGAGAGGGAGCAAAGGTGGGGAATGGATCCAGGGGGTCTGGGCGTCCTCGTGGTGTCGCTAGAAGGCTGGGTCCGTGCCACGACGAAGCAGGAGTTGGAGGCCTCCCGGCTCGGGCATGCGTGGCTTCGCCTCTGCCTACTGGCAGAGGTTGAAGACGACCGCCTCGCTTAGGTGGGCTGGGCTGGTTGCCTCCTGGCCAGGAAGGTAAGCCAGGTGACGTCTCTGCCTTTTTCATTTTGTTTTCTATTTTCTATTTCTGTCATTTTGTTTGATTTGGTTTGACAACCAAGTCATTTTATAAAATTCTGATATTTTGCAGGTGAGTCCAATGGATTAAACCAAAGCACCATAAAAAGTTTCAAAATTATTAGACTTATATTTTATATATGATTAATATAAATCCAAGGAAAATAATTGTTGGATTAAATCAAAGGCCCAAGTTGAAATGTTTCTGTGATTCAAAAATATTGGTTGGCAAATTTACCTGAGTCCAATATTTTGTTAGAACACCAGGGACATTTTCTTGGATCACTTTGAAGCAATTTTTATATTGCTTATTTGACAAAAAATTGTTTCTGAGGCTTGATCATTCCTCATTTCATATTGAGAATAAAATAAAAATGCATGCATGAATGCATTAGCAAGCAAAGTGAAACTAGGGTTGTGATAACTCACCCCCACTAAACAAGAATCTCATCCCGAGATTCAGGCGTAGTTGGGAAGAGTGCGGGGTACAGAAGCCGAAGAGGATCTTCGAGCTCCTAGGTTGCTTCATCCTCGGAATGGTGAGACAACTGAACCTTGAGAAACTTGATGTTGTGACGTCGAGTGTTGTGCTCGGCTTCATCGAGAATACGAACGGGATATTCTCGATATGAGAGGTCATCTTGAAGATCAAGCGTTTTGTGGTCTACTTCGCGGACAGGATCCTTGAAGCAATGCCTGAGTTGAGAAACGTGGAACACATCATGAACTTTGGAAAGTTGCGGAGGTAGTTCCAATTGGTTGGCAACCTCTCCTCGTTTAGCGAGAATGCAAATAGGACCAATGTAATGAGGAGCCAATTTTCTAGTGATACAGAAACGATGGGTACCCTTCAGAGGTGTAACCTAAAGATAAGCCTTCTCATCAACTTCATAACTTACATCCTTATGACGACGGTCATATTGGCTCTTTTGACGAGATTGGGTGGTTTTCAAATTTTCACGAATGATGCGAACTTGCTCTTCCGCGTCCTGTATCATATCCGGTCCATAGAATTGTCTTTCATCGGTTTTTGACCAGTTTAATGGCGTTCGACATCTTCGTCCATACAAAACTTCGAAATGAGCTTTGCCCAGACTAGACTGGACGCTGTTGTTATAACCAAACTCGGTGAGTGGAAGACATTTCTCCCAGTTCATTCCGAATGAGATAACACAGGCTCTGAGCATATCTTCGAGAATTTGATTGACTCTTTTGACTTTACCACTTGACTGAGGGTGATAAGCGGTGCTAAAGAAGAGATGGGTTCCCATAGCATTCTGAAAACTTTCCCAAAATTGAGAGGTGAAAAGACTTTGACGGTCTGAATTGATCTCTAGAGGAACACCATGAAGAGAAACTATTCGAGAAACATACAGGTCTGCTAACTGACTAGCAGTTATACTTTCTCGAACTGGAAGGAAATGAGCAACTTTCGAAAGGCGATCGATGACCACGAAGATGTCATCATTCCCTTTCTTAGTCTTTGGAAAGCCGGTGATGAAATCCATACTGACCTTGTTCCATTTCCACTCGGGAATAGCCAATGGCTGAAGGGTGCCAGCAGGTCTTTGATGCTCTTCCTTAACGCGACGACAAACGTCACAGTTAGCAATGAATTGAGCGATTTCTCTCTTCATCCGGGTCTACCAGAACCTCTGGCGTAGGTCCTGAAACGTTTTCGTACTGCCGGGATGAATCATGAGAGGAGATTCATGAGCTTCTTTAAGGATCAACTCTCGGAGTTGTTGCTTCTTGGGAACCACCAAGCGGTCCTCAAAGAATACAACACCTTGATCATCTACCGAGAAGCGTCCAACAACTCCTCTAGCAATATTTCTCTTGATTCGAGAAATTCCCGTATCATGCTTCTGGGCTTCTACGATCTGATCCTAAAGAGTCGGTTTCGCCACCAAGGTAGAAAGGAATCCTCGAGGAACAATGTGAAGATTTAACTTACGAAATTCCTCGTGGAGAAGTGGTTGACTTTGTATCAACATGAGGTTGTTGCAATAGGATTTATGACTTAGTGCATCAGCCATGACATTGGCTTTGCCTTGGGTGTAAGATATTCCTAAGTCATAATCCGTGATCAACTCAATCCACCGTCTTTGCCTGAGATTCAAGTCCGGTTGGGTGAATATATATTTGAGACTTTGGTGATCAGTGTATATTTCGCAATGATTACCCAGAAGGTAATGTCGCCAAGTGACGAGTGCATGAACTACAGCGGCATGTTCCAGATCATGTGTTGGATAATTCTCCTCATGTGGACGCAACTGTCGAGATGCATAGGCAATCACATGACGATCTTGCATAAGAATGCAACCTAGACCTTGTCGCGAGGCATCACGGTAGATAACAAAGTCCTTTGTGAAATCCGGGGGTACAAGTACCGGGGCAGTAGTCAGTCACCTTTTCAACACCTGAAAACTTTCCTCACACTTTGGAGTCCACTCGAACTTCTTATCAATCTTGAGGAGTTCAGTTAGAGGTTTGAAAACTTTGGAGAAGTTCTCAATGAAGCGGCGACAATAGCTCGCTAAGCCAATAAAACTCCTAACTTGCTTCACCGATTCAGGTTGAGTCCAATCAAGGACAGCTTGAACTCTCTTGGGATTGACAGCAATACCTTTCGCAGAGATTACGTGACCTAGATAGGACACTTCTAGCAACCAGAATTTGCCCTTAGAGAATTTGGTGTAAAGGCGGTGCTCTCGAAGTTTCATCAATACCAGCCTAAGATGCTCAGGATGTTCTTCTTCATTCTTCGAGTAAATGAGGATATCATCGAGGTAAACCACAACGAATTTGTCCAAATACTCCATGAAGATCGAATTCATTAAGCAGGAAAAGGTGGCTGGGGCATTGGTTAGATCGAAGGACATGACGGGGTACTCATATTGGCCATAACGAGTGACGAAGGCCGTCTTTGGAATGTCCCCATCCCTGATTTTGATTTGATGATAACCTAATCTCAAATCATCTTGGAAAAGACTGTGGATCCAGCGAGTTGATCATACAGATCATTGATCCTGGGGAGCGGATATTTGTTCTTTATCGTGACCAGATTAACCGATCGATAATCGGCAACCATCCGATCCGTACCATCCTTCTTCTTGACGAAGAGGACAGGACAAGCCCATGGAGAAAAACTAGGACGTATGAAACCTTTCTTCAAAGATTCATCGAGTTGGATTTTAAGCTCAACTAGCTCTTGAGGTGACATCTTATAGGGTCTCCTAGCAATTGGAGCGGTTCCTGGAATTTGCTCTATGATAAACTCTACTTCTGCGTCAGGTGGAACACCTGGCGATTCTTCTGGAAAGACATCCGGGAAGTCACAGACTACCGGGATGTTTTCAAGGTCTGGAAGAGGATTGGCATTGAGGGAATATATCCGGCCTTTTGGAATATGGGTTTGGACATTGACTATCTGGCCAGAAGGATGGGTAAGCTGAACAGACCTAGTGAAACAATCAATTTTGGCATGATGAGCTGTCATCCAGTCCATCCCCAAAATGATATTGATGTCCGAGGTTTTGAGAATTATCAGAGAGCAAAGGAATACTAAACCATCGACAAGGATTTGGTTCCCATGGCTTACTGCATTAGTTTTCCATTTGGAACCTGGAGTTTGAATTACTAATGTAGCGGGCATATCTTCGAAAGCAATGTTATGCAACGAGGCATAATGTTCAGAGATGAAGGAGTGGGATGCTCCTGAATCAAACAGAACTCAAGCTGGATGAGAATTGACAAGAAGTGTCTTAAGCACGACGTCAGCATCATCTTGAGCTTCTTCTGTAGTTACATAGTTAACCCATCCATGTGTTACAACAACTAACCTGTCATTAGGCTTCTTGGTTGGCGGCTTGCAATGAACAACACCACTTGCTGAAGAGGGTGGAACATAACCACGCAGGGGACAATCCCTTGAGTAATGTCCTGGCTGGCTACATTTGAAGCATGATCCATAAGTGGGACGTGGATCTGGGTTGAACACTTGGTTGACGAGATTCTTCTGGGGAACACATGGCATCGGCAGTCGAGGCACCACATAGGATGGCCTCGGTGCATATCCCGGAGGAAGAGCGGCATTCGGGATCCATATCCTATGCTTCTGGGATATAGCGACTGAAGATGACCCAATATCACAAGTGTGCTTGCGGGACTCCTCGTAGGTCATCCTGCTTGTCTCTGCTTGGATTGCTTTGTTCACGAGAACTTGGAAACTGATGAACTCATGCAGACTGAGATCATGACGAAGCTTTGGGTTAAGGCCTTTCTTGAACCTTGCTTGCTTCTTGGCATCTGTGGATACCTTTTCTCGGGCATAACGCGCGAGGCGTCCAAACTCTCGACTATAGGCATCCACATCCTTCTTGCCTTGGGTCAAATTGCAAAACTCTTGCTTACGATCTATCAGGGCCTGCGGAATATGATGCTCACGGAAAGCCTCACAGAATTCCTTCCATGAAGTAGCTTGGCCTGCAGGTCGCATGGCCTCGAAGGTCTCCCACCATAGGCTGGCGGAACCTTCAAGGTGATATGTGGCATAGGTGACCTTGTCTCCTTCAGCCACGTTTGCAAAGTGCAGCTTGTTGTTGATACTACGGAGCCAATCATCTGCATCCAGTGGCTCAATGGAATGATGGAAGGTGGGGGGTTGCAACTTGATGAAGTCTCTGATGGATACTAGCTCATTGCGACGATGGGCTGTATTCCAGTCGATGTGCTCCAACAAACGGTTGGTGGCACACTTGTTCCTCTCAACTTCTAGCATAACCTCCGCCAACAAAGGCGGGTTGGGAGGATCTTCTTCATCCCTACCATCTTCATGGTTCTGACCACGACCAGCAGAACTCCGGGTTATTGACGGCATCCTCAAGGAAACAACCAGGGTTCAGAACAAGGAAGAACACCGGAACATATCTAAACCTAGAAGAACTCGGACAGCAGAACGGCTGTACGGGTATGAAATATGGGGCAACCTGCACAACATTTGGGCAGCATAACCACTCAACATCATGGTTTCAAGGCGCCGAGAGAACATAGGCATCACTTCTCACGACTTTGATGGGAGAAAGACTTGACACAAACAACCATTCTATAAGTCTGTGGTCCAGTAACTCATAATCCTAGCAGATAGGTAAGAAGCCTAGTCCTTAATCCCCGTAGAAAGGAAGAGGGTGACTTAGAATAGAGTGACATGAGGAAAGGAGTAAAAGAGCCTTACATTCCCTTCGATAATCAATTCCCTTATATAACTAAAGCATTACTAGACTCAACATCGACCAGTTTGGCTTCGTAAACGTACAGACAGTTCAGCTCTGATACCAATGCTGTCGGGACCCCGATCCTAAGCCATACGAGTCTAGCATGTAACACATCATATCACTTTGCAGCCTCAAGCACGGTAATCCCCACGGCTGACACCTTACCTTGGCCGGGACAGTTTGCGCCTTTTGGCTCACGTATATGAATATGTTGCTAGCAATCATATGTCAGAGAACCCGGGTCGACATGACTAGTTATAGACCCAAGTGGCACAACCGTACAGGGACATGCATACGTAACCCAACAATGCAGGTGTCGGTCATTAGCGTGTGTAGACTAGTCATAGCAAGCTACAAGGACTCCATTACACCGCGTGGCATTTCCCCGTAGTGATAGACACAGTAGCAAAGAAGGATACACGCCGGTCAATCAATGTGTCCGGAGCAGTAGCAAGCTACCAAGGCTCGGTGGAAGCACAAACAGGCATTTCCTCATAAAGAAGGCCACTAAAGTTATACAGCTAGGTATCGACTCCCACACATACCAATTCATTTCAACCATACATGCAATATGCACGATATGCGTAGATACAACATGGCATCACAACAAAACTATACAACATAACATTTATTTAGAAGGCTCTGAAGAGCCAACATAGTATAATGTTAGAAGCAGGGGGGTGACATGACCCAACATTCAGAGCATACAAACAACAAGCGCAAGTTACATGTTTGGGTACAGACATCTACAAAAGCGTCTAGAAGAGCCTGAAAAGCTACAACGACCCTACCAAAGACCCAGACTCCTGTCTAGATTCCCAAGCTATTCCGTCGATGTCAACGTCAAGAAGAAACCTAAAGTGAACAACATCTATCTCTGCAAAAATGTAAATAAGCAACAGTGATTATGAAGGTACTCAGGAAGTCTTACATCAGAACTAACTACTCATGCTTCATGTATCAATGAACGGGTTTGTGGGGTTTACTGCAGAAATGCCAGCTTTGACCTTTGGCTAAACTGAACAACGATAAAGTATCCAATGTATCATTCATCTCTCGTCTCCCTACGAGAGAGCGCACACGAGTCCATCTAGCTAGTCACAACTCAATACACCACTATGGATCCTCTCTCGTCTTTCTTCGAGAAGCCATCCATAGCACTCACACTTATCTAGAGTATTTTAGAGTATCCATTTAAATTGTCTATGAACAATGCAAGTCTCCAAGTAGTCCATATCCGCGGACGCGGCTATTCGAATAGATAGTTTACCCTGCAGGGGTGTACTTCATCACACTTCTCCCGCCACTTATCGCCATGTGCACGTAAAGAAGGCACCTCGGCAACCTTCATGCGGAGGCCCAGCGAGGGAGTCGGCTATGGACGTTAACTTACAATGACTCACGTCCAAGGCAATCGCCTATCTGAGTTGGAACCCATAATTGAAGTCCGGCCGAGGTTTCCAACATGGCCTCGAACGTTGTGAGCAGGGCCCCAAGCCGGTCCCTATTGGGCCGTTCATTCACTTCGGAGGCCGTGCCACACCTATCAACGTTTTGAACTACTGCGACTCCTGGACTGAGAACATGGTAGGTTAATAGGACGAGAGGGGTCGAGTTACCGGAACCCAATGTGCGGTAGTAGCTAGTCTTGGAACACAAACATGTAACTCAATTCCTATGAGCGGCTTCAGTGAAACAACCCACCATGTACTCCTACATGGCCTCTCATCGGTACCTTTACCAAAACAGGTTCAACACTTAACTCTCATCATTAGAACACATCCATATCACTCCGGTTCATCACCCAGATGAATTAGACCTGACACAACCCTAAGCATAGCAAGCATAACAGGGTTATGGCACAACATGGCTCAAGCATCTACCAGGTATGCTAGGTTGCTTGGTTTAGCTATTTACTGTTACAATGATAGGTCATGCAGAGGAGTGGGTTCAACTACCGGAACACAAGTAACAGTTGAATTGTTTGTCCTAATGCATTGAAATGAGAGCAAGAGCAGGAGAGTGGGATTGTATCAAAATGTTCAAGAGGGTTTGCTTGCATGAAGGTCGGAAGAAATCAGTTGTTCTTCGATGTCGTCGATAACTACAGCTCGCAAGTCTATCGTCAAAGTCAAACAGAGAACAATTTAAGCATGAAAAATGCTTCACAATGATGCATGAGCATGACATGTTAACATGTTGCTGGTTTTGTCTAATGCAAGTGACCTCAAATTAAATGGAAGTTATTTGCCCAATATAGATCAATTTCAAACTACACACAAGGCATTTCAATTGCCATTTATTGAATTGTCATATCCAACAACTTTAGGTTGTTCAAACATGCTTGAAAATGGTACCATCAGATTCCTTGCATTTTTCTGATAATTTTTCATATATAAATTATTTCATTTGGAGCTATGGTTGAATTTCTATGATTTTTAGAAGTTTTAGGTATTTTCTGGAATTAAATAAATTCAGAAATCAATTACTGCGTCATCATTGCATCAGCAGGTCAAACGCGCCAGGCCCAGGTCAAACCAGACCAGTGGGGTCCACCGGTTAGTGACCCAGGGGCTAATCCCGCGCTGACTGGGGTTTGACCCACTGTTGGGGCCCACTGTCAGCGTCAGGGGGCGGTTTAATTAGCGTTAAACAGGCTTAACGGCCAAGCCATGTCGGCGCTCGCCGGAGCTAGGCTGGCGGCGACCAAAGCAGCAGTGGAGGCTCGCCGGAGATGCTCGGGATCGCGCTGCAGGGCATCATTTCATGTGCGGTTTGCTGCTATGGGTAGCTGGCATTGCGCCGCATCTAGCAGGGGCAACAGGGGGTGCTGGGGTGGCCTGAGCTCACCGGAGTTGAGCTCGTGGCGGCGGTGCAGTCGCGGGTCCGAACATGCGCATGGCTGCGGGGCTCTGGAGAGCGAAGCAAGCGGCTGGCCGTACTCACGGGAGCTCCAAGATCTCGTAGAGGTGCTCGGGCGCGAGCCGTGGAGGCTGTGGCCACGGCCACGCCATTGCCGGCGGCGAGGAGCTCGGGTTCCAGCAGGGGGGCTAGCAAGGGAACATGTAGGACAGCAGGAGCAGGGGAAAGCGGGGCAGGAGCTCACCGCGGTTCCAGCAGCATCAACGGCGAGCTCGGGGAATCCTTGGACGGAGCGAATTGACGATGGGTGGCTTTGGCGGCCGGTGGCAGAAATGATGACGATGGCGATGCTGCGGGGCCTCCAGTCTCGATTCCTTCGGCTTGGGGAAGTAGCGCGAGGTGTCAGAGACGATGAGCAGCTCGGGGCGCGATGCAACTACGATGGCCGCGGGGTTTAGCGAGCGGCAGCAACGGTGGTTTCGGCCGACGAGGGAGAGAGCAGAGGAGAGGGAGCAGAGGGGGCGGGAATGGATCCAGGGGGGTCTGGGCGTCATCGTGGCGTCAGTAGCTGGCCGGGTCCATGCCACGGCGAAGCAGGAGTTGGAGGCCTCCCGGCTCGGGCGTGCGCGGCTTTGCCTCGCCTAGGTGGGCTAGGCCGGTTACCTCTTGGCCAGGAAGGTAAGCCAGGTGAGGTCTTTGCCTTTTTAATTTTGTTTTCTGTTTTCTATTCCTGTCATTTTGTTTGATTTGGTTTGACAACCAAGTCATTTTATAAAATTCTGATATTTTGCAGGTGAGTCCAATGGATTAAACCAGAGCACCACAAAAAAGTTTCAAAATTAATGGACTTATATTTTATATATGATAAATATAAATCCAAGGAAAATAATTGTTGGATTAAATCAAAGCCCCAAGTTGAAATGTTTTTGTGATTCAAAAATATTGGTTGGAAAATTTACCTGTGTCCAATATTTTATTAGAACACCAGGGACATTTTCTTGGATCACTTTGAAGCAATTTTTATATTGCTTATTTGACAAAAAATTGTTTCTAAGGCTTGATCATTCCTCATTTCATATTCAGAATAAAATAAAAATGCATGCATAAATGCATTAGCAAGCAAAGTGAAGCTAGGGTTGTGACATGCGGGTTGGAGCTCTTCACTAATACGTATATCTTTCAAGTTTTGTCTTGCCCTCATACCATCTTTACTTTTTTCTTGCATGTCAAACAGTGTGCCAAGCAACCTCTCACAGATATTTATTGTGATATGCATCATATCAAGAGAATGCGGCGAACTGAGTAGTTCCCAATACTTCAAGCCCCAGAAAATAGACTTTCTTGTCCATACTTTTAGCAGCATTTCCTCAGCCTTCTTCTTCTTCCTTCGTGGCTTCGGGTAATCTGTCCAATTCTTTAACATATCATGGATTTATTCTCCACTCCTCTTACGTGGTGGCCCCCGGTCCTCATCCGTGTTGTCGAACAGGTCTCCACGACTTCTCCACTCATCATCTTTGTCAAGCCACCTTCGATGGACCATGAACACTATTTTGCAACTGCCCTTTTTTGATAGCTAGAGAAAAGACGTGTCATCCATACATTTAACACATCCACAATTTCCCTGACATGCTTGTCCGGAAATATATCCGTAACCTAGATAGTCATGAACGGTCATGAGCAATGCTGCTCTCATTGGAAAATAGTTTCCAGTGCCGGTGTCCCATGTTTTAACCCCTTCATCCTTCCATAATATGTCTAAATCCTCCTTCAATAGCTCAAGATATTTGTTGATATTGTTGCCTGGTTGGAGCAGTTCTTGAATGAGCATTACCATGTGTATGTACTTTTGTTTCATGCAGAGCCAAGGCGAGAGGTTGTACATCCAAACAAACATGGGCCATGTACTATGTGTGCTACTCTGCTTGCCAAATGGATTTAGTCCATCGCTACTGACACCCAACCTGGGGTTTCTTGGTTTTGCTGTGAATTCTGGTTCAATGCAGTCGAGTGCTTTCCATTGACAACCATCTGCAATATGTCTCAGAATGCCATCATTTTTGTATTTCTTGGTCTTGTGCCAAGTCATGTTCTTTGCTTCCTCCGCGTCAGCGAAATAACGTTGCAGGCATGGAATCAACGGAAGGTACCATACAACCTTTCAAGGATCCTTATTTCCAGGCTTGTATCGGGGTTCCTTGCAAGTTGGACACTCTGTTTTATTCTCATGCTCATTACGATATAAAATTCAATCATTTATGCATGCATGATATCTTACATGCGGCAAATCAAGAGGGCACACGATCTTTTTCGCCTCATCAACACTCTTAGGAAACAAATTCCCCTTGGGCAAAACTGTATGTAAAGATTCCAATGTACCATCCAGACTTGCATCTGTGCTCTTGAATCTTGCATTGATGTCGAGAAGTTTGAGCATGACGTGCAAGCGGGTGTGCTCAGCATCGCAATCTTCATAAAGTGGAGCATTCACGTCTAACTCCAATTGCGCCAACTTGAGAGCCTCCTTAATAGCAGCTCTCTCACTTGTCGTTTTCTTCTGAAGCAGTTCTTTAACATGGGGATCCTGCAACATTTCAGCCAACGACATATCCTGGCTGACATGGTCCTCTTCATGTTCGGGTGGCGTTTCATCATTTCCTCCTCCAAGCGCTTGTTCATTATTATTTCCTCCTTCTGGCGGCCCTGCTAATTCATCATCGAAAGGGTTTTCTGCTTCCATATCCGCCGCTCCGTCGTTGTCGTCACGTACATCATCATTCTCCTCACCATGCTTTGTCCATCGTGTATAACCTTCAACGAAACCATGACAAAGCAAGTGCGTGAGGACGCTACCATCGAACGGGTTATGGAAAATTCCATTTTTGCAGGCCTTACATGGGCATAATATCTACGTTTCACACTTTTGTATCATATTCGTCACCGCGAAATTGAGAAAGGCCTTCACACTTTGAGCCATATTCAGTCTTTTGATAGATCAAAGTAGCCTGTAAAGGGAATTACAAAAAGAATTACATACATATTAACAACGAGTGAGGGCATACAGAATTTCGACATGATCTTTGCTAAAAATGGTACATATTGAGTACGAGAAATTTGACAAAACGGAAATGAATCAACATTTCGCCAAAACATTGGCAACTCTCTCTATAAATTCTCCATCAATGCACGTTTCGCCATATAGCAGTCACACACGTACATGCATAATTATATGACGAGGAAGTGTTTTCTGTTAATTACCTCAAGCAGAAGAAACACGAGTCGAGCTCGTCCTCGATCGATCGCGCGAGAAGCCGGTCGACCGTACATAGGTTGGAGGGCGCCATTAATGGAGGGTGAAGGAAAATTTAATGCAAGTGGGTGGAGGAGAGAGCTAGATAGCTAGCTTAGAGAGTGGGTGTGTGGAGGCTAGCAAACGTAACTAATGCATCACCTAGCTAGATCTAACCATCTAATTAAGAATCATGATAAAATAATTTGGTTTCTCAAGATGAGGAGGGAAGAGGAAGAGCAAGGGGAAGAAGGGGATTATAGTGTATACACAAGGGTTATCACGTGGTAATAGTGCAGCGACTTTATTATTGGCGTTTCAAGACAACAAGACGCCAGCACTAACATGTATATTCCTGGCATGCCATTGTATGCTACGTCGGTGTTATGTGGGCCCCAAAGTTGACCTAAAAAATGGACCCACAAAATAAACTATTGGCGTCCGGACGAAAGTTATGCCATAGATATAAGAAATACTGCCGGCATAGTACCAACCTGGTACGCCAACAGTAAGTTACGCCTGCACACAATATTGGAGGCTACATACAAGTGGCGTTCCACGTACGTCCAGCGCCAGCACTAATTAACTAGCTATGTCGTACCAAAATGGCCGACGCCAGCAATATTCGAAAAATGTAGTGCTGGCGTCGGCTGAAAACGGCACGCCACGAACAAGAGTTGTGGCTAGCCATTTCTCTACTAGTGTCTTGGCTGCCCCCTCTCCTGTCCCACCTATATATACTTGAGGTCTTGGGCTCTTTTTAATACACAAGTTTTGGAGCTTCCTCTAGTTCTTTTGGTTCTAGTTCTAGTTGGTCCTAGTTGACTAATTAGAGATATATATAGTTCCTCTAATCCTCATAATTAGGAGCCCAGTGTAGTTCTAATATCCTCCCTGTAATTCTCCGGCTATGATTAGCTCTGGACGGTGAAGCGCTATCGGATTGTGATGACCGTACGCTTGTAACCAAGTAGAGAGGTCGTGCTTTTGGTCTTCAGTTTGAGGGATCGTTCATCTACAGTTCGAGGGACTCCATGTACGATCATCATCGTCACGTCCTTCTTTCGCTGCAACTTGGTTATTGTGATGATCATGATCCGAAACGTTATTGTATCTTCATAGTGTCCATGGTTGATCGTAGGGCCATTTTTTTGTTTTCTACTACGTTTCTCAACAATAACAATGATCCTCATGATACTTATGATAAGAAATTTCTAGAGATTGAAAACGCTACTATGAACTTCATGCATTCCCAGTACGAACAGAATGAAATATTTTCTAAGGAGGCCAAGGAAAATTCCATTATGCTCAAAATGATTAGTAAACAACTTGATGATATTAATATAGAAATGGTGAACCTCCAGTTACAACTTGTTCAAACTGAAAGCATGATAGGAAAAATCTCTCATAAGCAAACTACACTAGCCAATAGGATGGCCACCAAACAGGAATCCGGCTTTTGTGATAATAATGATGAAGATATAAAAATGATTGGTCTGACGCCTATTTAATATCTCTCTAGTGATAGAAACTTGATAATAAAGGGACTAGAGATGAGTTAACTTTAGGTAGAAGGCGTCCAAATTGTTCGGAGGGTGATGATCTTTATGCTAAAAATGAGAAAAGTGTGTTTGAAGAGGTCAAGACTTTAGATAGTGATGTGCCCACTACTTTGGATTGTAAGAATGTAAATTTTGATAGTTGTTCTTTAATTTAATGCATATCTTTATTACAATCTATGATCAATTCACCTAATGCTTACGAACAGAACAAAGCATTTACTAAACATATGTTAGAAGCTCTTACGAAATTCATGAAGAAAAACTTGAACAAGAAGTGTCTATACCAAGAAAGTTGCATGATGAATGGAAACCTACAATTAAAATTAAATTGAAAGATTATGAATGCAATTCTTTGTGTGATCCAGGAGCTAGTGTGTCGACTATACCAAAATCTTATGGTATGTTCTAGGTCTCACCAATATGGAAGATTGTTCCCTCAACTAGCATTTAGCAGATTCCACAGTTAAGAAATCATTGGGTAGAATTAATGATCTACTCATACTAACTAATAGGAATTATGTGCCCATGGATTTCATTGTGCTTGATATTGAGTGTAATCCGTCTTGTCCTATAACACTTGGTAGATCTTTTCTATGAACCATATGTGGTTACTGGCATGAAAGAAGGTAATATAAGATCGCAATTCCTACTAAATAAAGGGATGGAACACTTCCCAAGAAAGAAAATTTAACCTCCTTATGAATATAATATGAGATCCACCTATGGTATTAATTTGAAAGATGACAAAACGTGAAACTATGCATTATGCCTAGCTAGGGGCATACAACAATAGCGTTTGTTGGGGGCAACCCAATATTTGTCTTAGTTTGCAATTTTTATTTTCTGTTCTTGTGCGGTGACATGATTATTTCTACTATAATTATTGTTCTTTTATATTTAAATTTTGTGCCAAGTAAACCCTTTGGGATGATTTGGATGATAGTTGAATTGATATGGTGCGGAAATAGAAACTTTTACGATCAGTATTGGTATTTTTATTTTTTTACTGGAACGTGATAAATTTATGAAATTTTTACAAAATATTGAGATACGCATTGCCCAGGTTTGCCTAATTTTTAGAAGTTTTGGATTTACAGAAGTATGGTTTCAATATAGATCTTTAGGGACTGTTCTGTTTTAGAGAGATTCTATTTTTATTGCATAGTGTGCTTGGTTTAATGATTCTACGGATTGCATGGGGGGGTCATAAGCCATTGAGGATTTACAATACAATAGGTATTATGCAAGAACAATTGTGAATCTATTTATAATAGCACCTAAGTGTTTGATCTTATTATTATTGCGCTAACGGATCTGACAAAGTTTCTGTTGAGTTTTGTGTGCTAAAGTTTTCAAATTTCTGGTGAGATCATGATGGATGAAGGAATAAGGAGCGGCAAGACCCTAATCTTGGGGATGCCCAAGGCACCCTAAGGTAATATTCAAGTAATACCCAAGCTTCTAAGCTTGGGGATGCCCCAGATGGCATCCCCTCATTTGTCTACCGTCTATCGGTAATTTTACTTGGAGCTATATTTTTCTTCATCACATGATATGTGTTTTTCTTGGCGCGTCATGTATTATAATTTTGCTTGCTTTGCTTGTTAGTTTGTCACAATCATTTTTGCTGCACACACCTATTATGAGAGACACACATCCATGTGGATTTATTAGAATGTTCATTATGCTTCACTTATATCTATTGAGTTAAGGAAATTATGCTCACGTGCTTCATTCAAATATTTAGAGCACGACAAAAATTATATTTTGTAGAAATCATGTGCACTCTCATACTTCAATTATATCTTTTTGATAGTCTGAATAGTAAGTTGTAAATTGCACGAATAAAAACTTACATGTAGATCACTAAATGCGAAACATATGATCATATGATCAATGGTATTGAGGTTATAACATGGGGGTTTACTAGTTGATGAGAGTTGATTAGTAAGAATAATGCTATTAAGGTTTGGGATTCAATATTTGAGGGTATACTAGCCCAGGGTGTTTTGTCCTGATGGGCCGAACTAGGTCCCACTAAGCCACTGATGCCTACTATGCAACTTTAGTCTTGTAGACTCTATTGGGCCTCCAAGCGCAGTGTTTTGTAGGATAGTATAAATTGTCCCTCAAGTGGATGACCTAAGGTTTATCAATCCGAGGGAGTTGCAGGATGAATATGGTTTCTCTTAAACAACCCTACAATCAAATACAAGAAATCTCTTGTGTCCCCAACACACCCAATACAATGGCAAATTCTATAGGTGCACTACTTCGGCGAGGAGATGGTGTTACAAGTGCAATATGGATAATAGATATAGGTTTTTAAAATCTGAAATTATAAAAACCGCAAGGTAGCAAGTGGCAAACAGTGAGAAAAACATTGTATAAATGCTTAGAAATAAGGCCTAGGGTTCATACTTTCACTAGTGCAATATCTCAACAATGCTAACATAATAGAATCATATGATCATCCCTCAACATGCGACAAAGAATCACTCCAAAGTTCATAAGTAGCAGAGAACATAAGATGAAATTGTTGTAGGTAGTAGAACAACCTCAAAGTTATCTTTTCCAATCAATCTATTGAGCTATTCCTATAGGTGTCACAAACATCCCTAGAGTTCGTACTAAAATAACACAATATGATACACATCAATCAACCCTAATGTCACCTAGATACTCCAATGTCACCACAAGTATCCGTGGGTTAATTATTCGACATGCATAAAAAAATCAGGTTCATCATATTCAATCCGACACAAAGAACTTCAAATAGTACCCCAAGATTTCTATCAGAGAAAGTAGGATTAAAATGTGCATCAACCCATGTGCATAGATCCCCAAGGTCACCGGAATCCGCTAGTTGATGCCATAACATATATCAAGTGAATCACTAGAATACCCCATTGTCACCATGGGTATCCACAGGCAAGACATACATCAAGTGTTATCAAATCCAAAGTATTCAATCCAACATAACGAGATCTAAAAGGGAAAGATTCAATTCATCACATCAAGATAGCAAGGCAACAACACCATATGATCCAACTATATTAACAAAGCTCATAATACATCAAGATCGTGACATCTCAAGAACACGAGAGAGACAGAGAGAGATCACATAGGTACTGGTACATACCCTTAGCCCCGAGGGTGAACTACTCCCTCCTCGTCCTGGACACCGCCTGGATGATGAAGATGGCCTCCGGTGATGATTCCCCTCTCCGGCAAGGTGCCGGAACAGGGCACCGGATGAGTTTTTTCGGTATAGAGGCTTGTGGCGGCGGAGCGGAAGTTCTAGGTTAACTTCTGGGGTTTTGGGGATTTATAGGATTTTTCAGCGTTGGAATCACGCGGACTGGAGCCACGGGGTGGTCCCAGGCCATCAGGGCACGCCCAGAGGGGTAGGCACGCCATGTTATCTTGGCACCAGCAGGTGGCCCCCTCCGGTGGTTCTTCACTCTGGTATTTATTATTTGCTCCCAAAAAAATAATCAAAAAGTTTCATGCGATTCTGAGAACTTTTATTTTCTGCACAAAAAATAGCACCATGGTAATTCTGTTGGAAACAACGTCAGTCCGAGTTAGTTCTAATTAAATCATATAAAGTGCATCAAAACCATATAGAAGTATTGTAAAGATGGGGAAATATGGCATGAATACTTCATAAATTATCGATACATTGGAGTCATATCAGCATCCCCATGCTTAATTCCTACTCGTCCTCATGCAGGTAAATGATGAAAGAAGTAATTTATGAAGCTAGCATAGTATATAAGTTTGATCAATGATAATTTCAGTCACATTTCTAGCATCATAACCAGAAACTTTTTCTCATGAAACTCATTATGATACAGTAGCAATCAATTCACATGTCATGGTTCAAACAATGCATTCTCTTGAAACTTAACATACTATGCTCTTAGTCACCAAACAATTTCAATGTATCTTATTTTCAACAAAGTCTAAGTAAGAGCTCCGCACACTCAGTTATCATATAGTCTTATATGATTGCTAATACTCAAAGCATATTTTTAGAACAAAGATCATCCATCGAACACACAGAAAGATATGGGCTTAATGTTTCGCCTCCCAATGTACTTATCATGAAGATCATTCTCAACAATAATGAATCATGATCAAATATATTTGCCTGGATATATGTGTTTGGATCCTTCCCCACGACATGATGCTTGCTGACGTGGCTTGGACTGCGTCGGTATTTCCCCAAAGAGGAAGGGATGATGCAGCATAGTGACGGTAAGTATTTCCTTCAGTTATGAAACCAAGGTTATCGAACCAGTAGGAGGATCACCACCACCCAATAAGCAGCACATGCACACAAACAACAAATACTTGCAACCCGACGCGAAAAAGAGGTTGTCAATCTCTCTACGGTAAATAAATAGATTAGGTAGTGATAGATAGGAGAGATAGATCTCTCTAGAATACAAATAAAAAGAGTAAATATGCAGAAATATATTTTTGGGTTTTTGGTTTTGTAGATATGAAAACAAAGATTACAAAAATGTAGATCGGAAAGCAATATGATAGAAAAGTAGACCTGGGGGCCGTAGGGTTCACTAGTGGCTTCTCTCATGAGTATAGCGCACGGTGGGTTAACAAATTACTGTTGGGCAATTGATACGAAATCGAATAGTCATGACGATATCCAAGGCGATGATCATTATATAGGCATCACGTCCAAGATAGATAAACCGACTCCTGCCTGCATCTACCTCTATTACTCCACACATCGACCGCTATCCAGCATGCATCTAGTGTATTAAGTTCATGGAAAAATGGAGTAATGCAATAAGAACGATGACATGATGTAGACAAGATCTATTCATGTAGGAATAGACCCCATCTTGTTATCCTTAATAGCAACGATACATGCGTGTCTTGCTGCCCCTTCTGTCACTGGGAAAGAACACCGCAAGATCGAACCCATCACAAAGCACCTCTTCCCATGGCAAGAAAAATCGATCTAGTTGGCCTAACTAAACCAAAGATTCGAAGAAGAAATACGAGGCTATAAGTAATCATGCATATAAGAGATCAAAGAAGACTCAAATAATATTCATGGATAGAAACTGATCATGAACTCAAAATTCATCGGATCCCAACAAACACACCGCAAAATTTTACATCAAATAGATCTCCAAGAGACCATTGTATTGATATCATAAGAGAGAGAGAAGAAGCCATCTAGCTACTACCTACGGACCTGAAGGTCTATGGTGGAATACTCACACATCATCGGAGAGGCACCTATGAGGAAGATGAACCCCTCCGTTATGGTGCTTAGATTGGATCTCGCGGTTTTGGAACTTGCGGCGGCTGGAATTGTGTTTCATCGAATCCTCTAGGGTTTTTGGATTTCCTGGGAATTTATAGGCACGATAGTTGATTGAGGGGGTGCCCGAGGCGCCCAGCCCCCACCAGGCCGCGCCAGGGGGCCTCTGGCGCGCCCTGGTGGGGGCTGGGCGCCTCAGGCACCCCCCTCAATCGACTATCGCGACTATCGTGCTGGCCACCCTGGGCCCCCTCTTCTGGTGTTCTTTGGCCCATCTTCTTTCTTCTGGTCCGTAAAAAATCCACAAAAATCCCCGCAGCGTTTTGTCTCCGTTTGGTATTGATTTTCTGCGAAGTAAAAAAACAAGCAAAAACAACAACTGGCACTTTGGCACTATGTCAATAGTTTAGTCCCAAAAAATGATATAAAGTTGTAATAAAATGATTGTAAAACATCCAAGAATGATAATATAATAGCATGGAACAAGCAAAAATTATAGATACGTTGGAGACGTATCACTTGCCAACTAATAGATTGAGGTTAGAATAAGAAGTTGACTCAACATGAAAAGTGAATAACATGAAAGTAAATAACATAAAAGTAAATAGATTGTCCGTTCGCAGAGGGAGGCAGGGATTTGCTTATGTGCCAGAGCTCATTGATTAAAGCAGAGATGAATATGTTTTGGGTGGTGTGGCTTTCCTATCAACATTACGAGAAGGGATTTCAATATCTTCCATGCTAATCCCATTATTAGTGGTTGCCAAACATAATTGAAATTTTACTCCCTCTCAACCATTCAAACACATTCCATGGATAGTTGTATCCATGGTTGCCCTCCAAACATTCAACTTTCTAGGGGGAGTTCTTGTTTAATTACTTTTGTATCTCTACTTAGTACGAGGTTTTGGCTAACAAAAGGTTCTAAAATAAGCACCATATGTTGGAGGATCCATAACAATATAACTACTATGCAAATATACCCAAACATAACCATTATGTTGTCTTCCTTGTCCAACTTCAACTATTTAATCAAGGTTGAAAATAATTAATGGGTATTCACAATCATAAAATATGTTCAAGATAATATATTTGTATATGAACGTTCTCTTACTTATATTAATCATTCATGAATTGCTTGTATGACCAATATTGTGATTGTCAAACTTCAATATATTTTATTTTCTAAACCAAATGTGAAACTACTATGAAGTATAAAGCACATGGATAATTTCAGATTTATTATATTCATTCATTCACAATTTACTCTTAGGATATAAGTGAAGCACATCAGTAAACATCAAAGTACTCTCAAAAGATATAAGTGAAGATCAATGAGCAGTCAAGCAATTAAGTAGATATGTGAGGAATCTCTGTCAATAAAGATTTTCAGATCTGAGGTTTATTTCAAACAACAAAGGAAACAAAAATATACTCCAAGAATAGCACATATCATGTGAACGGATAAAAACATAGGATCAACATAGGCTAACCGATAGTTGTTGACGAAGAGAGGTGGGATGTGTAGCATCCCCAAGCTTACCTGCTTGAGACTTCTTGTAATATTTAATTGGGGTGCCTTGGGCATCCCCAAGCTTGAGTTTTTGTATCTCGTTCAATCCTCTCATATCCCGGTTTCACCTAAATCTCCAAAACTTCATGCACACAAAACTTGAAAAGAACTCGTGAGATAGGTTAGTAGACATAGGAATAAATCAACACGTCATCTACTTCCAAGACAAGTTGCATAATAATTTTAAAACATTATCTACTGTATACTATCATTTCGACAATTTATATCTACCAATATAATCCCTGAAAACACTAGGACAAGTAGATAACAAAATTATGACAACAATTTGTCTAAACATGACAGTTAGCAATTAATTCAAAAAGGGTACTTATGTAACTCGATAAATTATGAAAAATTAGGACATGATAAAAAAATTCTATGAAAATACTGTGTAAAAATTGCAGAAACTTTCCATGTTCCAGTAAAATATGAAAATTCAAACACTACAAAAAAGGTTTTTGTTTCTACACAGCACACATGAAACATCCAATTCAAGCAACCCAAAAGGCAATTCTTGGTGCTTTTTATTGAAAAACATGATTATAAATAATATCTAACTAGGAACAACAAAATAAAATGACTCTCCAAGCAAAACACATATTATGTGACGAATAAAAATAGCTTCAAGTGAGGTGTACCGATAGTGTTGAACACGAAAGAGGGGACACCTTCCGGGGCATCCCCAAGCTTAGACGCTTGAGTCTTCCTTGAATATTACCTTGGGGTGCCTTGGGCATCCCCAAGCGTAGGGTCTTTCTCCTGCTTATTCTCCTTAGATCGGAACTCACACAAAACTTGACGGAACTTCATGAGATGGGTTAATATAATAAATATAGATCATTCACTTAGGTACTGTCAAGACAAGATTCATATTTATTCTCATGTAATACCTACTGTATTCTATCATTCCCCTAATATATAACACTCAATATAACCTATGGGAACACTCAAACAAGCAAACTATGCATGCAAAACAGAATCTGTTAAGAACAGAACAATTTGTAAATATTTGCATGAAAACCATACTTCCCTGACTCTAATTTTTTTGAAACATTAGGATAACACAGAGAATTTGCATTGCAAAACTGTGTAAAAATGTCAGAATTTTTTGACTCTCCAGTAAATTCACATAATTCATACACTGGGCAAAAAAGTTTCTATTTTTGCACAGAATCAAATCCACAAGTATCCACATTATCCCAAAGGCTTTACTTGGCACATTATTGAAATACAAGGCACAAAACATGATTACTACAGTAGCTTAACAGACATTTGCCCGCAAGAAGGTGATGAGCGCGATTTCCTATTTGTTGTCGAGGGTGGCATTTATGGTGAAAGTGCCACCCTCGCCCTTCTCCCGCGCAACCACTTGTTTCGTCTTAGGAATGGTTACCTTGTCTTTCTTGCTCCTGGCTACAGAGGTCTCAGGTAAGTCCTCGACGGGCGTGCTACACTTTTTAGTATTCTTCCCAGATTCCTTACGAGATTCGCCAGAGTTCTTGTTCTTGTTCTCCCCCCCGATAGCTTTGTCGCCAGGAGCAAGTGCCTCGTCGGCAGATGCTGCCAATGCCTCCCGGAAGAGCTCGTCGATGCAGAGGACCGCGTCCTTGTTGTCAGTGCAGACGGTGATGATGCTCATCGGCCCTGGCATCTTGAGAGTGTTGTAGGTGTGGTGTGTTGCCGCCATGAACTTCACCAGCGAACATCATTGTACGACAACGACATCTTTGCGACGTCGAAGACTACCCTCTCTGTCCTGAAGTTGAGCTCGCTGCGAACATCACCAACAGAGTGATCTTCCCCTTGGGCTGTGATCTTCCCAGGTTGACCCCTTGGAAGGACCCCGTCGGCTTGAGATCCTTGTCGGGAATCTGCAGCCGCTTGATCATGTCAGGTGAAATCAAGTTCAGCCCAGCCCCACCGTCGACCAACATCTTTGTGACCTTGAGGTTGTGTATCGTTGGCGAAACCAACAACAGCACACACACCCGACGGCAGTGATGCGGTCAGGATGGTCCCCAGCATCGAAGATGATGGGAGTGTTGGACCACTTATGGGGTTTCCTCGCCTCTGCCGTTGGCTCTGTCGCGTTGATCTCATGGGCCCGTTGCTTGAGCTGCCGGTGAGAGGAGTGCAAAGATGCGCCTCTGTCAACGCACATGGCATCGACATCCTTCTAGAATTCCTGGCCTTCAGATTCTTTTTCATATCCGTCGTCATCATCATCTTTGTCATCGGACTTTTTGTATCGGCCTCTAGCAGGTTTCTCATTGCATTGCTTGGCCTTGCCACGGTGTGCACCACGTCCACCACTGTTCTTCTTGCCAGAACCACCCGCACCATCTTGGACCTTCTCCTTGTCATGCCTTTCGTACTCTTGCTTCTGCTTCTCAGCATGCTGTTCTACTTGGCGGCACTCAGTGATGTCGTGGCTCTTGGTGAGGTGGATCTTGCAGTATGGTCTGCTGGTCTTCTCTCCGGTTGTGGCCTCGTCGTCTTCGAAACATGCTGTGGTATCCTGTCAGAAACCTCGGACTTGGCCTTCTTGCCGGAGTAGGCGTTGCCGTTCCCTCCGACAGCCATCATTGCTTTTCCCTTGCGCTTCCATCCCTTTTCCGTGGAGGCAAGCGTGCTGACGTCGTCTGAGTTGACCTCCGCGCCAGCGTCCTCCCCGGGGGGACTCCTTCCTTCCTCAGCCCGTGCACACTTGTCAGCCAGGGAATAGAGCTCGGCGACATCCTGCACCTTGTTGATGCTCATCTCCTCGCGCATCCGGCGATTGCATACGTTCGTGTGGAACGTAGTGATCACCGCGGCTGGGTGGACGTCTGGGATGTTGTGGTGCATGTGGCTGAACCTCTGGATGAACTTGCGGAGGGTCTCGCCATCTCTGTGAGGGATCACATGCAAATCGCTGGGCTGCCCTGGAAGCTTGTGGCCTCCATGGTATGCGCCAACGAACTGGTTGCATAGATCCGTCCAAGAGGAGATGGATCTTTCCGGCAAGTTCATCAACCAACTCCTCACATTGGGTTTGAGCGCCAATGGGAAATAGTTGGAGAACACTTTTTCATCACGTCCCCCGGCAGCTTGCACGGCGATGGTGTAGATGTCGACGAACTCAGAAGGACTGATCTTGCCGTCATACTTGTTGGGCAGCTCAGGCTTAACGGGTCTACTGGAGGGCCAGCGGACTTGCCACGGCTCGCGGGTGAACGCCGGGAAGCCTATCTTGTAGGGCAGGGTGCCGGGCGCACCCAGCGTGGGCCCGTCAACGGCTAGGTCCGCACGGCCATTGGATTGGTGGCGTGCCTGTCGGTGCCTCTCGATGGTGGTGTGGGCGTCCTCCTTGGGTGTGCCCTTCAAGATTTGGCGTTGATCTTTGCTCATCCACAGATCTATCGACGCATACGACGCCTCGTCCTATGCGTCAGTCCGGCGGGTAGGTTACTACTGTTGCGGGGGAGAATGCACCGTAGGCGCCCCGCCAACATTGCGTCCGGTGGTGGGAGCCCCCGTAGCCGCTTGGCGGGTGCACGACGGGCCTACTCCCTTCGGCCTGTCGCGGTTCGCGAAACTCAGCAGGATCTGGATGGTCGCTCTCTGGTCCGCCATCTTTTCCGGTTCACGTGATGAAAAAGTCGGTGAAGGTTCACGTAAGGGGTTACCCTGTAACAGCCCGAGACCGACGCTCCAGAAGATTCCCATTTTATTTCCATTCTCGTCATGTGTTTCGTTTGGTTGTCGCATTCATTATCGCATCATTCGCATCATCTGCGTAGCATCGTCACTCGTTTTCGAAAACTTGCATCCGTTCGTAGTCGCCGGTTCTCTCCGTTCTTGTTGTCGACCGTTTCGAGACCAACCACACACGCACGCGCCCGCGGCATTGTTAAAATATTGTTTTAACAGTGTGTATAAAACTTTCTCGGATTGGGTCGGAAGTTGGCGTGCGGTCTTGTTTTATTGTAGGAAGACCGCCTGCCAAATTTCGTCGCAATCGGAGGTCGGTTGATATCTGAACGGTCGACCGTAGCGGCACCGTTATCGGTTTATAGTGGACATTTTCGGTGTTTTAAACCCTGTCACCGGCTGCAACTTCCCTCTCATCTTAGCCCAACACCACTCTACACAGCCCACTAACCCAGCTAACCAAACCCCGCGACGGGAGCCATCCGATCACGATCGCACGGTCGAAATCGGTGCAAAAATCCCTAAACCTAGCCCCTGATTTCCTATTTAAGCACCCCTACCCTGCCTAAAAATGGCTAGCCCTATCCCTCCTCATTTTCCGCGCCACCCCAACCAGTCGACGCCACCTAACCATGCCTGTCTCCCACCTCCCGCCGCCGGGCCCGCCCGAGCCCGTTCGAAGCCTGCCCGAGCCCATCTCGGCCCAGACGAGCCCGCACCGAGCCGCCGCCCGAGCTCCTCCCATGGGGCTCCTCTGCCCGCAGCGCGCCGTCGCGCCCCCAAGCTGGCAGACCTCGCCGCCCCTCGCCGGAGAAGCCCACCGGCGGCCGGACCTCGCTGGAGACCGCCGTGCCGCCCCGCACGGAGCCCGCCGCCCATCTCCGCGCCTCGCGCCTCCCATGGCCACCCGGAGGAGCCCGACCTCGCCTCCACGTCGCGTTGCGCCGCCCCCTGATGTAGTCACCGCCGGCCGGATCCGGTTGCCCCGCGGCCGATCTGCCCGTTCCTGCCTCCGCCGGCCGGCCCCGCTCGCCTCCACCGGGTCGCCGTCGACCTGTGCCAGCGCCGCCGCCATGGCCTCGTGCTCTTGGAGGAGCACGGGAGGCCGAAGCCCCGGTTGCCCGCTCGTGCGCCCGTGCATGGGCCACGTCGCCCGCATGGGCCGGCCCCACCCCAAGGCCTAGATCCGCCGGCCCAAGGCCACGCTGGTGAGCCTCTGTCCAAACCTCCCTATCTGACGCCATGGGCGTAGTATTGTATCATGTGCTCACTTGCACTGTTTCGGCCCTACTGTAGATTCGGCCCGTTCGTTTTTTCCCTTTAAACGAATTTAACATTATTCATTGTATTTCACAATTTCAGAAAAAATGCCATGTTTTAAAATGCTCTTAAATAAATAACCGTGCATCGGATTCAAATATTTTGTATATGTAAAACGTGTAGAATTTCGTGTAGATTCGCAATATCCTGCTTTCATCCATATTTAAAAATGTTTAACATGTTGTTTTCTTGGAGTTTGCATAAATGTCATGAATTTGCATTGCGCATAATTAAATAACCGTACATCGGAATTAAACATGTCCTAGATGTAAAATGTGTGGATTATTTATATCGCATTTTCATGCATGCTAAAAATATGTAATGTCATGTTTGCATTTTATTTGCTTAAATAACTTGCTAAAACGGTTTATGTCATAATCTTGCATAATTGTTGTGTCATTGTTTCTTTATTAAAAACCCACATATTATATATGTTTTCGGGGTAGAAAAATCCATAGAATTTATCTGTGCAATTAGTTTTGTCATTTTTGTGCATGTCATTTTTGCTATGATGCCCTTTTGTTTATTTTGTGTGAATTAATCCATGCATATTTTGGAATAGTTGCAAACATGAGATGTGCCCTTGGACATGTGTGTTAGGCCCTGGTATTTTTGGTTGCTATAGAAATCCATGTTTAGGTGTTATTTTCTTGTTGCTAACTTGCCATAAAATATGTTGCTGTTTTGAGATGCTAAATATTCCTAAGTCTGAAAATTGTGTTATCTTGTTCCTGTCTTGCCATGTGTTTTGCTATTGATCTATAGCTCTTTTGGTGTTGCCACAATGGGATGTATTGTAAAGCATGTTATGCTCTATCATGTTGTGCCAATAGTTTGCATGAATATATTTAGCATCATAATTAATTCTGTTGTCCAACATGTCAATCTGTTAAAAAAAAACTGCTGCACATGTCTAGTCTAATTTTCACAAAGTCTGAGAATCTGTTTTCTCCAAATGCCATGTTGTGTTGATGTTTGCCATGAATCCGTGCTTAATTTGATGTTGCCATAATGGAATGAATTGTAGTGCATCATGTCCTCTACCATGAGGTTAAGTTTCATGCCAATATATGACCTGTAGCATATAGTTTTACTGCGGCCAATATGCCTCCGTGATAAAACTGCTTTGTTAAAACTGTTATTTTCACTAAGTCCTAATATGCTACATTTTATTGCCATGTTGTGAGCTTCCTACCATGTGATCCATGACTCTTTTGAGTATGATATGTGAAGATGAAATGAAGTGTGTCTTATATGCTACTGCCCCATGCTTAGTTTGTGAATTTTAGAATCGTGTAGCTTATTGTTTTCATGTGTGCAAAATGCCATGTCGCTGTTTTGGGCAGATTATGTCCATAACTTGTATTAGTGTTTGTGGTTGAACCATAGCTCCGTTTTGGGCATGCCATATATGAAACTTGCTTAGAATTCCATTTAGTTTCATAATATCTTGTTGCATCCATGTTTTAACATGTTTGTGGTTGATGTTTGCATGCATTTTGCATTCATGTCATGCTCATCTTGTGTTGGTCATATCTTTTAGGCCGTAGCTCCGTTTTACATGATCTATATATGTAAATCGACTAGAATGACGAGTAGAATATCATTGTGCACTTTATTTTCATGTTTAATAAATATAAAATATGGTTAGTTCAGATCTGGACCAAAATCATAATTTGCATATGGGGCCGTTTCGGAAACACTATATGTTGTTTCCGGCTTCATTTAATATGCCTAGATGACTAGTTTACTTATGCTTCACCTCTTGCCATGTTAAACAACATTTAAACTTGCCATGTAAATAAACGAGAGTGAACTAAATGATTCGAACGTGGAGTTTCATCAATATGCAACCCGTTGCATATTGAACTTCACTTAATGTGTAGTAATCGATTGTTGTGATTTGACATGCCTTGCATATTTAAACTTGACATGCATCATGTTTGTTTGTGCATCATGTCATGCATATGTTGTGGTATTTATCATGTGTTGATTGTTGTTTCCGGATTGCTTCTTCTCGATAGAGTTCCGAAATCGTTCGGGTGTGAGGTTCGTTCGACTACGTTGGTTCGTCTTCTTCATGGACTCGATCTTCCTCCAAGCAGGATCTCAGGCAAGATGATCATTTCCCTGGATACCATTACTATCATTGCCATGCTAGATGTTTTGTTTCTATCGCTTGTCTCGCTACCTACCACTTGTATGTCAAGCCTCCCAAATTGCCATGAAAAGCCTCTAACCCATCCACATCCCAGCAAAACATTGTTTGGCTATGTAACCGCTTGCTCAACCCTTCTTATAGAGTTGCTAGTTGCAGGTGCAATTGGTTCCATGTGCCAACATGGATATCCTTTTGATATATCACAATATTATTGCTATTTAATTTAATGTGCATATATACTTGGTAAAAGGTGGAAGGCTTGGCCTTTTGCTCGGTGTTTTGTTCCACTTTTGCCGCCCTAGTTACTTGTGTACCGGTGTTATGTTCCATATTGAGCGCTCCTAACATGCTCGGGGTTGTTATGGGGACCCCCTTGATTTCGTTTTGGGATAAAACTCTTCTGGCAAGGCCCAACGTTGGTACTACATTTGCCTAATAACAACTAAAATTGCATAGGGACCCGCCGGCACCCGGATAATTTAATCAACAACCCAGGCCAGTGCTCCTCATGAGTGTTGGTCCAAACTGAGCGATGTCCAGCGCCCCCTGGTCACCCGGGGTCTTAGCCAACCCGACGTCTTGCTCATCCGGTCGTACCCTGAGAACGAGATATGCGGCTCCTATCGGGTTTTGTCGGTACACCGGGCGGCCTTGCTGGATTTGTTTTACCTTTCTCGAATGTCTTGCGCGAGGAATTCCGAGAATACTTCGGGCTATCTCGAGGTTGCGGTTTTCCAACGGAATTGCCTAGGAAATCACGGGATTCATGGTCGAGGTTATTCCCGCGGCGTGTGGTTAGTTTGTGATGGATGAGTTGGAGCACCCCTGCAGGGTTAAATCTTTCGGAAAGCCGTGCCCGCGGTTACGTGGCAACTTGGAAACTTTGTTTAACACCCGGTCATAGCAAACTTGAAGTAAACCCCAATAAAATACACCAACTGTGTGCGTAACCGTGACTGTCTCTTCTCTTGAATTTCTGATCCGAGAGAGAACACGGTGGGGTTATGTTTGTTCGTAAGTTGGTGTTCAGGATCTCTTAGAGATCATTACTAGTTCATGTCCGTTTATTCGACAATCATCCCCCTTATTCTTGTACTCGTACGTTAGCCACTCAAATAAATGCTTAGTGCTTGTTGCAGCCTCACCACTTAACCATACCTCACCCATTAAGCTTTAATAGTCTTGATACCCTTGGAAATGAGATTGCTGAGTCCCTGTGGCTCACAGATTACTACAACAACAGTTCCAGGTACAGGTAATGCGATGCTTTGACGTGAGAGCGATGTTTTGTTTGATTTGGAGTTCTTCTTCTTCTTCATCGATCATATGATGGGTTCCAGGCCGGCAGCCTGGGATAGCATGGATGGATGTCATTTTATCGTTTGATTTCGTCCGTAGTCGGATCCTGCTCTTCTGTATGATGATTGTTATGTTGTTGTATTGATGTGATATTGTTGTAGCTTGTGGCGAGTGTAAGCCAATTCCATATACTCATCTCTTCTTTACATGTACTTGTAATGATATCCATTCTTGCAAAACGACGAGATGCGCTTCTATCCCTATCGAAGCCCTCGTGCCAAAATAAGGATAGGATCGCATCTTGGGCATCACATACCCCCTACCTGGCGCGCCAAAGTTGTCCGGGTATGACGATATATGGGGCCAGCAAGGCCCCTTTTGTGGTTCAGCAAGGGAAATCCTATAACACAAAGAGCATCACCGGACCATGCCCATGCGAGGGTTTAGACAGGTTCGGGCCGCCGGAGCGTAATACCCTACGTCCTGTGTGGTTGTGGATTCTTCGGGTTCACAGTACAGGAGCATCGCAACCAGGCAAGGATGCTCGGAGAGCGACGCTACGCTTGTAAATGAATGGAGTGTCGACCCTTCTAAAGGTAGCCACGGACCTCCTTTTATAATTCAAGGGGCTACTACAGAGGCTAAAATGGTCTTTACATAAGGTAAATAGTGCACACTATCGCTGCCTGAGACACTGGTAGGAGCGGTAGTGGGAAATACCTAACTCTAACAGATTAGGACAAGCACATTAAATGCGTCGTGAGGTGGCGCGCTGGCGACGCCTTTCGGCAAGGGTTGTTTCTGCTTCTGTGCCATTCGCCAAGCTACCTCTTATTATTTCGCCACACCATAGGAATGGTGTCATTAAAGCTCTGCTGTAATCCTGGTAAGTTGCCACGCGCCCCGACCAGCTCAACCTAACCGCATGCCCGCTCGACACCTAGGCGATGTAGACAACCAGCCTGGCGGCGTGGAGCGATGGCTTGGCGGGCGGAAGCCTTGGCGGGTGCCTTAGCAGTCGAGTCCTCTGGCAAGGAGGCCTTGCTAGTCCGCTCAAGTCCTCGTATGAAGAGGCTTGGCGTCTAGATCCATCCCGGTAGGGTCTTGCTGGCCCAGAGGCCGCGGTCGCCTGGTGCACAAGTCAGGGTACTAAGGGCCCGGTTCTTTAGTACACGGACAACCAGGATGTGCACTGATCTAGCATAACATGTAATCAATGATGAACGGTGGCTTTGCCACAAATACTATGTCAATTCTTTATGATCATACAAAGCAATATGATGATGAACATACAAGTCATGTGAAGGAATGGTGGAAGTTGCTTGGCAATATATCATGGAATGGCTATGGAAATGCCATATAGTTAGGTGTGGTGTCTGTTTTGAGGAAGATGTAAGGAGGCTTATGATTGATAGAGTGTATCATATCACGGGGCTTCGATGCACCGGCGAAGTTTGCACCGACTCTCGAGGTGAGAAAGGACAATGAGCGGTACTGAAGAGGCTAGCAAATAATGGAAAGGTGAGATTGTGTATATCCATGGACCCACATTAGTCATAAAGGACTCATATACTTATTGCAAAGCTTTATTAGCGCTCTAGAAGCAACGTACTACCGCATGCCCCTAGGGAGGAGGTTCGGAGGAGTTAACCATCGCGCGCCCCCGATTCGAACAACATGATAGGATTTCATTTCACACATAAAAATGCACACCTCATCACCATGCCATGACCAATATTTGGACGAGAAGTAAATAAAAAAAATTTAATATCGATATTCCTACTAACCAATGATCATGAACCTGCATCCTTTCATATTTCTACATCAGTATAATTAAACCACACGTTTCTTATTTGGTGAGCTACATGAGAGTTTTTATTATATCCCCCTTGAATACCTATTCTTTTTGGACTAGTCTTATAACACTTGAAAATTACCATTCTTATTCTTTATACTCTCAAAAATATTTAAGTGAAGCATGAGAGTGCAACTATTTCCTTAAATATGACCACCACCATGCTCTAAAAAGATATAAGTGAAGCACTAGAGCACATAGATTATTCTAACAAATTATGATGAAAATGTGTCTCTCTCTCGAAAAGGTGTGTCCAGCAAACAATGATGTGGAAAACTAAAAGAAAAAACAAAATATAATACATGATGCTCCAAGCAAAACTCATATCATGTGATGGATAAAAATATAGTTCCAAGTGACATACCGATAGATTGGAGACGAGAGAGGGGATGCCTGGTATCCCCAAGCTTAGACGCTTCATTTAGTATTACCTTAGGGTTCCTTGGGCATCCCCAAGCTTAGAGTCTTGCCGCTCCTTGTTCATTCATCAATCATGGTCTCACCCAAAACTTGAAAACTTGACCACACAAAACTGAACAAAAACCTCGTGAGATCCATTAGTATAATAGACAATCAAATACTTTACATACTATTATAAAGTTATTCATATTTAATTATTGCATAAAAGGCACTGTATTCTAACTTCTACATGACTTATACCCCCCGATATAATCCATAACATCATCAAAACAAGAAAACTATGTAGGCAAAAACAGAATCCGTCTAAAACAGAACAGTTTGTAGTGATCTTTACTAAAAGGATACTTATGTAACTCCAAAAATTCTGAAAAAATAGGAAAACCTGGGAAATTTGTATGAAAATACCTTGTAAAAATTTCAGTAATTTATCATAAAATACTGGGTGCAATAAATATTTTTGAGATACAATAAATTCAAATACTGGGTGCAAAAGTTTCGTATTTTGCATATAATGAATTCTACTATCATCCAAATCATCCCAATGGCTTTACTTGCAATGAACACTAATTAAAACATAAAAACACAGTAATTACAATATCAAAAATTGTGTGGTCACACCAAAACATAATATATTGGGTTGTCACCCAACAAGCTCTTTCTTTATAGCCATTAAGATAGGCTTGAGATTTTATCAAGGTTCACATGAAAGATAATAATTGAAACACAAAGAGAGCCTCATGTAGCATGTGAAAGACATATTTAAGTCTAACATACTTCTTATTCATAGGAATTTTATAAGAAAACAAATTATCAAGACAATAAGTATCTAGCATATGCAAATAGGTAGAATGAAGCATTAACAATTCAAACATCAAGAGATTTAATTGAATATGAAAATTCCTATAACAATATTTGCTTCTCTCATAATAGTTACATGAAGGATCATAATCAAATTCAACAATATACCTATCATGTAAAATATTCTCTTCATGATCCACATGCATAAAAGTTTTATAATCTTCCAAGATAGTGGGATTAACATCATGTAACATGTCAAAATTCTATTTTGGAATGTTATGAAATATAGCTATGCATCACATCATATTGTTGGCATTTGATTTGTGAGTGAAATGAAATGCTGGAGTTCCCGTTTGAAATTCTGAAAGCCATTTAAATTCCATTTGCATTTGCTTTTCAATTGTTGCAAACCTCTGAAAAATATGAAAAAATGAGAGGAGGAACATGACCCTCCAAAACAGAGGTATTGTTTTGTCAAATATTTGAACCATAAAACCAGGGGGTTATTTGAAAATTATTCGCAAAAAGAAATAAAACCAATTTAGGCATTTCTGAAAAATATATTTTCTAAGTATTTCTTTTGGCCGTGGAAAAATGTCCATGTGATGGCATTTATTTTTCTGATAATTTTTATATATAAAACTTCAATATTTGAGCGTATATTTATTTTCCTTTTCTATTTTACTTTCCTGATATTTATTATTAGGAAAAAGTTTATAAAAAGGAAAAATTTGCCGCGCGTGTTAGGAAACAGATCGGCCCAGTTAGGTAGGTTTCGGCCCAGGATCTTTTTTCGCCAGATCCGAATCGTATCGGATCGGCCAACTAACCGATCGCCCGCCTCTTTTCTCTCGCTGACACGGGGCCCAACGCCCGCTCCTTCTTCCCCGACGCCCTTCTATCCGAGCCGATCTCCCTCTCCCTTCCTTCCCCGAGCACCCCGAGCCCCCTATATAAACCCCCGCCTCCCCCGCACTCCGTTTCCCCCCAAACCCCACGAAGCCCATCGCCAGAACGCCCTCACCACCTCTCGCCGGAGCTCTGCCCCACCCGAAGCTCCGAGAGCTCGTAGCACTCACCCTGACCCCCTCCGTTGACGCCGACGCCGCCAATCGTCACCGGAGCCTCGCCGCCGTCTCCTGGACCCTTCAGACGCCGCCGAAGACCACCGGAGACCCCACCCCGACACCCCTGCCGTACCTGCCTCGCCGGAGGAGCTCTAACGCCGACGACCTCCCCCTCTGTGAGCACCCTCTCTCTCCCAACCGTCCGATCTAGACGAACGGCCCAGATTAGAAGAATTAAACGGTCGAACCGTTTTTGTTTATATTGCACCCGTTCACTCTATAGCCGCGCACGCGCACAACTTCGTCCACTCACATCATGACACGTAGCCCGTTCGTAGATTATGTTTTTTGTTTTATTTTCTGTTTTTGTTCCTGAAACAGAGAAGTTTCTGTTTTTAAAACTTGAATATCTCCTAGGATATTTTGAGTTTTTAGGTGATTCTTTTTGAAGTAGCTCACAAAAATTATGTAGTTTCTTCCTGTAGCTTTAGTTTTCAAATTTTGAACTTTTAAATTTGAATTCATTTGAATTTGCTCAAATCACTAGAATCTGAATAACTTGAGTTTAAAAATATATTTTTGAGTGAAACTTTTTGCTGCTGATTTGTATTAGTTAGTTTTATCACCCTGTTCAATTTGGGAATTTTTAGTATAAATGTTATTAGGATTCTATGCAAAACAGATTCTGTTTTCATTCTTTTAGGTTATTTTCCTTTTGTTTTGATTTAGTTTGTTTTGGTTTTTGTTTTCTTTTAACTTGCTGATATATTCTAATTAGTTTCTGTTGACTAGCAAATAGAGTTTTATTTGTTGAAAATAAAATTTATTTTATTAGATTTGTTCTTTGTTTTAGTAGGAAACCTTGTTTCCAATATATGTAGTGTTTTATAATAGGTTTCATAGTAGTTCTTTTTGCATAAAAGATTTATGGTGAAATACTTTCTGTTTTCTGATGAAAATTTAGTTTTCTTTTCTGTTATTTATTTATTAGTTGCAGAAAACTATTCTTATGTTTTTTTACTTTAGGATAGGTTTTGTTATGAACTTTTGAATAGGTCCTTGTTGATATTGTTGTCTTTTCTTTGTTTGTGTTATTGATTTCTTTAGTGTTATTAGTTTTACTTGCTGTTATCGTAAGTTGTGTTATGGTTATGCTTATTGTGTGCATTATTTGATTCGTTAGATCATTCGGAGTGCGAGGCTTGCTATTTAGAGTCACTCGAGTTCGAAGAACGTCATCAAGGCAAGTTCACATTGATCATGTTTTTACCTATGATTTTTATTGCATTAGTTTAACCCTTCCACCATTGCATGCAAAGGAGGTACTTGGAAACTTGGTTCTTGAGTAGTATCATGTGGTAGGCACCCATAAACCCTTGTTACTTTGGCCCGGGACATTATTTTTATTTTTCTATGCTTTCAGTAGACGGGGTTTTGGTTGAGTGTTTATCATGAGAGTTGTGAGAAATTAATTTATGACTAAGACCTCAAGACTTCAAGACTTTCAAGACACTTCATGATGCAATATACCTCTGGGTGGATGTTGGTATGAACGGCACCCTGGAGAAACCAGTGGTAGCCTAGGTGATGCTGGAGAAGCGCCAGTATTCACGCGGAAAGGTCCACCCAGGCACGAAGAGACAGATGGATACTTCAAGACCCGAGGCTTACCTGCATAGCCACAAGCCATTATGGGCTCTGGCTTGGTTGGACATCGTGGCGACTCTGGACAAACGGTGCTACGAGATGTAGAAGAATGGTAGGAATGGATGGGCACCGGCAGTGGCTCAGAGGAACCCTTTGGAAGACCATGTTTTGATCATCCGGTTCTCAAACACCCTGAAGTCCAAGGACTTCAATGAAGGCGATCAAATCTTGTGGGGAACGTGTGCAAAACTCTGCAGAGTACTCAACCTAATCGATTAGCCGTGTCCACGGTAACGGACAACTTGAGCCGAAGGAACTGAAACTATCAGGAACTCTCAACACAAATAATATTAATGATGTGGGTTTTATTGATAACTTGGGTATGAGAAATGGTTGGTGGAACCTTCTCATTAAACAAACAACATTGTAGTAATAATTTTTCTTTTGCCCCTCTCTTGTTGTAGGAAAAATTGGCTTTACGCTAACCTTAAACTTACAGCCCCACCTGCCATATATGCATATAGAATAGATGATTATTTTCCCCCGCTCTTTTGTGACTTGCCGGCATATTCAATATGCTGACCTACATGGCTGCAACGTATCATGTTGTAGAGTACTTTTCCGACCAGGAGTGAGGATACGCTCTACGCTTGGTGAGATGCCCTTGGAGTCAGATGGACTCAACTACCTTTGAAGCTTCCGCAAGATTTTGATTAGTTTTATCTCATGAGTTGGCCTTCAGCCACTTTTTTGTAATCTTTATTGTAATTAAGGACTCGATATGAGATTTCGATTAATAAAGATGTGTGATTTTCCCTTTGATATATACATTGATGTACCGCGTGTGTACCAGCATGATCTTGGGATGGTACGAAAACACCGGAGATTCGACCGTTTCATGTCGGGTCGCTACACATCAACTAAAACCGTGACCTCTTCAAAACCACTTTTATCAAAACTGTCGAGCCATTGGGACCGGGGGTACCCAAGCCCGTCTGCTTGTGGCCCAAGGTGCGGCCCACCGCTAGGCGTCGCGAGCAAAACCCTTGCGAGGGTCCATGCCTCGCGAGGCGTACGTCAGCAGGCGCCGCTAAGGGTCTCACGGAGCCCTCTTCGCGAGGACACCTCCTACGTATGTCCCCTAAGCCTCCACGGGGCGGGTTGATCGAAGGTGGCCCGGTGGGTCGCCCCGTCCTGCATCTTCACGTGGGTGACGCACGGCACGCCAAGCAGCACCAAGAGCCGCGCCGACAGGCGCGGATAGGGAAAATTCCCTCTTCTGTGCTAAGGGAGCAGGGTCAGCTTGCTGGTTCCCAAAGCAACCCCAAAGGTTTCCTGTTTGGTGAAAGAGGACCAAGGACGGAGGCTCGGCTAGACGGAGGTCATTCCCGAGCCCACCAGCGTGTCACGGCGGGAGGCTTTTGCATGCGAAGACCGCTTTTGTCACGATAAGCTGCAACCCTGTCCCCTTCAAACTAGCCATTGTGGTGACCCTTCCTGCCTTGTGTTTTCGGGGAAAGAGGACCAGGGCCCGTATAAGAGAAGGCAGGCCACAACCATAGAGGGGAACCGAAACCCAGTTAGCCAGGACTCACCCTTGTACTCATCCTCATCCTCAAGCAATCTAGCCAAGCAGGAGTAGGGTTTTACACCGCAAGGTTGCCTGAACCTAGGTAAATGACCATGTCTACTTTTCTTCTTCCTTAGCTTGAGCAGGTCGGAGAGTCGCCGTGAGGTTGCGAGATAGAGCAGGGCTAGAGAACTCGTGCACCCCAAAGTTCGAACTTCCTTGGGTCACCGGAGCCCCGATTCCAACATCTGGCGCACCAGGTAGGGGTGCGTCGCTGTTCTCCAGCTCCGTTTGTGCTCCAGCTTCGCCAACCCTATGGCTGACGCTCGCCTTGCGCGTGCCGAGCGCCGGGCGGCGCGCTTCGTTTAGACCGCGCCCGCTGGTCGCAACGACCAACGCCACTCCGACGCTGCCGAAGCTGCCGCCACCGACCCCGCTGCTCGCGAGCAGCAGGACTCCTCCATGCACCCCACCGTGCAGAAGAACAGCCGCACCGCCATGGCCTCCTCCTTTCATGCCAGCCTTGGGCAGGTGAACACGCAGACCGAGTTGCTCATGGCGCGCAAGCTGCTACGCTACTGCCCGGCAGACGCTGGCTATGACACCTGGCTGGGCCGCATTACTGAGCTCGTCACCGCCGCCGGAGAAGCTCCGGAACCCTGTTGCTCGCTTCGTCCTCCACCGTCCCGCGCTAGGGACGTAGCGCATGGAGCGCCTCCACCACCTCCCCTACATAATGATCCGGTCGAGCCTCGCCACGACGCGTGACCGCGCGACTAGCCTCGTGGAGCATCCCTACAGGTCCAGTACGAGGCCAGCTACCAGATCGTCCGCCGTGTGCCGCCCGACGCGCGCGTGATCGTTGAGCAACAGCGCCAGCGTCAGGACCGGATCATCCAAGATGTGGCGGCGCCGGGCACCAGAACCGTGCTGCCCTCACATGCGGAGTCTCTTCGAGCGGCGTAGGCTGCCGGGCCTTGACCCGCGAGCTACGCCGGGTGTTTTGGCCCATTAAGTTGAAGCCTGAGCTGCCCCCGCGCTACAATGGCATCCCCGACCCGTCGGAGTTCATCCAGCTCTACGCGGTGAGCATCGAGGCGGCGAACGGCGACGACAAGGTCATGGCGAACTGGTTCCCCATGGCCCTCAAGGACGACGCGCACTCCTGGCTCATGAACCTGCCCGAGGAGTCGATCTCTTTGTGGAGTGAGCTTAGCGAGAAGTTTGTCGCCAACTTCAGGGGAATGCACGATCGTCCTCTCTCCGTGAACGACCTACGGCGCGTGAAGCAGCGCCCTGGGGAGACCTTGTGCAAGTACTTCCAGCACTTCAGTCAAGTGCGCAACAAGATCCCGCGCGCCTCGGACGAGACCATTATCATGGAGTTCACCAGCGGCGTCAAGGACGTCCGAATGTGTGAGAAGCTCGCCATCAACGACAGCCTCAGCTCGACCCTGGAGCTGTTCAACATCGCTGAGAAATGTGCCAAGGATGAAGAGGGTTGCCTATTCATCCACAACGACCTAGACACCGCGCCCGACGATAGCAAGGCAAAGGGGAAGGAGGTCAAGCACAAGGGCCCTGCCGTTCTCACGGTGGGGCCTGAGCAGAAGCGTGGTCGTGACCACGATGTGCCTGAGAAGGACTACCGCCCGCGTTGCATCTACCACAACGTGCGCACCCACAACACCGAAGACTGCCAGGAGCTCAAGGAACTCCAAGACGAACGCGTCAGCCGGCGCCCGGACCGCAATGATAGCGGCACCGACCGTGGAGGCGACCGCGGTGGGGGCAAATGGGACACCCGCAATGGGAACCCCCGCTAGGGAGGGCGTGAGCAGCCTCGGGAGGACGCCTAGCATAACAGCCTCGCGAGGCGCGCTCTCAGGACAATGCTGCTCTCCCGCCGCTGCCGCTGCCCAGGAGGAACGACAATAACCAGCGTGACGAGGGGCTGGGGGCTATCAGGAGCCTCAAGCGGTAGCATGCATCCTTGGTGGAGCACATGCCCCCACATCCAACCGACTGTTCAAGCAGTTCTCTCGGGAGGTGAACTTCGCTCTCCGTAAGTCGAAAGTCACGTGACCCCTCAAATGGTCGCAGTATGCCATCTCCTTCGACGCCAGGGACAGCTTCAAGTCCACGGTTGTTGCAGGCGCGCTTCCCATGCTATGTGCCCCCACCATCTACAACATCTTTGTCACCAAGACTCTCATTGATGGAGGCACCAGCCTCAACATGCTCTCTGTCGAGACCTTCGAGACACTCCAGGTGCCTTACGACCAGCTGATGCCCACCAGGCCATTCTCTGGGGTGACCAATGGTTCCACCACTCCCCTGGGGCAAGTCCGCCTCCCGTCACCTTCGGCACGTGAGACAACTACCACACCGAGCTCATCGACTTCGACGTGGTGCACATTGGCCTCCCGTACAACGCGAACCTGGGCTACCCGGCGTTGGCCAAATTCATGGCGGCAACCCACCATGGCTACAACGTCCTCAAGATGCCGGGCTGCAGCGGCGTCATCACCATCGCCTGCGACGAGAAGGACGCGGTTCGCTCCCTTGAGCGCGCCTACAAATTTGGGGTCAAGTGAAGAAACTTCACAATGTAAAGTTGCTCAAATTTGGCTCTGGACAGGAATGGTTTTGGAATATTTTGATGAAGCAAATCAAATGGGATTGAGATGAAACTTTGCAAGATCATCACATATGACATGTGTGACTTGCTGGAATTTTCTTGGAATTTATTGAGAATATTTCTTATAGAAATATTTCAAAAGCTTGATTCGGGCAGAAAGGGTTTTGAGGGGTTTTGCCCATGATTTTGAACATGACCATGTGTTGAAACTCATATATATGGAAAATATATGTCCACTGAGTTTACCTAAATTTTCTCAAATATTTTTAAAGCTTTTAAATAATTTTTCCCTATGAAAAACCATTTCTGGCCTTAAGAAAAAGCCTACAAATAAAATAGCAAAATAATATTTAAAATTATATTTGGTGGTTTTGGGAAGTCATATTTATAGTAGGTTCCAAATAAAGTCTTTGGGGAAAAAGGATCCACCCAATTTGAGTACTTGTAGTGCAAACCTCAATTCAGGGGTTTTTGAAAACCTAGTTTGAATAAATCCTTTTTGGCCAAAATAAATTTTGATAAAAATAGTTTTAGGTACTATACAAATGGTATGATAATTGGGCAAGAAGTTTGGACCAAGGAAGATAAATATGGAGAGGAGTAGAACCTAAGAGTGCCATACACAAACAACCAAACAAGCAAACAAGCAACAATTCAGGCAGGCATATGCACTCAAAAGTTTTAATTGGTTCCAATTTTTGTAAATCCAAGCATAGCAAAGTGATACAAACACAGGGTGTGACAGACCTACCCCCCTTACAAGAATCTCGTCCCCGAGATTCCTAGGCTAAGCGCTAAAAAGATAAGGGAACTCGGATCTAAGGTAGTCTTCACGCTCCCAGGTTGCTTCAGCTTCAGTGTGGTTGCTCCATTGGACCTTGAAGTACTTGATGGTGCGGCTTCGGGTGCAATGCTCCACTTCATCCAAAATGCGAACTAGCCTCTCACGATAAGTGAGGTCTGGCTGAAGGTCGATGGCTTGATGGTCGATGTCCTTGTAGAGGTCGGGGCGGTTGGGTACTTGAAGACACTTCCGGTCTTGTGACACGTGAAAGACGTTGTGCACATCTGATAGCTCGGAAGGTAGCTCTAGTTGATAGGCAACTTCTCCTCGCCTTGCGTTGATCTTGAAGGGGCCGGTGTATCTTGGTGCAGGCTTTCCTTTGACGTGGAAATGCTTGGTTCCTTTAAGAGGTGTGACTCGGAGATAGACATGATCTCCATTGTTGAGCTCACTTCTCGGCGGTGAGAGTCGGCGTAGCTCTTCTGTCTTGTCTTGGCGGTCTCAAGGCGCTCTCAGACGAGTTGAACTTGCTCTTCTGCTTCGCGGAGAATGTTTGGCCCAAAGACTAGACCTTCTCCGGTTTCCGACCAGTTGAGGGGAGTAAGGCACTTGCGTCAGTACAACACCTCAAATGGTGCCATTTGAAGACTTGACTGATAGCTGTTGTTGTAGGAGAACTCAGCAAATGGCAGGCAGTCCTCCCACTTGGCTCCGTATGCCAGTACGCAAGCACGGAGCATATCCTCGAGTATCTGATTTACTCGCTCTGTCTGCCCACCGGTCTGGGGGTGAAAAGCAGTGCTGAAGGAGAGCTTGGTTCCCATCGCTTCTTGAAACTTCTTCTAGAATCTTGAGGTGAACTGGGTTCCTCGGTCTGACACAATCTCCTTTGGAACTCCGTGAAGACTCACGATGCGGTTGATGTAGAGGTTTGCCAGCTGACTTCCATCATAGGTGTCTTGACAGGAATGAAATGGGCTACCTTGGTCAGGTGATCGACAATGACCCAGATAAAATCATGTCCCTTGCTCGACCTTGGTAATCCGATGATGAAGTCCATCCCGACTTTGTCCCACTTCCATTCAGGCACTTTGAGAGGTTGCAATAGTCTAGCGGGTCGCTGATGCTCAGCTTTGACTCTCTGGCATATGTCACACTTAGCAACAAAGGTGCCTATCTCCCGTTTCATGCCATGCCGCCAGAATCTTATCTTGAGGTCTAGGTACATCTTGGTTCCTCCAGGATGGATGGAGTATGGAGTGTCATGAGCTTCTTGCAAGATCAAGTTCTTGAGCTCTTCTTTGTTGGGTACGCAGATGCGCTTCCCAAACCATACGACTCCTTGCTCATCCATTGAGAATCCTAGGGCCTTTCCTGCCTTGATCTTCCTCTTGACGCCTTCGATGCTCTCGTGTCCCTTCTGAGCTTCCTTAATATCATCCATCAAGGTAGGCTTTGCTTCGAGGTGGGCTAGGAACCCAGGTGCAACTAGTTCCAAGCCGAAGCTTTCGAGTTCTTCATATAGGGCGGGTAGCCTTTCCTTAATGATAGCATTCAAGGAACAAGCCTTTCTGCTTAAGGCATCAGCTACCACGTTAGCCTTTCCAGGGTGGTATTGAACACTGAGGTCATAGTCCTTGATCAACTCCAACCATCTTCGCTGCCTCATGTTCAATTCCCTCTGAGTGAAAATATACTTCAAACTCTTGTGGTCTGTGTATATCTCACATCCCTTCCCCAGAAGATAATGTCGCCATGTCTTCAAGGCATGAACTACAGCTGCCAACTCAAGATCATGAGTACCGTAGTTCTCTTCATGAGGACGTAGCTATCTGGATAGATATGCTACGACTCTGCCTTCTTGCATCAGAACACCTCCAAGCCCGGTTCTCGATGCATCACAATATATCACAAACTCCTTGTGAATATCGGGGGTGGCCAAAACTGGGGCTATGGTCAATCTCTTCTTGAGCTGTTGGAAGCTTTCTTCACACTTCTCCGTCCATTCGAACTTCTTGTCCTTCTTCAAAAGCTGAGTCATGGGTCGGGCAATGCTCGAAAACCCTTCGATGAACTTGCGGTAATATCCTACGAGTCCAAGGAAGCTCCTGACTTCCTTCACATTGGTTGGGGATTGCCATTTAGTCACAGCTTCAATCTTGGCAGGATCCACTGAAAATCCTTCTGCAGTCAACACATGACCCAGGAATCCAACTTCATGCAGCCATAATTCACACTTGCTGAATTTGGCATAAAGATGGTGCTCTCGAAGCTTGTACAGGACCATTCTCAAGTGTCGCTCATGCTCTTCTTCAGACTTGGAGAAGACGAGTATGTCATCAATGAAGACGACAACAAACTTGTCCAAGTACTCCATGAAGACCTTGTTCATGAGGTACATGAAGTAGGCAGGGGCATTGGTCAACCCAAATGACATGACTGTATACTCATACATGCCATACCGGGTTACAAACGCCGTTTTTGGAATGTCCTGGGGCCTGATCTTCAACTGGTAGTACCCAGACCTGAGATCGATCTTGGAAAACACCTTAGCTCCATTCAGCTGATCGAACAGGTCTTCAATCTTGGGGAGTGGGTACTTGTTCTTTATTGTGACCTCATTGAGAGAACGGTAATCGACACAAAGTCAGATAGTCCCATCCCTCTTTGACACAAATAGAATAGGTGATCCCCAAGGAGAGGCACTAGGGCGAATGAATCCTTTTCTGAGCTGCTCTGCCAGTTGCTTCTTCAGTTCGGCCAATTCTTCGGATCCCATTCTATAGGGCTTCTTATAGATGGGTCCTGCTCCGGGCATTAGCTCAATGATGAACTCAATGTCGCGGTCAGGAGACATTCTGGGCAGCTCATCAGGAAAAACATCCGGGTACTCACATACCATTGGTACTTGATCCAACTCAATTCCAGACAGACAGTTAGCCTGAGGGGCTTGAGTGGAGGTAGGGTTGGGAGCATACTTGACTTCCACTCCTTGGCTATTGGTCATGGTAACAATCCTCTTGGCACAGTCTAACAAGCCTTGGTGCTTGGTTAACTAGTCCATGCCTAGGATCACATCCAAGCCTTCCGACTTCAGGATGATAAGGTCTACTAGGAAGTCTACCCCGTTGATGTTAATCTCAACTCCTTTAAAACCTATCCCGGACTTCATAACTAGTTTGAATCAACATACGACTACCCAGGGGTGTAGGCTTCATACCACTCTCTAGTGCAAACTTTTGAGTGACAAAAGAATGCGAAGCTCCACAATCAAACAATACAGTTGCTGGGGTTGAGTTGACGAGGAACGTACCCAGTATGACGTCCGGGTCTTCCAGGGCTTCCTCAGCGGTGACGTGATTCACACGACCTTTGCCATTGTTGGGCTGGTTGCGGGGAGCTGGGTTCCTTGGTGGTGCTCCATGGCCTTGACCTTCGTTTGGCGCATTGGGGCGCGGTGCATCTGGCTTCTTGTTGGGGCACTGCTTAGAGATGTGTCCAGGCTGACCACACCCAAAGCAAGTGACTTGACCATAGTTGTTGTTGTTGTTGTTCCTGCCGCCGTTGTTGTTATTGGGGCTGTTGTAGGCTGGCCTGGGATTGGCATACTGCTGAGGCTGGTAGCTCGGACGAGGTGCAGGAGGTCTAGCCTGCTGCGGCTAATAGATTGGCTTGGCTAGGGCTGGCTGCCAGGCGCGAGGCTTCTGGTTGCTGGAACTACTCTTGTTAATCATCTTACGCTTGCGAGTGTCGTCTATGGCACGATGCTTGTCTTCCAGCATGAGAGCCTTGTTCACCAGGTCGAAGAAGGTCTGACAGTCGCAGACTATGAGCTGATACTGCAGGGTCTGCTGAAGTCCTTCCATGAAGCGTTCCATCTTAGCAGCCTCCATGTTGCCATCTTCAGGTGCATACCTTGACAGCAGGTTGAACTTCTGCATGTACTCCTTGACAGATCCACTTCCTTGCTTCAGCGCTCGGAATTCTCTCTTCTTGATAGCCATGATCCCAGAAGGAATGTGGGCGGTGCGGAACCCTTCCTTGAAGTTATCCCTGGTGATCACATGATCGCCTTGCATGACCTTGAATCCATCCCACCAAGCTCTGGCGGTACCTCCGAGGCAGTGAGAGGCATACAGCACCTTCTCATGATCCTCATTGCAATTGACCAGTGCAAGGAGGTCTTCGATGGTGCGGATCCAGTCATCGGCATCCAGTGGTTCACCAGTCTCGGTGAAGGTTGGGGGCGAATTCCTCATGAACTCAGACAGAGTGGAACGACCATTGACGTTCCTGCCTTGCTGCTGGTTGTTCACAAGGACTTGGGCCATCTGCTAAATAGCAGCAGTGTTGGCTTGGCGTTCCTCCCGGAGAACTTGGAGAAACTGAGCTATGCTCATGCTCTCGGGTGGAGGTGGTGGCGGGGGAATGTCGCCTTGTGGCTGCTCCTGGTGTCCTCCAGCCTGAGCAATCCCACCAGCTCCCTATTGCTGGCTGGAATTGCCGGCTTCAGGGTTGGTGAAGAAGCTGTTGCGGGTTGCAGTCACCATCCTGTTTGGAGTAGCCAAGTCAAATAACTGGGATAGACGAGAGGAACAACAATAATGGAGAAAGCGCGCCTAAAGGGGTTGGTATAGTGCAAGTTTGGTAAAACGGAGGTTGAAAGACCGATACATATATTTCAAATAAGATAGACGATGGAGTCGCATACACGTTGCCTAAGGCAAAAGCGCGACTTGCATCAGAACACAAACAACAAAAGCAAACAACAAGCACACATGGTTTCATATGAACCATTACACGGACTCAACTTCGCATGAGGGGTACATGACTGATCCTACCCTAGGGGTTCTCGGACTCAGGTGGTGGAGTGCTCGGTCTCATAGCCACGCTCCTCTGGGTCTTCCTCCTATTCATCATCCGAACGGGCATCGTTTCCGGTCGAAGGGGTCAGAGAACGAGGAGGTCCATACCGACGACGCTTCGTCGGTGGGTCAGTGAAGAGCACATGGTACTCCTTCGCACTCATGCGACGACGACGTGTGGGTGCATCTCTAGCTGGGGGTACTCCTCCTTGGTAAGCGACAGCTGGTCGTCCCTCAGGGGCTCCATCCTTCTTGATCCTGTCTGGCTTCGTCTTGGCTTGACGAAGTAGCTCTCGGGTGTGGTGAAGTTCCTCGTGGAGCTTCATGGACTCCTTAATCAGGTTGTGAACCCGACTATCGGCGGAGAGGCTGAAGTAGGTCTGGAACCTGAGTGGTGTGCCATCCTCCTTGGATGGAATCAACGTCCAATTCTCGCCAAGATCATCCTTTCTGAAAGGTAGGTAGCGAGTAGCTGGCTCGTCAGCCATCTCTGGAACGATATCTCGAAGGTGTAGGAGTGCCTTGCGTGCAGCTGTCTCGACTGCAAGTGCCATCGTCTCCATCTGTGGTCCTTCAAAGAACCAACTAGTCGGGGAGTCATTTGCCTTCACGACCACGTCCACGTGGTACTCCTTCGTGACGGCATCGACCCAGTGCTCGTGGTAGAGGAAAATGGGTGGTTGGCAAAACTGGCACTTCTCTAGGCTATCCTCAAGGAGTAGGGGAAAGCCGGATGTCAGGAAGGCTTCGGGTACGACGGCCATCTACAAAGGTTTGAAAGGAGGAGAGTCAGTAGAGTGCTATGTGAAGAATAGAAGAGGTAATAAGTGCAGAAACTACTAAGTAGAGTGCTATGTGAAGAATAGAAGAGGTAATAAGTGCTAGGTGTAGTTTTGAAAACGGTTTCATTCTAACTAACGTCCATGCTAACTAAGGGCTTCCTACAGTCAGGATGGCTCTGATACCAGCTCTGTGGGGACCCCGACTCATAAGTCGTGATCACCGAATGCACGTGTACAGTGATCCCAGAGATCAATGCTCACTGAACACATAGAAGCTGAATAACAAGAGTCTTACATCCACATTTAGCGTCTTACACAAATAAAGACCATGAAGGTCAAGTTTTACATAGATAGGGCCGCAGGGGCCAAACACTTAAACATAAGAAGCAGCGGAAGTCTTGATTGGAAGCGTGAACCCATGCCATCTACCTTAAACCTACATGCATTCTGACTGGGAAGCGTCCTAGTTCGTATATTCATCACCAACAAACTCTTCACCATACTCCTGCTCTTCCATGCCTGGCCAATTAAATAACCAGTGGCAAGCCAATGAGTACTTTGAATGTACTCGCAAGCAACCCAAGTTTTGGAACAAGGTATAACAATGCATGATATAGCACTAAGTAGGTAAGTTTTGCGGAAAGCTAATTTTGAGTGCAATGACATGATCAAGATAGCTAGTAATAGCATGCATCATGAGGATACAAGTATCCGCACAAACAAGTTACCGATATCATTATAATCAAGGTCTGAACATCTCATGTTCAATCATCATGTCAAGTCATCTGACTTGTCTCGAGTATTCCATCTTTGTTAACCACACACTCACACCGAGTTTATGAAAACCCAGGACATAGTTTAAGCAGCACCACCCAACTGTCCTTGACCGTGGACACGGCTATTCGAATAGTTTTACACTCTGCAGAGGTTCCACACTTTACCCACAAGACTCGGGAAACTTCCGTGTCAAGCCACGACTCGCGATATTGTTCATACCCGAGGTAAGTACCCGAACATTGCCTTTCCCCTAGCGATACTAAACAAAGAGTCCACTCGTTGGTGCCATCCCTCATGATATACATCACACGTATCATCCATGAGGGCACGCAACGGTGTGCCCGATCCCTGTGAAGACAGCGCATGGTCGCCCTACCAGGCACGACCCCATATCGAGAGTGACCTTGTCACTCCCGCCCCTAGTAATGTGGGCTCTATGATAGTACCCACCAAGGTAATGAACAAAGCCCCGTCCCATAAGGGGTATCGTGGTTGTGCATGTAAGGTTGGGACGGTCGACAAATATTAAATTTAATCCGTTTTTGAAAACACACACGTTCACTTGCTCCGGTACACCACTTCTTTATCAAGTGGTTACTTAGCTGAACATCATCTCCCTCGGGCATTAGTGGCACCCGAAGAGGTTTTCGAAAGTATTTGAAAACACTTTTGTTCAAAACACCATGCATATTCCCGATCCCACTTGCATAGCATCTACTAAGCATCCTATCTACTCCCACCCGCATAATCCCTCATAAGGAGGTAGGGTCATGCATGATGCAAGTATCAAAAAGAAAGTATCGGAGGCATCCCACCGAAGGGGATACCACATCATCATGATCATCATCGGAACATAAAGTGCTATATGACATGCATGAAAAGTTTCTTAACATGGTCAAAGGGCTGCTTGCCTGGCTCAACAAACTCTTCGGGGTCTTCAAAGTCTCCGGGTCCAACTCCCTCGTCAACAGCGCAATCTATCGCCGCGATAAATAACGATAATAATAAGTATCACAACAAAAACAGAGCACAAACTTTACTTCTAAAATGTTACCCTACTCTGATAAATACTGCAAGCTATTCTAAAAATAGGTGTATAAGGTTTTGGAGTGAAAAAGGTTTTCAAAACCATTTTTAACACAGGCAAAAATGCCTAAAAAGAGGTTTTTAAAATAAAATAATACATAAAAGGTTTTCAAAATTTTCCACAAATGGCACCAATAAATACTACACAATATTCTAGGAATTATGGTGGAAAATTTATTGGAATAGGAATTTTATTCAATCCTTTTTTGGAAAACTCCACAGAAAAAGAGAAAGAAAAACGCCACTGTGTCTGGGCCAGAACCGGCCAGCAGATGGGCCGGCCCAGCCAGCAGGCGGCCCAGGCGGCTCAGCGCCCCCGCGCGCGTCAGGTTTCAAACCTGACGGGCAGGGCCTGTTGGCCAGAGAGAGAGAGGGGAGGCGCGGGAGAGAGGTGGGAGGCTGACGACCTGGCCCCACTGGCAGGTCGTCGTCGTCCTCCGTCTAGGGGGCGGCGGTGCTCACCTGCGGCGAAGGAGGGCACGACGAGGGGAGGCGAGCACGGGAATGGGCTCAGGAGGCTGCCGCCGTTCGGGAGGTGCTGGAGTTGGTCGACAGGGAGGCCCTGGTCGCCGGCGATGAGGTCCCACGGCGGAGGTGCTTCCGGCCGAGCTCGAGGTCGTCGATTCCGACTGCAACCTGAACGGGAAAGAGGGGGAAATGGCTCAGAGGGGTGAGGGAGGAGCAACTGAAGAAGAAGGAGGACCGGAGGGGGCTTCTACCTGGAGATCGCCGGAGTCCCGATGCGGCGTAGCTCGAGCTCGATCTCGAGCTCGGGCGGCTCTGGGAGGAGTGGGTGGAGCAAGGGGGCGATTGAGGAGTGAGGGAAGTCAGCAGAGGGGAGAGAGAGGCCCGGGAGGGGCCATTTATAGGGGCGCAGTGGTCCACAACAAGGTGGTGCGCCGGCAAGGTTCTGGCCGAGGCCAGAAGGCACGGGAGCGAGCGGGGGTGCGCCTAGGGTCCTTCTGGACGTGGTCCAGGGCCAGGGGAGGGAAGAAGGAGAGCGGGGGTGCCCGCGCGTGTGAGTCCCATGGTTGGCCGAGCTGGGTGGCGCCGGGCGCGCTTGCGGGGGGCTGCTGGAGAGAGAGGGAGGAGGGGGCCGACCGTTTGGAGGGACGCTGACGTCGAGGGGGACACGAGGGACAGCTCCCCCCATCCCAATGCGGTCGGGAGCCTCGGGATGCTCCTGCTACAGTGTGGCGACGCACTGTAGTGCGCTCCAGAGCGCGCGTATTGCATGCCAGTGGCGTGTCCACGTGCTCTGGGCGTGCCCGAGCTTGTCCACTAGCACTTGGGGTACCTGAAGATGCTCTAGGGGATAGAGGGGCCATAGGAAGTAGAGGTAAAAGGAGGGGGAGGTAAAAATAGATGTTGGTCATGATGTCCAGAAGGTAAAAATGGGTTTGTACCCCACTTGAACATTGAGTCTTGGCCAGAGAAAGTTACTGGAGGTGAAGTGCAATGCTAGCAAGCTGTGGTAAAAATTTGAACTCAAGGAGAACAGAGAAAGGGGGTCAAACAGGGTTTGTACAAAGTATGCAGAAGGTGTTTGATGTGGATTAGGGCCAGCAAATGGGCTTTGCTTGCCATAAGATTTGACAGGGTCAAATGGTGGTTAGAGTTAGGGTTGATCACCAAGTTTGAGCTTGATTGAAGAAAGTTCACAATGTAACTTTGTAAAACCCTAGAAATCAACAGAATCAGATTTCTGTAGATCTAGGCATGCATTTCACTTCCCACAAATCCACCACTTGGTGTGGTGTCATTATTTGGGGTTTAACACATGCCCACAAAATTTGGGGTCAAGTGAAGAAACTTCACAATGTAAAGTTGCTCAAATTTGGCTCTGGACAGGAATGGTTTTGGAAAATTTTGATGACGCAAATAAATTGGGATTGAGATCAAACTTTGCAAGATCATCACATATGACATGTGGGACTTGCTGGAATTTTCTTGGAATTTATTGAGAATATTTCTTATAGAAATATTTCAAAAGCTTGATTTGGGCAGAAAGGGTTTTGAGGGGTTTTGCCCATGATTTTGAACATGACCATGTGTTGAAACTCATATATATGGAAAATATATGTCCACTGAGTTTTCCTAAATTTTCTCAAATATTTGTAGAGCTTTTAAATAATTTTTCCCTATGAAAAACCATTTCTGGCCTTAAGAAAAAGCCTATAAATAAAATAGTAAAATAATCTTAAAATTTATATTTGGTGGTTTTGGGAAGTCATATTTATAGTAGGTTCCAAATAAAGTCTTTGGGGAAAAAGGATCCACCCAATTTGAGGACTTGTAGTGCAAACCTCAATTCAGGGGGTTTTGAAAACCTAGTTTGAATAAATCCTTTTTGGCCAAAATAAATTTTGATAAAAATAGTTTTAGGTACTATACACATGGTATGATCATTGGGCAAGAAGTTTGGACCAAGGAAGATAAATATGGAGAGGAGTAGAACCTAAGAGTGCCATACACAAACAACCAAACAAGCAAACAAGCAACAATTCAGGCAGGCATATGTACTCAAAAGTTTTAATTGGTTCCAAATTTTGTAAATCCAAGCATAGCAAAGTGATACGAACACAGGGTGTGACAATATAGCACATGGCGGGTGAACAAATTACTGTTGGGCAATTGATAGAAGATCAAATAATCATGACGATATCCAAGGCGATAATCATTATATAGGCATCACGTCCAAGATTAGTAGACCGAAACGGTTCTGCAGCTACTACTATTACTCCACACATCGACCGCTATCCAACATGCATCTAGTGTATTAAGTTCATGGAAAAACGGAGTAACGCAATAAGAACGGTCACATGATGTAGACAAGATCTATTCATGTAGGAATAGACCCCATCTTGTTATCCTTAATAGCAACGATACATGTGTGACTCGCTGTCCCTTCTATCACTGGGAGAGGACACCGCAAGATCGAACCCATCACAAAGCACCTCTTCCCATGGCAATAAAAAATCATCTAGTTGGCCTAACTAAACGAAAGATTTGAAGAATAAATATGAGGCTATAATTAATCGTGCATATAATAGATCAAAGAAGACTCAAATAATATTCATGGATAGAAACTAATCATGAACTCAAAATTCATGGGATCCCAACAAGCACACCGCAAAAGTATACATCAAATAGATCTCCAAGAGACCATTGTATTGAGAATCAAAAGAGAGAGAGAGAGAGAGAGAGGAAGCCATCTAGCTACTGCCTACGGACCCGTAGGTCTATGGTGGACTACTCACGCATCATCGGAGAGGCACCAATGAGGATGATGAACCCCTCCGTGATGGTGTTAGATTGGATCTCGCGGTTCTGGAACTTGCGGCGGCTGGATGTATTTTTCGTCCACTCCTCTAGGGTTTCTTGAATATTTGGGAATTTATAGTCGTTAGAGGCAGTGGAGAGGGGTCCCGAGGAGGGCACAACCCATCAGGGCGTGCCTGGGGCCTCTGGCGCGCCCTGGTGGGTTGTGGTCTCCTCGTCCCTCCCCTTTGGCACTTCTTTGGCCCACTGGATGTCTTCTGGCCCAAAAAAAATCTCCAAAAAGTTTCGTCGTGATTGGGCTCCATTTGGTATTGATATTCTGCGAAGTAAAAAAACAAGCAAAAGCAGCAACTGGCACTTTGGCACTATGTCAATAGGTTAGTCCCAAAAAGTGATATAAAGTTGCTATAGAGTTTATAGATACGTTGGAGACGTATGAGGTACCAGCGCTGCGAGCCCCGTGCCCGCCGCTAGCGCCCGTCTCCCTCCAGCATAGGAAGGCACGCCCGGCGCCTCCCTCAGGCCAAGCTCGGGGGCTTCCACCTGGAAAGCATCTGACCTGATCAACATGACGAGGGAGGATGTCGGGCACCACCTAGAGGCGTGTCTCGGCGCATGCCCCCGCAAGCAAGGAGTACGGCGCCAGGCGCTAGGAGCACAAGAGTTCATCACCCAAGAGGTTAGCCAGCTGCGTGAGGCACGGGCCATGCATGGAGAGAGTCGCCCGAGGCGTGCTACCAGCCCGGTTGGTGTCCCGGGGGAGGACGGAAAGGTGCACATGTGCATCAACATCGCGGGCCTCAAGAGGGCCAATTCCTAGGACCTCTCCTATCCATCGCATGCTGGCCTGAGCAGGGGCATCACCACCAACTACACCCGCCTGCCCTTTGGCCTATAGAACGTTGGTGCTATCTTTCGCACACTGGAACAACTCGCGTTGGCGCCTCGCGAGGCGACAGGCCCTCGTGCGCCGTCAAGGCCTCGGGAGCCAGCCGACCCCTAAGTGGTGAACTCCCGCGGCACACCTCCCCCCCAAGAGGCCTGACGCTTCCGCAACAGTATGATTGCCAGGTAAGTTTTTGGTTTGTTCAAGTTGAGGCCGCCCTTCGGGCTGCATTATCCTCAAGCGGGAAGGGGTTCCCCATGTAGCATCCGCTCTTTTTGGTTGTGTAGCGGATTTGGTTATCCTTTGATGAATTCATGATGATTGCTTAAGCTTTGCACCTGGTGCTTCATCACCGCTTGCGTTTGCCGCGCCTTCGCGAGCCTTCTCTAGTTCGTCCCATGACTGGGTGGAACACGACGTCTGTGCTCGGGTCCGTCCCTAGAGCATTGATAAATCCAAGTGATCAAGCTCTGTCTCGCGGGCCTGCTCCCGTGCACGTCAACTCATCAAGGTCCTTGGTGTCTCACCCTCTCATGGAACTATCGCGAGCAAGCGAGTAAGGGTGCGGCCCAATATTGTGTGATTGCCAGTAAGGTGTTTCACCACCTCGGGCGCCACGCATCCGTGTCGAGGAAATGACGATCTATGTGTCCGGCAAGGACCCTTCGTAATCAGGTGGGTAGGTCTCTAACACAAAGAGCATCACTGATTTCCGCGTACACGGGGGTTTAGATAGGTTCGGGCCGCCGGAGCGTAAAACCCTACGTCCTGTGTTCTTGTGGTTTATGGGTGTACACAGTACCGGGCGCAACAACCCCGGCAAGAGTTGCCTCGGGAGTGCAGCTACCCGTGCAAAATGAACAGAGTGTCGACCTTTGTAAAGGTAGCCATGGGCCTCCTTTTATAGGCAAGGGGTTACCATAGTGGCAAAATGGTCTTTACATCTGGTGAACAGTGGATACTGCCCTCTGCCAGAGTGTCAGCAAAGGTGGTAGTGGCAAATACCTAACTCTAACAGACTAGGACAGACACATTGAATGCGCCGTGAGGTGTCAAGCTGGCGACGTCTCCCGAAAAGGATTGCATCTCCTTCTATGCCTTCTGCCCAGCTACCTTCTATTCTTTCGCCATGCCATGGGACAGGTGTCGTTAAAGCTGCTATAAATCCCCCCACGATGCCACGCGCCCCGGCCGGTTCCACCTATCTGCCTGCCCGCTCGCCACCAGGTCGATGTTGACAACCAGCCTGGCGACGTGGATCTGGGCCTTGGCGGGTGGAGTCCTTGGCGGCTGCATACGTCCTTGAGCCCCCGGCAAGGCAACTTGCCGGGTTTACTTGGCCTTTTCTCATTGTAGTTGCAGGAATGCTTACGCCTAGCAAAATCTTGCCGGGCTGGAGGCTGCGGCATCTGGTGCAGAAGTCCGTGTGCTATGAACCCTGTTTCTTAGTACACCGATAGTCCGGTAACTTTTCCCTTGATCATCCTATGGGGGAACTCGACACGGCGTCTGTGCTAGGGTCCGTCCCTGCAGCGTCGCTAAACCCGAGTGACCGAGCTCTGTCTGGCGGGCCAGACCTGCACACGTCACCTTAGTGGGTCCTCGGTGTCCAACCTATCCATGCGGTGGCCTCGGGATGGCCGTCCGACGTGCGTCGCCCCATGTCCCAGGTTACATAAGCACACAGTTGTGTCGAAGAGCTAGGCACAAACCGCCTGAAGACCGAGGAAGGAGCTTCTGAGCCCTGTGCCAAGAGCGTCCGACACCTCCGCAATGGCCCCCCGTGACCCTCTCATGTAATAATTAGGTTGGGGTTGTACACGCCCTGCAGACTCTGAAAAAGAGCTCCCACCTATGCCCAAGTGGAAGCCACATGCTCAGTGCTGGCGGAACGGTTGAACCGCGACTATGCCCACACCCAAGTGGAAGCCCCATCCTCCGCGCTGGTGGAGTGATCATGCCCACGCCCAAGTGGAAGCCCCATGCTCCGCGCTGGTGGATAGTCAACTGAGAACCTCACCCTCCCTCAAGGTAAGCGCTCACCGGCTTCCCCTTGTTCCTCACATGAGCGGGGGCTAGACACGGTGCCTTTGCTTGGGTTAGTTCCAGCATTGCTTAAAAACCCAAGGGACCGGGCTCTGGCTCGCCAGACTGCTCCCATGCACGTTGACGTGGCTTGAGACTGCGTCGGTATTTCCCCAAAGAGGAAGGGATGATGCAGCACAGCGACGGTAAGTATTTCCCTCAGTTATGAAACCAAGGTTATAGAACCAGTAGGAGGATCACCACCACCCAATAAGCAGCACCTGCACACAAATAACAAATACTTGCAACCCGACGCGAAAGAGAGGTTGTCAATCTCTCTACGGTAAAAAGATAGATTAGGTAGTGATAGATAGGAGAGATAGATCTCTCAAGAACACAAAATAAGAAGAGAAACTAAAAAGTGCAGCAATATGTTTTTGGATTTTTTGGTTTAGTAGTTCTGAAAACAAAGAGGCAAAAAGATAGATCGGAAAGCAATATTTTGGAAAAGTAGACCCGGGGGCCGTAGGATTCACTAGTGGCTTCTCTCATGAGTATAGCACACGGTGGGTGAACAAATTACTGTTGGGAAATTGATAGAAGATCAAATAATCATGACAATATCCAAGGAGATGATCATTATATAGGCATCACGTCCAAGATAAGTAGACCGACTCCTGCCTGCATCTACCACTATTACTCCACACATCGACCGCTATCCAGCATGCATCTAGTGTATTAATTCATGGAAAAATGGAGTAATGCAATAAGAACGATGACATGATGTAGACAAGATCTATTCATGTAGGAATAGACCCCATCTTGTTATCCTTAATGGCAACGATACATGCGTGCCTTGTTGCCCCTTTTGTCACTGGGAAAGGACACCGCAAGATCGAACCCATCACAAAGCACCTCTTCCCATGGCAAGAAAAATCGATCTAGTTGTCCTAACTAAACCAAAGATTCGAAGAATAAATATGAGGCTATAAGTAATCATGCATATAAGAGATCAAAGAAGACTCAAATAATATTCATGGATAGAACCTGATCATGAACTCAAAATTCATCGAATCCCAACAAACACACCGCAAAATTTACATCAAATAGATCGCCAAGAGACCATTGTATTGAGAATCAAAAGAGAGAGAGGAAGCCATCTAGCTACTGCCTACGGACCCGTAGGTCTATGGTGGACTACTCACGCATCATCGGAGAGGCACCTATGAAGAAGATGAACCCTCATGATGGTGTTTAGATTGGATCTCGAGGTTCTGGAACTTGCGGCGGCTGGAATTTTGTTTTGTCGACTCCCCTAGGGTTTTCTGAATATTTGGGAATTTATAAGCATCAGAGGCGGTGGAGGGGGGGCCTGTGGAGGTAACGGCGTACTGCGACCACCTGAGGGGACACGCGGCCTCGAGCTTCGGGAGGGCTGCGTTCACCTCACGAGATAACTGCTTGAAGATGCGGTAAGAGGTAGGGGCCTGAGCACCGCCCAGGATGCAGGCGATCGCACGAGGCTCCTGGAAGCCTCCAGCCCCATTATCCTGCCGGTTATCGTCGTTTCTCCTGAGGACGGGCCTCGCGAGGTTGATCGCGCCGGGGCTGTCGCGAGGCTCGTCACGCCAGCGGTCTTCGCGAGGCTGGTCGTGCCAGTCCTGACGTGGGTCGCGGTTATCCTAGCGGCCTCCGCCGCGGCCCCCTCCATGGCCGTAGCCACGGTCGCCGTGCTCGGGGAGGCGGCCAAGGCGCTCATCGCGGAGCGCCTTGAGCTTTTGGCAGTCGTTGGTGTTGTGGCTGTGGGTGTAGTGGAAGATGCAGAACGGGCAGTTGCCCTTGGGGGGATCATCATGGTCACGACCGTGCTTCATCTCGGGCTCTGCTGCCAGCACAGCAGGGCCCTTGTGCTTCGCCTCCTTAGCCTTGGCCTTCTTGTCTTCAGGGTTTGCCTCCGGAAGCTCAAGGAGGGAGAGGCGGCCCTCTTCGGCCCTTGCGCACTTGTTCGCCAGGTTGAACACCTCCAGGGCTGAGCACAGATCATCATGGATGGCGAGCTCCTCTTTCATCTTGACGTCCCTGACGCCATCAGTAAACGCCGAGCTGATGGCCTCATCCGACGCCTTCGGTATTTTGAGGTGAACGTTCGTGAAGCGCTGTATGTACTTGTGCAGGGTCTCGCCCGGCTACTGCTTCACGCGTCGTAGGTTGTTCACTGCAAGGGCGCGGCCGCAGGTGCCCAGGAAGTTGGCGATGAAGCGCTCGCGGAGTTCGTCCCAGGGGGAGATCGATCCCTCCGGGAGGTTGAGGTGCTAGGACAGCTCGCCACCCTTGAGAGCCATGGGGAACCAGTTCGCCATGACTTTGTCGTCACCGCTTGCCGCCTCGATGCTCAGCGCGTAGAGCTGGAGGAACTCCGTGGGGTCGGGGTGCCATCGTAGCATGGAGGCAGGTCCGGCTTGAACTTGCCGGGCCAGGCGACACGGCGCACCTCCGGGGTGAAGGCGTGGCAGCTTGCTGCACTCACAGGCGCGGCGCATGCGAGGGGATCTCGGTCTTGGCGTTCGTGCGCTGCACCGGCGGCGCACGGTCTTGATGCCGGCGCAGTGGTGCAGGGAGCGCGCACACGTCACCTCATGGCCGCGGCACCACCTGGCAGATTTCTTCATCCCTTGCCTGCGTCGGCGCCCCATGTGGCAGGTTACGCGGGCAGGCTTCGCGTCTGGGCTCGGGGTCGGCGCCGTGCGGAGAAGGAGGAGGAGGTGCGCCGTGAGCCACGTCGCCCGCCTAGGAGGGCGGGGGATGGGGTGAGTGGGACAGCGCTGGGGCCTCACCGGCGACGCTGACGAGCTCGGCGATGCGACCAAGCCAGTTGTCGTAGCGATCGTGGGCAGGGCGGTAACGCAGCAGCTCGCGCGCCATGAACAGTGCGGCCTACGCGTTCGCCGGCCCGTGGCGAGCGTGGGAGGACGACGCCGTGGCGGGAACAAGGGACAGAGTAGCGGTGCGGCCATCGCGCCACACGGTGGGTGGCTGCGATTAGTCTTGCTACTCGTGAGCGGCTGGATCAGTGGCAGCGTTACTTGCAGGAGAGGCGGAGCGGCGTGGGATGCCGCGGCCCATGAGCGCCGTCTGGGCGACGTGGGCATCCCGGCGCTCGGCGCGGACTCGGCGGGTGTCGGCCATGGAAGCCGCGGAGCGGAGACGAAGCGTAGCTGGAGGGAAGATCACGACACGCCCCTACCTGGCGCGCCAAATGTGCGAAGATCTCAACCAACTCTAGCCTCAAGCTCGCCACACCACAGCCAAGCCTCGCCGAATACGCGCGAGCGAACGAGAAGACGGACACAAAGATTTACCCAGGTTCGGGCCACCTTGCGGTGTAAAACCCTACTCCTGCTTTTGGTGGATTGGCCTCACGAGGAGGTTTGCGGATGAACTAGTACAGTGGTTGAGCGACCTCGCGAGGGCTCAGAGGTGAGGATGGATTGATCCACCCCTTCTACTGTGGGTGCTGGTCCCTATTTATAGTGGCCTTGGTCCTCTTCCCTTATCGCACAGGCGGGAAGGGATCCCACAACAGCCAATTTTGAAAGGGGACAAGAGGTACATCTTATCCTGACTAAAGGTGGTTACGCCTGCAAAGCTTCTGGGCATGACGCAGAGGTGGGCTCACCGATGACATTCGTCCTGCCGAGCTCGTGGTCTTGGTCTTGTTGCACTGGAATGGAAACCTTTGGGGGATTCCTTGGGAACCCGCGTACGTCCTTGCTTCCCTAGCACAAAAGAGGAAACTGTCCCCTCTGCGCCCACTGGTGCCCGCCTGGCCTTGGTCGTCATGGCTCATGTCATCGTAGCCTCCTGAGGCTGAGTACCTTCATAGAAATCTCCGCTCCTCGGGAGGCAGCCTGGGGAGGCCACTCCCCTGGAGGTCTTGGCATTTCGCCTCGCGAGGCCAGGGCCCTCGCAAGGGTCTTGCCTTGGTAGGTTTGCTGCCTGGCCGTATCGGGCTGTCGAGGTGGGCCACGCGATGGGCCGCGGGCAGGCAGATCTGGGTACCGCCGATCCCAGAACGCCGACACAACGAGTCCTTGCTGTCCCGAGGGAGCCCGTCTTCCGCCGGCGGCAGCCACGAGCAGCAGCTCGCTAGAGCAAGAGCTCCACCGGTTTGGCCCTGCTCCCTTCCATCCTGACTGCTCTGCTCTTTCCCATCCCTTCTCATCCCTCTTGTTGCTCTGGGCAGAAAACAACAGGAGCTGCATTGAGGTCTTCCCGTGCAAGCTCGCCTTCGCCGGCGGGAAGCAGCAGGAGCAACCAGCGTGCCCGTCCCTGGGCATCTCCTTCCTCCCGATCCAAAACTCTATTGTTTTCTAGATCCGTCCGACATGTGAGGTTATTTAGAAATTCCATTATGTTTTTGCCACAAACATATGCATTAGCGCGAGTGGCTAGTGCCAGCTCGTTTTACCCAGGAGATGTTGTGTTCGAGTTCCTATAGATGCATTGTTTTCATGCATTTTTGCATTTCCAGCGGATCAGCTGTCGCCTATGTTTAATTAGCAAGTCGGTCTCAATTTTGTCACAAGTGCATGATCAGTCTGCTGGCTAGCGTAACGATATCCATCCAAGGGATTTGTGGTTCAAATCCCAGCACTCCCATTATATTTTGTTCTGTTTTCCTGTTCTTTTCCCTCATGCATACATACAACCTTGGGCCTGATTTCTTTCTCGGGCCGCTGCACTCTGCTTCTTCTGGCCCATGTATATTTTTCTTGCTTCGAGGTTTTAAATATTTTTATTCCAGTGCATGCATAATTACACAAAATAGCCATGATTTTAAAATGCTAATAAGTAAATAACTGTGCATTGGATGAAAATGTTTTATATATGTAAAATGCTTAGAATTTTGTCTAGTTTCACAATATCCAACTTTCACACATGTTAAAAATTTTTAACTTGTTGTTTTCATTTAATTTGCATAAATACCATGTCAAAATGATTTATTTCATAACTAGATAACCATAGCTCCAATTAAAATGGTTCCACTTGACTAGAAAAAGTTCAGCAAGACTCAATTACTTTCAATGAAAAATGTGATCATAAACCCATAATTCATCGGATCTCAACAAATACACCACAAAGAAGATTATATTGGATAGATCTTCACGAGAATCGCGAAGAACATGGTATTGAAGATCAAAGAGAGAGACAAAGCCATCTAGCTACTAGATATGGACCCGTAGGTCTGCGGTGAACTACTCACACATCATCATGGAGGCAACAAGCTTGATGTAGATGGCCTCCATGAAAGATCCCCCTCCAGCAGAGTACCGGAAAAGGCCTCCAGATGGGATCATGGAAGAACAGAGGCTTGCGGTGGCAGAAAAAGTGTTTCCGGTGTCTATAGCTGGAATTAGGTCAGGAGGTGGCACGAGGGGCCCACATGCTCTGGGGTGCGCCCTATCCCCCAGGGAGCGCCCTCTAGGCTCGTTGCGCCCTTATGGGTCTTCTAGCCTCTTTCAGAAGCTTCTAGGATCTCTTTATGTCCAAAAATAACCCCTGTAATTTTTCTTTTAATTTGGACTCCGTTTGATATTGATTTTTTGAAAAGTCCAAAAACAGGCAAGAAATAGGAACTGGCACTGGGCATTGGGTTAATAGGTTAGTCACAAAAAATGATATAAAATAGCATATCATTGCATATAAAGTATCGAATATTGATAATATAATAGCATGAAACAATCGAAACTTATAGATACGTCGGAGACGTATCACGTCTCCCTTGTCTCCTATTCCCCATTGATCACAAATCCACAGATCGGGATCCCCTACCCGATATCAGTCGGTTTTAGTATCGACATTAGTGGCCGATGCAGGTCCCGTTGTGGGGTCAAAAAGGTTCCATGGCTCTTCTTGAGATCAATAGCAACATCAGCTGCGGTGACATCTTCATCCCCGGTCAGCTTTTTGCGTTCGGCGGCGTTGTCCTCCACGCTGGTACCATCGGTCACCTCGATCATGTTGATAGTTTGTCCCCGACCAAGTTGTCATGCTTGGAATCTTGGAGTAGACTACTGGCTCCCACGGCGATCTCGCCCTCTCTAGCTGGGTCCCAGATCGGCTGGAGAACTCCTCGTGCACCATAGGCTTGAACTTGGAGCGAATTCCCAACCCGGGCTTCATACAAAATCATGTGTCAGATCCAACATAAAATATGGATCTCATGACTTTCACACTGGATTTTGACCTCAAGTCCAATCCTACTTCAGAACCAACTTTAAACTTGGACCTTGATACGTGTCCAATGTATCTATATTTTGATTGTTTCATGTTATTATTTTATCTATCTTAGATACTTTTTATGCAATTTTATATCATTTTTGGGAACTAACCTATTAACCCAGTGCCCAGTGCCAATTTTTGTTTTCAGCCTATTTTGGTTTTACATAAAATCAATAAAAAACAAAGTCCACACACTACGAAACTTTTTAATGATCTTTTCTGGACCAGAAGACACCCTAGAAGCTTCGGGGGGTCCAGACGATAGACGAGAAGACAACAAGGCATCAGGGCACATCCTATTGTCTTATGGACCCCTCGTGGCTCCGTCTGACCTAATTCCACTTCTATAAATTGACAAATATTCCTAAAACCCTGGAGAGCCGCCCAAAACAATTTTTCAGCCGCCGCATGTCTCTATTCTTCCGCGATCCCATTTGGAGGCCTTTTCCGGCACCCTACCTGATACGTCTCCGACGTATCTACTTTTCCTCACACTTTTGCCCTTGTTTTGGACTCTAATTTGCATGATTTGAATGAAACTAACCCGGACTGACGCTGTTTTCAGCAGAACTACCATGGTGTTGTTTTTGTGCAGAAATAAAAGTTCTCAGAACTGGACGAAACTTTTTGGAGAATTATTTTACAATAAATGAAAAATACTGGAGCCAAGAACCACAGGAGGGGAGGCTTTGGCTGGGCACAAGACACGAGGGCACGCCAGCCCCCCTGGTGCGCCCTGGTGGGTTGTGCCCACCTCGTGGCCCCACTTACCCTAATTCCGACGCTATAAAATCCTATTTTTGGAGAAAAAAATCAGAGAGAAAGTTTCATCGCGTTTTACGATACGGAGCCGCCGCCACCTCCTGTTCTTCATCGGGAGGCCAAATCTGGAGCCCGTTTGGGGCTCCGGAGAGGGGAATCTTCGGTCTTTGTCATCATCAACCCTTCTACATTGCCAATTCCATGATGCTCCCCACCGGGAGTGAGTAATTGCTTCATAGGCTTGCTGGTCGGTGAGGAGTTGGATGAGATTCATCATGTAATCGAGTTAGTTTTGTTAGGGCTTGATCCCTAGTATCCACTATGTTCTGAGATTGATGTTGCTATGACTTTGCCACGCTTAATGCTTGTCACTAGTGCCCGAGTGCCATGATTTTAGATCCGAACCATTTATGTTATCACCATTATATATATGTTCTTGGTCCTATGTTGCTAGTCATACGCACCTATTACGTGTTCTGATTCGCAAACCCCGGAGTGACAATAGTCGGGATACTTTCCAGTGATGACCGTAGTTTGAGGAGTTCATGTATTCACCGTGTGTTAATGCTTTGTTCCGGTTCTCTATTAAAAGGAGGCCTTAATATCCCTTAGTTTGCTTATGGACCCCGCTGCCACGGGAGGGTAGGACAAAAGATGTCATGCAAGTTCTTTCCCATAAGCACGTATGACTATTTACGGAATACATGCCTACATTACATTTATGAACTAGAGCTAGTTCTGTGTCGCCCTAGGTTATGACTGTTATATGATGAATATCATCCAACAATTTCATCGATCTAGTGCCTACGAGCTTTCCACATATTGTTCTTGCTAAGTTACTATTGCTACTACTAATGTTACACTTGCTACAAAACTATTGCTATTACTGTTACTGTTACTGCTACTACTGCTATCAAATCTATCATACTACTGTGCTACTGATCACTCTGCTGCAGATATTTAATCTCCATGTGTGGTCGAATTGACAACTCAGCTGCTAATACTCTCAAATATTCTTTATCTCCCCTTGTGTCGAATCTATAAATTTGGGTTGAATACTCTACCCTCGAAAACTGTTGCGATCCCATATACTTGTGGGTTATCAAGACCCTTTTCTGGCGCCGTTGCCGAGGAGCATAGGTATATTTGTTGAGTCACTTGGGATTTATATCAATTGATCAATATGAAGAATCTGAAGGATCCAAAGACCAAGATTTTTCCCTCTAAGACGAGGGGAGGTAAGGAACTGCCATCTAGCTCTACACTTGATTCACCTTCTGTTATGAGTAAGTTTGCAACACCACCACATGCTAGTAATCCTGATATGTCGCAAGTTATTGATGATGCTACTTCTACTATGAATGATGCTTTTGATGATGCTAGTACTATGCTTGATGATAATGTGCCACTAGGTGAATTTCTTGATGAACAAATTGCTAGAGCTAAAGAGAATGAAATTACTGAAACTGATGAGATTGCTGAAACTGATGAAGCCTTTGAAACTGATGACTATGAAACACCTATAAGCCCTAGCTCTCCTAGATTTGAAATGCCTAAGATATCTAAAGGTTATGTTTTGGATGGAGAGATAGCTAGAGAAATCCTTTCTTGTAAGGATAGAGATGATCTTAAGAAATTGCTACGCAAGTATAAGGAAAAGACTTTGAATGCTAGAATGAAATGTGATCCTAAGTTTGCTACTTCACCTATGTTTGTTAACGATAAGGATTATGAAGTCTCTATCGACCCACAGTTAATTACTTTGGCTAAATCTGATCCTTTCCATGGCTATGAAACTAAAACTGTAGTGGCACATCTTACTAAGCTGAATGATATAGCCACCCTCTTTGCTCATGATGAGAAGATTCACTACTACTATATTCTCAAGTTATTTCCGTTCTCATTAAAGGGTGATGCTAAGACATGGTACAATACTCTTGCTCCTGGTTGTGTGCGTAGTCCCCAGGATATGATTTACTACTTCTCTGAAAAATATTTTCCTGCTCATAAGAAACAAGCCGCCTTACGGGAAATATTTAACTTTGTGCAAATTGAAGAAGAGAGTGTCTCACAAGCTTGGGGAGGCTTCTCCAATTGCTTAATGCTTTGCCTGATCATCCTCTGAAGAAAAATGAACTACTTGATATCTTCTATAATGGACTAACTGATGCTTCTAGGGACTTCCAAGATAGTTGTGCTGGTCCTGTTTTCAGGGAACGAACTATTGATCAAGCTATGGAATTATTGAATAACATATTGAAGAATTATGATGATTGGACTCTTCCTGAACCACCGCCTAAACCCACTCCAAAGAAGAGGGGTATCTTATTTCTCAGTCCTGAAGATATGAAAGAGGCAAAGAAATCTATGAAGGAAAAAGGTATTAAAGCTCAGGATGTTAAGAATTTACCACCTATTGAAGAAATACATGGCCTTGACACACCACCACCTCCACAGGTGGTAGAGGTAAATTCTTTATTAAAATTTAATGAAATTGATATCCCTTACAATAAACATCCTAGTCAATGCTTATATGAGTTTGATAACTATATTATGAAGCAAGATCATTTCAATGCACATGTTCTGAAACAACTGAAATATAATTCTGATACGATTGCTCGCTTGAGTGACTTGCTAGTTAGAATCAGTAATGATGTTAGAGGTGTAGTAAAACATGCCTCTATGGTTCAAACTCAGTTAGAATAAGTTGCTAAGTCTCAAAAAGAATTGCTTGATGAAATGAATAGTAATATGAATGATTTTGCTGCTAGAGTAGTAACTAGAGGAGGTAGAATGACCCAAGAACCTCTTTACCCTGAAGGTCATCCCTAAAGAATTGAACAAGACTCTCAAAGAATTAATGCTGATGCACCTAGTACTTCTAACAAGAAAAAGAAAAACAAAAATGATAGGACTTTGCATACCTCTAGTGAACCTGAGATACAAAAACCTCCTGATAATAATGATGTCTCTATTTCTGATGCTGAAACTCAATCTTGTAATGAACATCATCCTAGTGTTAATGAAAATGAAAATGATGATGTTCATGAGGATACTCAACCGAACAATGATAACGAACCAGATAATGATGTTGAAATAGAGCCTGCTATTGATCTTGATAACCCACAACCTAAAAATAAACGTTATGATAAAAGAGACTTTGTGGCTAGAAAACATGGTAAAGAAAGAAAGCCATAGGTTCAGAAACCCATGCCCTTTCCACCCAAGCCATCTAAGAAAAAGGATGATGAAGAATTTGAACGCTTTGCTGAAATGATTAGGCCAGTCTTTTTGCGTACCCGCTTAACTGATATCCTGAAGATGGCCCCTTATGCAAAATATATGAAAGACATCATCACTAATAAAAGAAAGATACCTGAAGCTGAAATCTCCACCATGCTTGCTAATTATTCTTTTAAGGATGGAGTACCTAAAAAACTTGGAGATCCGGGAATACCAACTATACCTTGCTCCATCAAAAGAAATTATGTCAAAACTGCTTTGTGTGATTTGGGAGCCGGTGTTCGTGTTATGCCTTTCTCCTTATATAAAAGACTTGATTTGAATAAACTCACACCTACTGAGATATCATTGCAAATGGCTGACAAATAACCTGCCATACCTATCAGTATTTGTGAGGATGTTCCCATTGTTGTTGCAAATGTTACTATCTTAATGGACTTTGTTATTCTTGAGATGCCCGAGGACGACAACATGTCGATTATCCTTGGTAGACTCTTTTTGAATACTGCAAGGGCTGTTATTGATTGCAATAAAAGCAAAGTCACTTTTCATATCAATGGTAATGACCATACGGTGCACTTCCCGAAGAAACAATTCCAAGTGAATGGTATAAATGTTATTGAAGAATCTTTGACAATCACTATTGGAAGTTTTCAATTACCTCTACCTACTGCCAAAAAGGAATATGATATACTTATTGTTGGGGATATGCACATCCCCATTGAGGTAACTTAGTGTTTTACGAAAAAATTTCGGTTTCATGCTAATCGGAAGTGGTAGTTAATAAGACTTGATCAACCTTATTAATGGATCATTTTTGAGAGGTATGAAGTTGATGAATCAAGTAAGCACAACTCTCTATTCCCACTTTTTATTTTCTGTTTTAGTTAGTCAAATAAAATAAAATGCCATGATTATCCTGTTTTCCGTTTTCACTGTGCAATAAAAAAAATGACCCAAAAATAAAAGTTCTCAGAATATCCTGAAAATTTGATACGATTTTTTCCTGAATATTTCTGAATTTCTGGTGCAAATAACATCAGAGGGGGTGCACCTGGTGCACACAAGACACAAGGGCGCGCCAGCAACCCCATGCGCGCCCTGGTGGGTTGTGGCCCCCACGTGGGCACCCTCACTTATTCCTTTAGCCCATGTCATCCCTAACCTTCAGAAAAAATCACCATAGCTTCCATTCCCGTGTTCTTGCTCTCAAACCAGTGGATTTCAATCTCTTTGCTCGAAGCTCCGTTTCCGAGACTGTTTGGAGGAATTGCTACTTGGTATGTGACTCCTCCATTGCTCCAATTAGTTTTTTATTTAGTGGGTTATTTTTAGAGTAATTGGCTACTCTTGGTGCTGCTATAGATGAGCTTCCATGTTGAAATATTAGAGTTCTAAGTAGTTTGAATGCTTAATATGACCCCATCTTACCTATTCGGTATTTAGACTTTGAGGCCATGAAGCGTCATAAGTTCCTTACGGGCACGGCTACTAACTATACCTATAATCTGAGATTTAATGAAAAAAACCATTGTGCCGGTTACTTTGCCTGCTCCTGCTCTCTTTGATTTTCAAAGTAGGGGAAGATATTATGTTCTTGAGAGCGAGGCCCATGCGCACAATGCGGAGGTTGAAGCTGCCAGGAGGGCCGAGGAGTCCGCACCAAGGGCCTCGGTAGGCTATCACTCCGACTACTACCCATGCTACGGATGGTGATTACTAAGCTAGGCCAAAAGCCTAAGCTTGGGGGAGTACGTATTTCCACCGACATTATATTCATGTTCACACATTTCATTCCAGTTGTCGGTGTTCATACTTTTTCATTGTAATATTCATGCTAGATTTATTTTCTCGCTTTCTTCTTGTGTGTTTGAAAAACTTTCAGAAAACCCAAAAATATTTCCTACTTCTTTTCGGTCTTTCTTTCTAGCTTAGCATAAATGTAGTATCAAAAGAAAACCCAAAAATATTTCTCGTTTCTTCTTTTACTTGTTGGGAGCTCTCCCGTGCAAATAGTTTTTCTCGTTCTTGTTTTTCCCTCTTTAATTTGCCTTCTTCAGAAAAAACCAAAAACTCCAAAAATATTTTAGTGTGTTTCTATGAAATTCTTTTCCTTTTATTTGGAGTTGTACCAAGGAGAAGACCACGATGAAAATGTTGAGTGGCTCTCATATGCACTATTGTCGTCTAACAAAGAGCCCATGCTACCTTGTCTTCTCCTCTTGAATAAAATGTTTGCAGATTCCAGCTTAGTCCATGGCACTCTTGCGCTATTATTATTTTCTTATCATTCGGTCGTGCAAGTGAAAGGCAATAATGATGATATTTGATGAATTGACTGTGGCAGAGAAAAGCGGGTATGAACTCAACTTGTTTTTGTTTTTGTAAATATGTTTAACCTAGTATCCTTGACTCAGCATATTATGATCGAACATGTTCGCAATGACAATTAGAGATTATAGTTGCTCATGCCATGCTTAAGTAGCTAGGAGTGGATAATGATTTATCATGGATGTCAACATACGCTAAAATGGTTGTGATGTGGTATGATGATATGGTATCCTCCTCTGAATGTTTCAAGTGGCTTGACTTGTGCGACTTCTTGAGCATGCGTTGGTTTTCCCTTGAAGAGGAAAGGGTGATGCAGCAAAGTAGATAAGTATTTCCCTCAGTTGTTGAGAACCAAGGTATCAATCCAGTAGGAGATACAAGCAAGTCCCCAATAGATGTACCTACACAAATAATCAAACACTTGCACCCAATGCTATAAAGGGGTTGTCAATCCCTTCACGGTTATTTGCAAGGATGAGATCTGATAGAGATAAATAGATAGGATTGCTAAAACGAAAAGTAAAACAAAAGTAAAAAGAATGCAGCGAAGTATTTTTGGTATTTTTGGTTTATAGATCTGAAAATATATTATGGAAAATAGACCCGGGGGCCATAGGTTTCACTAGAGGCTTCTCTCATGAAGGAAAATAATACGGTGGGTGAACAAACTACTGTCGATCAATTGATAGAAAAGCGAATAATTACGAAGATATCCAAGGCAATGATTATGCATATAGGCATCACGTCCGTGTCAAGTAGACCGAAATGATTCTGCATCTACTACTATTAGTCCACACATCGACCGACTCCTGCTTGCATCTAGAGTATTAAGTTCATGAAGAACAGAGTAACGCATTAGGTAAGATGACATGATGTAGAGGGATAAAATCAAGCAATATGATGAAAACCCCATCTTTTTATCCTCGATGGCAACAATACAAATACGTGCCTCGCTACCCCTACTTTGTCACTGGGTGAGGACACCGCAAGATTGAACCCAAAACTAAGCACTTCTCCCATTGCAAGAATTACCAATCTAGTTGGCCAAACCAAACCAATAACTCGAAGAGACTTGCAAAGATATGAAATCATGCATATAAGAATTCAGAGAAGATTCAAATAATATTCATAGATAAGCTAATCATAAACCCACAATTCATCGGATCTCGACAAACACACCGCAAAAGAGTATTACATCGGATAGATCTCCATGAAGATCATGAAGAACATGGTATTGAAGAGCAAATAGAGAGAAGAAGCCATCTAGCTACTAGCTATGGACCCGAAGGTCTGTGGTGAACTACTCACGCATCATTAGAGGGGCAATGGAGTTGATGTAGATGCCCTCCGTGATCGAATCCCCCTCCGGCAGATTACCGGAAAAGGCTCCAAGATTGGATCTCACGGGAACAGAGGCTTCCGGCGGCGGAAAAGTTTTTTCGTGGCTCCTTTTTGGTATCCAGGGAATATTTGGGAATTTATAGGCCGAAGAATAGGGTTAGGAGGGCTGCCGTGGGGCCACAAGCCAGGGGGGCGCCCCCCCCCCAGGGCGCGCGCCCTGGTGGCTTGTGACTCCACAGCAGGTCTCCTGCCTTCGTCTCCAAGTCTGCTGGGTTTCTTCTGGTCCAAGAAAAATCATTCCGAAGATTTTATTCCGTTTGGACTCCGTTTAATATTCCTTATCTGCAATACTTAAAAACAAGGAAAAAACAGAAACTGGCACTAGGCTCTAGATTAATAGGTTAGTCCCAAAAATAATATAAAATAGCATATTAATGCATATAAAACATCCAAAACAGATAATATAATAGCATGGAACAATAAAAAATTATAGATACGTTGGAGACGTATCAAGCATCCCCAAGATTAATTCATGCTCGTCCTCGAGTAGGTAAATGATAAAAACAGAATTTTTGATGTGGAATGCTACCTAACATATTTATCCATGTAATATTCTTTATTGTGGCATGAATATTCAGATCCATAAGATTCAAAACAAAAGTCTAATATTGACATAAAAACAGTAATACTTCGAGCATACCAACAAGGCAATTGTGTCCTTTCGAAATAACATGGCCTTAGAAAGTTATCCCTACAAAATCATATGGTCTGGCTATGCTCCATCTTCCCCACACAAAGTATCTAAATCATGCACAACCCCGATGACAAGTCAAGCAATTGTTTCACACCTTTTATGTTCTCAAACGTTTTCAACTCTCACGCAATACATGAGCGTGAGCCATAGATATATCACTATAGGTGGAATAGAATATGGTGGAGGTTGTGAGGAAAAAGGAGAAGATAGTCTCACATCAACTAGGCGTATCAACGGGCTATGGAGATGCCCATCAATAGATATCAATGTGAGTGAGTAGGGATTGCCATGCAATGGATGCACTAGAGCTATAAGTGTATGAAAGCTCAAAAAGAAACTAAGTGGTTGTGCATATGATGAAAAATTCCACTAGTTATATGAAAGTGACAAAATAGGAGACTCTCTATTATGAAGATCATGGTGCTACTTTGAAGCACAAGTGTGGAAAAAGATAGTAGCATTGTCCCTTCTCTCTTTCTCTCATTTTTTTTCCTTTTTTTTATTTTGGTGGGCATCTTTGGCCTCTTTTTTTTTATTTGGGCTTCATTGGCCTCTTTTATTATTTATAAAGTCCGGATACTCATCCCAACTTGTGAGGGATTCATAGTTTCCATCATCCTTTTCTCTCATGGGACAAATGCTCTAATAATGAAGATCATCACACTTTTATTTACTTACAACTCGATACCTAGAACAAAATATGACTCTATATGAATGCTTACGAATGCAAGGCAATATGAAAATGATGGTGCATGTCATGAAAAACGGAACGGTGGAAGTTGCATGGCAATATATCTCGGAATGGCTATGGAAATGCCATAATAGGTAGGTATGGTGTCTGTTTTGAGGAAAATATATGGTGGCTGTTTTGAGGAAGGTGGGTTTGATGCACCGGCGAAAGTTGCGCGGTACTAGAGAGGCTAGCAAAGGTGGAAGGGTGAGAGTGCGTATAATCCATGGACTCAACATTAGTCATAAAGAACTCACATACTTATTGCAAAAGTCTATTAGTTATCGAAGCAAAGTATTAGATGCATGCTCCTAGGGGAGAGGTTGCTAGGAGTTAACCATCGCGCGCTCCCGACCCTCACACAAAGGTTGACAATCATTAAACAAATCATGCTCCGGCTTCGTTACATAACGGTTCACCATACGTGCATGCTACGAGAATCACAAACTTTAACACAAGTATTTCTTCCAATTCACAACTACTCACTAGCATGACTCTCATATTACCATCTCTATATCTCAAAACTATATGCAAGGAATCAAACTTCTCATAGTATTCAATGCACTTTATATGAAAGTTTTTATTATATCCCTCTTGGATGCCCATTATATTAGGACTAAATTCATAACCTAAACCAATTACCATGCTATTTAAAGACTCTCAAAATAATAAAAGTGAGGTATGAGAGTTCAATAATTTCTATAAAATAAAACACCACCGTGCTCTAAAAAGATATAAGTGAAGCACTAGAGCAACATTGCCTAGCTCAAAAGATATAAGTGAAGCACATAGAGTATTCTAATAAATTCACGATTAACGCGTGTCTCTCTCAAAAGATGTGTACAGCAAGGATGATTGTGGCAAACTAAAAAGAAAAGACTCATATCATACAAGACGCTCCAAGCAAAAGACATATCATGTGGTGAATAAAAATATAGCCTCAACTAAATTTACCGATGGATTGAAGACGAAAGAGGGGATGCCTTCCAGGGCATCCCCAAGCTTAGGGTTTTTGGTATCCTTGAATATGGCTTGGGGTGCCTTGGGCATCCCCAAGCTTAGGCTCTTGCCACTCCTTATTCCATAGTCCATCAAATCTTTACCCAAAACTTGAAAACCTCACAACACAAAACTCAACAGAAAACTCGTGAGATCCGTTAGTATAAGAAAAAGAAATCACCACTTTAGGTACTGTTGTGAACTCATTATTTATTTATATTGGTGTAATATCTACTGTATTCCAACTTCTCCATGGTTCTTACCCCCCCGATACAACACATAGATACATCAAAATAAGTAAACAACACAAAGAAAACAGAATCTGTCTAAAACAGATCAGTCTGTAGAAATCTATAGACTTCGACTACTTCTGTAACTCCAAAAATTATTAAAAATTAGGACAATCAGGGAAATTTGTATATAAATCTTGTGTAAAAATTTCAGATCCAATTGACTCTCTGGTGAATTTATAAAATTCCTGGACTGAGCGCAAAAGTTTCTGTTTTTCAGCAAAACCAAATCAACAATCACCGTAAACCATCCCAAAGGTCTTACTTGGCACAAACACTAATCAAAACAATAAAACACAATTACTACAGAGGTAATAATGTGAAAAACACTCAAGGACAGAAGCAAAAAGAAACAGAAACATAAAATAAAATTGGGTTGCCTCCCAACAAGCGCTATCGTTTTATGCCCCTAGCTAGGCATAATGATTTCAATGATGCTCACATAAAAAGTAGTAATTGAAATATGCAAGAGAGCATCATGAATCTCATGACAAGGACATTTAAGTATAACCCACTTCCTATGCATAGGGATTTTGTGAGCAAATAATTTATGGGAACAAGAATTAACTAGCATAGGAAGGCAAAACAAGCATAACTTCAAAACTTTGAACACATAGAGAGGAAACTTGATATTATTGCAATTCCTACAAGCATATGTTCCTCCCTCCTAATAAATTTCAGTAGAATCATAATCAAATTCAATAATATAGCTATCATAAACAATACTTTCTTTATGATCAACATGCATAAAGTTTTTATCATCTTCCAAAATAGTGGGATTATCATCAATTAAAGTTATGACATCTCCAAACCCACTTTTATCAAAAAATCCATAAGATTGAACACTCTCCAAATATGTGGGATTCTTTTTACCTAAAGTTGATGCTCTCCCAAACCCACTTTCGATACTATTGCAAACATATTCAACATGAGGCTTAAATAAATTTTCAAGATCATAAGAAGCATTATCACCCCAATCATGATCATTGCAATAAGAAGTGGACATGACAAAATTATCATCCCCAAGCTTGTAGTTTTGCATATCATTAACATAATTGACATTAATAGTATTTATAGTAACATCATTGCAATCATGCTTTTCAATCAAGGAGCTATCATGAATCACCTTATAAATTTCTTCTTTCACCACTTCATCAAAATTTCCAGATTCATGATTTTCAAACAAAACTTCATAGAGATAATCAAGTGCACTCAACTCACTAGCAATTGGTTCATCATAATTTGGCCTTTTGAAAAGATTATCAAGTGGATGAGGATCCATAACAATAGGTTTTTAGCAAGCGAAGATGCAAGCAAATAGGAGGCACATGGCAATACAAGCAAACAAAAAGAGATCCGACGAGAAAAAGGTAAACGACAAAGAGGGCGAATAAAACGGCAAATTGGTGAAGTCGGGGAGAGGAAAATGAGAGGCAAAAGGCAAATAATGTAAATGCAAGAGACGAGTTTGTGATGGGTACTTGGAAGGCTTGATGTAGATCTCCCCGGCAACGGCGACAAAAATCCTTCTTGCTACTTCTTGAGCATGCGTTGGTTTTCCCTTGAAGAGGAAAGGGTGATGCAGCAAAGTAGATAAGTATTTCCCTCAGTTGTTGAGAACCAAGGTATCAATCCGGTAGGAGATACAAGCAAGTCCCCAATAGATGTACCTACACAAATAATCAAACACTTGCACCCAACGCTATAAAGGGGTTGTCAATCCCTTCACGGTTATTTGCAAGGATGAGATCTGATAGAGATAGATAGATAGGATTGCTAAAACGAAAAGTAAAACAAAAGTAAAAAGAATGCAGCGAAGTATTTTTGGTATTTTTGGTTTATAGATCTGAAAATATATTATGGAAAATAGACCCGGGGGCCATAGGTTTCACTAGAGGCTTCTCTCATGAAGGAAAATAATATGGTGGGTGAACAAATTACTGTCGAGCAATTGATAGAAAAGCGAATAATTATGAAGATATCCAAGGCAATGATTATGCATATAGGCATCACGTCCGTGTCAAGTAGACCGAAACGATTCTGCATCTACTACTATTACTCCACACATCGACCGACTCCTGCCTGCATCTAGAGTATTAAGTTCATGAAGAACAGAGTAACACATTAGGTAAGATGACATGATGTAGAGGGATAAAATCAAGCAATATGATGAAAACCCCATCTTTTTATCCTCGATGGCAACAATACAAATACGTGCCTCGCTACCCCTACTTTGTCACTGGGTGAGGACACCGCAAGATTGAACCCAAAACTAAGCACTTCTCCCATTGCAAGAATTACCAATCTAGTTGGCCAAACCAAACCAATAACTCGAAGAGACTTGCAAAGATATGAAATCATGCATATAAGAATTCGGAGAAGATTCAAATAATATTCATAGATAAGCTGATCATAAACCCACAATTCATCAGATCTCGATAAACACACCGCAAAAGAGTATTACATCGGATAGATCTCCATGAAGATCATGAAGAACATGGTATTGAAGAGAAAAGAGAGAAGAAGCCATCTAGCTACTAGCTATGGACCCGAAGGTCTGTCGTGAACTACTCACACATCATCGGAGGGGCAATGGAGTTGATGTAGATGCCCTCCGTGATCGAATCCCCCTCCGGCAGATTACCGGAAAAGGCTCCAAGATTGGATCTCACGGGAACAGAGGCTTCCGGCGGCAGAAAAGAATTTTCGTGGCTCCTTTTTGGTATCCAGGGAATATTTGGGAATTTATAGGCCGAAGAATAGGGTTAGGAGGGCTGCCGTGGGGCCACAAGCCAGGGGGTGCCCCCCCCAGGGCGCGCCCTGGTGGCTTGTGACTCCACGGCATGTCTCTTGCCTTCGTCTCCAAGTCCGGTGGGTTTCTTCTGGTCCAAGAAAAATCATTCCGAAGATTTTATTCCGTTTGGACTCCGTTTCATATTCCTTATCTGCAATACTCAAAAACAAGGAAAAAACAGAAACTGGCACTAGGCTCTAGATTAATAGGTTAGTCCCAAAAATAATATAAAATAGCATATTAATGCATATAAAACATCCAAAACAGATAATATAATAGCATGGAACACTCAAAAATTATAGATACGTTGGAGACGTATCAACTTGGCACATGTTCACGCATGTAGTTGAATCAAAACCAACATAGCCTTCATGATATTTATGTTCATGGTGTCCATATCCTACTCATGCTAATAGTCAATGTTTATTATATGTAATGCATATTCATGACCGTTTTCACTCTCTAGCTGGCCGCTTCTCAATCTATTTGCTAGCCTTCGCCTGTACTAAGCTGGAATACTACTTGTGCATCAAAACCCTTAAACCAAAGTTATTCCAGATGAGTCCACTATACCTACCTATATGCGGTATTACCCTGCCGTTCTAAGTAAATTTGCATGTGCCACCTCAAAAATTCAAATGAACATCTGTTTTGTGTGCCTGGACCGCTCATGGAGCGACAAGGGGCGGTCAGTATCTTCCATGTTAAGCGGGTTATTCTCGTGATGAGTGTTTATTCACTCATCCTTGCACGAGAGGGGCGGTAATAGGGATTCCTAGTCCCGAAAATCAAAAAAATTACAAATAATTAAACAAAACTCCCCCAGGAATGTTGGTGGTATGGACGGTACCCGTGGATTCGGCTAGCCGTGGAGTGTGATTGTTGGTGGAGGGGAGTAAACCTTTACTTTTACTTCTTGGGAACCGCCACTAATGTGTTTAGCATGGAAGATATTGATAACTCTTGGTCGTAACGTTCACAAGAAGGGTGCACCTCCCAAAAATTATATCTATCTCCGTTTGAAAACTTGAGCTCTGGCACCTCTGCAAATCCCTGCTTCCCTCCATGAAGGGACTATCTATTTACTTTTATGTTGAGTCATCACCTTCTAAAATAAGAGCCAGACCTGAGAGCACTATTGTCATCCTCATGCATTATGTATAGTTGATGTTGGGTGCAGCATGACTGGATCTTTTCTACCATGAATTACAATGTTTAGTCGCTGCTTGAACTTTGGAGGTGCTCTGCATTTATGTTTTGCGGTCTCAGAAAGGGCTAGCGAGATACCACTGTTGTCATATTATATCATGATTGTTTTGACAAAGTGTTGATGCTTGAGATATTTTATTATTGTTCGCTAGTTGCTTATGTCATTGATATGAGTTAATATAATTTCTAAGAGTTATTGCTGGCATGGTTAGTCATAATCTTTGCTGAAACCTGGGTGCTACTTAAGCATATATATGTAAACAAGAACAAAAGAGATCGTAAAAGTTTTTCTTTATCACTTTCAGTTTGTCAACTGAATTACTTGAGGACAAGCAATGGGTTAAGCTTGGGGGAGTTGATACGTCTCCGTCGTATCTACTTCTCCTCACACTTTTGCCCTTGTTTTGGTCTCTAATTTGCATGATTTGAATGAAACTAACCCGGACTGACGCTATTTTCAGCAGAACTACCATGGTGTTGTTTTTGTGCAGAAATAAAAGTTCTCAGAACTGGACGAAACTTTTTGGTGAATTATTTTACAATAAATAAAAAAACTGGAGCCAAGAACCACCAGAGCGGGGGCCCTGGCTGGGCACAAGACACCAAGGCGCGCAAGCCCCCCCAGCGCGCCCTGGTGGGTTGTGCCCACCTCGTGGCCCCACTGACCCTAATTCCGACGCTATAAAATCCTATTTTGGGAAAAAAATCACAGAGAAACTTTCATCGCGTTTTACGATACGGAGCCGCCGCCACCTCCTGTTCTTCATCGGGAGGCCAGATCTGGATCCCGTTTGGGGCTCCGGAGAGGGGAATCTTCGGTCTTCGTCATCATCAACCCTTCTCCATCGCCAATTCCATGATGCCCCCCCACTGGGAGTGAGTTATTCCTTCGTAGGCTTGCTGGTCGCTGAGGAGTTGGATGAGATTCATCATGTCATCGAGTTAGTTTTGTTAGGGCTTGATCCCTAGTATCCACTATGTTCTGAGATTGATGTTGCTATGACTTTGCCATGCTTAATGCTTGTCACTAGGGCCCGAGTGCCATGATTTTAGATCTGAACCGTTTATGTTATCACCATTATATCTATGTTCTTGATCCGATCTTGCTAGTCATACGCACCTATTACGTGTTCTGATCCGCAAACCCCGGAGTGACAATAGTCGGGATACTTTTCGGTGATGATCGTAGTTTGAGGAGTTCATGTATTCACCATGTGTTAATGCTGTGTTCTGGTTCTCTATTAAAAGGAGTCCTTAATATCCCTTAGTTTCCTTGTGGACCCCGCTGCCACGCGAGGGTAGGACAAAAGATGTCATGCAAGTTCTTTTCCATAAGCACGTATGACTATTTACAGAATACATGCCTACATTACATTTATGAACTGGAGCTAGTTCTGTGTTGCCCTAGGTTATGACTGTTATATGATGAATATCATCCAACGAGTTCACCGATCCAGTGCCTACGAGCTTTCCACATATTGGTCTTGCTAAGTTACTATTGCTACTGCTACTGTTACACTTGCTACAAAACTATTGCTATCACTGTTACCGTTACAGTTACTGCTACTACTACTATCAAATCTATCATACTACTGTCCTACTGATCACTCTGCTGCAGATATTTAATCTCCAGGTGTGGTTGAATTGACAACTCAGCTGCTAATACTCTCAAATATTCTTTGGCTCCCCTTGTGTCGAATCTATAAATTTGGGTTGAATACTCTACCCTCGAAAACTCTTGCGTTCCCATATACTTGTGGGTTATCACTACCGGAGGGGGAATCGATCAAGCAGGGCTTCTACATCAACTTTGCTGCCTCTCTGATGATGTGTGAGTAGTCTACCATCGATCTATGGGTTCACAGTGATTAGCTATATGGCTTCTGCTCTCTCTTTGTGTCGGTGTACTACGGAACGGGGTCCTTAGCACCCGGACTTGTGCACCAGATGCCACAGCCTCCAGCCCGGCAAGATCTTGCCAGGCACGAGCATTCCACCAAATACAATGAGCAAAAGCCAAGTAACGCTGGCAAGACGCCTTGCGGGTGCTCAAGGATGCATGCACCCACCAAGGACTACCCTGCCAAGGCCCAGCTCCATGTCACCAGGCTGGTTGTCTACATCGACTAGCTGGCGAGCGGGCAGGCAAATAGGTGGAACCAGCCGGGGGGCATGGCAGCATGGAGGGATTTACAGCAGCTTTAACGACACCTGTCCCATGGCATGGCGAAAGAATAGAAGCTAGTTGGGCGGACGACACAGAAGGAGATGCAATCCTTGCCGGGAGACGTCGCCAGCTTGACACCTCACGGCGCATTCAATGCGCCTGTCCTAGTCTGTCAGAGTTAGGTATTTCCCACTAACACCTCTGCTGACACTCTGGCAAGAGGCAGTGTCCACTGTTTGCCAGGTGTAAAGACCATTTTGCCACTATGGTAACCCCTTGTCTATAAAAGGAGGCCCATGGCTACCTTTACAAAGGTCAAAATTTTGTTCATTTTACACGCGTAGCTGCACTCCCGAGGCACCTCTTGCCGGGGCTGTTGCGCCTTGTACTATGAACACCCATGACCACAAGAACACAGGACGTAGGGTTTTATGCTCCATGCCCGAACCTGTCTAAACTCCCGCGTACGCAGGAATCTGTGATGCTCTTTGTGTCGGAAACCTACCCACCTGATTACAAAGGGTCCTTGCCAGATCCATAGATCATCGTTTCCCCGACATCTTTGGCACGCCAGGTAGGGGGAGTTTCTGGCACGAACCTTCACCGGTCTCTTCGCACCTTCATCAGCAGCCTCATCGTCGCCCATGTCTCCCAAGAAGGCCAAGGGTGCGGCGACTCCTGCTGCAATGACATCCAAGCTGCCATCTCAGGAGGCCGTCGGCAGCGCCGACGGAGCAGACCACCGCGCTCACCCTGCTAGTGAGCGCGGCCACAACAACATGCGGAGCTCCACGAGCTATGACCCAGACCCCGCCGTCGTGGAGACGCGGAATGCACCGGCAACATCCAGGGCTGAAGCCGAAGCAGCGGCGGCCGCGACGGCGGCTACAGCAATGATGAAGCAACTGCGCCTCCACCGCGCCCTTTGCAAGACAACCGCGACCAACATCTCCGAGGTGGCGAGTCCGGGCAACGCGTGGACAAGACCCCTAAGCGCCCCTCCCAGGGCGCAGGGCAAGCTCGACAGTAGCCTCCTGGAGCTGATGAGCGGCGCACGACGGCACGAGCGGACGTTCCTCCTGACACTGTCAGGAGTAAGAGTGTCACCCATGCCTCATGTTGCTCCATGCCCGGGACTGCGGAAGAGGCTCTAGCGCAGGCACAGCTGTTGCTGAACTTCCTGCCTGGGTCGGAGAAGATGGAGGATTGGAGGGCAACCATACAAAGCCTGCTGAGCTTCGTGAACCGCGACGGGCCAGAGGGGGCAGGACCATTGCACGCATGTCGAGCGGCCCCGGGAGGCCCAGCCACCGGGCGTGACGCTGGCGGGATGCATACGGTCCAGTCGCCTCCGCAGCAGACTTCCCGCCGGACCGACATTCAAGACAATGTGTCGTACGCCTCGCCGGACCCACGACCGGACCAAAACCAGTGCCAAATCCTGAAGGACAGGCGCAAGGAAGATGCTCGCACGACCATCGAGAGATGGTGTGAGACTCACCTTCAATCTGACGGCCGCGTGGACCCCGCCATCGATGAACCCACGTCGGGGGCTCCTGGTATCCTACCTTACGAGGTGGGATGCCTGGCATTCACCCGTGAGTTGCGGCAGGTTCGCTGGCCTTCCATCAGGGCCTTCAAGCCCGAACTGTGTGACAAATATGACGGCAAGATCAGCCCCTCGGAGTTCCTCGGCATCTACACCATCGCCGTGCAGGCTGTCGGGGGACGAGACGAGAAGATACTCGCCAACTGCTTTGCGCTGGCACTCAAGCCCAACGTGAGGAGTTGGCCGATGAACTTGCCAGAGGGGTCCATCTCTTCTTGGGCGGATATGTGCAACCAATTCGTTGGCGCATACCATGGGGGCCACCAGCTCCCAGGGCAGCCCAGCCACTTGCACGTGCTTCCCCAGAGGGACGGTGAGACCCTCCGCAAGTACATCTAGAGGTTCAGCCACATGTAGCACAACAGTCCAGACATCCACACCGCCGCCGTGATTGTGGCGTTCCACACGAACGTACGCATCCGCCGGATGCGGGAAGAGATGAGCGTCAACAAGGTGCGAGAGGTCGCCAAGCTATATGCCCTGGCCGACAAGTGCGCACGCGCTGAAGAAGGGAGGAGACTCCCCGGAGAGGATGCTGGCGCGGAGGTCGACTCCGACGATGACGATGCTTCAGCCGCCAAGAAGAAACGTCGGAAGCGCAACAAGAGGCGCAAGGGAAAGGCAATAATGGCTATCGAAGGAGGTGGCAACCCCGACTCCGCCAAGAAGGCCAAGTCTGAGGGGTCCGGCAAGAACGTTGCTGCGTGCTCTGTAACAGCCCGAGACCAACGCTCCGGATGCCTTCCATTTATTTTGAGTTTCGTCGTGTGATTTATTTGTATGTCGCATTCATCATCGCATCGTCCGCATCATTCGCATTGCATTGGCACTTTGTCGCTGTCATTTTTTTCAGAACTTGCATCCGTTCGTAGTTGCCGGTTCTTCTCGTTCTTGTCGGCGACCGTTTTGAGACCAACCACACACGCATGAGCCCTCGGCATCAATAAAATATATTTTTTAAAAGCGCATATAAAACTTTCTTGGAATGGGTTGAAAGTTGGCGTGCAGTCTTAATATAGTGTACCTAGACCGCCTGCCAAATTTCGTTGCATTCGGAGATCGTTTGATACCCCGACGGATAAACCTATAGGGGCACTATAGTCGGTCAAATCATCAGATGTTTTTGTTTTATAAAACTCTGTTGCCGGGCGTCCATTTTCCCTCTCATCTCCGCCTAACCTCTCTCCATAATGCACCGACCTGCGCACATCCTAGTCCAAAAACTCCCCCGAACCCGAAACGTATGGTCGTGACCGTAGGATCCGGATCAACCCCGTAATTCCGCAAACCAACATCCTTTTTTCAATTCAACTCCCTAACCTATCTTTGCCAACCGTCCGATCGAAATCGGAGAGTCCAAAGCTAGTCCCATTTTTCTATATATAGATCAACCCCTAAGCAAATTTGACAATCCCTAAATTTTGGGACAGCTGTCCCCTCCTGTTCGGCCGAGCCGCCACTCCCTCGGGATCCTCCCGCGTTTTCACAACCCAGCCAACCATCGCCGCTCCTGCTGATTCCATCGCAGCGCTGCGCCCATGCCTCCTGACCCAACGAGTCCTAACCATCCTGAGGGTGCCCGTCTTCCGTTGGCGCCAGCCACGAGTAGCAACTCGCTAGAGCAAGAGCTCCACCGGTTCGGCCCTGCTCCCTTCCATCCCGACTGCTCTGCTCTTTCCCATCCCCTCTCATCTCTCTTGTTGCTCTGGGCAAAAAACAATAGGAGCTGCATTGAGGCCTTCCCATGCAAGGTCGCCTTCGCCGGCGGGAAGCAGCAGGAGCAATCACCGCGCCCGTCCCTGGGCATCTCCTTCCTCCCGATCCGAAACTCTGTTCTTTTCTAGATCCATCCGACATGTGAGGTTATTTAGAATTTCCATTATGTTTTTGCCACAAACATATGCATTAGCGCGAGTGGCTAGTGCTAGCTCGTTTTACCCAGGAGATCATGTGTTCGAATCCCTATAGATGCATTGTTTTCATGCATTATTGCATCTCCAGCGGATCCGCTGTCGCCTATGTTTAATTAGCAAGCGGGTCTCAATTTTGTCACAAGTGCATGATCAGTCTGCTGGCTAGCATAACGATATCTATCCAAGGGATTTGTGGTTCAAATCCCAACAATCCCATTATATTTTGTTTTGTTTACTTGTTCTTTTCCCTCATGCATACGTACAACCGTGGGCCTGATTTCTTTCCCGGGCCGCTGCACTCTGCTGCTTCTGGCCCATGTATATTTTTCCTGCTTCGAGGTTTTATATATGTTTATTCCAGTGCATGCATAATTACACAAAATAGCTATGATTTTAAAATGCTAATAAGTAAATAATTGTGCATCGGACGAAAATGTTTTATATATGTAAAATGCTTAGAATTTTGTCTAGTTTCATAATATCCAACTTTCACACATGCTAAAAATGTTTTAACTTGTTGTTTTCATTTAATTTGCATAAATGCCATGTCAAAATGATTTATTTCATAACTAGATAACCATACCTCTGATTAAAATGGTCCACCTGACTAGAAAAACGTGTAGAATCTCATGTCACACTTTATTTTGCTGTTTAAAAATATAAAATATGCCTAGGACAGATCTGTACCAAACATAAAATATGCATATGGGGTCGTTTTGGAAATGCTATATGTTGTTTTCAGCCTCATTTAAAATGCCTAAATAGTTAGTTTATTTATGCTTCACCTCCTGCCATGATAAACAACATTTAAACTTGCCATGTAAATAAACGAGAGTGAACTAAATGATTCGAACATGGAGTATCGTCAATATGCAACTCGTTGCATATTGAACTTCACTTAATGTGTAGTAGTTGATTATTGTGCTTGCCATGCCTTGCATATTTAAACTTGACATGCATCATCATTGTTTGTGCATCATGTCATGAATATGTTGTTGGGTTTACTGTATCATTTTCTTGTTTTCGGATTGCTTCTTCTCCATAGAGTCCCGAAAGCGTGTCGAAGTGTGAGGATTCGTTCGACAACGCCCGTTCGTCTACTTCATGGATCCGTTCTTCTTCCAAGAGGGATCTCAGGCAAGATGACCATTTCCCTGGATACCACTACTATTATTGCCATGCTAGTTGTCTCGTTTCTATCGCTATGTCTCGCTACCACTACTGGAATCTGATAATTTGCCATCTGTTGCCTCTTTGCCGTCTGCCAGCTGACGACAAAGATAGACTTTGCCGTCTGCTTTGGGAAACCAGATGGCAAAGGAAGGACTCATGGCAAAATTCAATTATGACATCTGTTCTTTATTTGTCGTCAGTTAGCTGACGGCAAAGAGGCCAATGGCAGATGGCAAAGAGGATGGTGGGCACCACGGGGGCACGGCGTTGGCTAGGTCACCTCTTTGCCTTTTTGCTTTCTCTTTGTCGTCTGGTAGACGACAAAGAGGGGACGGGGGGCCACCGGAGCACGCCGTTGACTAACCTAATGGATGACCCTTTTTGTCGTCTGCTATCAGACGGCAAAGAGGGCATTGCCCTTAACGGTCACCCCCGCCCCAGCGCTCCCCACTCTCCCATCCCCCCCCCCCGCGCTCATCTCTCTCGCTCTCCCTCTCGCCGCCGTCCCCGACGCCTTCGCCGCCGCCCCGCTCCCCCGCCCCGCCGCTCCCCAGCCACGCGGCCGCCCCGCTCGCACCCCTGCACCGCCGCTCCCCTGTCGCCGCCACTGCTCTGCGCCCTCTGTCCCGATGCCCCGCCGCGGTGCCCTCTGCCACGACGCCCCGTCACGGCGCCGCCCCGACGGCGGCGGCCCCGACGTCGGCCGCCCGACGCCCCCTGCCCCGCCCCCATCTCGTGAGCTCCTGCCCTGAGAGGGCTCTCCCCCCTCTTTTTTCTGTTTTTTTGTTTTTTTCTGATTTTTAATAGATGTATATATAGTATAGATAGTATAGTATAGATAGTATAGATAGATAGTATATGGTGGGGTGGATAGTATAGATAGATAGATGTATAGATAGATAGATATATAGTGGTGGGTCCCGCTGGACCCGATGCCGACGCCCATGCCAAGAATCCCCCGGTCTAGGTACTACCGGAAAGAGGTGGATTGGACCAGGTAAATAGGATACATAGATAGATAGATAGGATAGATAGTGATGGTGGTGGGTCCCGACGGTCCCGGCGCTGACGCCCAGGCCGAAAATCCCCCGGTCCGGGTGCTGCCGGAAAGAGGGGGAGGGGACCAGGTTTTGAGCAGAGGAGGAAGAGGAGGAGGAGGAAGAGAGGGCCAGGGTGGCCTGTCGGCGAATGGCGTATGAAGCGGAGGAGGAGGAGGTGAAGCGGCGGAGGAGTATGGAGGTGAAGGAGCAGGGGACGGGGGCGGACCTCATCAGGAGCATCCTCGGAGAGGAGAGGAGAGGTAGAGAGGAGAGGTCTCCGGAATAGGAAGAGATTGCGTGCTGACCCGTCGACCGTGCATCGCCATACCTGAGGGCGCCGGGGACGAGCGGGTTAGGGGGTTCCTCGGTGTCGATGGAACCCTAAATGACATCTATATAGGTTAGGGGTGCCTCGACGTCGACGGAACCCTGAATGACATATATTTCTGGTAGGGGTGCCTCCGCGTGGACGGAACGAGCAGTGCGAGTTGTTTTTTTACAACTTGCGGTGGCATCCTGTTGTAAATATTTAGTTAGGTTGACGGAAAAAACAATAATGCTTTGTTACTCATCTTTGGATTTAAATGTGAGTTGTTTTCGTCGCCGCGAGGGTCTGGTGTTCGACGAGCTCCGCCCCTGCATTCGTGGGTGAGCACAAATGACATCTCCTCCTCCCCCTTCATTTTCTCTGTTCTGGTCTTCATGCCGATGAAACTTGCTAGCTATAGGTAGATTGAATCATCAGTATGCGTGACCAGTATGCGTCTCCCGTTCGAAAGGGTTACAGTTATAAATATGCATGCATTTGCATATTTATAACTGTGATTCTTTCGAATTGTCCAACGTTATCCATGGACAGCCCGAGTATGTGTAGATTGGGTTTGTTTTCCCTTATGCTCTGCTCCGGATCCGATGCAGAATTTCGTTAGTGCCTGCCTGTTGTTCTCCGGGTACACATCCTCTCTGCTTATTGCCGAGATGTGTATCAGGAGAACAGCGGGAGGTGCTGCCAAAATTTTGCGTCGGATCCGGAGCAGAGCATGGGAAAATGAACCCAATCTACACATACTCGGGTGTTATTAGGACCTATCTTTACCTATTAGCGTGTAAGTTGCATGGACGTAATAAAACTGACAAACTTGATTAACTGATGAATATATATGCTGAATTATGTATATATTTCTTATGTGTCCAGTATCTAGGCTAGATGAGTGATCGTGCGTGGATGTACACTGGTCACACTAGTCAGAAAGACATGACCAATGAATGGTTACCAAAAACCAAGGGGTTTGTGAGAGCCGCATTTGCAAATGGCCAGAGAAAAACCTGGTGCCCCTGTGTCCGGTGTGACAACTTCCAAAAGAGGACAGAGGATGAAATGGGTAAATACCTGCAGAAGTGGGGTTTTACGCCTGATTATACAGTGTGGACATTTCATGGTGAGTCTGCCCAACGTGCCAGGGCTGAGGTGGTTCGTCGTTGCACCAACGAGCATGGTACCGGGATCGAAGACATGGTGCAAGACTTTGATGATGCTCGGGATTCAGACAATGAGATGGAGGAATTTGCAAAGGCCTTCAATGAAATGTTGGAGTCTTCAAAACATCCTCTCCACGAGCACACCAAACTTTGTCAGCTGGATGCCATCGCACAAGTAATGGCTCTGAAGGCTCAATTCAACCTGGGCAGAGAATTCTACAACGCGATGATGACAATATTTGGACGCTTTCTACCCAAAGGCCATGTACTGCCTGCAAACCTGTACCAGTTGGACAAAATCCTCCGTGTACTTAAGATGCCCTATGAGAAGATAGATGCCTGTGAGAATGGATGTGCCTTATTTAGGCTTGAGTATGCGGACTTGAACTATTGTCATGTCTTCCAGGTATATTGTGGTAGACAACAGTATGGGTGAGAAGATTCAAACCAAAATCCCCATTAATGTTCTTTGGTATATGCCAATCATACCAAGACTTCAACGTCTTTTCATGGTCGAAGAGACGACCAAACAGATGACATGGCACAAATTGGGCAAAAGAACCGAACTAGATGCAGATGAGAATCAGATGTTGGTACACACTTCAGACGCTTTTGCGTGGAAGCACTTCGATGCATTACATAAGGATAAAGCGGCAGATCCAAGGCATCCTCGAGTTGCCATCAGCACGAATGGGTTCAATGTGTTCGGTATGATGGCAACCCAATATAGTTGTTGGCCTGTATTTGTCATTCCACTCAATCTCCCCCCCCCCCCCCGAACAAATTATGCAAAGAAAGAACATTTTCCTGACGTTGATAATTCCAGGGCCCAACTATCCGGGGAAGAATATGAATGTGTACATGCAACCGTTTAAGGATGAATTGCAAGAAGCTTGGGATAATGGGATCAAGACATACGATGCCGCTACAAAACAAAACTTCATGATGCATGTGTGGTACATGTACTCGATGCATGACCTGCCCGCGTATGCGCTATTCAGTGGCTGGTGTGTGCATGGAAGGTTCCCGTGCCCCACATACAAGGATGCTCTTCAGTTCCATTGGCTGCATGCGGGTCACAAGTTTTCTTGCTTCGACTTGCATAGACAGTTCTTGGATCCTCGCCATAAGTTCAGAAAAGACAAGAAGAATTTCATCAAAGGTAGAGTTGTCAAAAACTCTGCACCACCTGCGTTGACAGGCCAACAGACCCTGGATCAGTTAAACGCTCTCGAGCCTGATCCAGAGCGTCCAGGGTATTTCAAAGGGTATAATTCGGAACACGCTTGGACTCACAAGACATGCTTATGGGACCAGCCTTACTTCAAAGACCTCCTGTGCCCACACAACTTTGACGTGATGCACACTGAAAAGAATATCGCTAAGGCCCTTTTTGGTACATTGTTCGGCATAGAGGGGAAGTCAAAGGATAATCCTAAGGATAGAGTCAATCAGGAGGCTCTATGTGATAGACCGTTACAAAACATGCGACAACCGAAAGGAAAGAAGAATTGGACGAAGCCAAAGGCATGGTTCAATCTTGGAAGGCCAGCTATGCGGGAAATGATCTTGTCGGTGAAAATGCAGTTGATGTTCCCCGATGGATATGCAGCGAATCTAAAGAGGGGAGCGAGTCTTGACAAATTGAAAATATTTGGTCTCAAGAGTCATGATTGGCACATATGGCTTGAGAGGCTAATGGCGGTGATGTTGCATGGCTTTATCCCTGAGGATGAATGGCTAGTACTGGCAGAGCTGAGCTATTTCTTCCGTTCTCTTTGTGTGAAAGAACTATCGCCTGGCATGCTAGATGAAATGGAAGAGTTGGCGCCGGAGTTGATCTGCAAGTTAGAGAAGATCTTTCCACCGGGCTTCTTTAATCCAATGCAGCATTTGATTTTGCATCTCCCGAACAAGGCAAGATTGGGGGGGCCCGTGCAAAATCGTTGGTGCTACGCAACTGAGAGGATGCAGAAGACGCTTCCAGCAAAATGTAAAAATAAACGTAGAATTGAAGCATCGATGGCCGAGGCATTCATTACTGAGGAGGCGGCAAACTTCGTGACAGCACACTACGAAGCCAAAAATCATCCTTTGCATAATCCGAAGCCTCGGTACAATGCTGGCGAGCCTAAAAAAGGTCTATCCAACCTCAGCCTATTCAAAGGAAAGCTCACACCAGCCGGTGCTTCGAAAGCAATAGCGTTGGATGTCGAAGAATGGCGGACCATTTCGTTGTATATCTTCAACAACCTAACAGAAGTGCGGCCTTACATCGAGTAAGTTCTTGGTACATTGTTTCACAACTTCTAATTCCTTTGAACTGCTCTTATTCCCGGATATTTGATACAGTCGATACGTCGCCAAATTCTCGGATGGAGCGGTGATCCAAAAGGATTCCATCGAAGAGTATGAGCTTCTGGCAAAGCATGGAGGCGGCTATCCCGGTTTCATCTCTTGGTTCAAAAAAACGGTAATTTCCATTAGACCATTTCATTTCTTCGTCTAATTTGCGGCTAATGCAACAATCCTTTCGTATTAAACTTGTAGGCTAATTCAGAGTCTATGGACGCCGAATTGAGACAAGTAGCTAATGGTTTTGACTATAAGGTCCGTTCATTTGACAAATACGACATCAACGGGTATCGCTTTCGTACCTTTGGCAAAGAGCTATCTATGGCCGACCGAAAGTCTACAAATTTTTGTGTCTCTGCTATCGGCGAAGGAGGTACCGAGTATTATGGAAGAGTTGAAGCAATTTATGAACTTCTATTCTATGGTGAAAACCCACCGAATGTCGTAGTCTTCAAATGTTATTGGTTCCAGCCAAAGGAGACTAGAAGGACTCATGAACATAAAGGGCTAGTCGAAATCAGACAAAGCACCCATTTAGATGTTCCCGATGTCTATATTACGGCTCAACAGGCGACCCAAGTTTTCTATCTACCGTGGGCCTGCCAAACTGATCCAAATCTGAATGGTTGGGATGTCGTTTATGAAGTGCTGCCACATTTTAGACCACCTCCAATCAATGAATAGGATTATGAACCTCACATTAACCCAGACACATATGAAGGAGAATTCTTCCAAGAAACACGTCTTTACAAAAAACGTTTCAAGACCCGCTCTACTTCACCCCAGAACATTGAAGTAGACAGCGACAGTTAATCTGACTTCACCCCTGAGCTGGAACAAGAAGAGCCAGAAGAAGAAGAGGTTATTGTTGCGGATGATCCATCAATGCTTGACCGATTACATAAAGGAGGCCTTTCACATGTTGTTCCCGATAGTGATGATGATGATGCATTTATTGATGATAGTGATGATGATGATGCATTTATTGATCCTGGAGCATATATAGACGATCAAGATTATTATTAGTTCATGTCAAATATTCAATTTTTATTATATACATGATGATGATACACTTAAATTATATACATATTATTATTCATGTCGGTATTCAATTTTTTTATGTTGTACTAATTTTGTTTACTCTTAGTCATGGCAGGTGTTGAAAGATGGTGGGCATGGGTCCAGAGCGATCTGAGGCTTCTTCGTTAGCGCGTGGTGGGAGGGATACTTCCATTCCACCCGATTCTCTCCGGAGAGCGTTGCTCGATAGTTTGCAGACACAGGCGGGCGCTTCTTCGTCGGCACCGATGCCCACCGGGAGAGGAGGTCGGGGGAAGAAGAGAGGAGGAGGTAGAGGTACACATCCCGTGGGAGAGGTACGCAGGCTGCTACGCCTTCCTCACCGCCACCCCCAGCTGATTCACCAGAGCACAGGACTGCTAGGGTGGACCCGTCTGAGGTGGAGGCTACGCGGACTCCTGTCCACGAACCTCGAGTCGACGAGCCTTCGACCCACGAGACTCGAGTCCCAGACGCTTCATCCCACGAGACTCCGGAGCAGAGCAGGGATCGGGCTATGTCCCAACAGACCCAATGGGATACCTGGCTGGATCTGCGTCAGTAGGAGCTGAGTGGCCATGCTGATGGTGGCGAGGATCGGTTTTCTGATACCGAGGACGAGGTGGTTGAGAGGGCCACCGTCTACCAGCGTGGTAGTACATGGATCCTGCCCGTGTCGGCGACCCACGAGCAGAGGCCGGTGGTTAGGCCTGATGGGGGAGAAGTGCATTTACTCTTTTTTAACCTTTTGCCTTCATGTTTCTTCAAATATCTAATGCGTTGGCTTTGTCATACTGCAGGGGTTGGATTCACGCCAAGGATGTCTGCAAGCCCAACACCGTCCTTGGTGTGATTTGCCGGCAAATATTCCCGGGGTTTGTCACGTTGCCCGATGAGGGTCAGCTTCCAGAGCTAGGATTAACCTGGGAGCACTACTTGGCTGCCCCGGCCCCGCCGGAGGAGATGATCAACGGTGTCTTGTGCCACACGAGGGCGGGCATGGTGATCAGACAGTTTTGGGTAATTTCTCCTTTACACAATTAAAAATCAACAATAGCTAGTTATTGTACTAATCAATGTTGTCTCGTTTGATTGTAGACCTTCTATAGGTGTGAGGAGGGATACGAGGAGGCCGCGGCAAAGGTTATCGATGGCGAGTGCAGGCGCCTACTATAGAACTTACGACATGAGGCTCGGCCGCAGGCTGTTCGAGACTACTACGCCTCGCGTGGTGTTAAGAAGGACAAGTCGTCGTGCCGTGGAAAGTTTCTACAGAAGGAACAATACATGAAGGTAATTACCTATTCTTAAGGCCTTGTACTTAGTTTCTTTGATTTGATTTGTAGGCATAGCGCTCAAATTTCTCTTTACTAACTTAGGTGCCCCCGAGATGTTGTGTGGATAAGATGGATTGTTGGGAGGAGTTGGTGGATGAGTGGTGCTCAGATGATTGGCTAGCCGTCCACAACAATGCCAAGGAGCGGCGTGCCAAAATGGTTGGTGTGCCACACCAGGCAGCGCCAACTTATATCAGTTCGGGCGGAACTGGATATGTGGTTTGCTTCATGATTCATGCAATTCATTCTTGATGCTAGCTTGAGCCCTTTACTAATACTTTGTTCCACTCTTTTAGGCGCACTACAATAATACGGAGGTGCCAGAGGTGTACGACCTCTATGCGATGGCCCATACTGCCTCGTATAAGAAGGCCAAGGCATTCTCTGATTCTTACCTTGATCATCCCGAGAACTTCACCAACATCTCCTCCCACCATAAGCTCGTGAGGTACAGAGATGAGGGGAAGGCGAGGAAAGGGGAGGACTTTAACCCGAGCCAGAATCCTATTGATCCAGAGCTGGTAATGATAGCTGGCGGCGGGAGGCCCCATGACTCGATAGCCATTGGAGATGGACTTATACGGTCTTCTCGCACTCTCCGAAAGATCAAGGCGCGCCAAACGAGCTCCTGTCCTGAGATAAGGCCTCGTCCACGGCCAGTCGAGCTCGCCATCGAGGTTAGTTATACGGACTCAAATAGTTTTCCTCCATTACATTGTGTGTGCGAACAATGATGATTACAATGCTAACGAGGAGTTGTGTTGCAGGATGCTCTTCAGAAAGAGAGAGAGAGGTAACCCAGGCGCTTCTGGAGGATAGGTACTGGCAGGCGATAGAGAAGGAGAGGTAGTTCGAGGGGAGGGCGACTAGGTTGTTGGAGGAGGAGAGGGCATGGAACGAGGCGTCTCACCGGGCCACGTACGAGCTCTTCGTGGTAAGTTTCTTCTTCATATTAGCCAAATCATGCATGTAATGTTCGTTTCATTAATAACTAATATGATTGACTTGTCAAAACCAAATATGCAGTCTATGCGCGAGAAGTCCGGCCAGACCCCTCCACCGATGCCAGTCATTACCACGGCAGGAACGGTGAGTTTCATTTGAATGGTCATTAGTTACTGGTCTTAACATTTCAGTGTCATCATGCTAACGAGACATTGTAAATGATCTTTGGTGCAGCATAACTCCCGAGCCACATCGCACGACCCTTGTCCAGGGCATCCTTCTCCAGGTGAAACCGGCCCCGAGCAACCCCGGTGCTTCACCACCGTGATGACGAGGACGGTAAGTTTTCTCTAGTGTTTTGCTTAACAAATGCATAATGACCTATACTTAGCTTATTTAGTTCATTTATGACATAATTAGCTTACTTACGTCAAAAATGGCATAATAACCTTGGTTAGCTCATAAATGTCATATACTTAGCTTATTTTCCTCCAAAGGGACATAATAAGCTTACTTAGCTCCAATATGACCTAGTTTACCTAAGTTAGCTCTAAAATGACCTATACTTAGCTTTGTTTCCTCCAAAATGACATAATAAGCTTACTTAGCTCCAAAATGACCTATTTTACCTAAGTTAGATCTAAAATGACCTATACTTAGCTTTGTTTCCTCCAAAATGACATAATAAGCTTACTTAGCTCCAAGATGACCTATTTTACCTAAGTTAGCTCTAATATGACCTATACTTAGCTTTGTTTCCTCCACAATGACATAATAAGCTTAGTTAACTCAAAAATGGCATAATTACCTAGGTTAGCTCAATAATGACTTGCACTTAGCTTACTTATGTCAAAAATGGCATAATACCTTGGTAACCTCATAAATGTCATATACTTAGCTTATTTTCTTGCAAAATGACATAATAAGCTTAGTTGGGTAAAAAATGGCATAATTACCTAGGTTAGCTCTAAAATGACACAAATTAGCAATAAGAAGAAGAAAACAAGAGGAGAAACAGAAAGAGAAGAAAAATGCTTCTTCTTCTTCTTCTAGATCTTCTTCTTCTTCTTCTTCTAGATCTTCTTCTTCTTCTTCTTCCAGTATTCTTCTTCTAACTTTCTTATTTCCCATTTTGCAGATTTGATTCACTTCAAGGAAGCTTGCATTGATGGAGTGATTGTGTTTACTTTCTGTTTTGATTTTGTATCGATGAACAATGTGAAACTTGCTACCTATGGATGAAACTATTGTAATATGGATGAAACTATGTATGTATGGATGAAACTATTGTAATATGGTGAAACTTGCACTTTTGATTTGGTATGTTTGTTGGATCATCGTATCCATATGGCAGGGATATAGTTTCTGTGAAATATATATATATATATATCATATATTTGCTTGTGAAAATGCTTGGATATATCAAAAAACAGAATAAAAATAGGCAATATAATCACTTTGCTATCTGCCACCGATGGCAAAGGGATCTTTGCCGTCTGCCACAGATGGCAAAGGTGCCACGTGGCAGCAACCTATGCAACCTGGGAGCACCAGGTCTGAGCCATTTGGTCACTTTGTCGTCTGCTGGCAGACGGCAAAGAATTACAGTAGCCCATATGTCCAGCTGGCCCATCCTGCCACTTTGCCGTCTCTGGCAGACGGCAAAGGAGCTGCTCTCTTTGCCGTCTGCGGGCAGATGGCAAAGGCTGCCGTTAGCCACCTAACGGGGCTAACCTGATTCCTGTGCCATCCAATCGCTTTACCGTCTGCAGGTCCTACATGGCAGACGGCAAACATGTTTGCCATCCGATATTCAAAAGTAGATGGCAAAGAGCCCCTTTACCGTGGTTTTCTGTGCTGTAAGTGCGGCCGTCTACTAGTAGACGGCAAATATGTTTGTCGTCCATGGACCTATCCTTTGCCGTCTGCCATGGCAGACGACAAAGTACCTGATTCCTGTAGTGTACCTACCACTTGTTTGTCAAGCCTCCCAACATTGCCGTGATAAGCCTCTAACCCTCCACCTCCTAGCATACCAATGTTTGGCTATGTTACTACTTGCTCAGCCCCTTCTAATATCGTTGCTAGTTGCAGGTGCAGGTTGTTTCCATGTGATGACATGGATATCTTTGGGATATCACAATATTCTTCCTATTTAATTTAATGCACCTATACACTTGGTAAAGGGTGGAAGGCTCGACCTTTTTCTTGGTGTTTTGTTCCACTCTTGTCGCCTTAGTTTCCGAGTACCGGTGTTATGTTCCATACCGAGCGCTCCTAACATGCTTGGGGTTGTTATGGGGACCCCCTTGATTTTCGTTTTGGGATAAAACTCTTCCGGCAAGGCCCAACATTGGTACTATATTTGCCTAACAAATAAAACTTGCATAGGGAGTAATTAACCCATGGATAATTAATCAACCCCCGGGCTAG